>CM065778.1:98836530-99461530 GCA_033296515.1 Macrochelys suwanniensis | reverse complement strand
ATGAATCTGTTCACTGTTTAGTCCAATCTGTTATCTGTAGCCTGCATCAATATTACCTTGGTCTTTGAACTTTTTAGTAGTCAGAAGTAGTGCCGTAACAAGGGCGAGGCAAGTGAGGCACTTGCCTTGGGCGCGGAAAACTCCCCGAGCCGGCAGCATTTCGGCGGCAGCCCAAACGCTGCCGCCGAAATGCCGCCGGCTTGGGGAGTTTTCTGTGCCCCTCAGCTTCTGCTGTCTTCGGCGGCATTTCGGCCGCGAGGGTCCTTTCTTTGCCTTGCCTCGGGCGCCAAAATATATAGTTACGGCTCTGGTCAGAAGGGATGGTATGTATTTGTCATGTGTAAATATAAATAAACAGAGGGTCAAATTCTGCACTAATTTACATCCCTTACACTCCCATTGACCAGAATGGGATTGATGTGGTATAGCTCAGCATAGATTTCAACGCTTTATTAGTATGTAATGCATCACGTGAAAAGCATGCATCAATGTAAGGTATTTTGCAGCAGTATGCAGATTGTCACTTGGTTCTTATAACAGCTGTTGATACCATTGTTCCCTATTCTGAAAAAACAAATCTTGGGGCTTTATTAAAAATAGCACAGAGCATCTAATCCATATTTTTTGGCATCTAGAGTATTGACACAATAGACTATATTGAACTGTTTGTTGAAAATTCTTATGAATTTTTCATTGAATAAAATTATAGTGCAAATTTAGAAAGCCCCTTTCCTAAACAACATAGCTTGATGATTTTAAATGTATTTTTCAAAGTACATGGGTAGCTGACATTGTACATTAATAGCATACAAAACTGCTAAATTACGTTTTATAAGAGCCACCTGTAAGCAGGGCCGGCTTTAGGAAGTGCGGGGCCCAATTTCAACGGGGCCCCGCCGCCGAAATGCTGCCGAGGCAGCCTCAGCAATTGAGCTGCTGCCGAAGTGCCACCGATGGACGTTCCGGGGCCCCTATTAGTCGCGGGGCTCGATTCCGGGGAATTGGCCTAAAGCCGGCCCTGCCTGTAAGTAACTAAAAAGCACCTAGCCCCAGAAACGTTTTTTTTCTCCATCTGAGATCTTCCATGCCAATTTGTAGCCAAAGTGAACTTTTGTGGCAAAGTCATGAACTATTTCATTGTTTGTTTTTTAGTGGAAAAATGCTAATATCCCAACTACAGTTATGAACTGTTCTGTTGTCTTGGGCTGTGCAGTGAGTGGCCCAATTTGTGTATTGGGCGACGCTAAGGCAGCTGCCACAGAAAAGTAATGATTTACCAAGTTACCATGTAGTGGTATGTGATTCTAGAGGATTTTCTTACTGTAAGAAATAATTGTAGCATCTCAGATCCTACTGCATGATAACCGTTAAATGTTGACTTCTCAGTAGTGGCTGTCTCACTATAATAACCCATTGTTTACAATGGAAATAGACGTGACTGGAAGAGAACGAAATTGCTAGAAGTGAACATGATACATGATCTAAATCACTGCTTAAGGCTAATTAGACAAATATATGTAATCTGTTTCTGGCTGCCATCACCCAGAATCTCCAAAAAATAATCTTCTGTGGTCTGGATTCCGAACATATTTTATTCCACATTGGAGCCTGTATTGTGATTCCAGTGGAAATTATTATTTCCAATCCCACATCCCATGAAATACAGTATGTAAAAAAACAAACAAAAAACAACAGAATTGTGACCAATCATTATGCTTTAAATTTATATCTTGCATAGTACACTGTAAACCAAAACATTAAAGATTTATGGAATAAAATTAGTAGTACTCTGTCATTGCTTAACTCCGTGAAATAAATAGGCAAAGGGAGCAATCTATGCCTGGGTCTTTAGCTCATAATTCACTGTTTGTACTTGCCTCCTATAAGGCAGTCTGACTCCCACAGAGCTTCAGTCATTGATCACAAAATCACCTGGCATAGCATGATAAATGATACTTGATAACCCATCTGTCTAAAATCGAGTGATGTTACTTATACAGACTATTACAGATATAATATTGTCACTGCCCCTTATCGTTAACTGCACATTTTACATCATTTGCTACAGATAATATCTTTTGTCTGTGCATTAGTTAAATTGGAATAAACATCTGTAGTTCTCCAACAGCATATCATCAAATTATTGGCAAGCTAATCCACTCTAAATAAGTAATCATGTGAATAAAGCAATGTTTAATATTGTTCAAATTTACCTTTGTTTTTATTCCTTTGGAATGGATTAGAAAGGGATAGCTTTGAATTTGTGTGAAGGTTTTATAGTATTCTTATTCATGTATGCAAAAGGAAATAAGTTAGAAAGATCTATGGCTTTTGTTTGTATTACTATGAAATCTTTAATTTGATAAATTTGCAACATTGTTAGTAAATGCAAACGCCCTGGGCTAGATCAGGGTTTTCAGATGTATTCTTGTGTAGGGAAGAAGGGCATGTAGCTGTGATGCCGGAAGAGCCATGCACGGAAAGCAATCATGCTTTAAAGAGGCACAACTCGTTCATTGCTGCCTCCTTGCTCCCGGTTCATAGGCATCTGCTACTGGCCCTTTCTAGTAGCAGATTACTTCCCCTCTATGCCGGTCTAGTGCATTGTTGGGGTTGAGCCAAGAGCACTATCCTCACAGCCAACTTCCCACCCATACACCGCCAATGGGATCTTTCTTCCTTGTGTGGCCTCTGGCCACAGTACCTAGGCCACAAACTAACCCTATGGCTTATTTTCCTACTTCAGAGTGTTTAATTTTCAATGTGTATGAACACTTGAAATAGGACACTGTCATTCTTTATTTGATAATGGTTTTATAAATGCTTGATTCTGAAAGGAGCGGAGTGCACCTGTGGTATGCTGAATGCCCTCTGTTCCCTTTGAAGTCTGTGAGAATTGAGGGTGCTTAGCATCTCTCAGAACTGGATCCAAATTGTGCATGGTTGTTTTCTACAACAAATATTTTCCTGGCAGTTCTTTAGATAGTATCTAATAAAAATATAACATCACTTCATCCTGAGTAAAATGACACACCATAGGCTGTGTGTGCTTTGTCAGCCATTTGAATTTGTCTTAACATATGCAACACAAGGTCCGTTTTCAAAACTATCATTATTTGGCTGTTACCAAGCTATGGACGTGGAGATGGGTTTTTAAAATTTTGGAACCATGGATCCCCTCCTATAGCAAAAATGCTGCCATCAGGTCAGGCTTTTTTATTGTGAGATTTTTCACAAGAGATCATGGAGTGTCACTTTAACTTGGTTCATTGGGATGCAGAGTGATCATCCATAGACCTACAAAAGTACATCTTCATTAACAATAGTCTACATTGTGTGACACTCAAGCTGTGTCTCTCCAAATTATACATAGTCCTCTGGATTGGGGGCTAGAATACACATGCTCACGATACTTTGGCTGCTTTTTCTGTCTCTGGAAAAAAAAATCTATTGATGTTAAAAGTGTACACTTATATGGCACTAATTTTAGATCTATACAATTTCAATGCATTAAGTTGGGATATTATACATTGTGACAGCCTATGGTGTGACATTCCTCCTCTACCTGGGTGAGTCCTGTGCTTATTGGCGGATTTGCTTGCTTCAGAGAATCATGGCACCTCTCAGTTTGGCCACTTTCGTGGCCCAAACCTGCTGTTCACCCAGCTAACCTCATCACTGGCCAGCATGGGGAAAAGGAAGGAGAACAAGCCCCACAGTCTCTGCTGATCTACCTAGTGGGTCGGGAGACAGGCCAGGGACCTTCCCCTCTGGTGGGACCCACAGTCCAAGTCAACTGTTACCCCTCCCCCCTATTGGATATATGGGGGGAACCCGAGCCCACCCTCTACTCCGGGTTCCAGCCCAGGGCCCTATGGATCACAGCTGTCTACAGTGTTTCGTGTAACACCTGTGTGACAGCTACAACTCCTTGGGCTACTTCCCCATGGCTTCCTCCCAACACCTTCTTTATCCTCACCACAGGACCTTCCTCCTGATGCCAGATAGTGTTTGTACTCCTCAGTCCTCCAGCAGCACTCACTCTCAGCTCCTTGTGCCCCCATCACTGACTGAAGTGAGGTCCTTTTTAAACCAGGGGCCCTGATTAGCCCGCCTACCTTAATTGGTTCCAGAAAGTTCCTGATTGTTCTGGAACCACCCCTGTTACCTTAGCCAGGGAAAAGGAACCTGCTTAATCTGGGGCTAATATATCTTCCTTCTATCACTCTCCTGTAGCCATCTGGCCCGACCCTGTCACAACATCGCAGATAACTTCATTAGGCTAGTGTTCCAATTATGTTGTTCATGTCCTTTCTTATCACCACAATTATTTTTTATAACAGTGTAGAATTAAAAGATTTAAGGGTTTCATTCAGCAATCACAAAGCCCATTGCTTGAATTTTGGTGTTATATAACAGTGTAGGCTCGTGTATTTTGCTGAAATAAGTTACATAACAATAACATTCTGCACTTTATAAAATGTTGCATATCTCAAGGATTTTGTCAAATATCTGTGGAAGGCCCCATTCAGAAAAAAAGGCAGAGATTCACACAACCTGCTATTTGAATATAATGCTGCACATTATATATTATATATATTATAATTATATATTATATATTATAATGTGTGCAAATTTAAAAACATATTCCATCAGATCTGTAACAATCCAGAAGTCTATATTCCTTCTGTGCATACCTGCCCACATGAAACAGCTAGCCTTAACAGTGATCCAATTATCACAGGCCTGCACAACTCGTAAAGTGGCGAGGGCCATATTACTCCAAAGAAAGCAGCTGAGGGCCGAACCCCCCGGCCCCATGGAAACAACCCCTCCTTCCCCAGTGCTGGGATGTGGAAGCCTGTAGAGGGGGAAAGAAACAGCGCTCATAGGGTGACCAGATCACCTGCCTGCCCGCTGCTGGACTCTTACCTTCTGCCGCTGCCCCCGCCCCCTGCCGCTGGCTCACCCTCACTCTCCAGCCTGCCACTGGCCTCTTCACCACCCTGCCCACCGGCCGGCCAGCCGGCCGTTGGCTTGCCCCACCCCGCCGCTTGCCTACTCACCCCCCACGGGCTGCACAGCGAGCCCACGCGGGCCGCATGTTGTGCAGGCCTGAACTATCATATCAGTAGAACATTTTTGGCCTATTGAATGTATAACTTTGGTTAGAAAGGTTTGTCTGAATGTGTCATTCTTTTAAAATCCAAGTAGGAATATTACATTTTATGTCAGGTTCTTAAATTTGAGAAACATGACAACTGAATTTTGCCTGTACAAAGCTATAACTATACTATAATGGCCAATAATTGAATTTGTATAGTACTATAAGTATATCTTCTACTATTAGGAGATGCATTTCCCAACCTGCTCTGAATCCAAGTTCACACAATGTGAAGAAATGAACAATATCATAAAGTTCAGTATGACTTGACTGCTACTAGGATTTCTTCATGAGGAATGCTCAGCCTCACCCTCCCCCCAGTTCTTTTTTTCTCTAGAAAGAACACAACTTCAACTTACTTTATATTTGACTGGAGCAACTAGGAACCTAACCCTTTTTAAACAGGATGAAACATCTACTAAAAGATTAGGGTGTTGGAGGCAAACTCTGCCAGCCTGTTTCACCATGCCATTTTTAAAACATGGTATACAAAATAAGTAGATATATATGTATGAATGACTGCTTAAGGCAGTTTGTGTAACTACTTAGAATTATGTCCTCTCCGTGCACTAAATAAGTATGTCATTCAACAATCTTGTATGTAGTCATTTATGAAAGCATACATACCAAAACAGCACCAGGTAGGCAGTGCATTTTGGCTGTTGGCTGGGATTGCTAGTGATTGGGGATAATATGTTATGGACTTGGGTGCTGATGCTTTAGGAGTGTCACACTGGTGGTGTGGTGTGACTGAGATGGAACCCCTTCACAAGCTACTAGATAAGAAGTCCCGTCCTAGACCACATTTGTAATGTATTAGCACAATGAAACTTCCAGAAGGTCGTATATGATACTGCTCTTTAGATGTCAAAAGTGCAGAATATCAGGCAGATGACACATATTTCAAGCTTTTACAGCACAAGTATGGCCAAGTTAGAGACATGTATAAAGTCAAAAGGTCAAAGTATTCCTGCACATCATATATCAATAGAAGTTGATCATAGGTGAGTTTTGACGACTTCCCATGTCATTGATAAGATCATCCCACATTGTCCTGTTCTCTGGTTTATAAACGCTGTGCATAGTTCATGTAAGCAGAAAAATCTCTTTATATTGGTTGGTTGACATTTGAGATAATGTATGTAAGAAAACCCATAATGCGTATATTCATTATGGGACTGATTTCCAGCAAAAAGTAAACCATTACAAATCTTTGGCAGCCCCCTCAAAAATATTTTCTGCAGCCTTATTCAAGAATCAGATATTTTTCTCCTGAATCAGGCTGCAGTTTCTTTTCCTTTTTTCTGGCTAAATAAGTTTAGCAAAGTTATAATTTTTATATAATTAGTTACTGTTAAAGAGAAATTGCATTATACATCACAAATATTTTTGATAAACTAGTGAAGCTAAAAACATACTATTAATCAGGATTTTATTATTGGAGAATACAATAAAATATTCTATGGAATAAAGATGATGTATTTCGTAGCTTTAAACATGATTTTTTCCAGAGATAAAATTAAAATTGCTTATGCTGCTAAGGAAATAAAAGTGATTGATGGACTCTTTACACTTGACCAGCTGCTAATGGATTCTCATTCAATACATGTTTGCTTTTGCTAAAACGACAGATAAGGCAAGCTAGACAATAACCTGAAGCTGGTAAAAGTACTGGAAGGAAAAATTTAACTTACTGTGACATGTTTGATTTATCAACCATTCTGCAAACTGTGAATTTTGTTTTTCTGGGAAAGATTCAAAATAATCTTCTCAGAATGAATCGTCAAAAAACAAGTTCTGAGGCCACTATCAGAACATAAAACTGTACCAGAACAGTATAATGGTGCATCCAGTCTGTCTCTTGACATTGGTCAATTGGTTCCTTCTGCATCAGAAGGAAACACTTTCTATCTTACCAAACAGTATTCGTTATAGGGAATATCTCAGAATATTTCAAATGAATACTTCATTATTTAATTAGCTCAGGTATTTGGAAGTTAAGGTAGTGGCCATTGTGCTCTCTTTCATATTACTGCATAACATACACTTTTACAATATTGCTGCCTGATCCTGCCATCTTTACTAGGGTCAAATTCCCATTGATTTGAACACTAAAGGTGAAATTCTGGCTCCACTGAAGTCAGTGACACAACTCCCAGACTTCAGTGTGGTCAGGTTTTCACCTTAAGTTTATTTAAGAAAATGCAGGCTCTGATCCTTAGATACAATACATGTATGTAGCTTCTTGTAAACTTTTGCCATTCTTGTATTATTAATTTCATTGTCATAATGGACAAATATATACCTATTGATTTAGACATTTGTATGGTAAGATCTGTCCTAAGGTATTGTGTTTGGATTATTTTGTCAGCACCCTTGTAATTTACATTAAATAGGATTTTGTTCCCCTTTTGGACACTGATAACACTCAAGAGTAATATATTATTGTAGTATCTCACAAGCTGTTTCTCTGAGAGATACACTTCACGATTTGTATAAAGTGTAAAATATAATTTTGATTTCTTGTTTCACGGCTTCTCCTATGTAGAAAGTGTAGCAAAGTTGTATCCTTGATATTACCCATCTTCAAACTATCTTCATATAGCTCAGCTATTACTTTCTCCTTGTATTGGAACTCACCATGCAGAACAAAAAATTCTCCCACAAGACAAAAGCAACTTAAACCCATGTTCCAGCACCATGTAGAAGGGGAAACCGGAATTCTGGTTTGGCCTTCCCTGTTAAAGCCAGTTGGAAAATAGGAAAAAATGATTCACAAAAACTTTCACAAAGCCATCCCAATGCTCTCCCCAATTTTTTCATCAGATGTTGGTTCCAACAAAAATTTTGTGAACAGGTCTATTCTCTGTTTATCATTATCATATGTCCTCTTATTCTTCTTACTTCAAACTCTGTGTAACTACTAATAGTGTATGTAAAGCTTTGCGCAGTGGCAGTATATAGCCAATGAGGTTAATCCGAGGCGTGATTATTGCTAGTTGAAAACTTCTCCTTGCATGGAAATCTTACTACCCAGAGGCAACATAATCTATCATCCTCTTCTTCAACATTTCTCCCTTGACTCCCGCCCCAAAAGAAATGAACAAAGATTTGTAGGATTCTCCAGTCCACAAAATCTACTTCATCATCCTTAAATCAGGCATATCATATACCAAAGCTATTGTTTTTATAAGAACATCAGGAGGAAACTAGTGCATGTTTCTTTTTGGTGCTTTTAAGTGAAGGATGTACCTTTTTGGCTCATTTGGGTTTAAGAGTATTGCCATGAAGTGTAAGACTTTTTTGTCACATCGACAGTATTGTGCCAGTTTTGAGATGACCAAAACTGAATGCAAGATGAGGAGGTACCATTAATTCAGATAGCGGTGCTATAATATATTTTGCATTATTACACTAGCTATCTGATGTAGTGAAACATCTTATTCACCTCTGCTCAACACTGCAGATGAGCCAGACATCTCATTAAGCTGTCCACAATGACATCTAGAGCTTTTTCCTGAAGATTACAACTAATTTGGAACCTATCAGCATGTATGAGTAGCTTAAATTGTTCCTTCCAGTTTCCATTACTTTCCACTTGTCTGCGTTCAGTTTAATCTGCCATCATAGTGCCCAATTATCTAGTTGTGTTTAGGTACTTTGGAGCTCTTCACAATCCTTCCTCATCTTGGCAAATTTAAATAATTCTGTGATCTGCAAATGTTGCTACCCTTCTATTCATCGCCCTCTGCCCAGTTGTTACATTGAACAACACAGGTAGTACTGATTCCTGGGGCATTCCACTATTAACCTATTTCCACAGCTTCAGAATATTTCTGTTAACTTTTATTTTAGTCCAGTTCTTTATTTTCTAGCTGTTAACAAGCTTTTAATCCATGATAAAATAGAAAATTCTGCCTCTTAGTTAACGTTTCCTTAATAGCCTCATGTGAGGTACTTTATCAAATTTTTTTTTGAAAGGCTAAATTATGTTCACTGGTTTACCATTATCCACTGTCTTGTCATTAAGTCTTAGAAATAACTGGTAGGAGAAATAGGCTAAATGTTATTGGGATCGTACACACATTAACAAAAAGAAAATGTCCACAAGAATTCCTGTAACTTAAACTTGAACTTCAATGATTGCAAAAGAGTTGAAAATAAAAACGTTTGTTACAGATCAAGTGATTTTATATTAGAATGTGCCAGGACTTGTGCAGGCATCCTTTAGCTGACACAGCTACATTGCCAACACTTCTATTAGCAGTCTCACAAAAGGGCCAACCTTTAATTTCCTCTAACCAAAGAGGGACTTAATGCAGCCTCTACTGGGCCAATACCTGTCATGTTCCTGTACCAGATATGGATTGGTTGCAGAGCTTGATTATACATACCAGATGTGGTCATTATAAGATTCTTTAATGCTCTGCCAGGTGTGGCTGAGGTTTGTTTAAGGTATTTTTACACACATCGCCACTTAGTGGCAAAATGGTATAATATAGTTTATCATTCCAGTACAATCCCTATCTTCTTAAGCATTTCCTCTGTTCCTTTTTACAGTCTTAGTCCATCTGTGGAAGTAATTCCTACAGCTCCTCTCAGCCCCAGGCTCTGTAAGCATTATACTTTGTGTTTTGTATAGATGCCAAGTTCTGTGTGACTCCTCAAGTCTCCTGAGTGGAGGTGAGTCAGTGAAGTGCACAAGCTTTTTCTGGTTCCACCTGACTCTCCATATTTATATCTATCTGTTTATTTGTCTCCTAATTTCTTTTCCTAATTTCTTGCTCACTTTCTTCCTATTCTTTGCTGCTGTTCCTCTCTATCCCAATCTTTGCTGTATCCTGGCCCTCTCTCCTAACAGACATGCTGTTACTTTCTGGTCTTGTCTCACCATCCCCATGTTCTTTTCCTTGTCTATCCTTTTTTGTTCCTCTGATTGCCCCTTCATGAGTACATGAGTGAATACCAAAACAAGATCTCTCTCCTCATGGTTGCTTTGAGAGCAGTGAGGCAGTGGGTTATATTGAGCCAGTGGCTATTCAAAATGGAAGACAGGTGAGTGGGCATTCTGCACCTCCTTCCCACTTTCTCTGTGTCCGCCAGCGTTAGGGTGACCAAACAGCAAATGTGAAAAATTGGGACAGGGGGTGGGAGGTAATAGGAGCCTATATAAGAGAAGACCCAAAAATCTGGACTGTCCCTATAAAATCGGGACCTCTGGTCACCCTATCCAGACTGTATTAGTTTCTGTCCTGCAAGGAGGATTGTAACAGGAGTAAGGGGCTCAGAGAGAGGAGAGAGATAATACTTACAACAGAGAGTTCCAAGAACTGCCTTTAGCAACCAGGATAATAATTGGAGGCTAATAACATCTGAAAACAATTAGGCAAAATTGACTCTCAAAAGTATGGATACTTTTATTCTTCAGAATATAGGACTGAGAAAAGGACAATACTGTATCAGACTCAAAACAGCACAGGGAAAAGCCTATGCTGTGCTAACTTGAAGAACTACTGTTGGAATGAATGCTGTCTCCCTGAAGCCTTGCTGATTTTTTAGTATAGCTGAGTGACTGCAAGGGGAAATGTATTTTATGCCAAAAGAGTGACACTTGGCAAGAGGTGTGTAAACACAAAATATAATCTGGTTTTTCTGACTGGCTGCGGAATAGTCCTTTTACGAGTTCTCTTTCCTAGTTCCTCCAGTGTTTGTCTCCTCCAGATGGCACAGAAATGCTGTCTTCTTCAGTAATGTTTCAGTAATTTCAATTCAACTTTTAGACAGAGGGGGAAAAAAACTAAACCTCAAGCCAAATTAAGAGAACATAAATATATAAAGATTATATTGAAAATATAATTCTCAAACCTAAACCTATTTAAGAACGCTGAGTAACGTAATATTTCTCAGATCTTCCACTCCCTCATGGGCTTCACTCTATAAATCAATATCAGCTTTATAAAATACTCAATATTGATACTGGACCAGAGAGAGAGAAGCTACTGTCCAATGATTAGGGGGATCATCTGGGAGGTGGGGGGGTCCTGGGTTCAAGTTCCTGCTCCATATCACAGTGAGGATTTAAACCAGGGTCTCCCACATCATGGGTGAGTGCTCTACCTACTGGCTTATAGGGTAGAAAAGACTATCGCCGCCACTTCTTCCTTGGATCCCTTGTGGATGTAGCCCCAAAAAAATCAGTGTTTTTGATATTGTTGATATTGTTCACCTAAACTTTTCCAAATCTTTTTTCTTTTTCTTTTTTTTTGCTTCAACTGAAACATTTCACTGAAGTCAACACAAATTAGCAAAATATTTTGATGGAGCTGAATCTGCATTTTTAGTGGGGAAAAAGGCATCTGACAAATTTTACCAGCTCTTGTCCTGACCTAGTTGTCCCGTAGGTACTCCCACAATATGCATGTTAAAAACACTGCATTGGTTATGCTTGTTTTCTGTTTCCAAGGTTACCTTCACAACCAGGAGAAAGAGAAACTTTATTTTTAATGCAAGCTTAGATTCTGTAAAATCTGAATGTGCCACGTGGGCCACAAAAATGCAGGAGAGCTGGGTATTTGATAGCTTCTGGTTAGTGGCATTGTGTTCCCTCACTGCCTGCAGGGGTGCTGGAACAATCTTTATAGTGTGGCGCTGAGAGCCATTGAACCAAACTGTAAACCCTGTATATAATGAAAACCACTTCAAGCCGGGGCTGTGGCTAGTTCCACCATCTATGACTGCCTGATATATTTATTCTTACAGAGGCCATGCTATATTCTTATTTATATTACAAAAATCTAGGTTCTTTATAGTTCTATAGTGAATGACTTTTCACTTGTGTTTGTCCTGGAGTTTTCACTCATTCACCTATAATTCCCAGACCCACTCTTAGCATATTGGATAGGTATAATATCAGTCACCTTTCAATCATCAGTAATAATAGCTGTTTTTAATGGTAAATTACATTATTTGGTTGTTACATCATTAGATCGGCTACTTTGGCTTTTCAGAAATCTCTGCAGTCAATTATTAGGACTGTTTAATTTCTGCATGTAATGTCAGTTCTATCACTTTTTAAAAAAAACTTTATCTCTGACTGTCATCTTCATTACTAAAATATATGTAAGACTGTCTAGACTAGGCAGTACTAGAGACAATGGAATAAACATGTTTTAAAATCTGAAATAAAATACAGTTATACTCAAAATAAATGTATATTTAAATATAGACATTTTATACCAGGAGAAGCCTTTTCTTATGCTTAGATGTTGTTTGCTGTTAAGTCTTTTCCCACCCTAGACTTAAAGATCTTTTATCCTTCCTGTGCCCTAATTCAGTTGGTCTCCTTTCCTTACAGGTCTTCCTGATATATAACCTTAAATGTCTTCTCTTTTAGCTTCAAACCATGACTTAGAATATAACTTGTCCTTGCAGTTTGAACTACTTCCATACTGGATGCTAATATGTCCCTCAGGTAGTTGTATACTATGATTAAATTACTTCTGTCATCTTTTCTTATTCATCAGAGCATTTAAGCCCATGAAGCTTTTGCTTGGAATATGAATCCCGTATTCACATAATTACGTTCGTTGCACTTCTCTGGACTCTTTCCAATACTTGGATATTATTTAACAGTGAGGCTACCAGTACTAGTAGTATAATATTGATATATATATTTATAAATGATATATAATTCTTGGTTATTTTTATATTCAATCAATGCACATTGAAAGCCATTGCATATATTGCACCCTGTAATATTCTGCACAGTTTTCTATAATCTTTTCGGCTTTAATGAGCATACATTAATGCAACAAGAGTTGGATGTTAATTCGGGATGGGTTTACTATGAATTTGGTGTACATAGCTGGACAAACTGTTAACAGCATCCTTTCCATTTGTCACTTGTAGTCAGCGAGGAACTGAAAGCTCATTTATTTAATTTCTTCAGGTATGTTTTCCACATCCCTTCCTGTCTCTCCAAGGGACATTAGGATACTTTTACTAAAGTTTGAATTTACATACTGAAAGAGAATTCAGATTGTAAATCTGTCTGCACTGTAAGGCTCATAAATTTAACAATTGTTTATATTCTAACACACCGAGAAACCGTACATGAATATTGATTTTATGCTTTTATGAATAAAATAGATTTGTATTAACAAGAACGGCCATACTGGGTCAGACCAAAGGTCCATCTAGCCCAGTATCCTGTCTTCTGACAGTGGCCAATGCCAGGTGCCCCTGAAGGAATGAGCAGGTAATTATCAAGTGATCCATCCCCTGTCACCCATTTCCAGCTTCTGGCAAACAGAGGCTAGGGATACCATCCCTATCCATTTTAGCTAATAGCCATTGATGGACCTATCCTTCATGAACGTATCTAGTTCTTATTCTGTTTCAATACACTTTTTTTATGATCCATGGCTAATCTCTCTAAATGTTACTTACACCTACATTTGTAAAACTATCTTTGGAAAAATAATCCAAATACCAATGAATATGGAAACCATTTCCGAATTTTTCTGTTAACCTTTTATTAAAATAAGTCTTCAATAAGTTCTGAGGCAAATTATGAAGGAGACTGGGAAGAAAAGAGAGAACACTAATACAAGTGGCCAATGTTTGAGGATATGTTTGAGGAATGGATATCACATTTGACAGTCTGTGGGATGTGAAAAGTTTTATGTCTAGGTTGCCAGTTTGAATCCAATCCATGGCATGCTCCTGTTGTGGGATACACAGTTAGATCCTTATGCTTGTCTAGCAGCCCACTGACTTTAACAGGACTCCGCATGGATGTAAGCATTCAGACATAAATATCTCGTTGCACAATTAGTGTCCAAATTGGTAGTGACTTGAAGTCATGACCACCGGTTTGCGTTTTAATGACCCATGTATAATATGCCGATAGATTAAATTCAGCTTCTAAAAGGAGAACTGTCCATACCACCAAAACACCAGGATATTTGACAGTAGTTCAGTTAGTATTTTTACTAGCAATTTCAGCAGGGTCTCCAAAGAAATAATGTGCTAAGTGTCAACTGCTTTCCCTTTTACATGTGACCCTTCCAGGCCAAGGTTAAGGCACACCCTTAGACAAATATGGAGAAGCTTGTATTGTCACTGCCCATGTTTTTTTCCTCCTCTTTGGGTAAACAGAGGAACTCAGTCTCCAGGGATGTCAATCTGGCACCTATCACAAATACTAATTCTGGTATTTGCCAAAGTTCAGGTGGGCGCAGGGGTCCTGTTGCACACTCTCACTGGGCCTCAGCTCAGATTTACAGTTTAGCTTGTTAGTCCTCTGAGTCACATTGGGGGCACAGCTAAAACAGCAAGTGAAGCCACTCAGGCACCATTCACTCATTGTTCTGCCCACTACACGTGCACATGCATGTACATATGTACATGGAGGGAGAGAGAGCAAGTGAAAGCAGTTCTGAGATGCAAAGAGACCAAGAAGTTGTTTATGGCAAGAGGAGGGGCAGGTGACTTGCTGGGAACATAATGGAAGGGAGTGAATCTTGAGTTTTGCATTTCTAAGTATGTGCACATGGGGAGAGGCTGCACCAGTTACTGCAGCTGACCATGAAATGTGTTAGGATAGTACGTCTCGACTTTGAAGGGTGCAGCAGTCTAGTAATAGAAGCCAACCCCATAAGCCATCATACTTTTCTCTGACGAGCAGAGGGTTTACACGGAGAGAGTGACACACACTCTTGCAGTCTATGTCAGGGTCACTGCCTAGGCTTACTTCCCACAGGGCCTCTCTAGAGGACTATAGAGACCCCCCTGGCATAAGACAGTTTGCAGCTTCCAGCTGCCCGGAAGACTTTCTAAATGCCATGGTGAAGAGGGCAATTGATTACATAACCTTCCTCATGGGCAGAAGTACAACTGTGGAGAACTGGGAAATGTTTGTATTTTTAGAAATACCCTATGCCCTGAGTGTATCTGGTGATATTATCCTATCTGACTGCATAGTTCAAAACAAGTTGTTAAAGAAACTAGGTAGGACAGGTAAAACAATTGGGCTACGTAAGGTACGTCCCCTCAAATGTAATAGCAAGGTTTATAGCTGCGAAGTGGCACTCCTCAGCTGTCACCTTGGTGACAGGGCTGTTCTTCAAGGCAGAGAATCTGGAGATCAAAGGGCCCTGATCTGTTAAAGGATCTGCTCTATAGAGAGGATAGGGGGAAAATGGCCCGTGTACTGGGAGGATGACTGAGAATTGGGGGTCTGCAGCAAGCGGACTGTAACTTGGTGCCGGAGAGAATGGTGAGGCACCAGCCAGGGCTATGTCTCCCATGAGGCTCGAGGTGAATTCTCTGTCTGTGTAAGACAATATGTGTGTAGGTTACTTTAAATGTACTTCTCTAAGTGTACTGTATGTCTTCTGGCAAAATAAATCCAACTTTATTTTGGAGAAGCTACTTCTGAGTCACTGCTCATTATTACGGTTCACAAGCTCCCACAGGAAACCTTTTGCAGGTGCCAAGCCTGTTGGGATCCCACCCCCAAAGAAAAATGGAGGCACAGGCCTGCCACTTGAAAAAAAGGGTGCACTAAGGGGACTGGAAAAGGGTTTCAGGAGGGGCAACCTACTCAGAGTTGTGACACACACAACTGGAGATAATGCAGGAATTCTGAAATTGCCACTTTCCGTCAGTGCTAGGAATACTAGAAGGTGCACACATACTCCTACAAACTTCCAGTGCTGCCTGTAGAAATGGGAAGTGCTCACACTCAGTGAGCATGGTGAATATGTGACCATCTATTGACATATTCTACAGCTGCAGTGTGTTGCATCTTTGCTTCTGCTGTCTAAAAGGGGAGTCAACGTCCAGTTTTAGCTTTGGTGGGGTAGGGAAATCCACATAATATGCATGCCACGCTGAGTCAGCCAGGAATGTTGACATTCATTTCTTTCGCTGGGTCTACTCATATCCATCCAAGCAATACTGGCACTTCTTCTGTTTTGTGTGTTCCTTAGGTCTTAATGGATAATTTCTATTGCCCGTTGGTAACCAGATGGACCCTGTCTGGCTTCCTGATTAGAGCTTGGGGCCCAGAGCAGTTGAGGAAAAGTTTGGCGCAAGTGTGCACAGCAGAAGCTGGATAAAATGTATGACTGTAATAGATGCATTTTTGAAACTACTGGGGACTGAGCACACAACTAAAGTTAGAGTGTGAAAGCTGGTTGGAATTTTCAGAACTTCTGCAGAGCCCTCTTCACCTTTGAAAAAAATCTCTAATTTTCAAAGTCAGAACTGAGCAACTGCATTGCCTGCTGCACATCCTTATGTGGTCCTTTCTTTGATATTTCTCCAGCACATTCACGAAAAGCAACACCACATATAAAAACACCTTCCACAATTAGATATATTCTAGGGCTGTCAATTAATCGCAGTTAACTCATGCAATAAACTCAAAAAAATTAATCGCGATTAATCAGAGTTTTAATTGCACTGTTAAACACTAGAATACCAATTGAATGTGTTAAATATTCTGGATGTTTTTCTACATTTTCATGTATATTGTACTCGGTGTTGTAACAGAAATAAAAGTGTACAAAAACAAAACAATGTAAAACTTCAGAACCTACGAGTCCACTTGGTGGTCCTCCTTGTTCAGCCAATCGCTAAGACAAAGAAGTTTGTTTACTTTTACAGGAGATAATGCCCTCTTCTTAGAATCATAGAAGATTATGGTTGGAAGAGACCTCAGGAAGTCATCTAGTCCAATCCCCTGCTCAAAGCAGGACCAACCCCAACTAAATCATCCCAGCCAGGGCTTTGTCAAGCCGGGCCTTAAAAACCTTTAAGGATGGAGATTCCACCACCTCCCTAGGTAACCCATTCCAGTGCTTCATCACCCTCCTAGTGAATTATTTTTTCCTAATATCCAACCTAGACCTCCCCACTGCAACTTAAGACCATTGTTCCTTGTTCTGTCATCTGCTACCACTGAGAAGAGTCTAGCTCCATCCTCTTTGGAACCCCACTTCAGGTAGTTGAAAGCAGATATCATATCCCCCCTCACTCTTCTCTTCTGCAGACTAAATAAGCCCAGTTCCCTCAGCCTCTCCTCATAAGTAATGTGCCCCAGCCCCCTAATCATTTCTGTTGCCCTCTGCTGGACTCTCTCCAATTTGTCCATATCCTGGACAAAGCTAATGTATTCAATGCTTTTTTTGCCTCTGTCTTCACAAACAAAGTCAGCTCCTAGACTACTGCATGGGGAGGAGGTGACCAGCGCTCTGTGGAGAAGGAAGTGGTTCAGGACTATTTAGAAAAGCTGGATGAGCACAAGTCCATGCGGCTGGATGCACTGCATCCGAGGGTGCTAAAGGAGTTGGTGGATGTGATTGCAGAGCCATTGGCCATTATCTTTGAAAACTCATGGCGATCGGGGGAGGTCGCGGATGACTGGAAAAAGGCTAATGTAGTGCCCATCTTTAAAAAAGGGAAGGAGGAGGATCTGGGGAACCAGTCAGCCTCACCTCAGTCCCTGGAAAAATCATGAAGCAGGTCCTCAAGGAATCAATTCTGAAGCACTTAGAGGAGAGGAAAGTGATCAGGAACAGTCAGCATGGATTCACCAAGGGCAAGTCATGCCTGACTAACCTAATTTCCTTCTATGATGAAATAACTGGCTCTGTGGATGAAGGAAAAGCAGTGGACGTGTTATTCCATGACTTTAGCAAAGCTTTTGATATGGTCTCCCACAGTATTCTTGCCAGCAAATTAAAGAAGGATGGACTGGATGAATGGATTATAAGGTGGATAGAAATCTGGCTAGATCATCGGGCTCAATGGGAAGTGATCAATGGCTCCATGTCTAGTTGGCAGCCGGTATCAAGCAGAGTGCCCCAAGGGTTGATCCTGGGGCCAGTTTTGTTCAATATCTTCATTAATGATCTGGAGGATGGTGTGGATTGCACCCTCAGCAAGTTTGTAGATGACACTAAACTGAGAGGAGTGGTAGATACGCTAGAGGGTAGGGATAGGATACAGCGGGACCTAGACAAATTAGAGGATTGGGCCAAAAGAAATCTGATGAGGTTCAACAAGGACAAGTGCAGAGTCCTGCTCTTAGGACGGAAGAATCCCATGCACTGCTACAGACTAGTAGTGTTAGAACCTGAATTAAACGTTCGTAAATCAAAAATGTAAATAGTTTCACTCACTATATGCTCCATTACTTTTTAAACATACAATTTTTCAAGGATTTAAAGGACTTGCAAAGTATTGAACTCAACATCTACCCCAACCTATGAAGACACCTATGCCACACCTTGCAAAATATCAATCTTTCTTGCCTTCCACTCCAAACATCATAAAAGGTTTCCAGTCAATAATGATCTATAACACCTTTGCTAAACTAGATGTTGCATATTGATAAATGTATTGGGCCAGATCCTCAGCTGATGTAAATTGTCCTAGCACTATTTGCTGCAAAGGGGGCCAAGACAATTAGCACCAGCTGAGAATCACCCCATAGTATTAAAGGCGTTGTGAATAGAAGTGAACAAGGTGTGTGTTACTGTTCGTAGTAGCAGAAAACCAGGAAATGTTGCTTTTTGGTGGTTTTAGTATCATTGAAATGTAAGGCTGGAAGAGACCTTGACTAGTCATCTAGTGCATTCCCTCACTCTGAGGCAGGATTAAGTATATCTAGACTCTCCCTGACAGGTGTTTGTCTCTCCTGTTCTTAAAAACCTCCAGTGACAGGGATTCCACAACCTCCCTATGCATGTAGCCTCTTCTAGTGCTTCGCTATCCTTTATAGTTAGAAAGTTTATCCTAATATCTAACCTAAATCTCCCTGGCTGCAAACCAACCCAATCATTTCTTGTCCTGTTCTCCGTGGACATGGAGAACAATCAATCACCAATCTCTTTATAACAGCCTTTTACAGATTTGCAGACTTCATCATGTGCCACTCTCAGCCTTCTCTTCTCTGGACTAAATGAGCACAGTTCTTTCAACCTTTTCTCATACATCATGTTTTCTAAACCTCTTGTTGTTGTGGTGCTCTTCTCTGGACTTTCACCAATTTGTTCACTTCCTGAATGTGGGGTGGCCCAAAACTGGACCCCTATATATCAGCTGAGGATGCCCCAGTGCTAAGTAGAGCAGGACAATTACCTCCTGGGTCTTACCTATTATATATTATATGCCAGTGGTCCCCAGCCTTTCTGTTGCAATAGCATATTCATGTTCCCAGAGGAGTGTGGCGGGCGCCAAACAACAAGCCGCCGAAATGCCGCTGAGAAGCGGCGTCATCGAGAAGCGTCACCGCCGAAATGCCGCCGAGAAGCGGCGTCATCGAGAAGCATCACCGCCGAAATGCCGCCGATAAGCAGCGGCATTTTGGCGGCAACGCTTCTTGGCGTTGCCGCTTCTCGGAGGTGTTTCGGCGGCTGGTTGTCCGGCGACCGCACTCCCTTGTCAGTAGGCGGGCGCACATAAATTCCCCAGTGGGCGCCATGGCGCCCACGGGCACCACGTTGGGGACCACTGTTATATGCCCTTTAATACATTCCAGAATTACATTTGCCTTTTTTAGAACAGCATCATCTTGTTGACTCACATTCAATTTGTGATCCACTATCACCCCAGTGTTCTTTTCTGCAGTACTGCCTGCAGCCTTGCTTGTTAAAAAAAAAAAAGGGGGGGGGTGGTGGTGGTGTACAAAATTTAATAATTTTACTGTGGTGTGTTGTTTTTTTTTTTGAGAGGGAGAGATATTGCAAAGAAATTGTCATTTGGGTCAGACAAACTATAGTGTGGTCACTTGGGAACAAAACTTTTCTGCTTTGGAAAAGGACAATTGAAAATTAATTGATATATTTTTCTGGCTGTGTTAACCCAGTGTGAATGTCTCCTCTCCAGCATTCTTAGTTGACAGTGAGACCTGGGAGAAGGAGGCAAGTTTTGAAAATAAAACGAGGATGAATATAAGCCATCTTGATCAAACTAAAGTTATAGACCAGGAAAAAAATCCCTGCATCTTATTTGCACATTTAAAAATGGTTTTTGTTGTGTCTGAAAATAACAGCTGTATTTTTGCTTTTCCTGAAAAGAGGAACTGTTTTTAGGGACGCTGTGAATAAGGTTTGTTCTAACTGTGGGAGTTTAAAGGCGGGGGGCTTACATATTTAAAGGTATCAATGTGGTGTTGCACTCACTGTTGCAATGCCTAACTCAGGAACAGAAGTCTCATTTTCAAAAAGGATTTAGGCACTCAGAGATTTAGAGTCCTAAGTGACTAAATCCCTTTTGAAAATGAGACCTCTGTTCCAAAAGGCAGGTATACACTTAAAGCTCTGTATCAGCGCAGCTGCACTGCTGTACCACTTTAATTAAGATGCTTTAAGATGACGGGAGAGAGCTTCTCCCATGGGTTTAGTTAATCCACCTCTGCAAGACCAACTGTCTACACCAGCACATAGGACAGTATAACTATGTTGCTCAGGGCTGTGGATTATTCACACCCCTGAGCGACATTGTTATACTAAAGTAATTCTGTAGTGTAGATCAGGGATAAGTCAGTTAAGCACTGCAATGGAGAGCGCAGCAATGCATAAATACCTTTAACAATCCAAGCCTGGTTCTATAAAAATAAAACTATCAATAACAAAATGCAATAGGGCAAAAAAGGGGGTTATATTATCACCATTACTAAGGAAATAACTCAGTTCATTATCTCTATTGAACGAACAAGATGGCAACAAAATCTATTCATTGTGAAAGATTCAGTTAATAGGTTTTCATGCCTCATTTATGACATACTTTGGTATAAAACTACTGAAATGATTGAAGTATACAGTGCTGGAGTGACACTTAATTTGTTGTTAATGAATATTCTTTCTAATTGAAGAGTTTTTCCTTCTCAAAGGAGCACAGCATTAGTATATCCAAAGTCTTAAACTATCTGACTTTGAAATATATTTCCTTGGTGCAATCATCTTGTGATTAGACTGTAGATTGAGTAGTTGTTGAGTTCTATCAACCATAAAGAATTTATTTCTTACGGAATAAAAAGTGTCTAACTGTTATTAGGTAGATACTGTATAGCTGAAGCTTGGAAAAATCACTTGCATAGGATAACTAAACATCCTGAATTCCTTTGCTGTTTATTGCTGTAATGTAAGTCATACTGAGGTTATTTGACACTAATAAGGATGTAATGTGTATCCACAGAAATTCCATGGTAATTTAATATTAATTAATTTTCACTTGTAAATTATTACTCTTACATATGTAATATCTAAATTGGTGACACTTGAAAGTGTCCATTATTATGAATGTATTAGGTCTTTAATGTAATAGGAGTAGTTATAATTAATTCAATGTTGCAGGTTCATTTACTGGCACACAGCCTGTGCTCCATTGTAGCTAACCATCTAAAGAGACAAGTTTTAGAAGTGATTTATTTATCTACAAAATTGATGTTGATAAAGTAGAATATAAGCCCCATTGCATATGGGATTTTGACAGTTGTACTCACTGCACTTCAGCTTATATAAAAATTCTCAGCAACATTCTAGTAGTGAAACATTAAAGTACAGTAATTCCTTTGGCATTCATTAAAATAACATTAATAATGAACTCTGCTGGTGTTAATGTTGATTTATTCTGAAACTTTAAAATCAATAAGAGTCCATAATTAACCAGAGCAGGAAAAAGGCTTTGACCTAGTTACTTTATATTAACACTGTCAGTTCAGTTTAGTGTTAGAAACATTTTGAGGCATTTTAACAAGAATCTTCCTTAAATATGGATCAAACAGTCAAGCCTGTAGAGAGAGAGAGAGAGGGGAGGTTCTTGCACATACTGGCATTGGCTAGTATTAAAAATTCCTTTAAAAATGTATGTTACAAATGTATGGCAGCACTTGATGACAAATGGGATTATTTTCATGTTAATTGGTGCAGTGGGATTGACAAAATTGATAAGTAAATGCTTTGGTTTTGTGGAGCACTAAAAGTTATAAACATCCCAGAAGGGAATTCTGCTAGTGAGTGGTAAATCTGTAGCAGTTCAGAGTTTGGATTCAGTTTGGATAAAATCTAAAATTTTGGACTGTGATCCGTACCTTATTCAAATTTTCTGAATTTAGCAGTCTACCATCCCCCCCAAACGTGGTCGCTAGGTGTCAAATATAACAATTAAAAGTAACTTAAATATTCTGTTATAAAATCTGTTCATTTATTTTAAATAAAACACTTTTTCTGAACTAAAATTAGGGATGGAGCCAGCACCACTTAACAAATGTATAGTAAGTGCACTTGCTGGGGATGTACTTTATTCCTGAAAAATACACAGAGTTTATTGAAAATATATCAGAAACGTTCAGCTTGTGTTGGGAGAAGCATGCATATGTTTCGAAAGAGAGAAGTCCTTGTAGAGGGGTTCAGGAATATTCTAACCTAGGTACACTTAAAAAATACTTTGCATTTGGGCAATTTGGTGTATGACAAAGAGGACATTTACAGGTCTTTTCAAGACTCTAGAGGCCATTCATATCTGACAAAGATGATTTAGCAAATCTCAGGGAAGAAGTGAACTATATCAATGGCAGAGAATTCCTTCCTACCTTTACTTAGATTTTGTAACAAAATAATAACAAGGAGATCCGGAGAACCTCTGAGACCCATCTTTAGTACATCACTACCTCTAGATCCTTCTGCATATTTATTATCAGTGGCAGAGAAACCTAGAGTCTGGATAGTAGGGTTCTTAGCTGCTGACTCCTTTGGACTGTTTTACATTGATAAGATGAGTACAGTTAGTATGTTGGAATAAATAACATATATATTGGTCTGTTTAAATTAATTTAATGCACCATATTTAAATAATTAACACAAATGAACAGCTGAATGGCTAGTAGTTCTTTTGGGATCTGCCACAGCAAGTCGTATGATGACTGCAATTGTAATGAACATTCATCTCAGTAAAACTTCAGAAATCCAGGACCCCACTCCAGTATTTAAAGGGGCACTAAATTCTACAGTGCTATGGCTTGAGCTGAAGAGCTGTTAATCTATAAAATCTATTTCTCTCATTGGCATTCATTATCAACACAGTCATGTTCAACATGTGCCAATGCATGAGTGATGTAATTCTTGAGATAATTAAATTTGCTTTGCCGATGAACTGGTATCCCCTGGGTATTTCTTATGTGCCTTGGAAAAGTTGTAAAAGTGGCTCAGATTATTGACGTTATTGTCCAGAGGCAGCATTTCCTCTTTCTGGTGAACAGAAGACCTAGTGAGAATTATTGGGATGGAATTATTGCAATGAGACCTGGCACACAACTGCGAAACATGCCAAATAAGGTTTTCCTCCCTCCCAACCTACCAGGGCTGGCTCCAGCTTTTTGGCCACCCCAAGCGCAAAAAAAAAAAAAAAAAAAGGCCAGCCCGAACTGCCGAAGCAAAAAAAAAAAAAAATGCCCCAGAATACCCGGACTGCCGCCCCTTACAAGGCACGTGCTTTGTCGTCTGGTACCTGGAGCCGGCCCTGCAACCTACTATACCGGGAAGTATGGGGAGATTGTTGGTAAGTATGTAATAATACATTTAGTCATCTAAAGTGCTGTACAGTCCATTTTATATTAAGTGTTACATTTGTTGTACTCTGCTAAAACGTGTGGTTAAATGTACTGAAATACATATTGTACACATACATAAAGTAGGAAGTTTTAAGAACTGGGAAAGCTGTCCAGTCTCACACTTGTCTTCAAAGTATATCATAATGTGACCATCCTGGTTTTTCATTAGACTTACCAGTCCTCTTCTTAAACAGCCTAGATATTTTTTGGACTCCTTTACACTGAGTCAGTCGCTTTCCCTGTTAGTGTATTCAATATATTTATCATCCTTTGAATGTAGTAGTAGTTCCTGAATGCCTTACTGATTCCTGGGTTACTATATTATGGCCCCTAGGCTTTGAATGTCTTACTGGTTTTAAAAAATGTACATTGACTTTTGTAACAGGGTAGCAGGTTTTAGGAATACTGGGGCCGCACTTCTGAGTTACATTAATACCAGATGCTAGAACCCTGCACAGAGGTGCAAAATTATTATTGTTGGTTTACTTTGTCAGATCAGCTGAGAGTTCAATTAGCTTTTACCCAGGAAGAATAAAGGGTTTCAGCCTCTCTCAGGCAGACAGGACTAGAGGTCGAGACAAGAGAGGTCCTGCTGGAAACAAATGTCAGAACAGTTAAGCTCAACAGAATTCTTAGGCTGAGGTTTGTTTTGTTGTTGGTATAGCTAACAATTAAAGTAAATATCAAGAAGCCAGTAAGATTGTATGAGATTGCATGTGTATTAGGAAAAGGGTAGAAATGTCACCATTTACCAACATTATAAATCCCTTTCAGTAGGGATTTTCAGGTTCCTTCAATGTTTTTTTTTTCTTAAAGTTTAAATCTTTTAGCAGGTTTTTGTGTCTCTTCCCCTCATAGTTGGGTTTACTTTAATAACTTGTTACTTTTTAAGAACTGACAATCTTTTTTGCCCCACGTGACACATATTCCAAACGACCAATATATTTCACATATGAAGAATACAGTTGTTTCTGCTTCTCTAGATGGGAACTAAACATGGTAATGGTATAATTCCTTTTAATTTGTATGTGGCAGAGTTATATAAATTATATTCAACATAATTATTGCCGTAATTACACCTATATAAAGGCCTGATGCAAAGCTTATTGAAGTTAAGGGAAAGACACTCATTGTCTCCAGTGGGCTTTGGATCAGGTCTAAGTATTTTGGTTTTGTTGAATTTTTACCATCATGTTGTTTTTAGCAGAGCTTCTTAGTCCATTGAGGAGTTGTGGATACCTTCTGGAAGGTTACCCCGGAATCTCTTGATTATCTAGCATCTGCATGGTCAGCAAGAAGTTATAGGGCACAGTGACCTTGGGATTGCTAGCTGAGTCAACAATGGTAACATCCATTGTTGTAGCTCCTGGTGCTGAAACAGCAGCTGTTAGGCTACTAGCCTTGTACTGTTGGGGTGGGTTGCCAAGTGTAAAAATTGCTGCTGCTGTTGGACCTGGTTTTGCACCATCCCTTTAAATAATTTGTCTACTGATACCCCTAACCTAACATTACATTCAAATTAGGAGGATTATCTGTTGAACTGCAGAAATAGTGGGTCATGATTCCATTCCTGAGGGCAGAAGATAAAAGGGCCCAAAATATTTTCTGATCTTAACTTGTTCCATGCATATGATTTCCTCATTGTTGGCACGGGAAAATCAGCTGTCCCATTCCTTGTTGCTAAGAGACCATCTGGGCCTAAAAGCATATCAAAGTGCATTAACTAACTGTTAATGTGCATCAACAAGGGCCACATAGACAATTAGAGTTCAGTAGACTAGTTCTGGGTAGATTTACACCCCAGTTTGCTATGAAATACATTTTCACGTACACAGACCCTACGTGAAAATGTTCCATGTTTTCTTTTCATATTGTCTCATACTCTGAGAGTCAGAAGCACATCACATCTCTGAACATACAGCAATTTCAAAATAGTGTCAGCAAGTCTGAGCCCCACATTTGTTCCATAAAAGTTCAAGGGGAAATGGGCCAGAGGTGGTCACAATGGTCATGGAAAGTAGCAGTCAGGGTAAGAGGGGTTTAGTAACTGAACATCCATTCCCCCCAAAAGATCAGTTCTTATTCTACCCCAACCAGTTAAACCATCCATATTCATCAGAACAAAGCTGGATGTGAAACCTAAAACCACAACGTTAAAGTAATAGGAAGTAAATTGTTTCCACACAAATATAATTTTAATATTTCAGGCCTGCAGCTAAGTTTTTGTTCCCTTTTATAATTAGCTGAATATATATTTTCAAACTCTGCATAGAAAAATTCCAAAATAGAGAATGATGATCAGCAATCCAGGAACTCACCAGGTCAATGCAGTAAAGAAATTAGAAACTGAAAAAATATGAAGGTTAAGATGAGTCTTAAACATGACAAAATGTTTTGAATACCAAATTTATGCAAAATGTTACAAAATCTGAAGTGCTAAATAAATTACTGATACAATGTACTCTGTTTTGACATTTTGTTTCTACTTATAAGATAGCAAATGTAGAGTCCGTTGTATACAATATTCTAAAGGTATTTTTCCTATGATAGTTGCTTTATACTTTTGTACAAACAATTGAACTGCAATTTTAAATTTAAATCTTATTTTGTGAAGCCACACTAAAATATGTTGGGAGAAACATCCAAAAATAGACTTGTGGTTATATAATCTCTCTTTATCTTTTAAAAAGTTGCTACTACTGTACAAAACTCTTTTTTTGTTTTAACCCTTGGAAGGCTCTTGCATTCCTTTTTTATTTTTCACTGAGTCAGCATGGCATATGATTTTTCTAATCTATGTAATCTTTCATGATTACCACATGAGTGTATCGTAAGACATGCTGTCTCAGGACAGTGTTTATAGAAGCCTTGAAGCTTTAAAACCGAAGAATGAGATTTAAGAATTCTTCAATCCATAGGTTAAATGGTAGACATATTATGGGCTCATAGAATTATTATAGATTTCTTTTTTTGTATTTCAATTTTTTTCTTAACTTGATCTATCAGAACATTGAAGGGCTATTTATCTTTACCTTTTGTTCCAAATTATTTTATCTTTTTAACAACGTGGATGTTTTCTGCTTTTGAGTTTTTTTGTAACTTTAACCATTAGAAAATGCGAAGAGTAGTATAGCTCTGCACAGAAAGGACAAATAATGGCGGGCCTGCTCCCACTGAGATCAATGGTAATTGACTTCAATGGCAGTAGGTTTTGGCTCTAATAAACTGCTTGTCAACTTTTGACTGTGTTTTCAAAATATTATGTGGGAGGCAAGAGGAAACGTTCTGATTTTTTGTGTGTGCATGCGTGTGCATGGCTCATCCTCAAGACAGTTTTGAAAATGAATCCTAATATGTAGAATGAAACCTTAAAATAAAAATCAGATACATCTGAGGTGGTGGATGATTACTTTCAGTGCACATCTTGTAAAGAGACAACTGACTGTTATGGCTACCCACCCATTTTATCCTGCAGTACAATGAAACTTAACAAAACTGTATCCTTGTCAGTTAACTGCTAAATCTTGTAAGTGTATGAAACCTCGTTGCTGTGGTTACTGCCTTTGTCTCCAGTGTTGTTTTTATCCATGGTTCATTTTTTCTTTAATACAGTACTATACAAAGGAATAAAATAATGAGTCATTCAGAAATGTGTTGTTAAAATATCCTTCTTTATCGTTACATTTCACTGCTTTAGAATTAACTTTCACAGGCTGTTAATTCAAGGCAACAGTTAAGTCTGAGAAGAACTGTTAAAAATTCTGTGGTTTTTTTTCATTTATAAGAAAAACTTGTCTATGTAATTGAAGAATGTCTTACAAGTTTGAACAATTAAACCCTTCTTTTAGTTAATGTATTATTTCTGGTACAAGTAGATAAAATTCTACACAGTAAGCATGGTAAAAATTGTGCATGTTCTGCACAGCACAGAATTTTAGAGTAAAGTTTTCTGGGCACAAAAGCAGTAACAAAACTGTCCCTACAAAACTGAGTAACTGAATAACACAAGAAATAATTTTTGTTAATTTAAAACTTTAGAAACTGAAATTTGTAAAGTGAGATGTAATTCAGTTCTGGTACTGTACATACCAGCTGTTCTCAGTAATTGAAACTTTACAATATGAAAAATACATTAGATCTGTACAGTTTTTACAGGTAGGTAGGATGAGTTTTGAAAAAAGATTTGCTTTAAGGGTCATACTCTGCTTTATGTCAAAAATACTGCACAACTTAGCTAATTACAATTGTAGACTTGAAACAATTCATGTCTTCATGTGTAACTCTTGGTTCTCTTTTAATTGAACAGGGGTTTCAGAAACCATTTCAGAACATCTCCCTCATTTTGTCCTTCAAGTTACATAGGTTGGTTGCAGCCCTCTGTTACAAATGTTAAGCTAGCTGTTGACTGTGATCACTGATTCTTGCCGCTGTTGTTATTGTGCTGAGATCCAGATCAGTCTCTAGGTGTGTTTCCATTGTTTCTTCCTGTGCATTAGATTCATAGGGCTTATGAGCAAGGAGTTCATGATGTACACCACAGTAACTTATTGTGGGTTGGTCATAGGCAAGAAATGTTGACACATTCATAGATAAAGGTATCTGGGGAAAAACGGATATGAAAAATAGTCAGTTAGCAAAAGACATAATTAACTTTTCTGATGTGAATTTGATGGTGATGAAAGTGAATATCTAAAAACATTGGTTAGAGCCAAGAATAGTGCTTCCTGTGAGAACTTCCCCTCACACCTTTGCCAATGCTCTTCAAACCTTACTGGCATCATCTTTGATGCCTAGTGCTGGGCCTAGGGATTTGTTTGTGAAATTTTGTGTATGGCAGAGGAGCCACAGAAGTGTCTTAAAGATGCAAATCAAGGCAAATAACCTTTCATAATATATTTAGCAAATGCAAAATGTACACCACCAAAAACGTATAGGGGATGGGGAAGATACGTTACCGAATTGGTAAGACATGGAATATTTTAAGTGGGATTTACTTGGCTGCCCAACTGCAAATAAGTGACTAGTGGACATTTCCAGACTGTATCAGATTTTGTGGCAACTTTACAATGTGGATAAATATCTACTACAGGTTACCACTTTATTACTATTTATGGATAGATTTGAATCCAGCAGGTTTCCACAGGTAAAAGGCCTGTTTGAAGAAATAGCTACATTTCATTATTTTTACCCCTACAGTTGGAGCCCCCCCACCCCACTTTATTTCATATAGATTAGGATGTCATTTAAATTTTTCTCTTTGACTATTTTCATGAGGATTTCAAAGAATGTTATATATAGTTATCACAAATATATTTCAGAACCAGAGATGAAGAGAATATAGACCTTAATTATAAACATTTCTCCTAGCAATTCTCTCTCTCTAATAATATAAATCTGAAGGATGAAGAATACAAAAAATGATTATAGTAAAATGGTTGATATGAGTAATGCATGTATAAATTTTTTTTTAAAAAAAGATTGTCAGCTATCAACTTGCATTTTATGTATGCCACAGAGAACAGCTTGTAGATTTGTCACTTCTATTGTTCTGTTTCTGCTCTAAAATAAACCTGTTTTGAAGCTTGACTGGAACTTTATAGAACTAAATATAAAGACAATTCCAACACAGAGACTTATATTTAATGATGGCTGCTATTGACTGAGTGTGATTTTTTTTAATGTTTTTAATTCTAAAAGCATTCCAAATATTAAATGGTTGAAATAACAAAAAGAATGAATGTTTCTCCCTTGCAGTACCAACTTGATGTACTGGGGATGCTGTATTTTAGAATAATTTCAACAAGAGGACAGGATTCATAGCGTGTTAATGTGTCAGAGCAGTAAAATTTACCACTTAAAAATTATTTTTTTTACCAAATTCAAAGAATCAAAATAAAAAGTCTCTTTTTAAACATAGTTTTAAATCTTATGCAACTCATCTGTTATGGCCTGTGATGCATGCTTTTTGTCTATCACTCAAAAGTTTTGGTTGATCCCATATATATATATTTTTAAAGTAGTATTTTAAAGTATTTTTAAATCCTGCAGTCATTAGCATTTTTGTAAGTGGGAGCATGAGTAAAAACTTGGTGCTGACTGCAAGCCCCAATTCAGTAAAGTATTTAAAAACATACTTAAGTCCCATTGATTTAGGGTCTAATTCAGCTCCTTTTTATTAACTTCCACTTTGGGAACAGTGAATCGAGAGTGGTCCTTAAATTATTCCTCAACATTTATATGATATTAGGAAAACATGTAAAATTAGACTAATTTATCAATTTACAGTATTTACTCTCCAGTCAGATGTAATTATTACTATTGAGGAGAGTGATTTCCCCCCTTTTTTTATGCTCTGTCACTATCCTGTGCTTGTACTCCTTATGTAGGCAAAACTTAATTAACTCAAGTAATTCTGCATATGCTCTGTTCCCTAACGGACAGGTAACTTAAGGTGAAAAACACAAATATGGAATTGAATCCTAATAGAAATGTCTTAATTGTCTCTTAGATTTCAGTGAAAAACATATCCTTCCTGTGTCACTCTTTTTGGTTTTCATTACTAGTGCAGTGCTGTGATACTAATTATCCTATATACCTGTGGACGCTTTCACTATCGCATATATGTCTAATTCTTTTTTGTGAACATTGTTAAGCTCTTGGCTTAATTGATCCCCTTCCTGTGCTTTAAGGAATGATCAGACTTCTCTGGTTCAGGTAGGTGGAACCCAGCTAAGGGAATGCATCTTTGTTTCCTCCCATCATTAGATTAGCTCCCTTAACTGGAGGTTCAGAATCACCAGTTCTGAGGTGGGCCTTCTCTATGGTATCCCTATATCTGCCACACTAAATAATCTCATCTCTCTCTCTGTTGCACTATTTCAGCAACTCTGGCTTTAAGCGTCTGTACTTGGGCCCTGAGAGCCAGAAACTGCTTCTACCAAGTGTGTACATGAACCATTTGGCCATAAGGCAAATAGCAGTACTTTTTTGCATTGTGCTGCAGGGGCTAGCCTTCCCTACCTGATTGATTTGCTATTGGTGTTCTAGTCTAGGGCCATACTTAATGGGGGCTTTGTACTCTGTGGTTATGTACTAAGTTTTAGCTTTTAGTTCTTTGAGTGATGGTCCCTATGTGTATACTACTTTGGGGGTGCACATGCACCTGAGACCAGAAAATTTTTATTTGAAGTTTTGATGCTGCTTCATTCTCTGAACTGAGGGCATAAGGGAAGGCACAGACCACCTCTCTAAATCCTTTCTACCACTCGTGGTCTGAGACAGAGCCCCTCAGTGTCCACAGGTTCACTAGCATTCCTTAGTGGTCTTCCTGAGTGCTATCACCTCTGCAGGAAGAGTGGGTGAGCCCAAGGCACTTATGGTGGACCCTCCCTTCACGGCCTTTCATAGGGATAAGGTTTCTTTGAGGTTACACCCCAAGTTCATTCAGAAGGTTCCCTCCCAATTCCACATAGCTCATGTCAAACACTTGTCTGTTTTCTAGCCTAACCTCACACTACCATTCTCTGCATGTCTGTCAAATCTTAGCTTTCTACCTGCAAAGGACGTGACCCTTCAGTTTCCAAGACTTTGTTTCTATCACTGAATGGATGAGGGGGAAGCAATCTCCTCACAAAGACTTTCTAAATGGATTTCAGGTTGTGTCCTCCTTTGCTATAAACTCTTGCGGACTCCTTCATCTCAAAGTGTGAGGGTCCACTTGGCCAGACTTTTCTTCAGGGTGTTCCCCTCCTGGAGATCTGTGGAGCAGCACTGTGGGCTCTGTGCATTTGCTAGACTTTACACCGGGATACAGGCCTCTTCTGTGGACATAGCCTTCTACAGCAGTTCTGCAGTCCGTGGTGTAGCATTGTTCCTCGCACACTCCACCTGGATGAATACTGTTTGGGAGTCACCTGCAGTGGACCATTACTTAAAGAAAAATGAAAGGTTACTTCCCTTCAGTAAATGGAGTTCTTTGAGATTGTGGTTCTGTAACCCACCCTCCTTTTGCTTTGCTTCAGATCTTTTCCTAAGGTGATTTGTGCTAGAGAAGGAACTAGAGAGGCAGTTGGTCTTTGCCTCTCCTTATGCTCTCAGTTTGGCACCAAGAAGGCACAGGACACAAGCACGGGCCAACAGGTGCTGCTAGTAAAAAATAAATAAATCCAGTCTTAGGTGCATGGAGTTCATGTACACCCCCGCAGTGGAATGCAGGTAGGAAATCACACATCTTGAAGAACTCCAGTTACTGTAAGGTAACTAACCTTTCTTTACTTGTTTATTAAATTTAATCCGATGGACTTTCTCTACTCTGCTAAAATTTATTAAGCTGTCTACCTGAAGTGCTGAATTGCAACTCAGTCCTAACTCCCCTGTCTTTTCTCTGTGCCTTGCAGTATCAAGGGTGCCTCAGCTAAAGAATATATGCCCACTAATTAAATTTGTGTCTATATCTAACCGGTTCAAAGCATGAGGACTTTACACCCACACAAAAAGAAATCTTTTAAATATATATATATGTATAAGCTTTAACATGACAGCATTCCTTTTAAGGTTCATTTTATTTGTGAAGTTTGGGGCACCCAAGGGACAACCTAGTGAAGTTACCATGTGAGAACTAGAATAAATCTGTAATGAATCCACAATGTAAACTCCCACATATTGTAATCTTGACAGTCAAGTAATCCTTGATGTGGAGAGATCACCCTTTTGGAAAAGTGAGATGTAATTCAATCAAACACTAATTCTGTCAGCAGAGGGTAAATATTTGTTGAATTATGTTGCATTGTAGGAAATTACATTGTCCTGGACCCATGGGCAGAAAGACAAGATGTAAGGCATGTGATTTAATTAGGCCACATCTTGAGTAATTTAATTCATCTGGGAATCATCCAGCAATAACTTGTATAGTGCAAGTCATGATTCCTTCCTCCATCATTTCCACCTGGTCTCCAGTCCGTTGTTGAGATCCCACTTCCCTCCCTCATATAAGACCTGGGGAAAGGGAGTTGTATCTTTGTGACTCCTAATGACTGGAACAGCAATCCCATTCCCCAGCTTCTTTAGAGGATACGTTCCCTTAAACTAAAACTGGAAATAAACTTATCAGGGAACCGAACGCTCTATGGAATGAATACCTGCATTGGACATCAGTCATAAGGAGGCACCACCAAATATAGAGTCATACACTTTAAGGTCAGAAGGGACCATTATGATCATCTAGTTTGACCTCCTGCACAATGCAGGCCAGAGAATATCCCCCTCCCCCTCCTTTAATAAACGCCTAACCTATGTCTGAGCTATTGAAGTCCTCAAATCATTGTTTAAAGACTTCAAGGTGCAGAAAATCCCCCAGCAAGTGACCTGTGCCGCATGCTGCAGAGGAAGGCGAAAACCCCCCAGGGCCTCTGCCAATCTGCCCTGGAGGAAAATTCCTTCCCGACCCCAAATATGGCAATCAGCTAAACCCTGAGCATGTGGGCAAGACTCACCAGCCAGACACCCAGGAAAGAATTATCTGTAGTAACTCAGATCCCACCCCATCAACATTCCATCACAGGCTATTGGACATATTTACCGCTAATAGTCAAAGATCAATTAATTGCCCAAATTAGGCTATCCCATCATACCACCTTCTCCATAAACTTATCAAGCTTAGTCTTGAAGCCAGATGTGTCTTTTCCCCCCCACTACTCCCCTTGGAAGGCTATTCCAGAACGTCACTCCTCTGATGGTTAGAAACCTTTGTCTAATTTCAAGTCTAAACTTCCTGATGGCCAGTTTATATCCATTTGTTCTTGTGTCCACATTGGTACTGAGCTTAAATAATTCCTCTCCCTCCCTGGTATTTATCCCTCTGATATATTTAAAGAGTGCAATCATATCTCCCCGAAGCCTTCTTTTGATTAGGCTAAACAAGCTAAGCTTTTTGAGTCTCCTTTCATAAGAGAGGTTTTCCATTCCTCAGATCATCCTAGTAGCCTTTGGCTGCCTCCTCCCAGCCTAGTTCCCAAATAATTAATAATTCCCTCGTTAACATCAGCCAAAAATATATCTGCTTCCTGGTCAGAGAGGTGTATGGCGTGAGGGATAGCTCAGTGGTTTGAGCATTGGCCTGCTTAAACCCAGGGTTGTGAGTTCAGTCCTTGAGGGGGCCATTTAGGGATCTGGGGCAAAAAACAAATCTGTCAGGGAACAGTACTTGGTCCTGCTAGTGAAGGCAGGGGACTGGACTCAATGACCTTTCAAGCTTGTTCCAGTTCTAGGTGATTGGCGTATCTCCATTTTTTTTACCCCAACATCCCTCAATAACTTAGGCACTAAATATAGTTTTGATAGGGTAATTACTGATCCTCCCCATTCCCAATGATTCACTCATCTGGCCTTGTCAACCTGTGATGCCCTGGTGGCTTCCACCATTCCCTTTGAAGCAGTATTTCAGATTAGTTTACAGCCATGTCTGGGAAAAGGTCCTGGATCTGCCCTAAAACTTTTGGTTCCCTGATGATTAAGTCATCCCCCTTACAAAATTCACCTTGTCATCAAGACTCAGCTGTGAACATCCAGGGAAACTGACTGCCCATCTCTGGGCACAATATTCACAAATCCAAACATCAGCTCTCATGACCTGTTCCCTGTAGTGTGCCTCTCCATTCATGCCAGTGCAGAGCTATCTTATCACTGATGCCCTGCAGTGAGTTTCCAAGAGGAATTGGCCACCTTCCTGTGGGCCAAATGCACAATATTATGCCCGCACATCCAGTCACCATATCTTTTTTACCTGTTTGCTTGATCCTGAAGAAAGGGATAAACGGGAAGAGTTTAACACATAACCCACTGAATTATCCTCTGCAACAGTGGTCTCCATACCTGTCTATGCATTTGGATGCTATCACTGATAGACAAAATCTGTTGAGCTCCTATTTCAGACAAAGTTGTGGATGTAATCAATCCAGTTCTGAATAAATGGGATCCCATTTCACCAGAGGAACCTCAACAATACATGATCTTTGACACTGCCATGAACTGAAATGTCCTTTTCTGAGGTAACTCTCTTCCCCATGAAGAAAGAGTTGTCTGGCACCAGTAGCCTTGACACTAGTCCAGTCTGTACTGCTTTGACTGGACATCTCAGACTTCTCACATTTTTGTAGTACTATGACTCACCTTGCCTCCCTTCATTGTTTTATTTATTTATTTTTTGAAAGTCTGAGAGTCAGGAGGTCAAATCTCTGCCCCACATTGCAGATCCCTAAATTTCAATGCCCTATCTGAATCCTTCCTTGCTTAAACTCCTTATTAGCCCCTTCAGTAGCCATGACACCACAAATTATAGTGTCAGATTCTGAAAGGGTTTATCCCCTGTCCTCAACTGGAGTTCAGTAAATTCTTCCACACCCCAAATATATACCTGAATGATCAAGGTGCCTAGTTGCTTTGCACTAAGACAAAATTGGTCAAGTACCAAGGTTCTATAGCTCTAGAGGTACCTGAATGGGCTCCTCTCTGGAGAAATGCATGTTTTATCCACTAGAAATGGAATATATCACAGCAGATTTGTTTACTGTTGCATAATTTAATACATTTATTTTGCATATTTTAAACAATAGATTATTGATTTACCTCATAGTTCATGAAAGTTCATCTAGAATAATGAATAAAATTGCTTGTATATTATATTCCGTCACTGAAGAAGGTTGTATATGCTATCAATGAGGAAGTGTAGGTAAAAGGTGTCTAACACCTTGATCATTATATATGGTGTTCACGCAGGTGTTTTAAGGTTTTCCCGCAGTGCCACATGAAACTTTAGTGCAGTGTTCATATATGTTGGAAATACATCCATAAGGCTGTTTGCTTCTTTTCTGCGTGTATATGAAATGTGTATAGCATAAGCACATCCAAATATTTAGGATACCATTTCTTCTAGAAGATGGGTATATTCAGGAGAAAATGTGATCACACTCTACCAGCTTGAAGGCTAACAGTAAAGCCAGTTACAAAGTTATATTTTTGTAGACGTATCTTTTTATTTTTTCACTGATTAATTTGAAATATTTATTAAGGATGAAGACACCATAGTATATAGTATGTGGTTGGTTATTCACATCTGTTTACTCATAAAAATGCATGAATCACCTCTACTTTCAAACAGCCATCTCCACCTTTTTATTCTTGGTGGAACATTGTATAAAGCTTTTTGTGCTTTTTCTTAAAATAATAGAACTGAATTTACCTTGAGAAGGCACTGGGGAATTCTGAAGCAAATGCGATGAGCAAAGAGACCCTCGAAGCATTTTATAGCCTCTCCATCAAAATTTAGTGTTTGTTCTCAAATTAAAATATTGAGCATTCTCTTTCACAATTCAAAATCTATTTCCTATAATACTTTCATAGCATCTGGTTTGCAATGTCTAGCCTATCTAACTGAAATTTTCAAATGTTCATTTCACTTGAACAGTAAACCACCTATTTCTTCTTTTAATCATAAATGCTCTAAGGATGGATTATGCACCATTTTATGTGCCACTGCAGGGCAAAGGAGGGACAAATGACTCCCCAGCACCTCCTTAGGTAGCTTGCTTAAGGACAGCTACAATCACACTCCTCAGAGCAATGCAATAGGGAGTAGGCAAAGTAATGCTTCCTGCCAGGGTCTACTGACCAGCTGTGTGTTCATGTGAGAAGTATGTTATGCCTCTTTAATAAGTTTAATTTCTCTCCCATCTCAAACAGTGAACGGGAGAGGTACTGTGTTTACTTTTAAAATACTGTGACCACAGTGCTAATGCCCATCAACATTCATCGTTTTCCTCACCAAGTGATTCACTTGGCAAATTGCAGCACTTAGGTCAAGATAACTAGAGCTGTTAATAGGTCCTAGAAGTGGTGAAAATAGCATGGAATTATCAGACCATTTACAATCCATAACGAAAGCTCTAATCATCAAATCCTGACCACATCCTCCAGAGGTTGGGGACAGTTTCTCAGCACAGCAGAAGAGCTGTGGTTCTCCTGCAAACAGGTAAGGTGCTAGAGGCCTCTGAAAGTTGTGAGGAATATCCATGTGCCATGGATTATAGCTCCCCAGGGGCTCCTGGTGCAGCATTAAATAGGGACAGGGCTTGAGGATCTGCTACTTTGTGGAGGGCAGCAGGGGCATAAGGGCTGAGGAAGCCAAATCTCTTTGATGCAGCTGTGGCTTGGCTTATGGACAGTCCATGGTTTAAGGGAGAGGATCCCCCCCTCATTTTCTGCCCTTGCAGAATCTCTGATTGACTTACTCAGGGCTTGTCTACATAAACAAATAGCCTCCAAGAATAAGAATAATTATTCCACACTAGCTCGTGATGTGGACACTCTTATTCTGCATTAAGGGTATGTCTACACAGCAAAAGATGTACATGGGCTTGAGCTTGAATCCAGCTAGCACAGGTAACAATAGCAGTGAAGACAACACAGTACAGGCTTCAGAGCAGGCTAGCAAGCTGAGTAGGTACCCAGGGTCCATGCTGGGCTTGTACTATCTGCACTGAAGCCTGTGTTGAGCTGTTTTCACTGTTTTTGCTGGATTCAAGTTAGCGTGGGTAGTCCAGTCCATGCACAGCGTTTGCTGTGTAGACATACTGTGAGTGCCTTTGTGCGATATAGCTTTAAGCCACTTTGGAAATGGATTGTTAAATTACCACAAACCTCCCCCACCCTCAAACACAACCCTCAAAAAAACCACACAACACAACCCACTCAGTGCAAAATAAGTGTCCATGGGGGAGTGTGGAAGATCTATTGTGCTTTAAATTCACACAACCTAGCTTATTTTGCAATAGTGTCTCTGTGTAGACAAGATCTGAGACTTACTGGGGGGAAGATTTGCCCCTAAATTAGCTTCATGTAAACAGAGGCCCAATGAAGTTAACCAATTTATGCCATCTGACCCAGAATCTCCCACAGTTTCAGGTAAATGTCAGGGTACTGAACGGAGAAGACAAGTTGAAAAATAGGCACGAGGGGGACCACCTCTCTTAGCATTAACAGGGCCTGCAGGAATTTGTTGAAAATCCCTGTAAGGTTAAACAGGGATGATGCAGAAAAAAGCAGACATCTCAGCCCCACTGCCTCCAGCTGCAGCCAGCTCCCTCCTAACATGCACAGCCTACTCAACAAAGAACATTCATGGAAAGTCTTTTTTGGGGCCAGGAGGCGGGAGAACCATGTGGCTGTGCTGACACTCCCTTGTTCTCTGCCATTTGGGCCTATTTAGTCAGATTTCTGTTGCCTTTTTCTCACAGAAGCAGAAGGTAGCATATGGCCCTCAATTCCTTATGCCTAGCCACACTCCTACCTCCATTTGGAACCCGGACAAAATATTATACAATCTGGCTTCCAATGCAAGATGCACTATTACCCATATTTCAGTTGGAATTGTTAATGCAGAGAAATTTAACACCACATCTGTCAAGACAGATGAGAACTGTGCAGGATAATGCAGTTTATATAATTAAAATCTGTGCCTATATGTTGGAAATAATACTTGAGGCTCCACGTACATTTTTAAACAGTTTTGTTGCAGTTTGGCAAGTGGTACCCTAAACCTGAATAAAACTGTCTATCTCACCCACAGCTATGAATCTGAATATCTGGCCTGGTGCATATTCCGTACTGTTGTTTTATGAATTTGTCTAATGTATTTAATCAGTTTTAATCAGTCATGATAGCTTTACATATTTTCTTTCCCATTGTTGCTTGTTCTGATTCTGTTATGTGTCTAAATGTTCTGTTCTCTAAACAACCGGTTCCTTCTACACTATTAATTCAAATAAGAAATACTGAAGCCTTTGTGGTGATATATTTCATCCCTGGACAGCAATTCTAGAGTAAAATCCACTGGATTGTTTCATTACTAGTGAAGTGTGAACTTCAAACTCTTTGGAGTTTAGATTTAGATCAAGTAAGCATCCAAAAGGCAGAGGTTTATTTTAAATTTACAGTTCTGAAGCCTTAACATTCCAATTACAATTCAGGGGAGCTCCTGTCCTGCAGGCTGCATTTCATTGACTAACACTGAGCTCCTGTAAAACAAAACAAAAATATTCTCTTTTCCTGTAAGGAATGTTAAGACCCAGCACTGATTTGAGCTAGAGAATCAGTACATTTTATATTTCCAAGATTAAGATGCAAAACAGACATTCTTTTGAAAATTCAAAACTACTTTGTTCAGTCCTGATCAGAAGTATTGTCCAAAGAGCTGTCATTGCAATATTTCTGCACTCAGAGTTTGGATTTCAATGGAGCCTGAAAATACAAAGTTACCTAAAAATTTACAAACAAAATTACTCATCTGGTCCCTTAATACACCTTAGACAACTCATGAGGAATTATGACCAGAAATCTTTGCTGCTGCTCCTGGCCTAATCCAGATTATGGGAATCCATATGCATCTGCAACCTGACTAGCTTTCATTGCTATTCACACTGCTTCACAGCTGTTCCCCTCACTATACATTTGCTTAGTTAGTACTAAAACATAAATTACCCTGTTCTTTCAGCCTACCTACAGAGGAGAGGGAAAAGTAAGAGTGACTTAAAGGAAGGCAGAAGAGGAACAGAGGTCTCTTCAAAGAGGGACAAACATACAAGTGACACACACAGGCCCCTTAAAGGGCATGGGACAGAACTATGTTGGTGTCTCTCTCTTGAGAGTGAATATATATCGTGGAGAGGACTGAATACAAAGTGTGTGAGAATAGACTAGGGTGAGAGTGTGTGTATGCGTGCATATGTCTATATGTATTCGGGGAATGAGTATGTTGAAGAAATTATGGGAGAAGTGGAAAGTAAGAACATGGGGTTTGGGAGAAAATGTAATATGTGAAAACAAAGATGACAGGGAAAAAGGTAGAGAGAAAACATTGGAAGTCATAGAGGAAAAGGTATGTCAAAATATACAATGAAAAAAGAGGAAGTGAAGGATGGAAAAGGGAAAGAGAAGAGAGATTAAAAGCAACAGAACCTCAACAGTAAAATTATGAAAATATAAAAATGCAACTAAAATACTGGATGAAGGTTTCTACCCATCAGAAGAGTGAAGTTCTGGAACTGCCTTCCAAGGGAGCAGTGGGGGCAAAAAACCCAAATGGCTTCAAGACTGAGCTTTATAAGTTTATGGACGGGATGGTATGATAAGATTGCCTTCAATGGCATGTAACTGATCTGCGACTGCTAGTAGCAGCAGATATTGGCAGTAGCAAATATCTCCAATGGCCAGTGATGGGACACTAGATGGGGAGGGCTTTGGATTACTACAGAGAATTTTTTCCATTGTCTGGATGGTGGGTCTTGCCCACGTGCTCAGGGTCTAACTGATTACCATATTTGTGACTGAGAATATAGGCGCCAACTCCGTGGGTGCTCCGGGCTGGAGCACGTATGAGGAAAAATTAGTGGGTGCTCTGCACACACCAGCAGCCAAGATCCCCTCCCCCACGCGAGCACACTGCGTCCCCGCTCCTCTGCCTACCTCCCAGCGCTTAAGACTTTCCAGGAGGGAGAGGGGAAGAGCGGGGATGCGGCGTGCTCAGGGGAGGAGGTGGAGAAGAGGCAGGGGCGGGGACGTTGGTGAAGGGGTGGAATGGGGGCAGGGTGAGTGCGGTGCAGGGGTGGGGTCAAGCACCCACTGGGAACAGGGGAAGTCGGCGCCTATGGTCGGGAAGGAATTTTCCCCTCGATCAGGTTGTCAGCGACCCTGGGGTTTTTTCACTTTCCTACGCAGCATGGGGCACAAGTTACTTGCAGGTTTAAACTAATATAAATAGTGAATTCTCTGTAACTTCGAGTCTTTAAAGCATGATTTGAGGACTTCAGTATCTCAGCCAGAGGTTATGGCTCTACTGGATGGGTGGATGGATGTGGTTCTGTGGCCTGCAATGTCCCGGAGGTCAGACTAGATGATGATGATGGTCTCTTCTGGCCTTAAAGACTATGAGACTATATGACTATTATATAAACAAAAATATAGTGCCCAATCTTCCTTGCATTGAAATCAATAGGAGTTTTGCTATTGACTTCTGTGGGAGAAGGATCAATCCATGAATTGAAATTAAGTGCATTTTTCATGACACTTGTGAGGAACGCTGATTGTCCCAAATGAACACTATTAAAGTCTTTATGCTATGCCACCAGGTATTTAGTTTATGCCATATATTTAACATATTTTAAAAAGGTGCGAGGGAGTTTTTTTTTTTTAAAAAAGTTGTTGTTTTTTCATCTCCTGTCTGTAAAACCAGTCTGCTTTGGTTATCATGACTAAATTGGAACAAGCTTTGGAGGAATAAATACCTAGATACCAAACTGATGGGTTTATTAAACAGGTAAATACTAGATTAGAAAAGAACTATAATGGATCAATTTTAGAAACCTCTACAAACTATCTACAATAATTTTTTTCCATAACATCCTGACTTCAGTCTGTGACCTACCATGTCAAAGACAAATTTTAACTTCCATTGGGAAACCTCTTAAATACTATCTTTCATTGTTCATTTTTTATCTCCAAGAAACGTCACTCGCCTTTCTCCCTTTCACCCTTCACCACCCAAAGCCCTGCCCCTCACAGCAAAGCAACAATCTTACCAACCAGTCACCCTCACGTGATTTCTGAATTATTTGCTTCCTCCCCAATCCCCCTGCTCAACCCCATGTCTTCTACCACCTCTCACATTCCCAGATCTTTAGACCACAGCAAATCCACAAATATCCACATCTGCAGATCGTGGATGGATGCGGATCCAAATTTTATATCTAAAGCCCTGCAAATCCGCGAATATCTGCTAGATATCCGCATCTGTGGATGCAGGTATCCGTGGACCAATTTTGCAGCTCACAGGTGGATGCAGATCCAAATTTTATATCTAAAGCTCTGCATTATATCCACAGATATCAGCATCTGTGGATATAGATATTGGCGAATCATTTCTGCAGATCTTTCCTATTCTTACCACACACTGACCACTCCTACCTATTTCTGTTACTTGTTACCTGCTCTCTCAGCCCTCCCATTCCCCACTCACCTCCCTGTCTGACTCACTCATTCATTCAGCACCTCATATGCCCCCATCTCCACCCACATGGACCTTCGTTTTACACCTCTCTCCATCCACTTCATGATCTGTATCTCCCCCTCTCACCTCCCCCGCTCCCCTGCGACTCTCTCCAGCTGCCTCTTAGGGCCCTGCTGGAAACTGTCTGCCCACCCACATCTTGCCACACATTGCCCTCTCTCTACTTTTTTCCTCTCCACAACCCACCATCACTGGGTCATAAACTCCTGCCCTGTTCACTATATACTGTAGTTACTTCTCACCCTTCATTGTGAACTGTCTTTTCCCAGTCCCCTCCCACTGCAATCTGCCCTTCTGGCCAGGCCTTCTTGCTTAGAACTGTCCCCCAGACTGCTCTCTGCCCCCCTAAACCATCCTTTCTGTGAAGTACCTCCTCAGATTTCTCCAGTGCTCAGTCCCCCCACTTCACATCTGTAAACAATTGTCCCATCAGCCCTCCCCCCACTTACATCTATCACCCTTCATTGCGTCTTGCTGAGAACTGTCCTCTTCAGATGCCCCACATGCCCTTTGCCTGTCCCATTACTGGCATCTGTAACCCCCAGCTTCCACCTTTACTGCCCTCTGTCAAGCTTAGACCCCACCCTAACCTCATTGGGATTTGTGCCACTCTGCTATTCCTTCTTCACTGTCTTCCATAGGTCCATTCTGAGGGTGAATTTGTGTGTGTGTGTGTGTGTGCACAATGCAGCAGGCAGTAGTTTCAGCTGGAAAGGAAGTAGATGATGTTGGTGAGAAGGACAGTGTGAGATGTCCTGATTTTGGGTCTTTTTCCATATATAGGCTTCTATTACCCGCCACCTCCTGTCCTGATTTTTCACATTTGCTGTCTGGTCACCCTAGTGTGAGAAGGCTTTGTGAGGGATGGTTTTTAAGGAAGGATTTAGAGGAAGAGAATAGTTGGCATACAAGGAGGAGGAAGAGGCTGTTATAAGTGTCAGAGAAGAGGACCAAGTGAGAAGGATATTAAGGGACAAAGTAGGAGGGGGATTAGGCAGGAGCGCAACAAGTATCAGAGCTCATGTGTTTTGAGTGTATGTGATATATACAAGCTTCTTGGCCTTCCTGCTATTGACTGATGTTCAATTATTTGCACATACTAGGTTAAATTATACACAAAAAAAGCCCTAGGATTCAGCACCTTTCTCTAATCCAACTACAGTAAAATGGGCAGTTTTTTGAACTACAGACTTATACAATATTGGGACTGATTTTCAGTTTTCTAAAGTACTTATCTTAATGAATAAAACGTACAATAAAACTTGACTCTAGTTCTGACATTCTACAATAAAATATTTTAAATTTAAATGATATATTTCTATAATGTTTATTAAAATTATCTTCAATGAACATTCTCTCTGCCTGCCACAATTTTCCTTGCCATACCTCAATGAGCTTGTTTCAAATTCAAACAGTAGAATTCTAATGAAAGGGAGAAACTAATTTGTTGATATTTTTTTCCATTGCTATAAGATAAAAAGAAAACATGTAATAAGAGCCTAGTCCATCAGAAAATGAGACTCCCATGCTGCTGGGCTATAAATATTTAGTGAATTTCTGGATTCACCAGTTAGTGGCTACTTTTGTGTCCTGAGGAAGAGAGTTCCTTTTAACAAATACTCCAGTAAAGAGTATTGTGGTTAATTTGGTCACTGTAGTATGCTGCTCGGTATGAATACGAAATAAACCTTCTTTTGCAGAACTTTGGATCCAGAATAGATGAACCTATTGAGGGACTTGATCCTGCATTTGTGTGGGTGCCGGACTTTGCACATGTGAAACTCCTTATGGGATTAGGGCCTTAATTACAGTTGTAAGTTCTGCATACGTGTAAAATATTAAGACCAGCCAGTGACAGAAGTGGAAATAAAACTCAGACCCTCCTAGCTCCTATGCCTGTGTTGAACCAAAGTTACCTTTGAGCATCTCAGTTTGTGGCTGTGCAGTCTTATACACTGTAAAGGGGTATGACTTTCAGAGGGTAGGTGGCTCAGCATAAAATCAGGCCCATGTAATGTGTTAATAATTGAGGTACCCCAAAATCATTGGTCAACTTTGAAAATCTTGGCCTGCAGCTTTTGGAGAACGACCACTGTCTCCTGTTATTTTTTAACTACATCTCTGTATTTACAACTTTTTAAAGTCAAAATTCTGAAAGGTGGAACAAGTCAAACTACACTAAATCAACTGGAGAACAATTTTGCATGATTATCAGGAAACATTTTCACGAATTTCACCCAGCTTTAGTTGTAGCTTTTTAAAAATAAAAGAAAGGCTGTCGTTTATTTTCTGTTTTACAGTGAAATATTTCCAACTGGTTCAAGCGGTAACTAATACCTTTTCAAGAAGTGACAAGGTGGGTGAGGTAATATCTTTTCTTGGGCCAACTTCTGTTGGTGACAGAGACAAGCTTTTGAGCTGTACAGAGATCTTCCTTAGCTTGGTGTAGCTGGAAAGCTTGTCTCTCCTGCCAACAGAAGTTGGTCCAATAAAAGATATTACTTTGACCATTTTGTGTCTCTAATATCCTGCAGCTGACATGGCTACAACACTGAATTGTCAAGGATTGTAACTAGCTTCCATCCAATAACAAGAATGATCCTTTAATACATTGTAATTATAGTGCTCTCTGTGAAGAAGAATTGGTATTATTTTCCATGCAGAAGGCAAACTTTTCCAATTTGGTCTATGGGATTTTGTGTGCGCGAACTAGATTGTCACTCAGCTTGGCTTGATTACAGGGTAATAATTCCATAGGAGTAAAGAGTTTTGAATAGTCTTTTGTGAACGTGTGCCTGTATGCTATCTGTTGCCATCATTTTTCTCTTTTATTGAATATACCTATTTATTGCATCCAATACCAAAGTCTCTCTTTTCCACTGCTCCAAAGACTTTTACCTTGCTCTAATTTTTCTCACATGCAGTAAACCACAGCTTTAAAATAGTGTCACTGGGTTGCCCATCCTCTGCTAGGGTTTAGTAATTTTTCAACTCCAGCATATTAGTCTTTGGTTACTGTGCTCTTCCTTCTTAGAATAGGAACAGCATTCGCTGGTACAGTGGCAGATAAGGAAGTAGAAATCAAGCACTGATTTATACTGAGTATATCTGGCCCAACTCTCTACAGTCATGTAAGGCTCATGGGCACTATAACTGGGGTGTCCCACTACACAAGGGCAAGAGAGAGGGCAAATCTAGCAGAGGAGAGGTCCTTGTGCCACCTGAGTGCTAAACTGTGTTCCAGGGGCTTGCATCTGTTTAAGTGCAAAATGAGATTTTGGGATTATGGCCAGTGACTTTCAATCACAGTGCAAATCTTCAGGCTGCGGGAGAAATCTTGTACCCCCACAGAATTCCCCCAAGCAGAGCTGGTTTGTTTGAGATTGTGTAGGGACAAAAATTTGTCCCAACGGCAACAAAAATGGCCATATGAGAAGCAGATGAATTTTAAGCTCATACTGAGGGAGCTTAATTTCCTATGTCATGCTTTGCATGCTCTTTCAGTGCCTGCTTCTATCTTTGTGCTTATAGTGATACTGCATAAATTCAGCTTTAGGTCTCGCTTGATTATTTTATACAGTAGTAACACACAGTATTTTCTCTGCCAGGTCACTGCTTAGGTTAACATAAATGTTTTGTCTCTTTGTAATGCAAATAATGTAGTCACCACTATGTAAGCCTGAAATATAGCTTTTGTATCAACACATGTGGCAGTGTATTCTGATTCTGAGCAATGTATGGTGGGAGATGGTTTCTTTAGATATATATAGCCCATAGGGGAAGCTTCTTCTGAACCCCCTCAGCTAGAGATTGGCTTATGCTTTTCAAACTTTTAGGTTTATTTTTAGGCATCCAAGACTGAAAATATCGATTAATGACAGTTTATCCCACTATTCATTAGAGATAATTTTTTAAAAAGACAGCCTATTTCCCACATTGTGAAAATGAAGTGTAAACATTTTAATTACATCACTTTTAGTATAATGGAGCCTTAATTTGACTGTCTATGGTGAATGTGACTGTTTTCTTTAAAAAAAAAAAAAAAAAGGGAAAATTAGTTTTCTCTGTGATTCAGTTCAGTGAAAAGTTTATTTTCATAATCACTAAGAAATAATGTTAGCTCTACATTACAGTTCAGGAAATTAAGTTATAGCTATCTGCACTAAAACACAACCCCCCGAATTTGTGTCCAGTTATGGTATTTTTAGAGTTCAGTCTTTTTATATCTGAAAAGGCAGCTAATCTGTATGCTGATGACCTTGAATTATGCTTTCAGCTAGGTAAATTCTTTGCTATCTCAGTTACTTCCTAATGTACCTCCGAGAGTTCTACAGGTGTAGCTGGATGTATTGTGCTAAAGTCTGAGAGGTGCTGAGCGCCTCAAATATGAATTTAAGAGAACAGGAGTTGCAGATTCTTGTTACCTCTCAGGATTTGGTCCATGGCTGCCAGACTTTCAGTCTGGCATGTTTTCTCCCTTCTCAAAATGTGGAGAGAGGTGGGATTTCCCTAATCTTCTATTCCACAGAATCTGGCATTCTTGGGACAGGAACAAATTTTGTCTTTATTTGACTGGATTGGATGCTTGCCTTTAATTGCTGTCCAGTTTGAAAAGGAATTAATTATTGTTTTATTTACTATTAATTTCTACCAGTGTATAGAATACTAATCAGTTCTAAAAACATGAGTCAGCCCTGGAGAACGGAGTATTTTCTATGCCTTTTTGAGAATAAGGAGAACCCAAGTGTAAGCTCTTCTGTAGATTTTATAAGAATTGTTGTGACCATCCTTTCAAAACTGCAATGTTTACGAACAATGTGGAGGAACACATGCAAAATGTCTAAGATATTGTCATGGCAAACACACAAGTTAGACACTAAATAAAGCAATAGTGCTTGTGGCATGCATGTCTAGACACTGAGCTTCTCTTTATTTTCACCTTGTCAACCTTCAACTTTGAATTTTTAAGATGCCAGCAGCTTTGCTCCAATTTTAACATTAAAACTGCCAACTAGTCACATGAAGTATCAAAACCCCCAAAGAAATAGGATCAGTTATGTGTCTGCTTGTTTACTATATGCACCTACAAGGAAAAAGCCAAGCATGAATAGAATAAAATCATTTAAAAAGAGTATTCATGAGCTGACAGCATTTTCTCAAACAGGTTATCAGCCATGGAGTGGCAATCCAAAGGCAAATCACAGTTGGTTTTGGGAAGCGTGGAACTTTTATTAAAAAAGACCCCAACCCTCTAAGCTCTCACTAAAAAAATGTTCCTAGCCCTTCTGGTTGTGAAGATAACCGTCTGAATGCAAATAGCCCCAATCATTAGGTTTACTGAATAGATGATATAACACTAGGGAATTTATAAGTCATTAAGGGTGAAATTGACCATTAATGTCATAAGGACTGTGCACCACTTAAATTCTATTTTGAGGGCTTAATAGGGACTTAAGTGGTGTATGGGCCTTGGGCTGTCTCTGCATAATAAATCCAAATGTGTAAATTATACTTTAGTATATTCTTAAAATGTACAATTGTCAAATTTATATGTATTGGGCCAAATTTTGATATCATTTACTACTTCTGGGGGAATTCTGCACCACTGCGCAATGCAGAATTTTGCAGAAATTAACGTGCCTGCAGAATTTCCTCCCCCCTCCCAAATTGGGCTGCAGTGCTTCTGGCTGTCACTAGGGGCTGCTGGACCCAGCAGAGCCAAGCTCGCACATAGAAGACACTGATGGGGGTGGGGGAGGGAGCTAGAGGGTCCCTGGCAGCTGCAGTTCCCAGCCCTCCCTGGGGGAAGGAGAGGGCAGTGTGCAGAAAACTCTGTACAAGCCTGGGACCAAGCATCAGGCTGTTTCTCCCTCTGGATCCCTGGGCTCAGGATGGTGGAGCGGGAGGGTGTCTGGGCTGAAGGAGGCCATTGCTGGGCTCTGGGAAGGATGGGGCATGGATATCTGGGCAAGGGGGGACCCTGCAGCTGGGCTCTGGGATGAGGGGGTGAGGGTATCTGGGCAAGGGGGGGCCGTGGCTGGGCTTTGAGGGGGTGCGGATGTATTGGCTAGATGGGGCCCATGGCTGGGACCTGAGGAGAGGGGCTGTGGGTGTCTGGCCCCTGGCTGGACTCGGGGGTGGGGGGCAGAGAAACAGGAACTGGTTTGTCATAGGAGTTTCTTTAAAACTCTACTCCTGGGGGAATTTGTGTCTGTATTGTTACAGACGTACTTGTTGACAGGTATTTTGAAATAAATTACCACTGTAATTGAAACTGGCGTGATTATGTAGTTTTATTTTGACAAATAAAATTTGCAGAATTTTGCAGAATTTTAAAATGTTGTGCGCAGAATTTTTTGGTGCAGAATTTTTAATTTTTTGGCACAGAATGCCCACAGGAGTAATTTACGTTGGAATAACTCAACTGACTCAGTTGCGCTAGTGTAACTGAGTGGAGGCCTTTGCCCTTGAATTTATATATCTTTACTTTGGCACAATAGACTTAGGCTCCACACTTGCACAACTTGCACACATGCAGCTTTACTCATTTAAGACATTCCTTTGAAGCCAGTGGGTTTAACCATGCGAGTAAAGTTACGCACATGTATAAGTATTTGCAGCATTTGGATATTGAGCATTTTACAAATGATTGTTTTGCAGATGGTCGAATTTTTGTTCTTTTTTAGCTGAAATGGCAGGATTCTTAGAAACAGGGTGATAAGAGGAAATAGTGAAAGTTTGGGGGTCATGGCTGAATAAAGAGGATGTTTCAGGGCCAAGAAGTGAGAAAAAATTAAAAACCCCTTGTGGCAGAATATTGATTTTAAAATATTTCTGTACAAGGAACTATTTGGTGAGGGAATGAACCTAGTAGATATTTTCTCTCCCTAAACGCTGTATTTCTCTGAAAACATTAAATAATGGATTCACATACACAGCTTATTGTATCTGTCCTCATCCTCTTTATAAGGACAGGTTGTGGCTGGACCTGCATAGATGTGCCAAGGAAAGGAGAATGCCTTTCTTCTTGGAGCATAAAGACTGGGAGAGTCTAGTGGTGATCTGATGTGGAGTATGAGGGTGGTGGTGGTGATCTGTATTATTTTTTATGCACTTCAGTTTATATGCTTGATATTATCCTGCCTGAGTGCAAGGAGTTAAAGGAGGCTATTAGTGGGAAACAAATAGGAAATGAAACAATGTCAGAGATAAGGTACCATCAGAGAAGGTATCAAGGCTACTCAGGAAACAATGGGGAAGCTATTAATTGGGGAATACTCACCTGCCTGGCAACAAGACTAGCAAGGTTTATTTTTCCCAGGCCCAAATCTTGGATCAAAGGGCATACTAAATCATTCAAGTCTCTGGTCTTGGGGGAATGGGGTTGAGAGTCATCTCCAGCTGCTGCTCAGAGACAGAATGCTGCAGGGACTTTGTCACTCCCAGCGCAGGAGTGGGGATGTCTGGGCTCAGTGGAACTTACCCAGCACTTCCAAGGAAAGAATAAAGTATACATAAGAACCAGACCAATAGGCCTTTTATGGGTTTATCCCTTTTCCCTGCTTGCATCTTTGGGTGAATAAACAATACGTTTGTTTTAATAGAACTGTTTTCAGTCTCTCTTCAATGAGCTGCTAGTCACACACTCCCAAATAAAAGTTTTCTTGCAGGTGCCACGTACAGTTGGGGTGTCGTGGTTGGGAAACGGAGTCCTGCAACCCAGCGATCTAGGCCAAAAATAGTTGGATGATGGTGTTCCATCGCTGGGAGAGGATAAGGAAGCCAAGTCTGTCACCTGAAAGGTGCACTCAAAGGAGAGAAAAAGGGATATAAAGTACAGCTTGCTCTGTGACTGTGACTTTTTCTCCAATTATTGTAATGTAAAATAACAAAATAGCCAGCAATGTTAATATCACAAGTGCTATAATGAGCCATCTCATGGCTTTTTCTTGTACATAGCTAGATATGAGATGTCATCTGAGAAATAAAATAGGAGCATAAAAATTCAATAACATTAACTAAACTAAAAGCTTCAGAACTGCCAACCCTAAGCATTCAGAAATCATGAGTCAGGCCCTTGAAAATCAGGAGACTGGCTTAAAGATAGGAGACTTTTAAAATATCACATTTGGGTTGTTTTCCCCCCCTTCACTTTCTGGTTTCTGAGCTTTTAAGTTACACTCATCAGATTGTCAAGCTTTTCTTTGCAACTGTGAGGGCTAGAAACTTACTCTTTTTAAAATGAAAGTAGAGATTCTTATGGTTCTAAGAATCGGAGTTTTAAGGAAAAACACCAAATATCATGAGACTCATGATTAAAATCATGAGAGTTGGCAACACAGATATAAGTATCTCCTCTTGCTTCCCCCCTTTCAATTTATCCCTTTTTCTTTGTCTCCCAACCCAACTATTCTCTTTTTTATTTTGTTTTGTCTTTCCTCTTCCTTTCTTTAAGAAGCCTCTATCATTCTTATTATTTGTCTTATTTTTCCCTGTTTTCTGGCCAGTCTGACTCTTTCCTCTCCCATAATTGTCTGTTGCCCTTATTCTAGTCTTTCTGTCCCTTTAGCTCTCCCTTATATTCCATTATCTCTCTCCTACCTGCTTCTCTGCAAGTGACCGCCTGAGGTGCCCCCATGGTCCTATCACTGAAGTTTAACTCTCCCCTTCATCTTGGGATGCTTTTGTTGAGCTGGTGGAGTAAGCTGTGTTTCCCCTTCTTTTATCCCCCATGTTCCCTCCTTTCCTCTGTGTAGTCAGTGTTCAATGGTTAGAGGCATCTGGATCCCTCCATTGGTTCATCCCCCTACCCACTTTCTGTCCCTGAACTATGCTGGTGTTTAGGGTAAGTAAGGTGTGAGTCCCCTCTTCCTTTACCATCTTTGTGCTGGCTGCCTGTAGCTGACTCATCTCCTCCACTGTCTTTTCTCTTTGTGGCTACACTAAATGGTTTGCAAATAAACCATATAAAAATCCAGCTCCCCAGTCCTAAATTGGTCTGTATTCATCTCCCTGTAGATACCAAAACAAAAGGGATTGACCAAAGTTTGTTTTCTAGGTCCCAAAGATTAGCTTCGGGCATCAGTGTCTGAGACCATGGAAACCCCCCCCCCCCTTTTTTGGTGGTTATAGGGGGAATTCCTGAGAAAATTTCAGCTATAGCAACCTGTTTTATATTTTGAGAATTAACTTTTAGCATTGATATTTTAAAATGCCAGCAGTTGGGTAGATTGTGGCCATATGTCCCAAAGGCTGGCTCTGTTAACTGTTTGACACAACCTTGATTATATTGATGGAATGGGGGTGGGAGGAGAGGAACATAACATTCATTTGGTTAATAGAGTTTGTATAAATGGGAGTTTTTTGGGAGTCTGGGGGCCTTCATATTTTTAGCTCTTGAGGAGAATGGCTGTGCATGTGTGAGAAAAAGTATTACACAGTGCTTTCTTAACTCCTGAAAGTTTAAGGATTTCAGTATATAAAGTAGTCAGTTTAGCAAACTATGAGATGAAGTCAAGCTTTAAAGGTCTTATTTGATCTTCATATAACTAAGAGTTTGAATTAAATGTGAGCTCAGAAAAATTGAGGCTACACTGTAGTTGTCTCCCTTATTTTTTAACTATGCGCTGCTAGGTGTCCAATCAAGAGCAGGCTTCTTAGCCATTTCTTAGCTGACATAACAGAACTGAATGGTGACTGAGTAGTATTATAACATCAGGAAAAAGTAATATTTGACTGAAATTTCAGATACCAGATGTTTATAATGTGTATAACAAACCAGCCACTAGGGGGAGTAGGCAGACAGTTAAACAAGGAAATGTGTGGCTGTCTGGTTTTGTTTGGTTCCTTATTGGCAACTTCAGGAAGTGGGGGGCCTGCAGAACCATTGCAGACATACATATATGTTATCTGAATAAAGACTGTTAATACTGAAAGAAGCTGATGCTTGTGTGGTTTTATGATACAGAACGTACAAGAATGAAAATAAGGGAAAAATAGGTCTGTTTAATCTGCAATAGCACTGTTTAATCTGCAACACCAAACTTGGGAAGAATACTGCAAAATATTATCTTATTTTTTCATTGTGAATGATACTACCGATGAATGTAAGAAGAAAGCTATCATAGTCAGCAGGGTAGGGGCCAAGACTTAGTTTAATGCGAAACCTGTTAATCCATGAAAAGCTTGAATATAAAACTTTTGATGAGCTAGTAAATCTGTTTAAAATAAACACTTCAACTCAACACCTGGTGAAATAGTAGAAATAATTTAAATTTAACTCTTGGTCGAGGAAAGTAGGGGAGACAGTAGAGGAATTTGTGGCAGCACTGAGGATGCTCTCTCAAGACTGTAATTATGGTGTGACCCTGACACAAATGCTAAGAAACAGATTAGTTTGTGACATTAATGATGACAAAATCCAAAAAATGCAAAGGAGATTACTATCTGAACCACAGCTAACATTTGAAATAGCTCTGAAATTGGCCCAGGCTTTGTAATCTGCAGATAAATATGTACAGGATTTATTAATACAAGCCACAGGAGGGTAGGGAGATGGAAACAGTACACAGGAAACACAAGGTACAGTGCACAAAATTGCAAGGCAATCTGGGAAACTGATCCAGTCAGCTAGCAGAGTGTGTTGTTATGGGAAGACAAATATCCCATGATGGGCTGCAGATTTAAAAATGAGAACTGTCACATTTGCAGGTTGACAAGGCATATTCAAAGAGTGTATTGAAACAAAACCAGGAAAGCAGACACACAAAACCATGATGAAAAGTAGCTTCATAGCCATGGTACTTTTCATAAACTGGAGGAGAGAATTAGTGAAAAGGAATATGAGGAAGTAGCTTATATTATCTATAGTATAACTGAAACAAATATTCTTCAAGTAGATATTGGGCTGTCTGTAACTGAAAAAAGTATGATTTGAGCTTGACACCACTGTTCCCTCTAAACTGCATGCATCTGCGTGCGCACACAGATCCTAAACCCCGCACACACAGCGAATCACCGCACGCACAAAAATTTTCACAGAAGCACAACAATTTGCACAGAAGACATTTTTTTGTGTACACGGCCTGTCAAAAATTAGAGGGAACATTGCTTGACACTGAGTGTAACTATTATGAGCCAAGAAGTGAATGAGACCTAGTGGTAAGATAGTGAACCACCTCCATTGCAGAAGTGTAATTATAAACATTATAAGCATACACTGGAGAAGCAGTAGAGATACTGGGAGCAACCAATGTGAAGGTTTGCTCTCATAGACAAGTAAGACATCTAGCATTCCTAGTGGTCTCAGGCACTGGCTCTAACTTGCTCAGAGGGTGATTGGCTGATCTTTCACTGGATTGGAAAGGAAAGGTGTCTCACTTGAAATCACAAGATCTAGTTCTGGAAACTGTTTTAAATGCACATAAGGAAGAATTTGAAGGTGAACCAGGCACGTTAAAAAGCATTAAAATCTGTGTAAACCCAATTCCCATTCCTTGTTATTTCAAACCCAGATCTGTACCCTTTGCCCTGAAACAAAAAGTTGAAATTGAGTTTAAAAAGACAACAGGTAACTGATAGTATCGAACTTCTAAAGTGTTCTGAATGAGCTGCACCAATGTTGAAGCCGGATGGCTCTGTACGCATATGTGGTGACTATAAGTTGACTGTGAATAAGGTCTCATAATTAAAGCAGTACCCAATTCCAAAAATTGAGATCTGTTTGCAGTTGTATCAGGTGGTCCATTGTTCACAAAGTTAGACATGAGCCATGCCTTCCAATAGATTGTCCTGGAAGAAGATTCCAAGCAGTATGTCACCGTAAACACTCATAAAGGACTGCTTTGATATAATAAGTTATCTTCTGATATGTCCTCAGCTCCTGCTATTTTCCAAAGAACCATTGAGGGATTGATTCAAGGAATTCCACATGTGGCAGTATATCTAGTTGATATACTAATCACAGGTGCCACAGACACAGAACATTTACAGAATTTAGCAGAAGTGTTAAACAGGCTAAAGGAATCAATTCTGTGCCTAAAAGGGGATAAGTGTTCCTTCCTGGCACATGAAGTGATAGACTTGGGATATAAAGTGGATGCCTAGGGACTACAACCAGTGAGAGATAAAGTAAAGCAATTAGGGATGCCCTGGCACTAGGCTTGCTGAGTTACTACAGATACAGTTTTTGCCAAACGTATCAACACTTCTAATGGCTGACTATGTTATTTAAAAGGAGGTTAAATGGAATTGGAAATCAGTTCTACTCAAGTGTTCCACATTTCTAAACTATTGCTGCAGTCCTCAGAAGGCCTAGTCCATTATCAAGCTGACAAAGAACTGATCTTGACTTATCATGCATCTCCTTATGGAACTGGAGCTGTTTTGGCTCGCCAGATGGAGGATGGGTCAGAGGAACCAATTGTATTTGAATCCCTGACTCAACTTTGCTGAACATAATTATTCACAGCTAGATCGAGAAAGATTAGCTGTTATGTTTGGGTACAGAAGTTTCACAAATATATAGGTTTATACTTTGCACTAATCAGAAATCTGATTGCATTGTTTAAGGAGATGAAAGCTATGCCACAGATGGCATCACCCAAGATCCAGAAATGAGCAGTGACATTGAATATACTGTTGTATACAAAGCTGGTAAGAAGCTGGGAAATGCAGATGCTTTAAGTTGGTAGACAGTACATCTTGATTATGCTGGAACATTTCTGGAAAAAATGTTCTTAATACTAGTGGATGTACAATCCAAATGGGTAGACATCTATCCCATGAATCCAGCCATTAGTGAGGCCAACATAGAAAAACTAAGGATCAGTTTTGGTATCTGTTGTTTACCTGAAGTGCTTGTATCAGATAATGGAAGTTCTTTTCCCTAGCATGGAATTCCAAAGATTTATGAAGCCAAACGGCATTCAACATGTTACATTGGCACCTTGCTATCCATCATCAAATGGGTTAGCTGCATGAGCAATTCAGTCATTGAAAGAGGGTAGTAAAAGAATACCTGGAGATACTATAGATACAAAAGTGTCTTGCTTCCTGTTTAATTGTCAGGTAACACCATAGTCAATCAGAGGTTTGTCCCCAGCAGAGAGGTTAATGAGAGAGAAACTAAAGTTATACTTTATGCATCTGTGCTTAAGGTGAAAAATACAGCAAAAAACAATGTAAGCAAAAGCAGCAACATGACAAACATGCTAAGGAGCATAGTTTTACTGTTGTAGAAGCTGTCTTTACTAAAAATATTGGTACTTGTCACAACTGGATGCCAGTTATCATTCAAGATATTACAAGACCAGTCTTCTAGATGGTAATTCTGCAGGGTGGCAGGTTTGTGCGCTGACATGTGGATTAATGAAGAAAAAGAACTGTGGTAAACTCTGAAGATGTTAGTACAGCAACAATGGAATTGCCACTGGAGAATATCCAATTAGGTTCAACACCAGCTTCTGGAAGTCTGGAGGGGGCAGCAGCCTGACACAAGATCAACTACTACCGATCGAGCTCATGGACAGCCTTTTAAAGTTACCACATCACAGAATGACAGGTTTGATGGAGGAATTACAGAATTCAACCTCTGAAAAAGGTATTTGCGAAACATACCTTACATATCATATTCCGCCTTACATATCTGAAGGATTATACCGTGTAATAGTGACAAAGTGCCTGTTTATTTTATTTTTTGCAATTTGAAATGCATTACTGTGATGCATGAAGGGGCAAGGAAGGGGGAGAGTAGTTTCCTTTGATGGACACCCAGCCAGTAGTTAACTGTAAAATCCCTCTTGGTCTGTTCGCTGCTTGCTTTACCTGTAAAGGGTTAACAAGCCCACAGGTAAAAGAAAAGGAGTGGGCACATGACCAAAAGAGCCAATGGGAAGGTAGAACTTTTTTAAAATTGGGAAAGAAACTTTCCCTTTTGTCTGTTGTTCTCTGGACTGCAGGAACACGGAGCAGTAATGCTGTAAGTAGCTTTAAGCCAGGTATGATTATCAATTCATACCTCAAAACTTCTTATCTGGAGCCTCAGATATGTAAGTAAAATTAGGGAATGTCTAAAAAGATGCGATTGGGGTTATTTCTTTTATTTCTTATTGGCTTGTGGACTTCTCTGTGCTAACCCCAGACGCTTTTGTTTGCTTGTAACCTTTAAGCTGAACCCCAAGAAAGCTATTTTGTGTGCTTGATTTTGGGAATTGCTCTTTTACAATCTAGCAAAAGCCTAAATTCCAGATGTATTTTCTTTCTTTTTGTTTTTAATAAAATTTACCTTTTTTAAGGGCTTAAGGGTTCCCCACATGGAGGAATTCCCAAATGCTCCTTCCTGGGTCCAAGGGTTTTTTGGGTTTTTTTGCATTTGGATGATGGCAGCATTTACCAAGCCAAGGTCAGAGAAAAGCTTTAACCTTGGGAGTTTAATACAAGCATGGAGTAGCAAATATTAATTTTTAGAATCCTTGCGGGCCCCCATTTTCTGCACTCAGAGTGACAGAGTGGGGATTCAGCCTTGACAATTATTAATTATTATTGGTTTTGTAAGTTGTGTAGTAAATACTTTAAAGAATAGAAATGTTATAATGTGTATAATAAATGTATATAATAAACCAGCCACTGGGGGAGTGGGCAGATAGTCAAACAAGGAATTCCCCTTTCACATCTTGTATAATCTATGTCCATTGAATGGTATTATCTGGTACAAGTGTACTCAAAAAACATGATAATTTTTTTAAGCATTCCAAGTGACTTTCAAACTTATATCAGTTTATGGTATGAGTAATATTATTTTAATAACTAATCCAGGTATATCTGTCAGATGAAAAACCTACACTGAGATCAGTGTAATCCATTTGCTGGTTTATGGTCCCAAAGTCCCTCAAAATGTACGTCTCACATCCAAATGATGTCCCCAAGTCCTGGATCTTTGAATTAGCTGGAAGATGTGTAAAGTCATGTGTAGGCAGACAGTTCCTGGAGGTCTGAACATTTGACAAAGCTCAAGTGGATTGTTTATTCCAGCAAGAGCTGTACTTACACACACTGTATACTACATTGCACACATGTAATGTTCTCCTGATACGCTAGTTTGAGACATTAGTATCTGTTGCATAGGATTCCACACACTCCTCCTTGATTGTAGTCATATTATCAGCCCTTTCCAGGCTCATTGAACAAAGGGAGGCACACACCTGTATGTGCCCTAACATACCCTTTGGAGGACAACAATATCCTAATGCAGCTTCAGTTTTAAGCAGAGGCTTCTTCTGTCCCCTCAGACAATATTAATGGTGCTTTGTATGTAGAGTGAGCAAATGATTTTTAATTTTGAGGGCTGAACTATAAAATAAATTGATGTGGTTTGAACCAAAACTGAGTTTTTATTTTTTTCTTGCTGAAATGAAAAAGACAAACAAAAATAATTTCAGGTCAAACAAAATGTTTTATTCAACCTGAAATGAATCACCCCCCTCTGCCTTTTTGTTTTTTTGTTTTAGGCTGTTTTGGGGTATCTCTTCACTTTTTTTGGTTTTAGAAATCCTAGCTAAATTTTGAAACAAAATGTTTCAAAACAAATATCTGAAATGTTGAAAGGATCATTTCTCCTCTCCCTATGTATGTAAATCCCATTGACTTTAATGGGAATTACATATCTGTAGGGAAAAAAGAATCCAAATTGATGTTTTAATTAAAGATCTTAGCAGGAATTGCTGACAGCTTTATAAGGACTGGACAATTTAAACAAAATAAAATAGCTGGTAAAGGCTGATAATTTAAATACTGTGAAACTTAAACTTTAAGGAGATTCACATAAAATACTTGATATGACAGACTTAGTTCTTGGAATTTACCACATAAGCAACATATTTTATTCATACCTAATGGTATAATTTCATAAAATTCTCCAGAGTTAAGTAATTAGAATTACATTAGCACTTGCAGTGAATAAGCTCTACATAATTATTTATAGACTTAAAAGGAAAAATCACTGCAGAAAAATGGAATGGAACCTTAACAGAATACTAATATCCTATGCAGCTTTGAAAGCAAGACACGGGCATCAGAGTTGCGGTATGTAACAGCCTGTAATCATAATAAAATAGTGTTTACACATTTCAAAGCAGAAAGTGATATAGTAGTAAGAGGAGGCACTAATTAAATAGCTTGATAAGCAGTGCTCTGCTAAGCATATCAGTTTTGACATGCAGGGGTTCAAGCAAACTTTTCCCTCCCCTGGTTTATGCGGGTTTGCGTCATTTTAGTTTTGCTTTGAATTTGTCACAGATGAGCCAAAAACTTAAAATAAAATGCATCTCCAAATCCACCAAAACCTGCTGTCTTTGTCTTGCTTCCAAACCCCAAACTACAAATCAGCCTACTCGGGTTCACTCAGAACTCAGACCACGTTTGTCAAAATGCTTATGAAACTCAACCTAGTAGCATTGGTTGTAGGGTGGAAATGAAACCTGAATTAAGAGAGTTTTCCTGGTTTGAGTTTAGAATTCAGCTGTCATGAGAAAGATAAGTGAATTTTGAATAGAGGTTTAGAGGTTCTGACAAAAGTGTTTATCTCAGCAGAAGTGAATTCCTAGCATTTCGTGGCTCTATGTAGGGTACACACAGCCTGTCTACTCAATTTTTTGAAAAAAGCGAACCAATCCCTCTTACATCTTTGGGTGCTGCTAGCTCCCAGCTAATATAGTTAGAGCCCTGAGACTTTCCATTCCCATGCATAATTCACTGTATATTGTGAGAGTTCTGCAGAGCAAGCCTTGATCAAGCAGCATTGGACATGTTAATGTAAGCCATGTGTGGTAGGATGTCTTCCTATGTGTTAGAGCAAAATGATAACCAGAAATTGTTTATGGTACTCAACTGTGTGTGCATGGGAAAATTTCTCTCCTCTTTTTTAGTCAGCAAAGCAGTTCTTTTGCATCCTTTTAAAAAAATGTTGTCTTTCCTCCCCTCTTCAGACTCCTTTTCCTGTAGCTTTGTTTTTTTTTTTTAAAGTAATAGGTTTGCAACACAGCAGCCTCAGTGAAAATGTTTTAGCTAGCTTGAGTGCATGTCTTCCAAAAAGGCAGTGGTATTTATTAATACCCTTTTATCAATAAATCAGTTGACAATTCAGTGAGTTTAGGACAAGTTGGTAATTATTTATTATATACTGATTCTAGCATCATAACTATTCAGTCTATCCATCACATGCATATCTCCCACAATTCCTGTGCTTCTGATCAAATGGTGCCGTTCTATAAATTATAGTTCTGACGTTCTATAAATTTCAGATTGTCTCTTTAATCAGGAGCACAGTAACATTTTAGAATGTACTGAACCAAAAAAAAGGGCACAGTTAGAGATGATAAAAATCCTGAAATGCTCATCCAGTCTGGTATATATGAACTGAGAGAAACAAACATCAGCTCAACCTTTATACCTCAGAGGAAAATATTACTAAAGCACAGAGTTACCAAACAAACAAAATAAAGATCAGTTCAACCAATCAAGAACCACATATTGCGAAAAGATCTCAAGCACCATGAGGTTGAGGCTATTGTTAATGTTACCCTACACTTCCATTTTAGGACTCTATATTCAGTTGCTCATAACTTTTTAAAGCTTTAACCATTTGAGCTGATATTTTCCATGCCAGGTGTTTACCTCAGTCTGGTTATTTTGGGTGAATTTTTTATTTAAATGTAGGAAATTACAAACAAAACTATGTTCAAATAGCATTATCAAGGTTGCAAAATTAAAGTATACAAAAGTTAGGAAATGACAGAATGAAGGTTGGCTTTGCCAACTCAATTCACTGCCCTTGTATCTATGCAGTATGATGCAGTCTTGAATTACATGGTCACAGACTCGCATACTATTTTTTCTACAGAACCCAGGCCTTATTCATTGCACAGGGTGAATGGTGCTCACTTACTGAGCACCACCAGTATTTTTCTTTATTGTTCAATTTGTGGCCCGTGCCTTATTTACTCTATATTACATTACTCTGAAGACAGAACTATTAATTTCCTCATTGGCTCTTCAGTACAGTTTGACCATGTGTCACAAACTTTAATGAATTTATTTTAACTCTGAGATGAATGGAGTTTTAATATCCCATTTCACAGATGCCAAACTGAAGCTGGAAGAGATTAATGTCATAAGTATGCACTAATTTTGGGTGCCCAGTTTGGGACACCTAGGATTTTTCAGAGTATGTGATGTTACACTCCATATTCTTTATGGAAATATGGCTATGATATGGATGACATAACTGAGATGTACTTTATGCAAGATGGGTCATGTAAGATATCATTGGAAAGGTTATGATTTACGGAATATGATTATCCAATTTGTAAGCATGTATCATTTCTGTATCTAAAGTTAGGAATATGGACTATGTAACAATTACAACTGGACGGGTATTAGGAAGACAGCCACCAGACAATAGGCATTAGATTTGATGGGCCATTAGGAAGGAACAACAAGACTGTGAAGATACTAATCTCTCTCCCTCCTGGGAGGTGTCCTGGGACGTAACTGTGACACTACTAAGCCAGGTGGTCTTGTCACCTGATACTAAACGTTATCCTGGACTACTTCTAACTTTCCACTAAAAGTGGAGGGGCGGTCAAGTTTGGAAAACAAAGGATTCCTGCCTTATGTAAACCTTATTTAAGGATGGGGAGGAAGGAAACTGGGACTCTATTCCATGGCCTGTCTGCCCAAGAAGAAAGACTGCAAAAGACACCTGAAGGGCAGGTAAGGGTGGAGTCAAGGATAAGACAGGGGTCCAGCCTGAGAAGAAATATAACCAGAACTCTAAGCTACATACACTTTGCAACCTGCCTAAAACAACATTTAGGGTATGAAATTACATTTTGTAACCTGTTCTTTAAGTATATTGATCTTAGCTTGTGTATTTTGTTTTATTTGCTCAGTAATCTGTTTTCTTCTATCTGTTCTCTTATATCACTTAACATTCACCTTTTGTAATTAATAAACTTATTCCTTGTTTATAATATAACCCAGTTTGTGCAATTCATAATTTTTTGGGGGAGGGGGATTACTAGGCTGTGCATACCTTCCTCCACATTGAGGGAGGAGGCGGATTTCATAATATACCTTTGGGTCTGCACTCCAAGGGAGGTGGACACCTTAAGCTGAGTCTTCCCAGAGCTGATCTTAGTGTCAGTGTCGTTCTCCAGTTGTATGTGGCCCTGCCTGTGCATGTGCTGGAGGAGGCTTAATAGCTTGGCTCAGCAAGACAGGTAAAAAGGGTGCGCAGGCTGGCAGAACAGGCGGGCTCAGTGGTATCTCAGCACATCAGAGGGGCAATTTGTCACATATATGGCCTTATATTGCACATTAGATGTTCAAAGCACAGCTTCCATTGACTTCAGTTGCAGTTGTGAGTGCTCAGCCCTTCTGAAAATCAGATCCTAGGGTCTCACGTTGGACATCCAGAACTAAGGAATGCACAATTAGTGACAAGCTGTGAAATATTTGGTTTCAGTGACTTGCCTATCATCAGAGAAATGCTTCTTTTTTTCAATTATTTTAAACGAAATTTTGTCAAAATAGACAGGTTTCCATGGGAAGTTCTGACGTGTATGAACTGGCATTTTCAGTTGAAAATGTTCTGTTGAAAAGTTGTTGACTAGCTCTGACTGAGTGCCATGAGAACAGTGTTAAGGGGCAGTGTCCAAGTTAGGAGCAGAATCCTGTGATATTGATGAGGGCTCTCAAAAAATACCATCCCACTTTGAGGAATCTGAGTCAGAAGCAATCCAGCAACAGTAGATTGAGTTACTAGTAGCACTAATGAAGTGCTTAGTGACTGTGACTAATTAAGGGAGTTAAGTAAGTTGTCAGGGAAGAATAAAGATAATCACTTTGTCAGTTCTTCCTTTTTTGTATCCAGCCGCATGAGCAAACCAGTGCTCAATACACATTCTATTCAAGATCATCACACAGCACTACCTTTTCTACCTACAAATTTTGTAGCCATGTCCACTTCCCTTTCTTGGGCAATATGGACTGTAATAATAATGGATTTTGATATTTGCCTTACATAAAGGGCTCAAGTGCCCCTGATTCTTGTGGGGGTGTTTTTTGGATGGAGAGTAGGAGTTGGCCACCAGTAGCGTAGCCAGGGGGGAGCAGGGGGAGCGGCCGCTCCCCCTGTGAGCAGAAGTGGCGTCTTAAAAAGGAAGCGGCGCCTTTTTTTAGCAGAGCTTTTTTTTAAGTGCCGCTTCTTGCACTCACCCAGTGGTGCTCCGGGTCTTTGGTGGCATTTCAGCGGCGGGTCCGCCGAAGTGCCACCGAAGACCTGGAGTGCCGCCGGAGGCGCCGCCGGGTGAGAACAGGGGGAGCCGCCTTTTTATAGCGCTGCTCCCCCTGTGCCTACACTACTGTTGACCACCTCACCTTTAATTTATGTTGGTTACTATTATTCCAGAGTTATTTTTCATCTAGTTTGAATGGTTGTTAATCATAAATTTACATAATTCTGGTAAAGTTACAGTTATAGTATATAGCTACCAATTACCCATAAACATAAAAAGCCAGTTAGTAAATGTCATTTATTTATTTGAAATTTAGCTTTTTTTGCATGGAATAATTGAGAGAAGGGTGCTAATCCATTTATACACACACACACACACACACACACACACGAACACTTTATTTTGGGTTCACATTTATCTTATTTTGCTTCTTGCCGCTGGAAGGATAGATTTTTCCTCTACTTGATTAGTCACTGTGAATCACTCTTCTGATTACTATAGTACCTACAGTATGATAGACATTGAATGCCCATATTGCTTCCCTGGATACCTTGGATCCCCTCTGAAAAGTTGCTTTTGGTTTGAAAAACAGTGTTTGTTCGAACTATTCCTTGTGGAGCTTCCAAATGCTCAATGTAAGACTTATGGTTGAGGTTTTCAAAGCAGTCTAAAGTATGTAGAGACACTTTTAGTGTTCCTTTGAAAACATCAACCTATGTTCCCAACAGGAACATTTTATCCTATACTGACAGAGACATCATTCACTTTTAATATTCATTTTTACAAATAATGCTGCTAAATATTTTTTGAAAAATTTAACAAATGAGCTGAGAACTTGACAAACTCTCACTGGAAATTGTGTCAATTTTACAAAAGCAAAGTAAATGTGTAGGGTGAACTTAAGAAAATGTTGCTAATTTTATTGAAAAATTGGGATCAAAATTAGATGTTTTATATTACTTTACTACATGGTAGACTTGTCCTCCCCCTCTTCTTTGTAATATTGTTTAAACAAGATGGCTACCTCCAATTAGACTATTGTCAATGGTATTGAGAAGGTTCACCAGCTTACGTGGTGAAGCTATGGGGCCTATTCCTAAATCAGATGGATTTCCAGGTGGCCAAAGACATGTGCCAGAAGGCCTGGGTCCTGCAGATCAATATAATCAGGAATTGGCTGTGTCTGAACTCAGGACCTGTCTAAGAAGATTGTGCACCAGTGTGGAATGGGCTCCCCAGAATTGTTAATACAGCCCCAAACAGAATTACCTTTTCCAGGGAATCTCTCCAGACACAATGGGGAAATTATGTGAGTCCTCCCTCAATTTGAAGTGGGCCACCCTGTATCTGTTTCCCCATGAGCAGATCCTGACTCTGCAGAGGGTCTTGGGCAATAGGGGTAGTGCCTCAGAGGTGTCTAACCCCTGACTTTGAAGCAGGAAGAGGGAGAACCATGCAGAGAGGCTTTCTAATGCATGGAAATTCAGTGAGTATGATCCTCCTCCTGTGCTTAACTTCCATTCATAGTAAAATGATAGTGCAAATCATCAGAGAAAAGCTCAATAAACTTCCAGAAGATAACAGAACCCTGAACAGCAAGCAGCATTTCCTATGAAATTTTGCTTTCACGATTGCTCCAAATTGGCTTAGATATGAATGCTGTCTTGTGGATTGAAAATGGGCTCGATCATAAAAAAAATGCTAATGGTAAAGAAGATTGTATTAAGATGTTACCACTATCTTGAAGTCTTGTCATATACTACAAAGAAGAGTAGGCACGTGGCAGTTCTCCAAAAGGACCATATTTTTGGAGTTTAATGTACCCACTGTACACACACCCACATCATGTTTTTTGAAAACTCATTTTATGTATGTTTAGATGAAGCATGATGTGGAACTGTTAAGTAGTGCAGCAAACCTCTAGGCAAGGTGGAACAATGGTACCCAAAATGAGTTTGTCATTTTTTGCACAGTCCCTGAAATACTGTAACGTGGATATTACTACAATTTTACTCTTTACATTAATTTCAATACTTTCATGTGGTGTTTATTTGTCAAAGCTACTAAATTACACTGTATGAAAAGATTTTTATTGGTTTTGTATGGGCATATTTTGTTTTTTCCCCAAAGTGAAGAAGCTGTTTAGCACGTGGTGAAAATGACAAATCAACATTTTTGCAATATACTAACAAAATGTTTTTACATCACATATTATTAATTGTTTTAGAATTTCACAAGTGATTATAATGGTTTTCTATATTTTCAGCTGAGATTTGCTGATCAGATCAGGGTCTCATGGAAAGTTGTGCATCACTAGCAGTAAATAGCATGCCTATAGTTTATACTGCATAGTAGGCAGAAATAAATGTATGTGACTTCCTAATGTAATACTTCTCCATTTGTAAGCTTTTGTATATATTGTGTAGTATCTAGTCTGCCTGCTAGAACATTTTAATGTGTAATTACCTTTGCATGCAGTACTACTCTTTGAAATAGTCTAGAAACTAGCTTTTTAATTCAGTGACCCTTATGCACAGGTCAGTGTTAGAGAGGACAATACCCAGCTTCATATTATGAATATGCAAAAGCTATGAGAGAAACAAGTGGCCTAAAAAGAAGTAGTGAAGACAAAGGACACAAACAAGTCCTTAGCTCTTTCCTGAAGAGCATGTTACAGCTCTTACCAACCATGCCATCAATTATACAACAAACCCATTTTATCCTGAAAAGCACCTCTGGATGTGAATCAGCCTGTCTATTGTACTACATGTCATATGAGATACGCAATAGCCTCTCCTGAAAATAGAAGATGTTGGTGAAGAAAAAATGGAGAGATGTATGAGATGTGCACTTGATTCTGTTGGGACATGAAGCTTCTTCAGCGCAGTCAAGAAATCTAGTATCAGAATGTTTGCTGACATGGCCAAGAAGACCACATTTAAATCCGGAAAAGGGAGGGACAATCACAATAGCTATCAGTCCAGAAATTTTCTGTGGGGCCCTGTTTGCAAGATGCAGATATGATGTTTCAATGGCAGCTGTTCTTTATTACCCAGTCGGACCTGTGTTTACATCCCTCTTCCATGCTGATGGAACAATGAGAGGAACGGACAAAGCAGAATTAGGGCATCAGAAAGAATCCATGAGTTATCCATGCAACTCAGAAACCACAGGATATTCCGGGATGTCCTGGCTGTGATACAAATGAAGGCTGGAGACAAATTTCACACATTTGAGGAAGGTCCTAACAGGATTTTTCAGAGCTAATTTTGTAATCAAAGTCTTTGACAGATATGTCAACAGTAACTGTGAAAATTGCAAAAACGACAGCACTGGACAGGATCTAAAGTTTGGATGCAAGAAATACCAGTTGATTGATGGACACTCGGTTTTTCCATGAAAAAGTTTCTAAATGTGGCATTGTAGCGGGGTGGAACCCCGCTCGGGCCCTGAGGGGCTTGAAACAGCTCTGGGAGAGGGCTGAGGCTCAGAAGCTGGGCTGATTGGCAAGGAAGCCACAGGTGTGGCCAGTTAATCAGGGCCCAGCTGGCCCTTATAAAAGGGCAGTGGGCCTGGAGCAAAGACACTCTCTCTCTGCCTTTAGGGGGAGAAGGGCTTGGCTGCAGGGACCTGACCAGGTGCCTAGGGTGGAGCAGGGCTGGGGAAAGGTCAGAGGAGCTGGGGAGCTCCTGCCTAGGAAAACCCCAGGCTGTGGCCTAGGGTTAGGCCCATCTAGGTACTGGGGTTGCAGGGGCAACCCATGGGTAGGCCGAGACACCAGGTCCAAACCCCCTTTGCCTGTGATGAGTGGCTTATACTGCAGTCTGCCCCAGGGCGCGGGGGCTAGCTGGAGACTGGCAGTAGCCTACGACTGAGGCGAGGTGGGGATAGTGGGTTGGGGGTTCCCTGGGGAAGGGAGACCCAGACCTGTGGGGTACTGCCAGGGGGCAGAACCCCAGTTAAAGGGGCACCGGGTCCTGGGAGGGACATGGGCCAGAGTGGTCAGGCGGATCACCGGCCGGCAGAGGGCGCTCCAGAGGCTGGATGAGCTAATTCCCCGAAGAAACCAGCAGGAGGCGCCGCCGGGTGAGTCCAACCCTGTCACAGGCATCCAACAAGCAGTCATTTGTAAAATTCCTCTGTGAATATGTGGCTCAAAATCCACCTGAGGGTGTCGGCACACTCCCTACACAAACACTCCTGCTTATGGGAGGCTTTTCCAATTGTGAAATAGCAAAGTCCATCACTAGAAAAACATCAAAAACAGACTTCAACGAGAAGCTGTTGAACTTGAATTGATATGCAAACTAGATACCATCAACTCAGGGTTAAATAGGGACTGGGAATGGCTTGGCCATTACGTTAATTGAATCTATTTCCCTTAAGTTAATGATCCTCACTCACACCTTTGTGTCAACTGTCCGCAATGGGCCATCTTGTTTATCACTTCAGAAGTTTTTTTTCCCCTGCTGTTATAGTTCCTCTTGATTAATTAGCCTCTTAAAGTTGGTATAGGCACTTCCACCTTATCATGTTTCTCTGACTGTATAAATATCTGTTCGCTGTATGTTCCATTCCATGCGTCTGATGAAGTGGGTTCTAACCCACGAAAGCTTATGCTGAAATAAATTTGTTAGTCTCTAAGGTGCCACAAGTATTTCTTTCTTATTTTCTTTTTACTAGTAGAGATGTTGAAGAAGCCCAAGACTTATACAGTACTCACACTGTATGTGGCAGTATGGTTTTTGGGTCTGTTGGTGTCAAAAGAATCATAGTAATTAGGTCACCTAATACAGATGTTTTGGTCCGTGCTGTTAATTTCTTAACATGTGGATTGAAACTGGCATTACTAGCACAACTGACATGCATTGCTTCATACCTGTGCATGCAATCTGTGACACACTCCTGATTTCCACAACGTCTTTCCTGCAGTACTTACATTAACAGTATGTGAGTCTGTCATCCCTGTTGATATTGGGGTGGGGGGTGGGGGAATCTCTTTAATGTCAAAGCAAAGGGACCTTATGACTTCAGAGATCTTGTCAATTTGGGAGAGAGTGGTGGGCAAGCTGCAATTTCTGCAGCAAGGAAGTTAGTGGCAGGGCTGTATGACCATAACAAAAAAAGAAAAGGAGACCCACAGAAAACTGAATTATTTGTGTCTCAGTCTAGCTATCAAAAGGACAAGTCACTGGCCAAACTCCCAGTATGCAAGGACAATTGTTGAAGAGCATGTCAAAAGAGCATCTTACCAAACAAAGATTTGGATGTCTTCACATATAGGCAAACCAGGTATTGGATCATCATCTGTCCTCTTTATTCCTCCCTGCCCCTGGAACTATGGAGCAATACATACCACAGCTTTACATAATCTCTTCATTTCCCAGCAGTGAGTATGTAGTCTCTGGACTATAATATTTTTAGTGCACACAGGAAGAGACTCTGGATTCCTATTTCTGCTGCATTTACTGTACTTCACTGATACCTTTCAGCAGCTCCCAAGGTCTGAATGACATTGATCTGTAGCTCACAGCTTAGAAATAAAGTCAAGTTTGGCCATGAAGAAACCTCCTGACTGCAAAAAGATCATTAACTCTTGCAGCTTGTTAGGAGAAGTAAATGAAAGTGAGGGAACAGCAGCTTAGCTAAGCCAAGTGAAGCGTGCAATGCTGCTAGAACAGTATCACTACGATCGAAACACACAAAAGTGAATCAGACAGACCGAGGGGGGGAGGGGGAGCTAAGTTTGTCCTGCCACTGCTTATCCAGCTGTGAAAAAACACAAATTGTTGAGAGAGGAATACAAATTGTGAGCCTTAACTTTGCGTTTTCTGACTTTTACAAGTCTTTATCACTACCATAATATGCTAGATTCTAACCTTTGCCTTTTTGTTAATTTCTTCATTGGAAAATGTCCCATTTAGAGGGTCATATATATTATCAATCAACAAAATAGTTTTTGATAAGTGCTATGTTTTTGAAAAGCTTATTCCAGTATATTGATACACCAGTCTTAACACCATTCTCTTTGGTCAAGATGCCCTTCACTTTCCCGCTCATGGTGTGACCATATTATACTGAGTTCTGTGCAGCATCCTTGTAGATTTTCAAATAGATGTCTTTTAATTGGCTTGATAAGGAATCTCTCAGCAGGCCCAAATTCCTCTGTATACTTGTGACTCAGCTAGAGATGCTGTCAGGCAAGTGTATCTCTTGCTTATAAGATCTCCATTACTTGGATGAAGTTCCATAGAGAGTGCCAGAGCTTTGTCATTATATTTCCTGGGAGAATTACACCAGTTCTGTGTTGACTACTTACAGCAGTCTTGTCCCTCCCTCTCACTAGTGTATTTGGGGGAAATAGGGTGGAATTTTGTCTCCCATTTTATGCACAATTTTATTCTTGGAACATTAAAAATTTTCATTTTCTTAAATGTTTTCCCTCAATCAGGGCCAACTAAACCTAATGGAACAGTTGGTTGCTTAAAGAGCAAATTGTTTAGTGTCAAGACAGCCAGGATACAGCTCCTTATAATTAAAAGGCTTTCTTACTGCTCCTGACAGTACATCTTTTCCATTGCTCAGCATTGTCCTGCCATTTCAGACAGAATGTGTATTAAGGGAAAAAAACAACAGCCTTCCAGTCTTAACCCTATCTCATCCAAATCACTGAAGGTTCTCTTTTTAAGTATGGTGCTAATGTTAGGACTACACTGACTGAGTAATAACCAACTCCATGTGTTTCAGGGCAAAGCTGTTTTTATGCTTACTTTTTACCCAAAGAGAACACAGCATTTCTATCTGAATCTCAGGAGAGGTTGGGGGTGGGGGGCGGAGAGGTTGGGGGTGGGGGGCGGAAAGACACTTAGGCCTGGTCTACACTAGGAGTTTATGTCGAATTTAGCAGCGTTAACTCGAATTAACCCTGCACCCGTCCACACAATGAAGCTATGTAATTCGACATAAAGGGCTCTTTAAATTGATTTCTGTACTCCTCCCTGACGAGGGGAGTAGTGCTAAATTTGACATGGCCATGTCGAATTAGGGTTCGTGTAGACTGAATTTGACGCTAATAGCTCCGGGAGCTATCCCAGAGTGCACCACTCCGTGGATGTTCTGGAGAGCAGTCCGAGCTCGGATGCTCTGAACAGCCAAACAGGAAAAGCCCCGGGAAAATTTGAATTCCTTTTCCTGTCTGGGCAGTTTAAATCTCATTTCCTGTTTGGACATCGTGGCGAGCTCAGCAGCACTGGCAACGATGCAGAGCTCTCCAGCAGAGGTGACCATGCAATCGCAGATTAGAAAGAGGGCCCCAGCATGGACTGATCGGGAAGTCTTGGATCTGATCGCTGTGTGGGGTGATGAGTCCGTGCTTTTGGAGCTGTGATCGAAAAGACGGAATGTGAAGATCTACGAGAAGATCTCAAAAGCCATGACGGAGAGAGGATACAGTCGGGACGCAACGCAGTGCCACGTGAAAATCAAGGAGCTGAGACAAGTGTACCAGAAGACCAAAGAGTCAAACGGACGCTCCGGATCCCAGCCCCAGACTTGCTGTTTCTATGAGGCATCGCACTCAATTCTAGGTGGTGCCGCCACCACTACCCCACCAGTGTCCGTGGACTCTGACGATGGGGTATTATTGACGGCCGCTTCCTCTGAGATGTTCGCGGACGGGGAAGATGAGGAGGACGAGGCAGTTGACAGCGCGTTCAACGCTGATTTCCCCGACAGCCAGGATCTCTTCATCACCCTCACGGAGATCCCCTACCAACCCTCCCAAGGCGGTAACCCGGACCGTGAATCAGGGGAAGGATCAGTAGGTAAGTGTTTTAAACATTTATTTTGAATAGAATAGGCATGGTTTGTTAGCAATGGGTTTTTAATGATTAGCTTGCACTAGGCGCTTTACTTTTTAGTCGTTGCCAGTGCAGCTACTGGAAAAGTCTGTTAACATGTCTGGGGATAGAGCAGAAATCCTCCTGGGACATCTCCACGAAGCTCTCCTGGAGGTAATGTGAAAGCCTTTGCATAAGGTTCCTGGGGAGAGCGGCCTTATTGCCTCCTTCATGGTAGGAAACTTTTCCGCGCCAGGCTAGCAGCAGGTACCATTTGCCTAGCAAAGCATGGCGGCATACGGCCCCGGTGTTTGCTGGCATTCACGCAGCATGCGGTCTTTCTCTGTCTCCGTAATCCTCATCAGAGTGATATCAGTCATGGTGACCTGGTTGAAATTAGGCGAATTTTAGTATGGGGACTGATTGCCTGTTCCTTTACATAACTCTAACCAGCAGTTTACAGCCACGCGGTGGGGGCGGGGAGGCGAACCGTTCATGCTGAGTGGTTCGCCGGCAGCATGCAGGGATCTCTCCTGAGCCCAGACACGCAGTAGGGGCGGGGAGGTGAACAGTTCATGCTGAGCGGTTCGCCGGCAGCATGCAAGGATCTTTCCCAAGCACAGCCACGCGGCGGGGGCGGGGAGGCGGACCGTTCATGCTGAGCGGTTCGCCGGCAGCATGCAGGGATCTCTCCCGAGCCCAGCCACACGGTGCGGGCGGGGAGGCGAACAGTTCATGCTGAGCAGTTTGCCGGCAGCATTCAGGGACCATTACTGGGGACAGCCGTGCCGGGGGTGGTACGGGGGCAGAGTTCATGCTGGCCGGATCGCTGGCAGCAGGAACTGGCCAGCGCTAGGAGCAGTGCTTAGAATGTGAAAGGAGGGCACTGCTCTAAAGTAAGCTTTCAGCAGTCAAAAGTCTACGGCTTACTATGGCCGCCTGCTAGCCGAATTCCGTTGTCCGGCCCCACTTGTGTGATCTGTACACCAAGACCCCAGGCACTCAATATAAAGACAGAAAATTCAACCTTGTACTGAGTGCACGTGATAGGTACTGTGCATGGTCTTGTTCACAGGGAAAGACTATATTCATTGTTCGCAAAACTGTATCTTTGTGAGGAATTCACTCCCTTTTTCCCATCCCACAGCTGCGAGTGTCTCCCGAGCTACCCCGCCATCCCCCTCCCAGAGGCTGGCGCAGATCAGGCGGCGAAAGAAAAGGACACGGGACGAGATGTTCTCAGAATTTATGGTCTGTTCCTGAACCGAGGCTGCACAGCAGACCCAGTGGAGGGAGAACATGTCGCAATACCAGCGATCACACAGCGAACGGGAGGACAGGTGGTGGCAGGAAGACCAGCAGGCGACTCAAACGCTGCTTGGACTAATGAGGGAGCAAACGGGCATGCTCCGGCGCCTTGTAGATGTTCTGCAGGACCGGAGGCTGGAGGACAGAGCACCGCTGCAGTCTATCTGTAACCGCTCTCCCCCGCCCCAAAGTCCCTTCCCCCCCCCCCAAAGTCAGAAGAAGGAGGGGCGGCAGGGGCTGTGAAAACAGTCACTCCACCCCTGCAGACTGCTCAAGTAGCAGAAGGCTCTCATTCCCAAAGATTTGATACGCCCTTTCCTTCCCTCCAACCGAACCTCACCCAAGCTCCTGTCCCAGTTTCATCCCATAACTGTGTAGTTCTTAATAAAAAATACGTTTCTATTAATAACTGTTTCCGTCATGTTCTTTTAGAGGACAGTGTCTTTGAAGGAGGGGAAGGGGGTTGGTAATTGGAGAGGACAGTCACCTTTACCAGGGTACAGACACGGGGGCAGGTCCAGCAGAAGGTCACACACACATTGTAGTCAGTAGGCACCCTGGTCAGTCTTGGAGGTGGTTTTCATGTTCTGGGGGGGGGGGGGGGGGGGGCTATGTGAGTCTGTAGTGGGGCAGGGCGGTTATAGATCTTATGCAGCGGTCCGTAGCCTGGATGACAGAGCCTCGCAGCATAGGATCTGTAACCGCCCTCCCCCGCCACAAAGTCACATAGCCCCCACACACACAGTCCCGAAAAGGAGGGGTGGCAGGCTCTGTTGAAACAACCAGTCCACCACTGCGGACCGCTCTAGGAGCAGGAGCCTGTCATTCCACGAGTTTAGAAGCGTCCTTTCCATCACTCCACCTGCTCCCCACCACAGTCTGTGTCCCAGTTTCAAACCTTTAACAAGAACTCCTTAATAAAGAAGATGGTTTTAATGAACAAAGTTTCATTTATTTTATTTTTAAAGGTGTGTTGGAAGCGGGGGAAAGGGGTTGGTAACTGGAGAGGATAGTCAAAATTAACTGGGTAAAGAAACGGGGGAAGGTTCCGCTTCTGTTTAAACAAACGTAATAGTCACAGGTTACCCTGGTCACTCTGGAAGCTAGCTTTCAAAGCTTCCCGGATGCGCGGCGCGTCCTGCTGGGCTCTTCTAATTGCCCGTGTGTCTGGCTGGGCATAATCAGCAGCCAGGCAATTTGCCTCAACCTCCCACCCCGCCATAAACGTCTCCCCCTTGCTCTCACAGAGATTGTGGAGCACACAGCAAGCTGCAATCACAATGGGGATATTGGTTTCACTAAGATCAGAGCGAGTCAGTAAGCTTCTCCATCTCCCCTTCAGACGTCCAAAAGCACACTCCACCACCATTCTGCACTTGCTCAGCCGGTAGTTGAAGAGCTCCTTTTCACTGTCCAGGGCGCCTGTATACGGCTTCATGAGCCACGGCATTAGCGGGTAGGCTGGGTCCCCGAGGATCACTATAGGCATCTCCACATCCCCAACAGTTATTTTGTGGTCCGGGAAGTAAATACCTTCCTGCAGCCATCTAAACAGACCAGAGTTCCTGAAAACACGAGCGTCATGAACCTTGCCTGGCCATCCGATGTTAATGTTGGTAAAACGTCCCTTGGTAAAGGGTAATGTTGGTAAAACCAGTGCTTGCAGCACCATTGAAAAGTAGCCCTTTCGGTTAATGTACTGGCTGCCCTGGTGGTCCGGTCCCAGGATAGGGATGTGAGTTCCATCAATAGCCCCACCGCAGTTTGGGAATCCCATCGCAGCGAAGCCATCTATGATCACCTGCACGTTTCCCAGGGTCACTACCTTTGAGAGCAGCAGCTCAATGATTGCGTTGGCTACTTGCATCACAGCAACCCCACGGTAGATTTGCCCACTCCAAATTGATTCGCGACTGACCGGTAGCTGTCTGGCGTTGCAAGCTTCCAGAGGGCTATGGCCACTCGCTTCTGAACAGTCAGGGCTGCTCACATCCGGGTGTCCTGGCACTTCAGGGCAGGGGACAGCAACTCTCAAAGTTCCAGGAAAGTGCTCTTACGCATCCGAAAGTTTCGCAGCCACTGTGATTCATCCCAGACCTGCAGCACTATGCGGTCCCACCAGTCAGTGCTTGTTTCCTGGGTCCAGAATCGCTGTTCCACAGCATCAACATGACCCATTGCCACCATGATGTCCACGGCACAGGGTCCCGTGCTTTGTGAGAGGTCTGTGCCCCTCTCAGAGTTCATGTCCTCACCGCGCTGCCATAGCCTCCTCGCCCGATTTCTCAGCATCTGCCTCTGAAAAAGGTGGATAAGGCGAGAGGTGTTGACAACGGCCATAACTGCAGCGATGATCGCAGCTGGCTCCATGCTCGCGGTGCTGTGGCGTCCGCGCTATCAATCACCAGAAAAGGGCACGCACTGATTGCCCGCCGGCGCTTTCACGGAGGGAGGGTGGGAGTGAGGGTTGAATGACGACAATTACCCAAAACAACCCTCGACACATTTTTTGCCCCAGCAGGCATTGGGGGCTCGACCCAGAATTCCAATGGGCAGCGGGGACTGCAGGAACTGTGGGATAGCTACCCACAGTGCACCGCTTGCAATGTCGACGCTTGCCCTGTTACTGTGGACTCACAAAGTCGAATTACTGTCCTTAGTGTGGATACACACATTTGACTTTGTAATATTGATTCCACAAATTCGGTTTAGGTAAAATCAAACTACTCTCGTAGTGTAGACATACCCTAAGCAGAATCTGTTCTCCATTGCAGTGTTAGTGCAATGTACTGCTGTAAAGGGAGCCACATTTAGATCCAGAGGTGAGCCCCAGAATAGCTGGCTAAAGGTGCACCTAAAAAGTAGCCCCTGAAGGCCCTGGGAGGGGAGGTAGTTCCAGGGGCAGGCAACCAGGGTTGGCTGTGTGGTGTCTTTTGTTTTTGGCTGGAGGTGTGGGAGTGGGGGCATCAAAAATGTTTTCCACTTTGGTTGGCAAAATGGCAAAAGCCACTTCTGATGCCATTGCCCTCTAGTGAATGTCCTCGCTGTCTCAAAGACTGATACTGTTGGCCTCTGGCCTCCTTTTTTCTTATATTACACAATTTAATTACGTTTTGCTAATATTACTTTGTCATCTGTTTTTGGAGATATGTTCAAAACAGCTAGAATACTTACCCTTGACAATTAACTGCCAAAGTGAAACAGTAGCTACTTTTTAGAAGACTTTTAATATAAACCACTATTAACTTTCTGAATGTAGAAGTCAGTGTTACAGAAATTTCTGAGGCAAGAAAATAGGCTCCTCTCTCATACAAACAATAATAATACCATTATAATATCATAGCATTTTGATTTCAACTCACATAAACAAGTAAATGCTGATTGAAGGCTCACACAGGGTTTTTAACTCTGCTCCTTTGTGCTTAGACATTGCATAATCTATGCTTATAATCAGTAGTTTAGAAATAATGATTATAAATCTAATGTGCAGCCATACTAAGATATGCAATGCCCCAAATCAGACAATAGCCAACTGTGATGCCCAGTTTTCAGTATATCACTAGCATGTAATGTAACCCTGAGTTTTGATAGTGGTGTGTTCAAGTTAGAAAAGGAGCACTACCACCTTTAACACAGTATCTGTACAGTAATCCCAATATGATGATGGGTGGGGGGTGGAGTTTGATGCCTTATCATAAAGCATTAGATCTCCATTTTCTGGCCTTGGGTGTTTTTGCATTCACCCAGTTATTAACACTATATATAGAGTCTTTTAAGTAGATGCTTGAGAAGGATCCAATGGTGAGTCTTTGGTAACAACTCCTGTCTTGATCATCAGCGGGGTTTGAACCAGAGCTAAAGGTTAAGCCTTTGCAGCTGGAGCTATGTTACTCAGTCTGTCTGCACACACAATTGCGCTGAAATAATTAAATCTGTTTTAATTCACACCTTTTGTTTTGGTGCATATGTGTACATTTTTAAATAAATATCCTATTTTGATTTTGTTTAAGTCAGTGAAGAATGAACAGGGGGTTGCAATTCCTTTCCAGGAAACAGGGTGTTAACACCCTTCTTAGACTTCACTTTGAAAACAAGGATTTAACTTTTTTTTTGTTAAGCAGCAAGACATAATATACACCCTTTAAGCCTAATATTGAATTTTTATTAACAGTGATCTTGTTTGCATTGTGGAATGTAGTTTGTTTGAATTTGATAGTCTTTAGTTAATTTTTACATGTCCTTGTAATTGTCAATGTCTTGTAGTAATTGGGGAAAACTGAGAATACTCTAGCTGCTAAAGTAGTAGCTCTAAATTCACACGAATGGTTAAGTAGAGACTGTAGATCAGTGGTGGGCAACCTGTGGCCCATAAGGGTAATCCGTTGGCAGGACACCAGTTTGTTTACATTTGCACGGCTGGCCGCAGCTCCCACTGGCTGCGGTTTGCCGTTTCCGGCCAATGGGAGCTGCGGGAAGAGGTGCGGACCGCAGGGATGTGCTGGCCACTGCTGCCTCCTGCAGCTCCCATTGGCCGGGAACGGCAAACCATGGCCACTGGGGAGCTGCAGGCAGCTGTGAAAATGTAAACAAACTGTCTGGTGGCCCGCCAGCGGATTACCCTTACAGGCTGCATGTGGCCCATGGGCCGCATGTTGCCCACCACTGCTGTATATTAATGCAGTGGTTCTGAAACTAGGCATCATATCTCATCCATGGCAAGACTGACCTTTTAAATACTTGGATTTCTATAGGTGTAGTGATTTGCATCAGATAATCCTTTAAATGATGAGCATTAAGAATCGATCTTGAGCATCAGTGTGTGGTACTCTTACGCTGAGTAGTGCCTTGCTCCTTGAATAATCCAGTGGATTTCGATTTGGCATCACAATCTGGCTCTAGGTAAACACAGGCTAAATAAATCATTTCTTAGAAATCAAAAACTTACTCAAGTATCACGGCACAAATATGTTATCATATTAAAACAGTGTATGTATAAGACTGAGCATCTCTTTGCTATAATGGAAAAATTGTGCATAAGGTACATAATCAGAATTTACATTAACCTAATTTCTAATATCTGATACTCTGTTATACATCTTCTGTCTATGCTTGTAATTTTCAACTGGTTATATTTCACTTGGTTGCAATGTAGGTATAATATTAAAGCCACTAACCCTACAGTTTAGGGGTTCATAATCTAACTATGAAGAATTTGTTAACTAGTTACTGTAATATGTTAGAATTGTAAACACCATTTAAAATGATAAAAAGAACATCTGATGTAATAACCATTGCTACTTTTCAGGAAGATCACTGGGTAAAGGAGAAGAGGGTATTACCTCCCTAGCCAGCTGGTAATAACAGTTCTTTATCATTTAGAAATGCTAGTCCTGGCCACTAGGAAAGTCTGGTGATAGGATGGTTTGAGTTGTCAACATTCAGGACTTAAGTATGCTGGAAAAGGTGAGAAGCATCTTCAGAAAAGAGAAACTTTTATAAAGACTTTTAGGGTTTTTGTAACTTGTTGGATGTTCATATTTTTTCATAATTAACTGTGCATTAAGTGCAAGGAAGTACATTAGTGTAACATTATGGCTGATACATAAAACCGAAAGATCAAATAATTCAAAATTGTGATTCTGTGACAGCAGCTTACCTGAGCCACCATCAGGAGCAGCCTAGGACTCAATTTTCCCTCCTTCCTCGTATGTTAAATTTGTTTTGGCACTTTGGTCAAATCAACAAAAGGTCATCTGCTCACCTATTCTGTGTCCCAATGGAAGCCAAAGGCTTCAAACCACACCTTGTTTCTTTCCTTGGCTTACAGATCTCTCTGGAAGGCTCTCCAGTCTGCATCCCTCTCCAGCTTAAATGAGAATCCATCTGAACAAAAATCCAAAAGCCACTGGTCCAGGGCTTCCAAGGAATCTTACCTAGTAAAACTTGTCCCTCTCTAGGGAATTTCTGCTCTCTGTCTCCTGGTCTCCTCTCTGGCTTTTCCCAGGCTTCTTTCCATGAAAACACCTCTGACTCTTCGGCTGGCTAGACCTAACAGACTTTGCTATTCCTCTCATGTCTCTCCCTGTTCTGGGACAAGGCAACTGCTTAAACCATGGCAACTTGTCTGCACACTCCTTGCTGTTTCAACAGCCAGTTCTCAGGGATCCCTTTTCTGCTGCAAAGAGAAAGTCTAGCACTTTGAACAGGAATGTGCTGGATCAGGGCCTTAAAGAGCAAGTACACTCTGTTACAGTTTCCCACATAATTGTAATTCTGCTCCTCTGTACATATTCAGCATGTTGTGTTACTGTGTATGGTGTCATCTTTCAGACCATAATATAGATGTGGAAATTATGGTTGCTTTGGGAACCATCTATCATATTGCACTTTTCTGATCTATGCATTTAAGAATCTCAACCAGAATGTTGTATTAACGTATATAATTTCTTCATTTAATTTTGAAAAGGATTCATTTCAGGCTCTAGCCCACAGCTACAGCTGGGTGAATGTTGCTCTCTCTGGCTCTACAGATGTATACACATTAAATGAATTTGCTTTGACCATACTCACTACCCTTTTTGGTTTGCTTTCCTCATACTCTTGAATTCTCAAGCTTTACTGGCATGAAAGTTGGTGAAAAGCAATTTCAAAGCTTCATGGACCAATATTCACAGAAACTGAAATTAATATTTGTAGTGATGAGCATTCATGTTTGAAATTTATTTTATATTCATCCTATCAGGGCTCAGAAACAGCACCACCAGTCAAGCTAATCAATGTAGCTCAATTAGAGTGCAATACACATCTCTGGAGGGGGCCTGCACAAGGCATATGCACCACTTAAGTGCTACTTAAGGACCTCTGTTTGCATGCCCCCTATGTTCCTCCCTCCCTCCCGCCGGTCGGTCGGTCTGTCTGTCTCTCTCTCACACACACACACACACACACACACACACTTATGGACTGTTCTAAAGTAATCTCCCTTTGGATAAAAGTAGTACTTAGAATCTTGGTGTCAACTTTGCTGTATTCGGTGGGATGGGTTTTAATTTATTATAAAGAGGATAAAGAACCATAATTTGGGATGATAATGCTCTCCGCTTTAGTTTGTTATATTTATAACAGTCTCAGAACGTAATTTTATTTTGTCTTGTATCAGTAAATATTTAGGAATTAAGATTTAAAATTTTGTTCACTAAAAAACACAAAACTCTGATCCTGAAATTCTTGTTCATTCTGAACTACCGTCAATGTGAAATATTTTGTAATGAATACTATACTTTAATGTGTTTTCAAAGTAACGTTCTATATAATTAGGTATGTTGCAGAGTGATTAATATGACATAAAATGACTGTAAAATAAGTGTGGAAAAAACTGATGAACAACAGAGGGCACTCTAAATAGGTTAAAGGAGCACAAGGAATCAATAGCAGTGGAAATAATTAAAATTATACAATGTGTAAAAATAAAATAGCAATAGGAAATGTTGGAATCTGCACATGGTGCTTAGTCACTCTGCTAGAAGGTTAGAAATCTGAAATGGGTTGCTGAAGGAAAATTTTGTCTGAGTGGTTAGGGCACTCGGGGGCGGAGGTGGCCAACTTGGGTTCCAGTCCCTGTTAAATAGTTATACAAAGTAGAATTCCAATAGGAGAGACTGATACCCACCCCAGAATACCCAACAGCCTGGTGGCGGGGCACTCACCTGAGAGGGAGAGACAAGTGTTCAAGTCCCTACTCCAAAGCAGGGATTTGATCTTGAGTCTACAATGACAATCACAAATGATTGTCCTATTAGGCTAAAGGTCATATGGGGGCTACTGCCACCTCCAACCACCTGCTCTATGAATGTAACCCTTCATTTTCTTTGTTTTTATTAATACCTGAAGTAACAAAAATGTTTCATTTTACCTATGACAAATCTTTCTACTATTTCAGTTCAAACATTCTGAAAAATTTCAGTTTGCTTCAGGTTGAATTGAATTTTGGGGGGTGAGTGGGGTGGAACTGCCAATGAACTGAAAAAATCAGTTGTTGGTCCAGATTTACCTAATTTTTTGTTCTGGTTGATCACAGGATGACTGAGAGCCATCAATGTGATGTAGCTGTGAAAAAGGCTGATGCCTTCCTAGGATGCATCAGGCAAGTTATTTACCACAGAGACAGGGAAGTGTTAGTATGATTATACAAGGCACTTGTGAGATCTCATCTGGAATACTGTGTGCTATTCTGGTCTCCCATGTTTAAGAAAGATGAATTCAAACTGGAACTGGTGTAGAGAAGTGCTACTTGGATGATCTGAGGAATGGAAAATCTACCTTATGAGAGGAGACTCAAAGAACTTGTCTTGTTTAGCCTAACCAAATGAAGGCTGAGAGGAAATGTGATTGCTCTCTATAAATACATCAGAGGGATAAATATCACGGAGGGAGAGGGGTTATTTAAGTTACGTTCCAATGTGAACACAAGAACAAATGGATATAAACTGACCATCAACAAGTTAAGGCTTGGAATTAGACAAAGGTTCATAACCATCAGGAGGGAAAAAAGTTCTGGAATAGCCTCCCAAGGGGAACAGTGGGGGCAAAAAAACCTAACTGGCTTAAAGACTGAGCTTGATAAACTTATTGAATTTATATGATGAGACTGTCTATAATGGCATGTAACCATTCTGTGACTGCTAGCTGCAAATATCTCCAATGGCCAGTGATGGGACACTAAATGGGAAGGACTCTGTTTTACTGCAGAGAATTCTTTCCCAGCTGTCTGGCTGCTAGATCTTGCCCACATGCTCAGGGTCTAATGCCATATTTGGGGTTGGGAAGGAATTTTCCCCTGGGTCAAATTGGCAGAGACCCTGAGGTTTTTTTCCCCCTTCCTCTGCAGCTATGGGGCCTGGGTCATTTTCAGGTTTAGTGTAAATGGTGGATTCTCTGTAACTTGAAGTCTTTTTAAATCATGATTTGAGGACTTCAGTAACTCAGCCAGAGGTTAGGGCTCTATTCCAGGAGTTGGTAGGTGAGGTTCTGTGGCCAGCAATGTGCAGGAGGTCAGATTGGATTATCATAATGGTCCCTTCTGACCTTAAAGTCTATGATATATCTCATGGTGCTTCACAAGTGCACCGTATCAGCCAAAATATTCATATAAGTTGTAGAAATATGCATGTAAATACTGTAATACAGAGGGTGTTTTCCAGTACTTCCAGAGAATTAAGCAGCTATTTAGCTGGTGCTCCCCTACTGAGAAGCATTTACTTTGGTTGTGTTCTGTGAGGATTGTGGTGCTGATTGACCAATGGCAATGAGTTACATATGCGTCATAATTCTAAGGAATGGTAAGAGGAACAACAACAGAATAAAGACAATGGACTTCAAGAAGGCAGGCTTCAGTGAACTCAGAATTTTTAGGTAAGATCCAGTGGGAAACCAGTCTAAGGGGAAAAAGAGTTCTTGAGAGATGGCAGTTTTTGAAAGAGACATCATTAATGGCACAAGAGTGAACTATCCCGATACATGGGAAAGATAGAAAGTATGATAAAAAAATCACCTTGGATTAACCACAAGATCTTCAACAACCTGAAACTTAAAAAAAGGTAATATACAAATTAGAAACCAGGCCAAATAATGGCAGATGAACCATTGGTATGGTATAAAAATACCATAAGCATGTAGGGACATAATTAGAAAGGCCAAGACACAAGACAAGATACAACTAGATAGGAATATAAATGGTAAGAAGAATTTTTTTTTAAATAAAATGTTTACAAGTAAGATGATGACCCAGGACACATTGGGCCCATTACTCAATGAGGCAGGAAAGACAATAACTGAAAATGCAGCAATGGCTTTGGTGTTAAATGCTTTTTTGTATCAGTTTTCATCAAAAGGATTAGCAGTGATCAGATGACTAACACAATAAACATTAATGTAAATGAGGGTAGGATCTGAGGCTAATATAGAGAAAGAACAAGTTAAGAATTATGGAGACAAGTTAGTTGTCTTTAAGTCTGCAGGGCCTGATGAAATACATCCTGGAATACTTAAGGAACTGGCTGAAGAGATCTGAGCCATTAGCAATTATCTTTGAGAACTGAGGAGGATGGGAGAGATCCCAGAGGACTGGCTATAAAAAGGGAATAAAGACAACCCAGGGAATTATAGATCTGTCAGCTTAACGTCAGTACCCGGAGAGATAATGGATCAAATAATCAAACAATCAAATTGTAAGCGCCTCAAAAGCAATAAGGTGATAAGGAACAATTAACATGTATTTGTGAAGAATCAAGTCATATCAAACCAACCTAATATCCTTTGTTGACAGGGTAACAAGCCTTGTAGATGTGGGGAGGGGAATCAGTAGATGTAATATATCTTAACTTTAGTAAGGCTTTTGATACTGTCTCACATGACCTCCCTTAGTTAATTTATGCGAAATGTAGCCTAGATGAACCTGCAATAAGAGGGTTGGAAAACCATAGTCAGAGAGAAGTCCTCAATGGTGATGCTCCAGCTGGAAGGGCATATTGAGTGGATCCTGCAGAGATCTGTCCTTGGACCAGTTTTATTCAATATCTTCATAAATGATTTGGATAATGGCACAGAATACACTTATGAAGTTTGTGGATGATACCAAGCTGGGAGGGGTTGCAAGCATTTTTTAGGACAGGATTTGGTCTGAAATAGGATGAAATATGATAAGAACAAATGCAAAGTATTACACTTAGGAAGGAATAATCAATGGCCCAAATACAAAAGGGGAAATGACTGCCTAGGAAGGAGTACTGCAGAAAAGGATCTGGGGGTTATAGTGGATTACAAACTAAATATGAGTCGTCAATGTAAAAAGTGTTGGGGGAAAAAAGGGAACATCATTCTGGGATATGTCTGCAGAAGTGTTGTAAGTAAGCCACAAAGTAATTCTTCCATTCTACTCAGCACTGATAAGGCCTCAACTTGGAGTATTGTGTCCAGTTCTGGGCATCACACTTCAGGAAAGATCTGGACAACTTGGAGAAAGTCCAGAGGAGAGCATGTAAAATGATTAAAAGTCTAGATAATGTAACTTAAAGCAGGATTGAAAAAAAATTTAGCTTGTTTAGTCTGGATATAAGTACGTAAAAGGTTGTTATAAAGAGGAGGGTGATAAATTGTTCTCCTAGTCCACTGAGGTCACGACAACAAATAATGGGCTTAAATTGCAGCAAGGAAGATTAAATTAGACATTTAAAAAAGAAAAGCTTCCTAACTGTAAGGGAGTTAACTCCTGGAACAGATTACCTAGGGAGGTTGTGGAATCTCCGTCATTGGCGGTTTTTAAGAACAAGTAGACAAACTCCTGTCAAGAATGGTCTAGATAATACGTAGTCCTGCCTCAGTGATGGGGACTGGATTAGATTTACTTACTGAGGTCTCTTCCAGGCCTACATTTCTGATTCTATGCTTCCAGTACTGGCATGAGCTAGTATAGGAACATTATAGATCAGATGAGGCAGCTCACATATAGTACAAGATCTGAATGGTTTAAAGTGATTTTACCCAGGGATTTTAGAAGTTAAAAGAAGATTAGACCCCTGCTCTTAACATATGGGGCCTATTCCTGCTCAGACCAGTGAGTGGAAAATTCTTTGGCTGTTCTCAGACCCCCACCCCCAAGCTAAATATGCTGTATGTTAGTGCTTTCCTGCCACATGGTTTTAGTCAAAAGGAGGAATTTCTTTGTAGCTGTTGGTCTGCAGATTTGTTTTCATTTTTCCAAATCAGTTTGCCCTGTGTTTTCTAAAAAACAAAGTTTTCTAAATCATAAGTAAGAGGGAAGGCTTTTTTTATTTTGGACAGCTGGTAATTCAAAAACATTAAATAAAGTAGTTACAATTTTAGCATCACCATTACGGCTACATAACACACTGGTGGGTGCACTAGCAAGGCACAGGCACATAGTGGTTCTGAATTGCCTGTGGGCACATGGGTGTGTGCAATTTCCACCCATGTGTCTGCAGGGCATCTGCACCTAAATAGGAATTGCACTCATGAGGACAAGTGATAGTGCTACTGTCACCTTCTGCAGGGAAAAGCCAGCTTTTAACTGCTTCAGACGCTGCCTGAGGGATTTGCTGAATCAGCAAATCCTGTGGTGCCTCACCCACAACTCCTCCCCAGCAGGCTACGTCCAATTTATGGGCATCACCAACCAATAACCTTTCCTACATCAGAGAGGGTATTTTTTGTTTGGTTGGGCCACCGCTTCCATTCACTAGGCATCTCCATCCACTAACTTACTTTTATTTTTGACAGTGGAGTTGGGAATGTGTGAAAAGACCATACGGCAAAATGCATTTTTTGCATTGTATCACATTACAGCAGCCATTTTCCCCCCTGCTGTAGTTCTGCATGTTATATTATCTATGCTGCATCAGGATCAATGTAACCTGCTTTAGGATTCTATCCTGAGTTTCTGCTAGGATATTCAACACCAGTACTGCATCTGCTTTTAGTTGAAACTGAACTGTTAAAGTCTGTCTCTTGTTTCAGACACTTTGCTCCAAGGATTGATTGGCTACCCACACATCTCTAGCACGTAACACATTCGAATAGGGCAATTTATAGATAAGTAGTGTGATTTTCTCTAAAATACCTCTATGGGGATTATGCTAACTATAATAGAAAACTTGTGAGATTCATTTCCAGTTTTTCATATAAAATTATCATTACAGTGATGGAATTCTTTTTAACTTGGAAGCAATCTTCATTGGAGAGCAGGCTACAGAAAACTTTGATTGGTTACATTGTTAACTCCAAACTACTTTAACAGTCTCACAACTTCCCTAAAATAGTTGATCACATTTGACCAGGGGAATAGAAGTTCCAAGGAGGTTATCTGAAGTAATGAAAGGATATTCATATATTAATGGAAATGTATTTTTGGAGGGGTGGGGAGCAGAACTCCACTATTACTGAGTTATAGATAAAGTTGAGTTTAAAGAGTCCAATAAGCTAGTTTGAAGTTAAAAGAAACTTGTGCATAAATTTTGCCTGCCTGGAGTTATTGCATGTTAACACCTATAACTGGATCAAAAGAAAAGTAGAAATAGAGTAGTTCCAGAACCCCAGACTAATTAAATCAATCTTTCTTGCTCCATGATGGAATTAAAAAAAATATGGTCTTTACAATATTATCCTTCTGAATCAAAGAATGTATCCTCTAGCCATACCAAAGTAAGTTTTTTAAACAAACACACACACACACACGAAAAGTTTCTGTTCCCCCCTTCATCTATAATTTCCATTTCTTTATAAGAAAAAGCTTTGAAATAGAAATAAGTATATGTACTGTTTTTATATCTATTGTGTATTTTTTCTTTAATTTGATTTAACGTTATATCAAATAATAGATTTTATATTTTACATTGCTGAATAGATTGTTACATGTTTTTAAAAGCAAGGTGGCCTAAGAGTAGAACAGAACAACCACAAGATATGGCCATGAATACTTATAGCTGACTTATTTCCATTTGAATTAATAATTGTGTTTTAATGCTTATTAACTAACATGATTGAAAATGTGGGTATAGAAAAGTGTGGGTCATGGTTACTCCTAAATGCCATTTTCAGAACTTCTAGTTTCTGAAGGTCTGAATTTGAGGAAACATTAAATTGTGGCAGGTATTTAAAAGTATAACCCAGTGGTGAAGATGAGTAATGGATATATGAAAAAGAAGAAAAGGAAGTAATGAGAACTAATCGTTTACAATACAGAGATTATTCACTACAAAAAAAAATTCTCCAGCAATTTTTAAAACTAACAAATACTGTATGAAGGAAATTATGCAGTTCAATTCATGGACGATGTACAAAAAAAATCTGACAAACAGAACCCTGCCTACTGTATATAGGTCCACATTAAGGCATTGATCATGAAATTAACTTGCCTAGGTAGAACCCTGAGCCTGCATGGAACTCCATTGACTGAAACAGGGCTCTGCACAAGTCTGGGAGTCTACTCCTATGGAGCTCATTGCATTGTTGTGGGCCTGAAACACTAAATATAGAAATAATTGAAAAACCAATATCTTCTGCTGCAATGATATTCCTTTCAAAACCTCAAATACTATCTAACAGTAACTAACAAAATAATAATGATAATACCCCATCGAGTAAACCTATTCCAGGGGTGTAATAAGAATATCCCTTTCCCTCCCATCAAATGTTACTTCAATCCTAGCACTCAATAACAGTTACCAAGCAATTTACTTTTTTTATGGATGGAGGGAAAAAAGCATTGTAGCTCTTATTAAGAATGACTCTAATATTCCTACATGTTCAATAAGATACTAAACTTTCTTAAAAGTTGGCATCTATTTGAGGTGGTACAATTCTTTAATTCCATTAGACTATACAAAATAAGATAAATATGTTCTGTCCCCACTTCTGACAGCTTTTTAAAATTGTCTGGTGGTTTGGATTTAAAAGATTTGCGGGGAAAGGTGACTTTGATACAGTCTTAAATGCAGTACTTCTTGACACAGTGGAGTAGAGTAGCAGTATTAATATTAACATAATTATGTTGTTAAATGGACCAGAGATGAATTACTTAACGCAAATTAAACAAGTTACGTTCTTATTTCATAAACTGCATTTAATCTCATGCATGACTGTCTCTATGATAGAGTTACAGCAATACAGGAAATTAAATATGAATGGAAGAGTAGCCAAAACCTTCATAAGCAGATGTTTTGTGTTTGAACTAAAATTAAGAAAGCTATACTTTAAAAGTCATTCAGGGCAAACAGGTGAGATCCCATAGAATTGCTGAGTAAAGTAAATTTATATTTTAATAGTTATTTATTTTGTGGTAGTGCTTCAAAACCCCAACTGAAATCTAGGCTTCACAGTACAAGGCACTGTACAGACTCATAGTAAATGGCAGTCCTTTTCAAAATGCTCATAGTTCAAGTAGGCAATGTAGAAGAAGGATGAGAGAAACTAGGATTATTACTGTTTTACAGATGACCAATTGTGGCATCGAGAGATCAAGTGTCTTGCTGAAGATCACACAGGAAATCTGTGTGTAGAGCAGGGAACTGAGCCCAGAACTCCTAAATCCCAGTCCAGTGCCTTAGATCATTGTTCTATTTTTATGTAAAAAATGGTGGCCAAATCATTTCCCAAGTATGAAAACTTATGTAAAGGTAAATGTAAGCACGTGTGGCCATCCCTCAGTGTCTGCCTGCTGAAGGAGGCCACATCTCTTCGCAGTCTAGTCTGCTAGAGTACACTCAAAACAAAGAAAGGGGGAATTAGCGGTACTCAGTGGGCCCCAGCCTTCAAGCAAGGAGGGCCCACAAACAGTCTGGGCTCTGGCCAGTGGTCAAGACAGAGCAGTACTAAGTTCTAAGCTCAGCCCTCAAACAGGGCAGGGCAGTAAACAGTCAGGGCTTTGGCCTGCAGTTAGACAGAGCTGTAGCCCCAAACACCATCTATGAGGCTCCGGCAGGGTGACTGAGGAGCACAGACCTCCTGGTCTAAGGAGGGGGAGTTCTGCCACCCCATGGGTGGAGTGACACGGGTAGGGGGGTTGCAGGCTCACCCATCTCCACCATGGGCCAGCCCAGGGCCCTAACAGTGGCAGAGTGGTGTGCCACTGGGTCAGTGGGGAATTCACCCGCAACGTACTGACCATGTTTCTGGTGGCACCACAGCCAGATGGTAGTTTGGCTCCCCTGGGCTGCTTCCTATTCTCCCCCTCAGGTGTACCTGAATCCAGGGGTCATCCTCAATCTCCCTGGGATATACCACCTAGGGTAGTGGTAGCAGCTTCTCATCATCAGGAGTGGCAGGGCACTCTGGAAGCTTGGGTTGGTCCTTGGGGCAGCAGCGGTTCTCCTTAGCATCTCACTCCAGCAGTGGGGAAGAAGGGTCTGTCTCCCTCAACAGCTCCTTCCTAACTGAGCTGCTGGTCCGGCCTTTTATACTTCCTTTTCCTGTCCTGCCTCTCTGCTTCTTGCATGTGGGGTGTGGTCCTCCTGGTTCTGCCCACCAGGTAGCTTGTGGTGTTCCATTCACGTCCACCCCTGAGGGAGGCCACACCTCCTCACTACACAAAGCACTGATTGACTTCAGTGGGAAAAGGATATCATCCAAGTTTTCAACAGATCATCCCTTTCAGAGGAGATGGTTGCTGCCTTCCTGAGGAGAACAGGCTCCCTGGGATTTCTCTGAGAGACTGACCTAGCCATGATTAGCTGATAAAACTAAATGAATTGCAGAGAGATGTACTGTGAAACTATTACTAAGACGTCCATAAACATTCAGAAATATTATAAATATATTGATCCTATTTTAAAAATGCCCTTTGCCCTTTTCCATGTATGCAGAAATATGAGGCAACCAGGAACATTCAAAGGAAGGGGTTACCAGTTGTCTGATTATTCCACATGAAGGAACTCAACAGTAATGCTGTAAATTGTCCAGAGCTGCTGGTAGATAACTGTTACATGTGCCATGCAATGGATAGACAAACATAATTAGCTGAAAATATATTCAGAAGGTAACAATCAATGCACATATCATTCCAGGGCTTGCACACTTTATTTGAAAACCTACCAGAAAAAAACTTTTAAAATGAAAGCAGTAAGTATACACAGCATTCTAGTGCCTTTATAACATGCTGCCTTTTATAAAACTGAACCAAAAATGGAAATGACAGGCCCAATCCAGCTAAGGAAAGTTTTTTTAAAAATGAAAATAAATGATTAAAAATAGATAAATTACTCTTTAATTGTTAAGACAAGACATGAGGCTAGGTTAATTTAACTGTATAACTATAGAGGTTAGAGGTAGAAAAGAGATCTATCATGGTATCCAGTCCATTGCCCTGCCGTTGCAGGAGTATTCCCTATACATACAGGATTATTTCCCAAAAATATTACTAGATGTTTTATAGTGTATGCATAAATTGCCCTTTTATTTATTTGCCTCTGAATGTTAATATTTCTAGTGATAATTAATTAATTATGGAAAGCAGGTGCTTACTGTAGATAGTAGCACAATATGTTATTTATGAAGCACTGGCTTCTTTTTAATATAGAAATTTGACAATTACCAGAGGTATCTACTAGGAGCCAAATATTAGTAAGTTCCCTTCACTATCTCCCCCCCCCCATGTGTGTGTATGTGCACTCGCCCTTATAGCTTGACTTGGAATGGCAAAAAAAGGGGTTCTGCAGGCATGGAAGGAAAAAGACCATGCTTATTGTCGGCAATGGTTAATCTAGCCCAGCTTTACCATATCTCAACTCCCTTGCATAATGGGGTAGAGGAGCTTCTGGGGAATAGATGGCTGTAGCTACACAATCCCTTACGCAAGGTCTCAAAACTCTGCACAGCAAAACCATTGCTGGTTTCATAGCATTTGGGGCCCTCTGATGTCAGGCAGGATTTGGACCTAACATTCTTAAGTAAGTGAATTATATAGTAGAACAAATATTTGATTAAAAATAAAACAAATACTGTCTCTTTTGCTTCTAGACTAGGTCTCTAACTATCTCCTAGTAAACTTGGCACAGGGCATCTTTTCAGATATAATAGGGAATGGGCCTGCTCCCAAGAGGTGGTGCATGTGCAATTCTCATCTCAGTGGGAACTGGAATACTTAGCATCTCCTAGATTCTCTGTTTTAGGGCTGTTCTCTACTAGAAATATTATAACTGTGTCTGTTAGGGGTGCAATTTTTTTTCTGGTTTAGTTATGTCAGCATAAGCCCTAGTATGGATGGACTTATTATTCAGTTTATTCCACTTCCTGAACTGTACAACTATTTTTATACTGGTATAACTGCATCAACTTGGGGAGGGGAGGGGGGAGTTTGCCCTTTTAACTATTCTGGTATAGTTAAAGTGGCAAAGTTTTCTAGTGTAGACTATCCCTCCCCACTTCCAAAATTGTGTGGAAGATAACAATTAATTGTAACTGGATTCCTGAACTTTACAACAGTGTGTGTTAAAGTTCAGTCCAGGGTTAGAAGTATCCCAAAAATTCCAAGGGGTGAAATTTTGGTAAAGGAAACGACCACCGAAAAGTACAGATACGAGATGGACATGGCTAAGTAACTAATATGACCTTAATTTCACTCAAGTTCAGTCGTAGACAGTTCTGATATGTACAGCACTTAAAGCCATCTTACTCAAAGAACATTTATATCCTCTGTGCAAGATGACAAAGGAGAAATTACTTTTTAGACTTTTAGTTTTGAAAAAGTAGAAGTCTTAATTTCTGTTGGCCTGGTCATTCACTCCAATTGTAGCAGTGGAACAGACCACAAGCAAGCGCATAGGCAACCTTAATTCTGGCATTTCCTAACCTTTGAGAGCTTGACTTTCCAACATTAATAATGTTCTTGTAATGTAGTTCTTTTTGTGGGTAATAATACCTAGAAAATGCCTTGCTTTTATTCATTAAGACAGATCTAAATCCAACACTAATTTTTTTGCAGCAGATGCAGAGTATAAGCATGGAGGCAAACAGATTATGTTATTTTATATATAATTGATTTTCTTCATCTGCTCTGATTCAGTGTTGCTTGAATTTACTTAATTTAATATGCAGATATTTCCACTGAAAAGAAAAAGATGTGAAATGAAAAACTGCTGGAGGCCATAACAAACTCTTAAAAGTTTAACTTTATTGCAAATAACTGAAAATGAAATTTTCTCCTAGTAGAAATTGGGGAGTTGGGTCTGGGTGTTAAACAAAAGATACAGGACAGTGCATGGGAGATTTTAGTGGCTGTGTGAATGTCTGGTTGTACTTAGTGGGAAATACACGTTCAAGACAACATAGAATACATCTTTTCAAAAAGAACAATTAATTAAAAAATATTTTTTAAAATTACATTGAGGATCCAGATATAGCTGCAGAATATAGAGCAGGGGTGGCTCTACCAATTTTGCCGCCCCAAGCAGCTGCTGCCGAATTGCCACTGCGGCGGGGAGAGCAGCGGAGCTCCTGCTGAATTGCCACTGCGGGACACGGACTGCCGCCCCATTCTGGATGCCGCCCCAAGCACCCGCTTGGAAAGCTGGTGCCTGGAGCCGGCCCTGATATAGAGATACTTATTTGTTATAAACCAAAATAAGTCACATTGAGAAAAATTTAGACTTAATCCCAAAAATAATTCCAGCATTCAGAACTCCCATTTCAGGTCTTCATTTTGTCAGTAATCACCGTAGGCCAGATTGTGCCCCCATGGATCTGTGCTTGGAGGGCTCTTCCATGGATGCATTGCCATTTAGAAAGAGGCTTCAGGAGCCTTCATGGTACTATCATGTCCAACCTTCCTGATTGGGATTGGGTTGTGTGTGGGGGCAGGGCTGGGGTAAAACGTCATTTGGAAAAGTTAGCACCGCCCTAGTAACATTTCCACAGATCTCCTGAGCTCTAGGAAGACATGAGGACAGTCGTGGACAGCGGGTAGAACGGTTCCAATGGCTCCATGTGGGAATAGGGCCCAATCAGTGTGTGTTAGTTGATGGTTTAAATCCAGCTAATGGCAGACATATTAGGAAGACTCCACAAATACAATGAAGCCATGAATGCTGGCTCCTGATAGGATCATTGGACTGGAAGGGACCGGAAGAGGTCATCTAGTCCAGTCCTCTGCACGTATGGCAGGACAAGTATTATCTAGACCATCCCTGACAGGTGTTTGTCTAACCTGCTCTTAAAAATCTCCAGTGATGGAGATTTCACTGCCTCCCTAGGCAATTTGTTCCAGTGCTTAGCCACCATGTTAAGTATGTTGGGGAGGTTCAGATATGCATTGCCAAATATAAATTTAAGTTGGGACTTGCAAAGTTGGGACTTGCAAAGTAGCGTAAGGGAATTAGGTTCCCAACTGCCATTTAGGTGCTCAACTTCGTTAGTCTCTCTTAAAAATTCCTGTCTACATTTTCAGTCTTTGCTTGTACACTTACAAATTGTGGTCTGTCTATACTGCTTTGTGTGTAGAATGGGATGTATTATTTAAAAATCTTGAATAAAACATAATTAAAAAGTACAGTAAGAACATGATTTTATTTTTCAGACTTCTGCTAGTCCACAGCTGCTAGAATGTGAATTCATTATGACATTAGTAATCCTGTAGCTGAACTGTGCTGGTTTAAATATTGTGAAACCACTGTATGCACATTCACATATGGTATAATTACTAATGCTACAGTACATTGAATGATTGCATTTTATTCAGCAGTGACAGCTCTTGTTAAGGCATTTAAGGCAAAGAAAAGGTATCCTTTTAATATTTAGAAAAACAATAGGCTCGGGTTAGGGGATTTGCCCTTTTTTCATTTTTTAAGCTTATTTTGAAAATGCTTTCATTAAGGCGCAAGGAAAACCTTTTTCAGAAAAAGATGTCACACACCATTGACACTGGGATTTTGCATATTTTACCTAGAAATTATGCAGAAAATGTGTTTGATTAATAAACCCTTTGTCTTTCAGATGGTGAGTTAGGGCAGTGTAATGCAATTTGTTGAAACAGAATGAGGCAAAAAAGTAGGCATGATAAGAGAAATTGTCAAAACGTTGAGCAAGGATATAGAATTTCACAAAATTCCAGTGAAAGTCAGTGGGAGTTACATAGCTAAAGCACTATACAATACATTGACAATTGTACCCTGATGTGTTTTTAAAAAGTGTGTAAAATGAAGGCTTAAACTAAGGTGCCCTTCATAGTATTAGCTTATACACACAGTATGGAAGACTGTTGTGACCATTAGCTTCACTATTTAGCTTCATTTTTATATAGCACATACTGTGACAAAGTCAAGGCGGACGGCTACAGGAGGGTCTGGGAAAACAGACATTTAGCCCTAGAATGGTAAAGGCCCCTTTTCCTACAAGCTGGGAATTAGGGACAGCTGAGTCCAATTAAGGGCTGCCTGAAACCTGTTAAAATACCTCTCCTGGTGAGGGGGGCAGGGAGGGGACACAAACTGCTGCACGCTGGAGGCAGCAGGGAGATAGGCTTCTCCAGTGTGAGAGACTGCGCTCCTCCCCATAGGGGAGACACCCAAAACCCAGTGCCTGTTTAGGGGAAGGACTGACACCCTGAGGCCAGTGACAGGACAGCACCTGCCCCAGTGGTATTCCCCTTTTGTTTTGGTACATTAGAGATTTTTTCCCTTTGTTTGGCAGAGGAGCACTCTTAAGGCCTGCCCTGAGGCCTACCAGGAAGGCTCTGAGAAACAAACCCCGAAGAGGGAAGACAGACACGCTCCAGAGTGGGGGGCTGATTTACCCCAGGTCCTGTCCCTGCTAGAGGAGGAAGCGCTAAGTTTAAGACTTCCCCCATCAACACAGTGTATACTTAAAAAACACATACTCTTTATACCTATAAATTGTGTTATAGAATTCAATTGGCTAAGAGAACTTCATGTAAGTGAAAAGTGGATTAAGATTGTTGCAATTAGATGAGAGAAATTGCATGATTGCATGAATAAAAATGGAGAGGTCCCAGCAAATCTTAACTTGGCTTCTGCTGCAGCAAAATGGAGATAATTAAACATTATTTCATACTTAGGAGACAATTCTGTCTCTGCATCTGGCTGTAGAGGCTCCTTAAGCAGCAGAACCTGAGTTGGCACACCCTCTACACTGCATGAAACTAGACTCTGCAGGGGACTGAAACACTGGAGATCACCCTATCTTCCCCTTGAGAGGGAGGGAGGTGCAGGGAATCCATATACGGTCTCTACAGCCTGAGGATGGACTGGAGGGATTCCTTCCTCCATCTCCCCTGTGCAGCTGCAGCTGCCCAATGTCCAGACTGAAGTTTTGCTCCATAAGGCATTATTTGCTGTATATTGATTTGTTCTTTTGTTCCATTTAAGCTCATCACACCCACTACGGGGAATTTTTGTTTTCCCATTTTAGCTTACATTTTGAGTAAAAAACCAGGGAACTTAAAACAAAACTCTCAAATGTGAGCTGTGGCAGATATTTGCACCTAGAAAACCACTTCCCTCAACCCCCTATGATATAGAGACATAGATGTATTTCTGAGTGTCTCAGATCTAGGTACAAACATAACTACAGCTATGGTGTATTATGTATATTTAAATAATTGCTTTTGAAGCAAAAAAATGTTCTTATTGCAGAGGACTTCCCCTTTCTAACTACAAACATCTGTCCCCTGCCATCTAATAAAGCCTTAACTTTTGTTATATATTCCACATAAGAGCTATATAGTATTTGGTATTCATTTATGTAATTTGTTGTACATACATACATCGTCACATAGCATTACAGCAGTTACATTTCTCTGTTTCTGAAGCACGCAAAATCAAGTGTCTAAAGTCCAATCCAAAATAAATAAATAACCAATGCTGAAGTCTAAAAAATCACTTAGAAAATAGGAATTGTCTACAAGTAACCATCAAAGGAGTTTGGGGTTTGTCTCTTCAGGAGGAGGTGAGTGCCAACAGTGTCATTCATCACATATTTCTGGGTAATGTATCTCTCTGAACTCCCTTTATCCTGTCCATTGCTGTAGGCTATTAATCTGAAATGATGCTGTCAAACATAATGAAAAAGGTGAAATGGCAAAATAGAAAGTTTGTCCATACCCACTACCATGGGATATACACCACAGTCTTGACAGGCTCTGTAACATCAGCAGAACCTAAGCTATTTTCTATTGTTATGTTGAGAGTAACTGGGGTGCTATTCAACAGAACACTTGTGAAAGATCAGTCTGATATCATATAATCATAGAATATCAGGGTTGGAAGGGACCTCAGGAGGTCATCTAGTCCAACCCCCTGCTCAAAGCAGGACCAATCCCCAACTAAATCATCCCAGCCAGGGCTTCGTCAAGCCTGACCTTACAAATCTCTAAGGAAGGAGATTCCACCACCTCCCTAGGTAACCCATTCCACTGCTTCACCACCCTCCTAGTGAAAATGTTTTTCCTAATATCCAACCTAAACCTCCCACAATACAACTTGAGACCATTACTCCTTGTTCTGTCATCTGTTACCACTGAAAACAGTCTAGATCCATCCTCTTTGGAACCCCCTTTCAGGTAGTTGAAAGCAGCTATCAAATCCCCCCTCATTCTTCTCTTCTGCAGACTAAACAATCCCAGTTCCCTCAGCCTCTCCTCATAAGTCATGTGCTCCAGCCCCCTAATCATTTTTGTTGCCCTCCGCTGGACTCTTTCCAATTTTTCCACATCCTTCTTGTAGTGTGAGGCCCAAAACTGGACATGCTACTCCAAGATGAGGCGTCACTAATGTCAAAAAGAGGGGAATGATCACGTTCCTCGATCTTCTGGCAATGCCCCTACTTATACATCCCAAAATGCCATTAGCCTTCTTGGCAACAAGGGCACACTGTTGATTCATAACCACCTTCTCGTCCATTGTAACCCCTAGGTCCTTTTCTGCAGAACTGCTACCTAGTTCTATATCATAGTTTTCCAACCTGATTTTCTTATCTTGGCAATGAGCAGAGAGTTTACTTCATTTTTTTACACCACCAAACAGATTTGGCAAATAAGACTTACAACATAAATAAGAATTAAGTAAAACCTGATTACGGGTGTTTTGTACTAGGCAGTGAGCATTATGGTGGATAACTGTATTGATATCCTGCAGAAATAATCTCCCAGCTGGCTGGAGAAGGGTAGATTGCTAATAGTCCTGCAGAGTCGCAGGAGAATAGGATGTCTTGCTCATGTTCAAATTTTGTGAAGAATGATTAGAGAAAGCTCTCTCCAAAAAATGTGGTTTTAGTGTACATGACTGTTGATTTATTTAAGATTAGAGATAGGCTTGAACTACAAAAATTTAGATCCATATCAGATTTTCAGACCCCTCAAAGTTGTGGATGAGGGAGTGGATTTGTTTCAGAACATTTAAAGTCAGTCGTTAAGCTCTGGATGAATTCAGATGAGTTCAGATTTTGAATACCAGCAATATCAATATTGATACTATTTGGTCCCGGCCCATCTCTAATTTTGATGAGTGCAGAGCTAGGGAACTCCTCCATAGCAATAGCATATCAAATAATTAACTCGTTTCTTCTTGGTGCTCTTCTTACCTAGTTAGTATTCTTTGAAAGTTATTTTTTAAATGTTAAGGTTGTCGTGAATGATCAATGCCTCTGAGTCTATGCTAGATCAGTTTGCAGCCAATCATGCATGAGTAATTGACTTAGGTGCCAAACAAATCCAATTAAATTTCACAGTACTATAGCCTTAATAGAACAGCGATGAAATTGTATTGCTGTTGTCTTGCTGCCATCCTCCAAAATTCAGATTCCCATTGACTGTTATAATGCCATCTACATAGATTAGCTCTGACATCATTCTACCATAGTAAAGTACTCTGTTGTCTTTCATTGCCATTTGTATCACTTTATCTTAATTTTGTAACAGCACTACCATTGACTTACATTAATATCTGCATGAAACTTTTCTGATGGGGAAAATTGCTTAAATAAAATTAGGATTGTAAAAAAGCATTTTCTATCATGGATATATGAAAAAGTTTTCTGTTACTGCAGTGGCAATGTATTGCAAAGAAGATTATTGCAGAAAAGTAACTTCTCTTGTGGAAACATGAAAAATGACCTCTACTGTATGTTTGAGGTACCTATGTTATCTAGCAAGTATATGTTAATTTAATTACAAAAGGTCTAGTGGGATTTAATCTGTTAGAAAATAGAACAATGTTCCATCTTTCAAATACACCTCATAAGTGAAGATTTGGAAACCTATGATTAGGTTAGTCTTAAGAATCTTTTATGTGATGTAAAGCACAAATATTTTTAAATGTTACTGATGTGGTGTCAAATTTTACTGAAGATACTTATGTAGTCATGTTTCACAATTTATCTTTTTTGGCTCTTTATATTTTAAAAATAATAAAAATTACTGAAATGTTTATACTGCTTAAATACAGTTCACCATAGATGAAATGAATGGCAGGTTAAAAAGTTTAGGTTCCTTACATTTTGAAGGGTGTTACCCACACAGCAGTATTTATATCTCTGGTAATATGGCATATTACTAATCTACTACTGCCTATGTGCTATGTATATGAGATGGACCATTATGCCAAAGGTTCAAATTTTTCTCCAGTATATAAAAGCTTTTCCTCCAATGCCAGATTATTTAGTTTCACTTGATACTCAGGAGTGTGTGACTGAATGGAAGGTGTGACCTCCTGACTGTTTTCCTAATGGTATTACCCAGTTTTCAGAGACTGTGGAAGAGATGGAAGAAATTCTGCCTTATGGGACTTGTGTATATACAACCATGACTTGGTTGCAGAACACTGATATAACTATTTAGCTATGGAAGACTTTGGGGGAGACTATTGAGGGTAGATCTGTGTTCAGATCTCCCCCGTCTAGTCAAATGTGGGTGTTCCATGTGCTAAAACTATTTGATTCCAATCAGATGTCAGGAGTCCACGTTTCACAATTAAATGTGGACAGCGATGTATCTTCCTCTTGGTAAGAGTAGGACTGATTATAGCTCCAGATACATAAGCATTAGAAGTGATACAAAACAGAAACATTCCAGGATAATGAATAACCTCCATATTCATAGTCCTCAAGTGTTACTGTTCTTTTCCAAATTATAGTATCCTGAACTTTTAAATGTAGTGCTCACCTTTCCCCATGGACTGTCTGAAAGACTTAAAAGGGATTTAAAAAACAACAATTGACCTAAGCAAAGCCTGCCTGCCATTCACATACTTTCAAGCTTCTATAAATTTCTAAGATTCCCCTGGAAGGTGTAGTACCACTGGAGAGTCATGGTGTTTAGCATCTGCACTGCCTCAAGAGTATTTTTCATTATTAAGAACTGTCATTCTCTCTTAAGATCCCTGGCAATAACAAAGATTTTCTACTTCGTTTCTGAAACAATGCAGTCAGAAGAACTCCTGGCGCTCCATATTTCACCTGCAGTACATTTGTTAAGGGCTTTGGGGGTTTGGTAAATGTTTACAATGGATTTTTCTACCCTCTGTCAGTTTAGATTGTCTGGAATTCTCTACAGAAACCAAAACTCTGACCCTAAGCATTCCTGCTTCAAGAGGGAATCCATAACAAATATGTATCAAGCGATAATGTCTGTTCAGCCCGTCATTAGAGGAATATAGCGAGACTGCTGGGCTTTCTAGGAGCTCTGCTTGTTTTATAAGCAAGATACTTATTATCACAGGGGCTTCTAGTAGATGCAAGAAAATGTGTAACTGATTAGAAAGCAGGTTTTTATCTAGCACTGGTTATATGACTAGACATCTTGGTGGTGAAGGAACACTCCCTTGAAATCCTGGGACAGATGCCTTAAAGACAGTATGGGGAGTCTCCTTTGTCAACAAAACTAAATGGGTTATAGCATCTGTCAGAAGCTGGAGGTTTCTGATAAATAAGGGCACATACATAGAGGTGCTGCCTCATTATGATATAGTGCCTTACCCAAACGTACTAGGTCAGTATGAATACCCAATTTGGCTATGAAAATCTGGAAGCTATCCCAGAGCATGAAATACTGTCAAACACATTCTGGGGAATTGAAATGCCTTGTCCAGGAGCAAAGGTCTGTGGAATGAGGCCTTGCTGGACCCAGACATTTTCCTCAAATTGTGTTTCATAAACAGGCAACCTTGGATCAAGAACTGCTTGCAGCCACTCAGAATCCCTAAACTCTGATGTTCTTGATAGGAAATTCCCTGAAGACTCCTAGAAGTGGTGTTGGGGAAGGCAGGAGTCTCCTTTCCATACAGCGTGGTCTGTTGGCAATTGTGTGTTTAGGGACTGTGTGGGAGTCGGAGCCAGAGGCCTATTAACTGAGTGTGAACGAGCAAGGTTCTAGCCTCCTGTCCTATGATCCTTGATCATCCTTGTGATCACCCTTTCCCTGTGTGTTAACAAGGTGGCAGGGCTGACCTAGGAGAGAAGGGCTTAATAGCCTGGCACTAAGCGACCAAGGGGAGCTAGTGAACAGGGGAGTTTGGTTCGAAAAGGACGCATAGCCAGTGACAACACTGCTCCTGGCTCCTCCACCTGCACCTGTGTCCAGACAGAGACCCTGACCATGGATTCTTCTACCCAGGCCCTGGTGTGGATTTTCAGAGACTGTGGCCTTCATTTCCCCAGTACAGAAAGCCAGGTTGGGGAGACCATCCAGTGCAAGAGGAGTCTATTGGTAGAATCTCTCAGGAAGCAAGTGGGAGAGCTACAGGAGGAGGTGGCTAGAGTGAGGAGCATCCATGTACATAAGGAATTAATTGAAAATAGGTATATGGAGATCTCCAAGTTTGAGGAAGCACTTCAGCTGGAGGGGACTGCAGTAGCACCACCAAGGAAGGAGGAAACAGCTCCTTTACAGGGAGGAAGCTGTTGCTGGTTATTTCTGGCAGCAGGCAGAGCTCAACCCCTGCTCCCAACCCACCATACATAAAGATGATAAAACCAGTATGCTATCCTGGCAATGAGGGATGAGGAATTTCCACCTCAAAGGTAGTGGAGGAGAAGCCATGTGTCTGGGAGGATCATGGCCACTGCCCCCAAGACAAAATGAAGGGGGATGATAGCTGGTGACTTCCTTCTTAGGGGGATGAAGGAAGCTATCTGCCATCCTGAGCTGGCATCCTGGGAGGTGTGCTGCTTTCCAGGGCTATATCTGAGACATTATGGAAGGAGTGTAGAGTATTATCCACCCCTCTACTACCCTATGTTGCTTATCCATGTAGGCTAATGATCCTGCAGGGTGTGTCCCTGAGCAGGTCAGAAGTGACTACAGGGCTCTGGGAGTGAAATAGTTGCGGGTGAAGATGGTGCTCTCATCAGTCCTTCCAGTCAAAGGTAGGGGGCCAGGCAGAGAGAGAGAGAAAGAGATGTCCCAGAGATGAATGCATAGTTGTGTGGATGGAATCGCCAGGAGAGCCTCATCTTCTTCAACCATAAGATGATGTTCTGAGAAGGACTGCTGAGCAGAGATGGGGTTCACCTATAGAAGAAGGGGAAGGAAGTATCTTTGGACACAGACTTGCTAAGATATTGAGGCGGGCTTTAAACTAAGTTTGTTAGGGGCAGGAGACAAAAGCCCACATATAAGTCCAAAACATGGAGACCTAGGTGAAGGGTTGGAATCTGAGAGGAGCTAGTAGCAGTTCCCACCTTACAAAATCCTCTCACTCTAGCAGCGCTCAAGCCCACCCACCCAATAAGCGCACATATGCTCACCTCTTTTGATTAACAACCCACAAAATGAATTAAAATAATTCTGTGACTCTCACAGTCCTTTGCTGCTGCAATTTCTTTTGATATTTTGTAGGTTGTGGACCATAAAAGACTGACACAATTTCTAGCCTATCCCTCTCTAATCGGTAGTATTCTGGGATGATCTGTTAGTACATCATCTCTTTCTGTCTGTTCATGGCCCCTCCCTTCTTTACCTTTTTTAAGGGAGAGGGTAAAAAGCCCACTCCCGAAGTTTACTAGCTTGGGCGGCACTTGGTGGGTTTCTTTGTCCTTGAATTCTAGATGAGGTTCATGGAAAAATTGTAAGAACAGTCATTCTCATGGTAGTTTGTAACATCTCGTTCTGGCCTTGGTCCTGGAGGGAAATTAGAAGTGGAAAAAACTTAGAATGGTTCAGAATGCCAGCAAAGATCCAGCTCTAAAAATGAATGAAGGTTTTCTTTGTAGGAGATTCTTATTTTATTCAAACTAATATGCATATCTTTGTTTAGATTGAAAACTGCACGACTGGATCCTTGCCTTCTCAGTCATCTATAAAGCAATACAGTGGAATAATATGATATGAGGGTATTTTGTTAATTTAATCTTAGATGCATGAATGTGCCCATTTTGCATATTCTGAGTCTATTCCTACATGTGTGTAAATTCAGGAGCAGATCTGTTTCAAGGCACCTGGTCAGCTTGGTGACAAAATGAGCCCTATAATTAAAATCTAAAATATTTCTAGATATAGTGCCATAAACCTTATTGCTTTTACAGCAGAGAAATAATACACTTCAGTTGTGATGGGGATAACAGTATTTAAGAATCTGAAATCAAATTAGAAAAATAACAGCTGCTTTTATTAAGAGCTAATTTAAAATGAACTTAATGGGAGCTACATGATCAAACTGTGGGATCTTCTGGCTTATGTAAGAACTCCACATGCCCTGTATTCCGTTAGTAAATTAAAACACTTTACCAATTAAGCACAGAAGAAACACATTACATTACAAGACCAAACTCTTACTAGCTGATCATGTCCCGAAAGTCTGCTTTTATTTAGAAGCTTTGGTGAGGTGATTAAACTTTTCATGGTTGTCTCAATATCCCTCATCAGTAAGGGCAACAGAAAGCAAATGGTATATCCTGTGATCTCTTGGGTTTCAGAAAGGAAATGGTGTGGAACAGTTGTTAAGAAAGAGAGCTGGTTCTTATGCTGAGGAACTACAGTAAAGAAAATTAGATCTTAGCAGGAAGGATGTGTTCATTGTGTAATCATCCCCAGGGTTCTAAAATGAGGGACTAGTGCTGCATAAATAGCTTTGGTCTCTCCTCCACCTTCTTCTGCTCCCTCTTCTAACAAGACATTTCCAACTTCCTACATCAATTCTGGTCTGCAGATGATTACTGGAGGATGAGCTTAATATTGGCCTTGCCTTAGTTACCTGTTCTGCTTAGTCCATCCTCCCTGCTTAGAAACATTTCCTCCACTGGCATCATGCCATTGTCTCTATATGTGAGCTCTCCTGCTTTGTGTCCTGGGTGAAAGGTGAAATGTGGCAGTAAAGGGAGGATGGAACATGTTGGGAGAGCAGGATGGGAATGAGGGTAGAGTTAGTTTGAAATCACTGAAATCAAGTATCTTGCCAGGAACCCCACAAGTTCCCATTATTATCCCAGCAAAAACTTTCTGAAATGGGTCAATTTGCAAGGTATTAATCACCTAGGGCCAAGTTCTCTGCCAGTATAAATGGGGAAAACTCCACTGATGTGTGGGGAATGGCACTCCTTTAGAAAACCAGAGAATCTGCCCCCTATGGATTCACCAGTTTCCTAAGGGTAAACAACTTGTATCTGGATTAGGTTTATTCAAGAGACAGTGTTTTGATTATGATTTATGATACTATTGAGAGAAAATTCTGTAAAACATTAATTTAAAAAATAATTAAAAAAATTCTATTTTGAAAAACAGTAATTTAATCTGTTAGCATGATAAATGACGATATTGAATTAAAGTTGACAGAGCAGAGATCAGGACAGTCCAGTCAGTGATCTAAAGTAGATACTGCTAATCAGGTGACCTTCAATAACTTTTGATTAACACTGCTATATAGATTTTCATTATCAGGAAGGGAAAGGTATAGAATAAGCAATATCAGTGGTAGCATGCAAAGCTGAGAGACTGGTGCTCTAATTAAGGATGCTTATTAGAGATCCCAAAACAGAGCAATGCTAAACATTTAACATAGTAGATAAATTTGGCAACATTGAAGATGTTGCTAATTTTGCACAAAGGCCAGAAAAAGGATGTGCTTTACCCAGTATTTCCTCCAAGGAACCAAAGTTTGTCTTTTTGAATTTACCATCTCTCTGGGCCAGATTATGATCTTTGTTAAATGATATAAATCTGGAGTATCTCCACTGACTTCAATTACTCTGGGTTTATTCTAGTGTAAAAAAGATCAGAATATAGCTGCAGTGTCTTTTATGGTTGGAAAGGCTTTTTAGGAGTTTTATTTTACTGGTATGATCATTAGCTGTAGAGTGTCATTGCTCGGTAAAAAATCAAGTCTGTGACTGGGAAGTGAGGTTATTGAATTATCTAGGGGATTTAAGAGACTAAGAAGGTCTTACTGTCAGACTCATCTTTCACTTAACTAAAATGTTAAAAAGATTTTAAAATTGAAAACCAGATTATAGGCCATGCTGTGGCTGCTTTGTGTTGCTCCCCAGAGATGCAAATTAGCTGTAAAGCCAGAAGATCCTTCCCCCGTAGGACTCCTTCAGCACAGGGGAATCCTCGGCTGATGTAGAGGCATCATGGTGGAAGCTACCCAGTTCAGGGGGTGTTTTCTGGAGAAAAGGGGTGTTGCTGGGATGTCCCTAATCTTCATTGTGGTCAGCCAGATGTAAATCAGAGCAGCATGCTTTAACTTGCACCAGGGACTGGGTCATCTTCCTGCTAGCCCTAAGAGTGGGTGAGTATCATGATGATTTAAAATGTAGTCTGGCACGACTAGAGGATCTGTCCCAAAAATTCCTTTAATTTCTTTCTACCTTAATATCTTATTACCCTGAAAAAAACCTGCAGTATACAGAAATCTCATCAGTTCCCATAGTCTTTATAGGCAAAGAATGATTCACTAGTCTCAGGAAACCCACAACATCAATATCAGAAGTCAGGAATATTTGCAGAGCTCTGTAGGAAGGTTTGTAAAGGACCTGCTTGGCCTTACTCAGTAATATCAATATTTCAGTTTCATAAAGATTACATTTTACATTCACATTTCCTATGCACCAAATCTATGCTTCTAATAGCAAACCATTTTGGTGCTACCTGAAGCTTTCAAATCCGCATTTTAAGGTACAATTACTTTAAATGAGTTTGGTACATTTTTTGTGTATTAAATAGTGGAATGTTTGCAATGATGTATTAAGCTAAGCCTATATTATTCTAAAACTTAAGTTATACAACCTTGCTGCAGCTCTTAGCAAAACAAAAAATACTTTCAGATGGCCTTTTGCATTAATTTTCCTTAAGTAGGCAACCACCCATTTCTACTGATCATTGTATTACATTTTTTTTTAACACTGAGGGCCAGATTCAAAAAGGTATTTGGGTGTCTAAAGATGCAAATAGATGCCTAGTGTGAGTCACAAAAGCCCCTAAATGAGTTAGGTGAATGGGCAGTTCTGAAAATTCCACTAAAATCCTATCTACATCTTTAGGCGCTTAAATGCCTTTGTAAATCTGGCCCCTATCCCAGTTGAAACTGAAAGTTTTAGGCTGATTTATATTCTTATCCACTGCAGGGGAAAAGAGCACAGTTAATGCAACCTCTCTATAGGTTGTCATGTTATGTGCTTTAGTGACAATCAATTCATGTAAGTCTCGGTCAGAAGAAAAGCTATACAAAGCATGCACATGAATATCCAGAGGAACATAGTATATACATGTCCAGATAGCACATGCTGTCAGACAGTATGAAAAAGTTCAGATAGTCCACTCATGATTGGAATCAGTGGATTTTAGAAGAGACGAGTCTGTACTGAGAGGTTTATGAAAGCAAGGTGGAAATTCTTGTCAAAATACTACTACAAAAATGTAGCACACGCACAATGGCACTTTCCTGCTTCAGCAAAATACAGATGTAGCTGGAAAGAAGATAGCTATGGGTTGTGAGAAAACAGAATGAGCATGGGAGCAGAAATATGTGTAACAGGGTGGCTTGCCCTGTGGACTGCAGAGCCTGGGGCTAAGCCTAGCCTGATTACAGGATGGGCTCCACCTGAAAGGAATCAGGTGATTCCTGTAGGAAGAGACTGCAGCTGTGTCTTCAGAGGCTGCAGGGAGCAAGAAGGCTTCTCCAGGACTCTAAGTCAGCAAGGGAAAAAACTCAAAGTAGGCAAGAAAGCTGCAGGCAAGAGAGTGAAGAAGAAAAGCCATTCAGGCAGGGAGGCCTAAGAGAGACCCTGACTACCCAAGGAAATGACTGAGAGACCCAGTGGGGAACTTGAGAAGGTAGGTAGGAAGTGGCCCAAGACAAACTGCAGCACAGGTAAAGAAACATATCTAGCTCTTCAGTATAGGGCGTGGGACTGGGTTTCTCTACTGGCCCCTAGGAAGGGGGAGTACAAGCTCGTTGTAAGGGTTGCTGAGCCTAGCAAGGGAGCAGCAGGCTGAGCTGAAGACTGGCTAAGGAAATGCCAAAGAGTGGGCAAAAGGTTTGAAAGACAGTGACCCAGTCAGAGAAACCACCAAAAGACTAAGTAGCGGGTGTTAGCCCAGTAAGAGAGCTGTGAGGCCGGCCATGCCTATTCACAAGGGGTTGCCTAGTGATGAGTGAATTTAGTTACAATCTAGGGGAGAGAGACTATTTCTGACTGCCACAATCGGGGCCTAGGTACTGCAGTGGATTATTGAGTTCTGCTGCTGGATTTTGTAACACAGAGGAACATACTGGCATTAAAATTATTCAGAGCCATAGTCATCACCACTACATTAGGTCTGTCAGAAAGGAGGACGACCTAATGGTCTGGCTCTGTTTGTATAGCAGAATAAGAATCAGCTGAGTTAGAGAACGTATCAGACAGTAGTTTTAACACTTCCCAAAGTAATCTGAGACTATGCCTAGGACAAAAGAGCGGAGAGAAAAAGTGTGCCAAGGAATTTAAGAGAGTCCTGCGGAGCTCAATAAGGAGTTGTGAAAAATATATCGGTTTCACTTCATAAAAGATTTCCACAAAAGTTTATTGGTATAGACTTGTAATGCCTGCATTTTCATAGCAATAAAATCTGCCCTTGTCTGATGGTTTGAGAATTAAGGGAGCCTCCTCTGTTTGGAATCCCTTGATGGTGTGTATGCATCCCAATGGTTAGCTCATTGACTTTTGCGCTCTCTCTCTCCCTCCCTCCCAATAAAAAAAAAATTGGCACAGGTAAAAGAAAATGCTGATAATTTTAGGTTTGCTCATTATTTTAATGTAGAAGCAAGTAACATTAATAAAGTTTTTCTCAACCACAAAGCCTTTTAATAGCATTCTCAGTCATCTACAGCCATTGGTTTGGTTTCATTTATTTTTCAGTTTCATATATTACTTCTCTGATGTCATCTCTAAAAATACTAAGTTAAAATTGAAGAATTGTATCAAAGACAGAGCTTTCCACTTTAACTCCTACATCCATGTGCATAACAGAAATGCTTTCAGAAATTATTCTTCCTGATCTTGAGCCTATCATCATTGTTAGAAATTGGCTTTAAAAGGCTGCTGAAAGAATGAAATCTAAATAAGCCTTTCATCTTTCTTCCATTTTTATGGTGCATTGTCTCAAGGATATACTATACTATACAGGGTTGAGAAAATTTAAGTCAGGAATAAAACAGCCTAAATGTAACAGGATGCTTTTCTCTATGGAAACATGGTGTAGTGGTGTCAAAGATCAAGCTGTTCGATTCCAACTCTATGATGAGTTATGCAGCATAATTTCTATCACTCTAGAACTGGCAGAATACTAGGTTCAAAATCTGTTGTTAAACGCCAGTTGTAGGCTGGGAAGGCTTCCATTAGTATGTTTGTTGGCTTGACACAGCCTTTATATCAGAATGTTTGTCACAAACAACTGGTCAAACTCAGAAGTTCTTACTTGTGGAAAAAAATATTTATTTCGATGAGAGTTTGCATAAGTAAGGACTGAGTAGGTACAGGGGAAAGATTTCAAGATTTTTCCCAGAGCCATATTGAATACTCAGCGTGATGGCAATTTGGCTTGCTTAGCTTTTGTGCATACACTTGCATTGTACTTTTGTTGAAGCAGCTTCTCAAGCTCTGATAAAACTATATGCAAAGTTAAACAGAGATCTCGTGGTATCCCGAACTCTTAAGTCATTCTGCTACTTAAAACACTGTAGTCAGAAACTGGTTTGCAATCAGTTTTGTGGTATTGGGTAATATCCATATTTGGTGGCAGTAGCAATTTTTAATGTCAAGCCCAATTGTTCAAAAATCATAAGTCAGGCCTCCACAATCATAAAAATATTTTAAAAACATATATTTTGGGGGCTTTATTTGCTTTTTGGTTTTTGAGCCGTTAGTATGCAGCAAGGCCATGTTTTCAAGCTTTTCTCTGCAACCATGAGAGGTAGGAAATTTTTCTTTTTTAAAACAGAAAAGGCAAAGAGGGGGAAAAAATACTGCTGACTGGCCTGTAACTGACATGGCTATAAACACATACCATGAAACTCATGATAAAATCATGAGAGCTGACAATAGTGAACTCTGGTTTTAATAAGGTTCCAAGGGACACCTGAAACTTTCATAAAACTGATGTTTTGGACAACTGATATTTGGGTTCTATATGAATTTTGAAAATGAGGGACAGAAATGAATTCCAGATAACTAAGTTCTGGCTAATTAGACTTTGGAACACTAAAGTTTACCTGTATCACTGAAATGAACTCTGGTCTTTCTAACCTGACAGCTGCTTTTCTCCCTCTGCTCTACTTGATCATATTGCAGATGTAAAAGTCAGTTAATACTTACTGAAGTGAAATGTTGTTAATGTCCTATATTTGGAAACAGGAACAATGAGTTCAGAGAGAGATGTATTCTAGTGGGGTAGATACAGGCCTAGGCACCCAGAGGTCCTATGTTCTAATCCAACATGAGTCAATGTGTGATCTTGTGCAATTTTTGGGTACTTAAACTGAGACACCGAGGGACTGATTTTCAGAGGTTCTGAGCACCAGTATCTCCAATTCATGTCCCTGGGATCTAAGGGTGGACAAAATTTCTGATAATCAGGACCTACATCTCAAATTGGGTTTCCAAAAGTAGTGCATATTTTTGAAAATGTTGGCCTAACCTATCTGCTTTAGTTTTCCTATATTATAATATGGAAAGTGCCATATACTGTCCTCGCTAAATACAGCAGAACCTCAGAGTTACGAACACCCCAGGAATGGAGGTTATTTGTAATTCTGAACAAAATGTTATGGTGGTTCTTTCAAAAGTTTACAACTGAACATAACTTAATACAGCTTTGAAACTTTACTATGCAGAAGAAAAATGCTGCTTTCCCTTTTTTTTTTAATAGATTACATTTAACACATTACTGTACTGTAATTGCTTTTTTTTTTTTTGGTCTTTGCTGCTGCCTGATTGTGTACTTCCGGTTCCAAATGAGGTGTGTGGTTGACTGGTCAGTTTGTAACTCTGCTGTTCATAACTCTGAGGTTCTACTGTAGTCCTTGCAAAACAAAACTAGAGAACATTTCATTTTCACAAGATCAAAACCAAACAGCTGATGCCCTGATAGCATTGGTTAAAAATGCACATATACTCTTACTGGTCCAGAGTCCCAATTATATGATCTAGTAAGTTACAGATTAGCCAGTGGAACTCTACATCTCTCAACTAAGGCTTCTGCTGAAAAAATTCTGGCAGGTTATACCGCAGAGCTAAAGTTGATTCAAAGCAGATTGCTTTTTGACTAAGTAGACTTTCTAAACCAACAGTTTGGTCACACTGGCTGCTATTGCTTTATATTGCTTAGGATACCCTCCAAATTTAGCTTTAAAGGGAATCTGGAGCATGTCTGATAACATAGTCTCATACCATTGGATACATACATACAACTGTTTCCAGCTGAGATCAAGATTTTAGATCTTTGCAAGTCAACCTACAATGAGTTAAATTTTAGTTTGGCTCCTACTTAAAAAAACATCCAGCAGTGCTTTAGAATTTGAAAGCCTGATCATCAACCATTGTGAAGCATCTCATCTCAACTGAAGTCCATGGAACTATGTTGGTTTACACCAGCTAAGGATCTGGCCATGAATCCAGATAGTGCCACTCCTTTTGTAACTGCTTCTAGTTTGTATATGTTTGTTGGTGAAATCCCTTGCCTGATGAGTTGGTGAGCCGCAAACACAGGTTGAAGTTCTTGGGTCATTTTACCCAGTTAGACATAGTGGCAATGGCATGGGACAAAAAATAAGAGATGGATGCATTCAGTTTAGCTGTGTCAAAGACATGGCTGCATCATCTGTCAACTAAAGATAATCTAATACTAATGTTCCTATCTCAAAAATATTCCTGTAACTCATTTCTGCTAAATATATGCTAGTGTCAATACTAAGCCACTGAGCAAGAACTATAATATATTTTAGAGTGGTAGTGACTCATGTACAGTTTCTATCTGCAATTTCCAGTTACTATCAATCTCCTAACTAAGTTAATTTCTTCTCTCCATATATATGGGAAAGAAGACACCCCGAATTTCTGATGATGCTGATCCTTACCCTTTTATATAGTGCTTTCTGTCTCCAAGCCAGTGTAAAAATACGAATTAATGTTCATGTTACCCTTCAAAGTTAAGTTTTACCATCCCCATTTTAAAAATGGGGAAAATGAAGTAAAGAGATTACGCTACTTGCCCAATGCTATAAAAGGAATCAGCAAGAGCTCCCTGACCTGTGTTCAGACTGCACCTCAATTACTGTTTTGCGTGCTTCTGTATTTATAACCATTGTCAATGTGGTATTGGGTTCCATGTTGTGTAACTAATGGTGATATATGGGGGGATTTATGCTCAGGATACAACTCCAACTAACTATGTTTACCTACTGCCAGGCGCTACTTAGAACTTTACTACCCAATTCATTTATTTGTGAAAAATATGCCCGAATGATGGTCCCTCTAAATGTGCTAGATCCAAACCAAACTCTCAAATCAGTCACTTAGTTCATCAGTAATTATATATAAAAAAACAAAACAACACTCTGCATACACTTACGTTACTATGCCAAAACTGTGTAACCAATAGTTTGATTTGTAGGAACCTGGCCAAAGTCCCACTGAATGTAGTGTGGAGTCTCCATTAATGTTAACGGGCTTTGGATCAGGCCTTCAAAGTGCAACTTCTGTGGGTGCAATTGTATTATTTGGAGTTTCTCTCTTCCTCTTTCCTTCCTTCCACTTTCTTTTGGCATCTCGCTAATAAGAAACATAGAAAAAAAGCTTTTGCTTTATTGATCTAAATCAAAGCCCAAATAATGCAATTACTTCTAGCCCCAACTACAGAGTGACTTTTATAAAAGATAAAAGGCAAAAATAATGTTTGCTATACAAATTTCCCAGTGTTTGCAGCAAGTATGGGCTATCAGTATGACACACAAGTTACAATGGCCAACAAAAAAGAGATCAAACATTTCAACAGGGTTCTGGGATGCTTAAATAGAAGACCCAAACTGAAGTCAAAGGACATCATTCTAACTAATGCAAGGCACTACAGAGGCCACATTTGGATAAATATATGTAGTGTTCTTGTTACCATATAATAAGATATAAAATGCAGAAAATATGGAAGAGCATATTTAGGATTATATAGGAATTCAAAGATTGTATTCTAACATGATAGATAAATTACAGTAGTTAAACATTCTTTGGAAAAGTGAAGATTTAGAGCCTTATTTTGCCATTGCAGGTGAATCACATATGTAAGACTTTTGAAATTAGTCTGTATTCTGCACAAAATAAACGTGTATACACTTGAAGGATGTGACTTGCTATGCATCCCATCAAAGTACTTCAAGTGTGAGTAAAAGTGGTTAACTAGGGAAATGAGCAGGTTGAATGTATTGTAATTGGATGAATTTCATATTTGTGAAAGTGAGAAGCAGTGCATTATCAACAAGCAGGCATGGTACAGAAACACACAGTATAAGCTTGCTGACAGAGTTCTTAGTACATCTCAATCCTGAGCTTGAAAACTCTGCTATTCCAGACTTTGTTCTCCTCTAAGAGACTTCTGATCATGCTGAATGAATTAAGTAGTAGTTTGTGATGTGAATAACATTTTAAAAAATCTAAATTCTGCAAACTAACACTTTGGTATAATGCCTTTGTCAGGGCATTAACTCTGCTGTTACAAGTGTTCTGTGGGTGACTGGTGAGATGGAAGGGGGACTGAGAGATTAAAGTTATCTGGGACATACGAGGCTACATGGAAAGAGGACCAAAAAACCCAAATATATTAGACAGTTATGAAAATGGAGAAAAAGGAAAGTGAGAGACAATATTAGAGGGAGGGGAATGTCTATTCTATTTGAGTGAGATATTCTAAAAGAATGGCAAGTTTAAAATGTCCATACATTCTCCTCTTCTAGTGTAACCTTAGGGCATTGAAAGTGACGTTAGATAATGTAACGAGTTTGAGTCTCAGCTTTGTTGCAACCTGTGTTCAAGTCATTGAACCTCTCTCAGTTTTCCCATTTGCAGATTGGATATGAGACTATCGTAACTCCCAGGAATGCTGTGAGACTAATACTAATTCATCTGTGATTGTAAAGCACTTTGTGGAAGACGTTATTGAAGTGCAAGATATGATTATGTTGGTTTTCAGTTAATTGCACTTGAGGGCAAATGTATTAAAATTCTGATTCCTGCATCTCTACCCTAGAGTGCCAATCCTTTCCCTAACACCTAATGCCTCTCTCTACCTTTTCACTATAGAAATGACCTCAAACCTGTGTCATCTTCCCAATCCCCACTTTCCACTACGACCAGTTTTCTTCTTCTCTCAATTTTGGCACATCACTGATTCTTTCCCACTTTAAGGACATGTTCTCCCAGATGAGCCATCTTTCCTCTGCCAGTTCCCAGCCAAAACAAACATCAGTGTGAGTTAAACAAACAAGAAAAGCTGGAACAGTTGGTTTGATCCCTAAAGTAAGAAAAGTAGCAAAGTACATTTACAACCACAAAGCTGAATGCATGGTTTTGCACTTAACTAGATATATTTGTTGATTAAAAACTGTTACTTCAGCTTCATGAAAATGATTTCCATTTATCATCAACAACACAGTTAGTAGTCAATGATTTGCAATCCAAATGTACATATTTTTAGAACCTGTGATTGATAGAGTGCATCAACTGGTTGCATAGTTTGCAAAGAGGGGAAACAAGTACTTCACTGTCCTTATCAGACTTAGAGTGCCTCTTTTTCAGTGCCTGTAAACAACTTTTGTACATTTATTTGGAGCATTAGGCATATTTCCAAGAGTAAACTTTTTAATGACAATTAATGACTGTTGCTGTTGGAAGAGGTGGCCAGAAAGTTTTCAGTAAATCACAGTAACATCCTTAAGAACTCCATAACTATTTGGGGGAATTTTTCTGAATTAATAGATGCTCAGCTATAACACTAGCACTAGAAATCCTTCTAAAAATGAAGCATCTGAGATAAAGTAACATTCTTAACATGAACTTCATTTTTTTTTTAAAGAATACACACAGCCCAAAACAAGCTCCTATCCCTCAAAATCATAGCATCCCGAGAGAAGAGATTTCACTGTTAAGAGCATCCTGGGAGAAGCAATAAGTAAAGGCAACTTTCACACAGCTATTTACTGGAGCTCTTGGGAAAAGTTAAACAAAATATGCTTTAATAAATAAAACAGAGTTAATTAAAATCCACTTGAAAAGGTAGCATAGGGAAAAGTCAAAGGAAAATTATTACCTATTACCATGTGGGTAGTGGAAACATAAATGTAGTTAGTGGAAACATAATTCTGTTTGGAATGAGACAGATATCTCATTGAGGGATTGATTCTGCCATCCTTTCTCATGTTGGATAGTATCTTTTTTTTTTTAGCAAGAGATCCCATTAAAATTATTGGAACTATCTGACAGCATGAGTAAAGGGAGAAGAATATTGTCTGCAGTATGCATCTTGAAGCATCAACCTGGTAAATCCCATAAAATTATGGGTGTGTGTGTGGTATTTTATAATTATAGATAGAGGATATTTTAATATTTTTATTCAAGTACTAAGTGTGGTACTATTGAAGAAACATTAATGAAGAGTTGTCTACTATAATTTAAAGTGAAAAATGTATTTTCCAAATCTAAGTTTCAACTGGGGCAGTCATGCAGAGAACCAAAATAAATCTAGTACTGCGGGACCGGATGTCTCAGAAGATAAATAATAATAGGATATAGAAAAGATCACCTCTTCTTGCTGGTAGAAATCTAGCACTGGTCACTAGTGCTTGAAAGTAATTACCATCTGGTTGCTGTATGGTGGCCTCTGAGAAATAAGTTTGGTCTGACTCCGTTTTGTAGTAGATAGTTGACAACATCACAAAAATTACCATAGCAACTGACAGTATTTGGTACTCTTGTGGCACATGGTCAAGATGATGTGGGGAAACCACCACCTACCTGTTCTCTGGATATATAAAAATCTTCAGATTCCAAGGCTCTGAATCTAGCACCTTTCACCCGTACTGATATCACATCAGAGAAAAAAATCTGACCCCACATTTTGCATTGTAGACAAGATCTCTCCCGTACTGCTTACTACTGTAATGTATATTGCTAAATGGAGAGGAAGGGTTGTAGGTCATATATCCTCCCCTGTCCTACTGGCTTAATGGTTCTGGTTTCTGAACACTTTGCCCATGGAAGACTTGTGAATAATATTGCCTGAATGCATTTTTTACCAGCACTGACATTTGCAATTTGACATGTAAAATTTGGACTCAACCACCATTTTGAGTTCAGATCTATTCATAACTTAGTTAATATATAATATAATATAGTATAATATAATATCAAAGTTGTGAAACAGTTTAAAGACTTTCTAAAATCATACTTGCTGAGCAAGAGAGCAACATGTTCCAAATGAAGTGTGAAGAGGCAAATCTCAAATACTTTATGCATCTTTTCCCTGCAGAAATAACTAGGCTTCTTATAATTGGTAAAATACTAATTTATAGGTGCTGTGCTTCAATCTTCCCCTTTGGTACATGGGCGTGTGCTTGTGTTGGTAGGGTCAGCTGTGTTCAGGGATGGATGAACCCTCAAAAGAGGATGGGTTATATTAGGTCAGCTGCCTTCCCCAGGAGTTTCTAAAAAGAAAGGCCAGCTTTAATTTGCAGACAGAGCTCTACAGAGGCCCTTCAGGTAGAGGCTGTTCAGTGTATGCCCATTTCCAAAGTGCAGGGAGCTGGGCAGATCTAGGATTTCGGTTCAGGCCTCTGCTATTTAGTTAGGGTTTCTGCCATTTGTTTTAACTGAAGTGGTTTGCTCATCCCTAGTACCATAAACTACAGACAGCCCTAGCTGATGCTTAATCAACTTTTGTTCCCAGAGTAGGAGCCAGCACAAACTTTGTACTGTTCTGCAGGAGGTATTCCTTTGATTGATGATGTTTCCAGTAGCATTTGGCAGAGTGCCTGTAGCAGCTGAAGTGACAGTAGCCTACGCCCTCTACTTCAGGTTTAGCTGATAACCCAGAAAAAAACCTGTCATGCCTCTGTGGCTGAGAAACATAGGAATGGTCAAGGCCAGTTTTTCATTGTGTTACATTCTTTTCCTTATTGTATGACAGCTGAGTTTGGCTGCAGCACAGATTATGGCAGTTGAAGATCAGACTTGTAGATAGAGAACAAAAAGGAAGTTTGCAAGGAATTGAAAAGACAATATATTGCTGTAACAACGTTAGCTCTGATATAATGTCTAAGAAGGATTCAGGGTAGGATTTTATGATATAGAAAATTAAATTTTCTATTTACATTTGTTGTGATTCAGCAAAGTATCCAAGATAGAAAATTAAATTTTCTATCTCAGATACTTTGCTGTATCATAACAAACTCCAGCCCTGTATCCTCCACAGACAATATATCGGCACTAATGCTGTAACAGCAGTCTTGTCTTTTCAATTCCTTGCACACTTCCTCTCTTTGTTCTTTATTTTGAAATCTCATCTCACAAGCCAACTGCCATAGGCTGTGTTGTAACCAAACTCAGCTGTCATGAATGAAATAAATTGTACTTCACAGTTTAATGGATATGTGTGGCTCATCAAAATTCATATGAAGTAGGGGGTGATCTATATTTAGCTCTCTTTTATATTACAAAACAATATAAATGTAGTTTTAAAAATGAAACTATTTACAAAAAAATAGGTGTCGGTGTCTGGGGGGCGAGGGCTTAGGAGGGGTGGGTAGCTCAGGGATTTTCTGTGGGAAACCTGCATCCTAGTCCTGACCAAACCACTGACTTGTTGTTCGGCCATGAGCCTGCCTGTGCTTTCATTTCCCTATCTGCAAAATTATGCATAATACCCCCTCCCTCACAGGGGGATTATAAGGATTAATCAGTTAAAGGGCCAGATGTGCCCCATGAGTTTGGCTGGTGGAAACTGGCAGAACCCAGCCTGTGGGCCCCTAGTGACAGTGAGTCTGCCTGGAGGCTGAAAGGCTGTGACAGAATCAATCGTCCAACCCCTACTCAGTTTTGGAGCTTGGAGCTAGCCAGTGCAGTACCAACAGCAGGCAGGGCCAGGCCAGGCATGTGAGATGCGCTGATTCAGTGGATCTCAGGGAGCCTCATTTGGTATGGCTTCTATGGAGGTCTAACTGGATTTCCCCTTCCCCTTTATCTGGTCGGTGGAGTCCCTATGTGAAAGGGTAGTGGTGTGCCGCCTGCCCCACACAGGAGTAAATATTTTCCTCCAATGCAGCTGGCCCCCAAAGATTGAGGGAGATGTTATTATAACCCACACCTTTGCACAGGAGAGTGAAAATGGTCCATCATTTGGAAAATGTTATAATATGTAAGCGCTAAACATTATTACTTTGACTTTATTTATTCCTTCACTACTTTTCTTTGCAAACACCCAGTTTTTAGCTTTAGGAGATAAAACTCTCTTCCCAAACAATCCCCACATCTCCTGATCAGTCCAATAAATCAGTAAAAATACCACATCAACACTTAGCCAGAATTTCTAAAGCAAAATCTGAGATTTTCAGAGCAGTCTATAGGATTTAGATACACATTCTTCATTGTCATTAATTTTAATGTGTCCAAATCCCCAAGATTGTTCTGAAAATCTCAACCCTTGTTTTCTTTCCCATTTCTAGAACTATCATATTTTACATCTTACATGCTATTTCCCCCCCAATCCAACACCATGCACTGGATGTCCCAGAGAGAGACTGAAGTGGTTGCATGCACAACTGGTATCCATTAAGAGGTGATGTACAACACAGGTGAAGAGAAGACTTCTGAGACAGATTTCACTGTCTTTGTGTGAGCTGTTTGCAGGGGTATTTTAATTGATTTAAATAACTGTTCAGGTTATACAACCAGCATCAATCAGTAAGCATAGATTTGTACAAAATGTTCATCTTGAGGTCACGTGAAACCCGCTTAGCTTCAGGTTTTGTCCCAAATGCAAAATTCAGTCCAGTTTCATAGAATGATTACAAATCTTTAAAGTAACCTTAGCCAATTTCTGTGTTTACATTTGAACCATGCAAAATTCAACAGGATATTAGGTAACACTCAGCAGTTTTCATTGTTTTTCCTTGATTTGAGGTTCATTGAAATGCGAAGGAGAGAATATACATGGATTGAAACTGAAGAAAACATATGCATGACTCCCTGTCATAGGAAACCAGCAAGTTTCTAACAGCTCTAATAGGTTGGTCGCTACTTTGCAGGTAGTAACATAAATGGCTCATCCACCAGTACCTAAAAATTTGGATGCACTCAGAGTTTTCCAACAGTGGTAAAATACAACATAAAAGCTTTTCATAAACTGTTTCACAAAATGCTCTTCTGAGAATCAATCCCAAATTACAGAGAGAAGATTACATTGAAATCAAAGGAGTGACTCACTAGTTTGGGATAAAATGAGGAGGCTCAATTTCAGGCAGATGACTATAAATATAATATTTGTCTGTCTTAAGTGAATATCTCTCCTATATGGAAAAGATAACCATGGAAGACAATGTGGGAACATGTCCTCTGGCCCCAATAGCTTGGCTTGTGGTATGGTGAAAGACAGAAGAAATCATATTTCTGTTTTCTTCAGTGGCTGAGCTAGACCTTTGTGTCTCCTATTTGAAACTTTTCTTTTATGAATTTGTAGAGTACCATTATGTGGAATACCAACTGTTAATCTTTTGTCATGTTGAAAATTGACCGTTTTTTCCTATTGTTTTCTACCTTATAGTCACTTCTAATCCATGACAGTACACTAACATCTCAACTCATAACTATTTCGTTTTCGTAATAGCCTATTGTTAGGGACTTTATCAAAGCCTGTTTGAAAGTTCAAATTAATTATATCTACCTTTTTTCTTTTCTATTGTGAAGGAGATATTTTTGGCTTGGTCATGTTCTCACCTGACATCCAGGAACCATGCACAGATCTGAGTGGAAATTGTACTAAGCTACTTTAGCAGTAGGATTCTCCTTCAGTGATGTGGTCCGCAGAAGGCTTTCCATCCATCCATCCAAGGATGCATATTTTCATGCGTGCGTGTGTGTATTATGACTGGGATGTGGGCAGTCTGACTTAGTGGTCGGAGCAGAGTCAGGAATCAGAAGGCAGTCCAGATCTGATACCAGGAGATCAGAGTCCAAAACAGGCCTGAGGGCAAACTCAGGTCAGATTATCAGGTAGCAGCACTAGGAGCAGGTATCTCAGGGGAAGCAGGCCAAAGCAGGGAGAACCTAGTTGCATGAACAACTTCCTGTTCCTGTGCTGGTTTTATATAGAAGTTGTGAACAAAACAGGATGCCCAGTATTCTGCCAATCAGATTACAGGACTGGGGTCCTCTGTTGGAGTTCAGCTTCTATTCTGATGGCATTTAGCAGTCACTGCATGGCAGGTTGCAGCTTATTAGCTCTGAAGTGCCCCCGTGGACCAGGTTTCAAGACCCATGGTCCCCTGACAGTGAGGGAGGAGCATTAGGTGACCCCCTACCCCCATGAGAAAATAATGTAGAGGAAACTGCAAATGGAACCTCAAGAGTTTCCTGCCCTGTACATGGATCTTATCACCTAGGGACACAAGCTGGTTTTGTTGCCTAAGTAGCAAGCTGAGGTTCAAACAGATAATAGCATATATACAATCTATTTGGATGCCCAATTCTTTTTGCAGGTAGCTGCACAATTTTGAAATACTGTTTTTGGTTTACACCTACACATAGTTTACTTGAGCCCTTCATTCAAGATATCAAATCTGTGGCCCTTTTGGCTTCCAGTTTTCAAAGGTAGCCTTGAAATTTGCCACCCACAAATTTATACAGACAAATGGCAATGAATGTGCAAAATGGATGGTCTCATTTTTGGAGGGGGCCAAAAACAGTAAGTAATCAATATCCTTCCTTCCTTTCATGCAGCTGCTGTAGTAACCCTTATATTTACTTTAGGGGGAGTTGGTTCAGACCCTTAGGGTATATGTACACTGCAGTAAAACACCCGCACCTGTCCCCTGTCAGCTGACTTGAGCTCACGGGCTGTGGGGCTATAAAATTGCAATGTAGACATTTGGGCTTGGGCTGGAACCTGGATGCTGGGACCCTCCCCCTTCGTGGGGTCCGAGAGCTCAGGCTCCAGCGTGAGCCCAAATATCTACACTGCAATTTTATAGCCATGCATTCCAAGCCCTGCCAGCCCGAGTCAGCTGATATGGGCCAGCTGTGGGTGTTTTATTGCAGTGTAGACGTACCTTAGAGACCATCCATGTTATTTAGTCTGAGGTTTAACTGTCCTTTGGTAGGTCTTCACCTGTACTTGTGACTATATTTCTTCTCCATCCAAGATTCCTACTAATGTCAGTTAAGTTTGGTGTTCATTTATTGTGAAGTTGTGGTGTTTCTGTGTGCTAATTAATTACAAATGTAATTGGTGTATGATAAGGAAGTAATGACTTATTAGGATGGTATATTTGTACTATATAAAATTAATACTATTTTAAAATTACATGAGAACTATTTTTCTTTATATACAAAAGTCTCACTTGCATTATAAATTCAAAACACATTTAAAGGTTGTCCCCAAGGTGTATTTTGCTTGCATTTCTTTTATGGAGATCAAAGAGCTATGCATGTGGAAACCCTAAGACTCAGATATTTAATAACTAGTGTCCCTGTCCCTGGATTTAGCCACAAATGGATATGACTTAGATTTTTCTCTTTTAAAATGAAAAAGTTACATTTTGAACTCATTTACTTAATAATTGTCAAAATATAGTAACATTCAGTTTTACAGCATAACACATGAAACTGTGACAATGTCTGCTCCTTTGTAAATTCAGCCACTTGCAACAGTATAATCAACTATTGCCTCCCATGGGGTGTATTTAGTCAGCAAAGAGCTCAGATGCTAAATTGTGATATATATTGTACCACAAACAGCATATTGTTTTTCATTCAGTCTTTTTAATGCCTGTGGTTTTCTCTGGATATGAAGCCTCTTTGTCACAGAAGCTCCTTTTTGATGTGGCTCACCTTTCATTGTGCAGAATCAACTGCTTTGAATTATTTTTGTAAATTATGTGCACCTTTTTTACAGTGTTTACTTGCAAGGAGATTTTCATGCAAAGGAATTTCACAGTGGAAGCAGTTGAATATTCACAGCAGGAAAATGTCTATTTCCTTAAGTGGGAGGAAATGAACTGTTCACTGCACAACTCATTATTATTACCTCTGATAACTCAATGATATTTTAAAAGTTATATTTTCCATTACTGTGCCATTAAGATAGTCTTAACTACTGTCTGTCACACCTGGGTAACAAAATGTTGTAGCAGATGTTTAACTATAGTTGCACTGTACAGTAGGTAAGGAAATGGTCTAGTTACCCAACTTAAAGTAAACTAGTGCACTTAGTAAACTAGTAAACTTAGAGTAAACTATAGAAAATTCAGGTGCATGTTTCAAAAATCCTTCGTTTACAAAATCATACATAATTAAGTAAAGTGAGGAAAATCTAATTATTTAGTAGCACCTTCATTTCTTAAAACAATCTGAGGAACAGATTATAGTTTATAAAGTACTGACAGCTTAAAAAGTGCCAAGCACTTGCAGATTTCAAGGAGAACCCATGCAGCTTCAGAAAATTCTGCAGTAGCTGGAAAAAAAAATACCACTGAGTTCCACCAACTGCACCATGGAATACAGAGGCATCATCCATCATTTTAGGCCTAGGGAGGTTAACATTTATAGTACTAATCTTCTGAGGGTCTAATTTGTACTTTATTGTGAAACTAAAAAGAAAAAAAGTGAATGGTGGTGGTTAGTAAACCTGCTCTGGGGGAGTTTTGTAATTTTCCCTTTTTAGTTCTTTAAACCCATTAATATATTTCCCTCAGCCAAGACGGGATAACTATAGCGAGAGCTATATTTTTGTCTACTCTCACATGTCATTTTATAGAACAAGCTTCTGCACCCAGCTGTTTTCCCCCCAAGAAAACTGAGGAAGCATGTTTTGGCTGATTGTGAGGGGTGTGATAATTAATTACATTAATCTGTACGCTGGATTGAATTCCGCTTGATTTTGCAGGTTGGAAAATTATCTCACATGAATGTTTTATTTTCAAATGTTATTTAAAACATGAATTTTCATTAGTATTATGTAACATCAATACTGTCCTGTGTGTTCTATTGTGCTATGTACTCTACAAACATACAGTAACTGAAAGTCATGAATAGTATGAATTTTTCATGCAGCCTTAATCCAAGGTGTGCAGATATAATTTTAGTGTAGTCAGTGTTCTTGAAAGATCCTAGGTGGCCAATAATAGAGTCCGAAGTCGTCCCTTCTTATACAGTTATGACTTAGGCAGCTAATGTGTAAGCTTCATCAAATTGCCCATCACCTATGAGGTCATAGAATTCATCCTTGTAAAGAAAGTTTTAAGTTGGAAAAGATGGCTCAGTCTGCATGCCACTCCATTTTTGGACCTCTGCTTGGATTGATGATGATGGTGCTGGGTTTCATGATGAGGATAAATCACTAGTAGGTTGACTCGAGAGCTGTGAACAGAGATTGCCAAAAGAGAGTCGTTGCGGACTCTCTGGAGGTAGTGGGACTTGGTGAGCATTTGGTTGGTCTGTCTGGGTTGTTTGTTTTGACTGTTCTGCAACAGGACCGTGGGACGCTGAGTAAGCAGCTGAGACAGGTCTGTTTGTTGGTGCCTTGGTAAGGGCTGTGTGACTCTGACACGTGTAGCTTTGATCAGCTCTGTTGTTTCAAGTGTCTGAGTGGTTAATTGGAGGGAATTTGGAGAAGAAATGTGAGAGGCTTTCCTTCTAGGTTCAGCTCTACGTGCAATTCCATGATGGCCAGCAATCAAACAGAGGTGGTGGTGACCTGCAACTAATGTGCCAGGTTTTCTTTCTGCCTAAAGCTGGAAGGGGCTTCTTGTGCATGGATGCAAATTGGTGACTGTGCTGGAGGAGCAGATTCTTGCATTGGAGGGGCAAGTAGAGGGGTTACTGAGAGTCAGATAATCTAATTCAATCTGGTTTTGGAATCTATGAAGCTAAGACCCTTGTAGCAGGACAGCCTGCCACTTTAAGAGCAGGAGGCCTGAGGCCAGTCAGCTCTGTTCAGTTAGCCTCACCCTACCCTGGGTATTGGACTGCAGAAGAGAAAAGCCCAGCAGTTCAATCCTGACTGGGAAGGAGAGCAGACTGATGGTTCTTACATGGGGGGCAAGAAGCCTGGTTAAGGGTCAGGAATTGTCTGCAGACTATTGTTTGGCCAGACGCCTTTGTAGGAGGGTAGGTCTGGGTCAGATTGTAGGTTTGATCAAAGCCCAGGTACCTGTTGGTGGGTGTTAAGGCACTGTTGCCGCTGAGATCAGGCTGTAAAAGGAAGGGAGTTGGATGCTGAGTCAGCCTGGGCTGAAAATTCCATTGTTTTTTGCTTTTCGTGGACTTTGTCTAAAGGATCTGTTCCCCCCAGAATGGGTTGAATTCTCTAAACAGCTTGGCTGGAGTGCCAAGCCATGTGTATGGCTGGAGTAGTCCAAAGAGCATGATGGGGAAGTTGAGGCAGAGATGTTGCAAGCCAAATTGGGGCAGTCCAGGATGGTGAGTTTTAATGGTGAGTGTGCAACGCTATAAGTAGCTAATATGATAGAGGTATAAGGTGGGTGAGGTAATATCTTTTATTGGACCAACTTCTGTTGGTGAGAGAGACAAGGTTTCAAGCTTACACAGAACTTGTCTCTAATATCCTGCGACCAACATGGCTACTACAACACTGCATACAGATACAAGGTGAAAGGCAGAACAATTTTAAGGTAAATGTCTAGTCCAGATGCTTCCAGCTAGTTCCTGTGAGCACCTTTGGACCTTGCTGTACTGTCTCTTCAAGTATATCTGACCCCTTCTGATGTCATTGTTGTCTAGGAGATTATCTATCTATCGACTGTGACACCCATGTACTAAGTAGTGCTTTACATAAGGAGCATTTTGCACTAGGTTACAATTTGTTTCCAGTGTTGTTCAAGATGGTGTGTTTAATTTATAAAGCCCTTTGTGGTTTGAGTCCTGGTTATCTCTGAGACAGCATCTATTCTTTCATTCCATCCCAACAGATGAGATTAACTGAGATACACATGCTGATAGTCCCCAGATCTGAACTGTGTAGGGCTGGAGCCAGGGCTTTTTCACTGGGGATCTTCAGTTCTGGAACTACCTTCCCCATTGACCTTCAGGGCATTTGCAAGGTATCCAGTATATTTCTATGCAGGCTTTTGCACTGAGAGCATATTATGAGATGGTTGAATTTTTTGTTGCAGTTGGGAAGCTGTGTTTTCTTGAAATTTTCTTTAGCTTAATCCTTTTTGAGTTAATATCTTGATTTTTTTCCCCCCGAAGTGCTGAGCATTAAAACAATGGAACCTGCAGGTGCCCAGAAAGTCTGGAAAATCAGATGTTTTAATTTGCATAATTTTTTAAATGATGTACATGCACCTAGAGTTTGAAATAGACACATCTTATAAATTAAAAGGTAAATGTTCAGAAAATTTTATAAAGCTGATGAGAGAAAATACACTGACTTGCTAATGCTATGCTCATGGGATAATTGTGAACAAATACTGAAGTCCCAGATGGTTAGAAAGTTGTGTGCTATCTGCTCTGTACAGTGTCTGTCTCTCTTTTGTATGGGCCGTTCAGTATGTGGGCCATAATGATTTGATATCTACTACTCAGTGGTTTTTTACTCAACTGAGTGTGAGTTTTATGCCCAAAGAAGTAATTTTGGGAAACTGAAATAGTTTCTAGTGTGTTTGGGGAGGGAATTGGGGGGGAACCCATTGACTGACGCTTCATGTGAAAATAAAATGCTTAATAAATCATAGTATCTGTTACTGTATAAAAAACAGATTCTACCCTCAATCTTTAGACAGACCTTCCATTGACATGAGTGGATGTTCTATTATGGATAAAGGAGAGTATGCCATCCTAAATTTATATTGTGGTCTGTCAATAAAGTGGAATTCAACCCTCTCCACCAAATTAGTTTGACAATCCTGTCTTAGATACCAATGACTTCCATTGATTTTAATTGGCTTTGGATCAGGTCCCAGAAGAGTCTTAGATATATAGCCAGATTTTTCAAAGATCATTTTTAAACACAAATGTTTATTGCTGTGTCAAAGACTTTGTTGTTTTATGAGTCATCTACAAATCCTGCAAAACCTTGATCTTTTCAAAAACATTTCACCAGTTTAAAAATAGAAAAAATATTCCAAAAATTAGATGTTGGCCTTGTTAAAAAACAAAACAAAAACTCGGGAATACAGCAGGAAAGAGTGACTCATAAATGGCTAAATAAATACTAGTGATTAGAGAATTTGTAAAAAGCTGTTCCTTGATTTATTCACTCTGTTCTGTAACCTTGATAAAAGTCAAAGGTGGTCTCCAAACACTGGCTTTCTGTGCAGGTTGTGAAATGAAGTACATCGCTTATTATACAAAAGAATACGAGTGACAAATCTGCTTGTAGGGAGAATTTCACTTTATTTTTCCATTATTACATCTCCATTTCAGAAACTGGGATTGTTGTCATTTTGATCTCTTTTTAATTCCCCATAGAGATTAACTGTAAAGCCTCCCTTATGAGAATTCCATCCATTTGCATCTGGGCAGGGATGTGGTCTTCCAGCCAGTAGTCATCAGACTTTAAGTTGGAGATACTGGTTTACTGGAACCTTGTGAGGATGCTCTGAGGATAAGTCCAGTAACAGAATAAACCATGTGTAAGGCTTTAGTCCCCCAAGGAAACTTTATAGGGAAACACAGAGTAACTAATACCAATGGGAGCAGTGTTTACAAACTAAAGAGCCAATAAAACACAAGTAAGTGGATATTAAAGCGAGGTTGGTAGTCCACCCTGAATTACTTTATTTAATCTAATGAAATAAGGAATGGAAAATAGAAACATAAAAAAAATCAAAAACCTTAGTTAAACAACTCTCTTTTGCAAATTGACTAATAAAACCCCACAATCAAATTTTCCTCCAAATACCAAACTGAATGGTTCCCCCTTGCACCAAGTCTGATTTTTATCATATACTATGCATTATGTAGGACTTCTGAGTGCTTTTTTGCATCCTCTTAAATGCACATAGTTTGGCTAGCTTGTAGATGATGGTAGGGATTATTGCTGTGAATAAACAACTTCAGTAGTAGGAGAAAGATTGCGCTTGCAAGGCAGCAATAGGTGGAGACTTCTGAATCTCAGTGTAAGGCTGAGGTTGTGGAGCCTACTCTAAACCACAGCAGGAGGTTACCCAGATTTGCATGCATATGGCGCTACCTGGAATGTGAGAGAGTTAGGTTCAAATCTCTGCTCTGTCTGAGTGAGTGATTCGTGATAAAAATAAAACAAAACCCCTCCCTCTGCTCCCAACCAGTCAGAGCAAGGACTTTAACCCTGGTCTGCCAACACTTCAGGCCAGTGCACTAACAATCAGGCTATAAAGAGTGTCCATGGAAAATTTTTGAAAAGTCTCATTTTCATTCCAATATGGAACAAAAACAAATTTTGAAACATTTTAAATGTTTTGCAAAACTGATTTTCTTTTCCGGCCAGCCCTAGTTGCAAGTGGGGATTCTGTTTACCTGAACCCTACTAGCTCTGCAGAAAATGATTCTCAATGCTCAGAAACGAATGATAACCCCATGAGGGTTCCATAAAGGAATCATTTTTAAGGGTTTGGAGTTTTGTTCTTTTAGTCAGATATTGTATAGTCATGACCAGGACAGGCCAAAAAAAGCACTGATTAGAGCTGGGTGAATTTTTTTGTTCAAAAATTATTTCAATTAAAATGGCCTTTTTTTCTTTAAAACTACATATCTGAAGAAAATTTTGGGGGCTTTTTTGGGGAAATTTTCCTATTTTTGAGAAGGGGAGAACTAAACCAACCCCCCCCCCCGAAAAATGAACAAAACAATCTCTATCAGCTTTTTCTCCCTTTTCTGCCTATTTGTCTTTCTCTCCTCCCCACCATCACCTCCTTTTCAGTGACAAAATTAAAAAGGAAAAAGTTTTGGTGGGGAGAGGCAGAGAGAAAAGATAAAAGCAGGAGAGAGGCGAGAAAATGAGACTAAAAACCAAAATATTACCAGTTTCAAAACCCAAAACATTTCCGGAATTTGGGTTTGTTGGTGAAAATTTCAAAATGTTTCTCAAAACATTGTTACCATCTTTTAACCAGCTCTAGTACTGACTTCATAAATCTGTTGTATAACAAATGATGCTTGGTGATAACATTTACATTATTTTCTTTTAACAAAAATGGTGCAATGTATAAATGTATAGTTAATACGTTAAACAGGAAGCATAAAAATGTTAGAATATTTTAACAAAAACAGAGTTAACTTTTCATCTTGTTCCTTAGCATGTATAAATGCTTTCATGGTAGCTGACATTATGGCCAATACCAGAAATCTCCAGATCTCAAAGTGTGAGTCTCTCTATCTCGAGCTAAAGAGCCAGGCCTCTTGACTTGAGTGCTGTAACAAGTCAGAGAAGGGGCTGCACAACATACGCTGACCAGTAGGTTATACTTTTATTTCTCAGAGATAATATACCAAATCTATAATATAACAAAGTTACAGTTAGGGCTGGTCAAAAATGTTCCATCAAAACTTATGTATTAAACAGAGTTTTTCACAGGAAGCGTCTGCTTTAATTGAATTTTTTTTTCAGTTGGAAAACCAAAAACCCAATTTTGTGGTTTGATTTTTTGTTGAAAAACCAATTTTCTACTGAAAATTTTGAATAAAGGAACATTATTTTGTTTGTCTATTCCTCTTGGAGAGAGAGATGTTTTGTGACTAGCTCTTGTTACTATTGCTGTAATCTCTCTAAGGAATAGTAAATATTAATACCAATAAATTGGAAGAGTTATATAACTTAGGCCCTCATTGTCCTTGGGCAGAGGAAATGCCTAATGAGTTTAATGGGAGTTTGGCTTGCCTAAAAACTGCTGAATTATGCAATGTATTGGTTAAATGTACGAGCCCAGATTGTGATGATATCGCTTACACACATAAGTGAGCAGTGACTCAGTGGAACCATTCATGTGATTAATGTTGACCAATTCAAGTAACAAGGTCACAGTCTGAACCTTAAGCATTTTTGCTTTTTTTTTTTTAAATCAGCTAAAAACTGTCTAAAGAAGAGCTGCATCTGCCCTGGCTAATTGCATATCTGAGCAAATAGTTTTTAATAAATCATTTATCCAGTTAATCTAGACTGTTTTTTCTTATCATAGAATATTTACAGGTAGAGCATGATTTCATCATTTATTGGAGAATTTCTATTTGTATTTATTTTTTTAAACTTTGCTGATGGATTGTGAGTTGTTCACTCTGACGACTTCATGCTCGATATTCAAAATTGGAGCAGTATTTTCATTTGGATTAGTTAGATAAGTCCTATGGAAAAAATTGTTTCCAAACTGGATGAGTGTGCATTATTAGTTTATATGTATTATATATACTAAAAATTATATATGTGATTTTGAAGTGCCAGTAAAACCTAATCACTCAAGTTTGTGGGAAGTGAACACAAAAAGGGGTGTGAAAATGGCTGTAGTGAATTTATTTAAAAATTGTTGTTTTTGGAAAATGTTTTGCAGAATTTTTCCAACCCTAGTTATTGCCTAAAAATGTGGATGCCATCTGTGTGTAAGGCATGGTATTTGGCTAGTTTCTTGGAGCATTACTGTGAGTGGGTTGAGTACCCGGAGTGTCCAAACTTTGCATTTTCTTGATGTTTGACATTACTGGTAACTCAAAAACAATACAACATACACCTCAACCTAAACTTCTTTCCCGAGCTTGATTTTTTCCCTAGGCTTTCTCTCCACAATCTTAGCACTCTAGTTTCCTCTCCCAAGTGATCCACTCCCATCTCACTTATTGGTGGGGTTCATAAGAGTCACAGAGTCAGCAGAATTTCAGCAATGTTAGGCAGGATACTTCCTAACATGGTGGATCAAGAGAAGAATACTGCCACCCATGCAGAGAAAAAGGAAAAGGTAGTTTTACTTTAAAAAGAAGAAAAAATGTCTTGCAAATAATTTTTTAAAGCATGGAAGATCTATGCATTATCAGCATTCAATCTTGTATCTTGGCTGACTTTGTTTTTCAGTATTGAATACTTAACCATCTTGCTTCTATGAGTATTAATGATGTATCAACAAATATTGTATGTTAGTTGAAAGACCACATTACTGATTAACATTAACCAACACCTACTAGGGCCTTCTTCAAGGTTGAACCTACTTCTATTTTATTTTAGCGTTCCGAATTAAACTGATTGGAAAACTAGTCAAACTTAGGTTGTATTCTCCCCGCAATAGCTGGTCTGACAGCTATCTCCATGGTAGAAAGCTTATGAAATGGGGGTAATGTTGGTCTGTGGGATGTGCATTACTGCAAAAATGTTCAATGCCTTTGGAAGTTATGCTGGCAGATTTTTTGTGTTGATCATAGAATATCAGGGTTGGAAGGTCATCTAGTCCAACCCCCTGCTCAACGCAGGACCAATCCCTAATTTTTGCCCCAGATCCCTAAATGGCCCCCTCAAGGATTGAACTCACAACCCTGGGTTTAGTAGGCCAATGCTCAAACCACTGAGCTGTCCCTCCCCCTTTATATTTCATTTGATATAATGAAATAAAAAATAGGGTACAGTTGCTAAACCCTAATATTTTCCACATTATGAAGTTATTCTTTTGTCTCTTTACTGTAGGAGAAGAAATATTAGCATGGCCTATTATATTAACGTTTTTTTGTTTTTGTTTTGGTGCTAAATCACCATGGCAAGGCTTAATTTGAGCTTGGTTTTTTTCAAAGTTGGAGTAGTTAACAAAGTACTGAAAGGTTGTAAGATATGCAGCTAATATGTGAGCTGCCTTACATGCCTGTGCAAGGGAGAAGGAGGGTAAAAGTGCCCCTTCACTTTCTTGCTTGGGGTACTCACATGAGTAGTAGCCCAAGAGGAGTGGGCAGAAGCAGCTCAGCACTGCTGAGCATCTCTATGGGGAAAGGGTGGGTATGGTGGAGGAGTGGGCAGAACACTGGCCCCATCCCCTCCACTTGTAATTCACTGGCCAGCACTGCTGAGACACCATGCCAGGGAAAATAATCTACACTGGGTATAGGAATGGCACAGACTAGCAGGGGGAAACCACAAACCAGACTGTGACTCTCAGGCTATGTGACTATGCATCTCTTCCCTTTCTCTGGGCTGGTAGCAAAGTTCATAGTAGTTGTCATTAAAAAGTCAACATTTAACAACAGTTTATACACCAAATTAACTGAGATACATCAGTTATTTTCCATTCTAAATAGAGGCAAATAACACTACGCTTTTTGGTAAATGTTCGTAAACATTGACTTTCTAATGGAGACCACCATAGTATCCAAGAGGAATATTGTACGCAAATTTAGGCCCAAATCCATCTTTAAAATATTGTATCCTGAGCAAAACTGTGGTAATGGCCTGCTTGGACTTGGTTGTGGGTTTCTTAGAAGGAGGCCTTGCATGGTACCTGTGGCTTGGTCAAAATCTACTCAAGTGTTAAATGCCTTGTTTTACCAAAAAGGTTAGCAGTGATCGGATGACTAACATAGTGAATGAACATCAGTGTAAATTAAGTAAGATCTGAGCCTAAAATAGGGAAAGAACAAGTTAAAAATTTCTGAGACAAGTTAGATGTCTTTAGCTTGGTAGGTCCTTATGAAATACATGCTAGAATGCTTGGGAACTGGCTGAAGAAACCTCTGAGCCACTAGCAGTTATCTTTGAGAACTAGTGAAGGACAGGAGAAATCCTAGAGGTCTGGAAAAGGGCAAATATATTACCTATAAAAAGGGGAATAAAGACAACCCAGGGAATTATAGACCTGTCATCTTAACATCAGTATCTGGAGAGATAATGGAGCAAATAATCAATCAATCAAATTGTAAATGCCTAGAAAATAAGGTGATAAGTAACAGTCAGCATGGATTTGTCAGGAACAAATCATTTTCAAACCAACCTAATCTCCTTCTTTGACAAGGTAACAATCTTGTGGATAGGGTAGGAAGCAGTAGATATGATACATCTCAACTTTAGTAAGGCTTCCAATACTGTCTCTCATGACCTTCTCATAAGGAAACTAGGGAAATATAGCCTAGACAAATCTATTATAAGATAGGTGCAGAACTGGTTGGTAAATACTGCATAGGAAAGAGTACTACAGAAAAGGCCCTGGTGGTTATAGTGGATCACAAACTAAATGAGTCAACAACATAATACTATTGCAAAAAAAGTAAACATGATTCTGGGATGTATTAGCAGGAGTGTTGTAAGCAAAATACTTTGCACTAAAAAGTACTCCATTGGAGTATTGTGTCCAGTTCTGGGCACTACACTTGGAGAAAGATGTGGACAACTTGTAGAAAGTCCAGAAGAGAGCAACTAAAATGATTAAAGCTCTAGAAAATATGCCCTATGTGGAAAGATTGAAAAAACTGGGTTACTTTAGTCTGGAGAAGAGAAGACGAGATATAACAAAGAGGAGAGTGATACATTGTTCTCCTCATACACCAAGGATAGATCAAGAAGCAGTGGGCTTAAATTTCAACAAGGGAGATTGAGGTTAGACATCAGGAAAAACTTCTTACTGTACCGATAGTTAAGCACTGGAACAAATTACCTAGGGAGGTTGTGGGATCTCTGTCATTGGAGGTTTTCCAGAACAGGTTAGACAAACACCTGTTAGGATGGTCTAGATAATACTTAGTCCTACCTCAGTGCAGAGAACAAGAGTAGATGACCTATTGAGGTCCCTGCTAGTCCTACATCTCTATGATTTTACATAGAAATCAGAATATGTGCTGTCATAGCAACAAAAGGGCTTACTGTTAAAATGGGAGAGGGCATTTTGCGAATAAGCATAAACATGTTTGCCCATTTTGGTGTAGCAAATTCTGATGCACTCTACTAACCATACCTTTGCAGATATTCCTGAGAGGTAGAATATAGGAAGAGCTATTTAATTGTATCTGTACATGTATATTTGCTCTTTATGGTTCACACCCAATTATATAAATCACAGGTAACTGACACTTACATTTAATTTTTTTTCTAAAGTACATTTAGTTATGGGCAGTGAGCATGTTAGCATAGAGATTTTAGAATAGCTAGCACTCATGGATAAATAGAATTTCAGCACATCTCCAGACCAATACACCAGCCCTGCGCGCCCCACCCTCCCGTGGCAGCCAGCTAACGCCGCCCTGCCCGTGGCAGGCAGCTCCCCACTCCCACCCGTGGCATCTCCCCACCCCCCGCGGGCTGCGGCAGCTCCCCGTCCGCGGCAACTCAGCCGCCTGCCCGTGGCAGCCAGCTCCCCACCCTCTGCAGCGGCTAGCCCCCCGGCCGTGGCAGCCTCCCCCCCGCGGCAAGCCGCCCCCTGCCTCCTCACTCAGCCGCTGAGTGGGGAGGCAGGAGGCAGCCGCAGTGAGCCGCCCCCTGATAGGAGGCAGGACACAGGTGGCAGCCACGGCGAGCCGCCCCTTGCCTCCCGGCTCCACGCTCAACGGCTGAGCGTGGAAGCAGGAGGCAAACGCCTGCCGCCCCCCAAATCCTGGCACCCTAGGTGACCGCCTAGGGTCGCCTAGTGCAAGCGCTGGTCCTGCAAGTAACAGAATAGTAACTTGCACATACTTAGCCTGTAATTTTAAAACAGACTTAATAATGACCCAGCTTACTTCATTTTCATTTTATATGGTGTCTGCTGTTTGTAATTCGAAGGAACAGCAGTTAAAGGCTAGACAGTGGATGCATGGTGGGGTGGAGACCAGGAGGATAAGTGGGAAGCTGCTGGTTGTATCTAATGCAAGCATGAGGACTTCAGTAGCACTGGAGAGGGCACATGCTGAGACCGCTTCTGCTACACACTTTTGTGATCTGTGCAGAAAGTGGGGCTTTGCTGTGTCCCCTCCTTGCCCCTATAGAATGTATTATCACTGCTCCTGGTTTTTGAGTCACCCGCTACTTGCACATTAGGAGAGCAAGGAGTGAGATTATACTTGTCCCCTGCAAGGGAATAGGGACCGAGTAGAAGGGGAGAAGCTCCTTATGTTCTCTCCATTACACCCCATGCCCAGGTGTGGCTAGGAAAATCTTTCCCTGAATTGGGAGGGAATATGGCAAGCGTGGATCAGCACTGAAACAAACTACTCTGTCATCCTAGAGTCCAGGGGAATCACCCTAGCACTTCAGTGTTATGTTCAGACAAAAAAAGGGTTAATATGGTGATAGCAGAGTAACTTTTCAGTGTATCCCCGAAGAAATAAAGCTACTGGAATCCTATTGTCCTGGCTACTTATTAGGTCTGCAACTTTATTTGCAGTTGGTTAATAAAAAAAAATGTTGACCCAATAATAGAAAGGAAACCCATGAAAATAAAATAAAATCCCTTCAAACCTCAAGTTCAACAATTAAACTCTGACTATAAACCTAAGTCTGACTAGTAGAGCACAGAGCAAACAAAGGGGAGTACAGACACCTCTAGGCCACCCATGGCCAGAGCCACTAATGTGGACTGTGGTTTTTTTTTTCTTAACTGAAAGTAAGTCACATGCTCAGCTTCATTGCTGGGCATGCACAGGATTTTCAGTAGTATCAAAAAGTTTCAGAAAATTGATTTGGCCCCTTGTTTGCATATTATCTGTCTAGCATTTCCATAGTCCTCATCACTGTAGCATCTGAGCACTCCACAAATATTAAAGAATTTATCCTCACGACACCATGCTGAGGGAGGGAAGCATTATTGTCCCCATTTTACAGATAGGAACCAAGGCATAGAGAGATTATGACTTGTCCAAGGTCACACAGTAAGTCTGTGACTATGCCAGGAATTCAACCCAAGTCTCTTAGGTTCTGGGCCACTGCCTCAACCACAAAACCTTATTTCCTTTCCATGGTAGGATACTTTTTCTCTTTTTTACCCATGCTGGAAGAAAGACAGGAGGCCATGGATGTGATTTAACTAGGCTGCAACTTTATTTATTTAAAATATCAGGGAGTATCTAACAACAAGTTGTATAGGACAGGAAGGAGGGGGTTGTCTCCTGCTGTTCCAGATGTAGAAGTCCCAGACTCCCTTCCTCACTGGTATAGAGGGCCTTCCAGGGCTGCATGGAATATAAATTCCTCCCCCACCCAACACTCACACTCTCTCTCTCCTGGTCAACAGGCAGGGCAATGCAGTGACCTTCAGTCTGGCCCAAACTGCTTCCCACCCTTTCTGTCTCGCTGTAAACTTCCCCCTTCTCCCTACCTGTTGTAAGGGAGCCTTGTCCCTTTTCTTCCAGTTAGCTCAATAAGACCATACTTGTATGAAGGTTGCAGTGGGAACACTTTCTTTGAGTTACTTCTGTTAATTGAAAGCACTAGAATAATGTATTTGTGAAAAATAAATGGCTTTCAATCTTAGACATTGATAATATAAAAATCACCTTTTGCATTGCAGGCTTGCTGTTTTATATAATTAAATCCTTTAGATTAGAGTCTAAATCTGCATTGCTTTAGTAGCTCTCAAAAGCTTTTGAATATGACCCTGAGGAATGCACTGTTTTCCCTAAAAGGGACCAGTTGCAGTATAGTAGCAGCATCAGAATCAACAGCCATCCTTTTGTTTCACTACTACTTTTAAACCTTACAGCTCTCAGGTATTGAAGATGCATATATGAAGGGGCACCACCTCTTCCCCCCACTCTGTCCCTGAATGCCCTTTGAGCCTTCTTCCCAACTCTTCAAATCCACCCCCTTTTCAGGTTCCTTATCCTTTCACATCCACACCAAAAGCTCCTCAATTTGAACCCCTGCCAGTCCCTGCTGCCCATCCTCTTCCCACCACAGTTGCCAACTTTCACATGGTAAATAAAACACCGACTTTCACAGTAAGCCAAAAATCAAGCTAGTCCTATTTCAAAACAAGACCAAAACAAGCCAATTCCTAAGAACTCCAGCACTCTATGTGACTAGATCCCCACTGGTGTGCAGCCTGGGACTGTGGTGGGCCTGCTGTGCACTCCTGACTCTCTTCATCCCTTTCCCCTGCTTGCCGGGAGCTGATCAAAAAAAAAAAAAAAAAAAAAAAGAAGCAGCAACAAGCTGTAACAAGCTACAAGCCAAAAACTAGCCAACAAGCAACTCACAAGCCAATTAAGCCAAAACCAAGCCCAATTTCTGCATTTTTTTTCGTGGGTTTGGCATGTCGCTTCCCACTTGCCATTAGCAATAACCGTTGGAGATGTGCACTGAGAGCCAGCCTTCCTTTAAGCCTGAAAAGAGTATCCACCTGGAAACGTGTCTTTTCTGTATGTTAAATAAACTTCAAACATAGATTTGCTTTAAGAGATTGTCACCACGTCAGCTAACAGACATCTATTTGACTGTGATTAATAACGGCTGAGATAATTTTGAAGGTAGTTGAATAGCTACCGTGAAGGAAAAACAACATATCTATTTTAAACATAGCTAGGAACCTGGGATTTGCGTCAGTATGGCGATCAACCAGCAAAATAACAGTACACAAGGGAGTTAATGTTAGCTTGAAATGACAGAAATGAGCTCAAGGAAGTTGTTAGCGGTTAGGGCTAGAACTTCCATAGGAATCTAAGGAAGTTAGCTGCCAAACTTCAACAGGAGTTGAGGACCTAACTCTGTTCAACTTCTATGAAAACTCTAGAAGACCATACTGGATTGGGACTCAGGAGAGAGGGATTCCTTTTTCAGCTCTACCACTGACTCTTTGTAAACTTTTGACAGGTGATTTAACATCCCTGTATCCTGGTTTACCATTAGTAAAATGGGTGAAATAGTACTTCGCTTATGAGGTTTGTTTAATGAATAGTTGTAAAACTCTTCGAGAGCTTCTAGTTAAAGTTGTTATATAACTGTAAATTACTGTTCTATTCAGTGAATACTTGTTTAACAATACCCCCATAATTGGATATATAAGCATTTTGTTTTTCTGTTAAGTCTACTGCTACAATTTTTGTCTTTAGGCAGTATGAAAGCTTTGGCATCGAATCTGAAAATTGATTCATTACATAGCTGAGGCAGCACCTTAAACTCATGTTACCTTGTGCACCAAGTATTTGAGGCAGCACTCAAATGGTTAATACTTCTGGTCACACTTTATAATGAGGTATAAATTATAAGTAGTTTGGAAATGGTTAATAAAAGATCCATAGATGTTATAAACATGTTACCAACACGAATACTATGTTATATAGATGGTTATAAACATATTATAAAATGTTATAGATGGCTATAAGCAATCAATTGATTCCTTGGACACTAACAATTTATTAAAACATCTGTTAATCTTTTATAAACTATTTATAAATGCATCCTTAACAGAAAGTGGGATCAGCTTTGGTGAGTAGAAAGAAGAAAAATTAAGTGTTACCACAAAATAACATGCTTTCAAACTGATTCTGCATTTGCTTTAATTAGTGTAGTTCACATTCAGCTTATTGGCAGTCACTTATGGCTGTGTGTTTAGTATCAGCTGTTAATGAATAAAAACCAGTAGCTGACTTCCTTTGTGACAACTACATCTCTTAGAAATCTGACTGCGTATATCTGAGTGTACTGTTAATTGTTGTTATAAAACAAAAAATAGACTAACACTATCATGACCCAGTGGTTTAATGCAAACCTGAGTCCTTGCCTTACGAGTTTAATTTTTTAAGCCAAGAAAAAATATACAAAAATGAAATGTTATGTCCATACATTTGTAGTGAAAAATTTGCCTTGCTGCTTCTCTATCACATTCTCATATTCCTGCTGTTTAAAAATGGCCCATTTAATTATTTTCTTTAAAACTAGATTGAGTATTTAGAGCTGAATTTATTCACATTTGTTATATGGAGAAGGCTGCTATTTATACTGCAGTTTGAAATGAGTACAGATCTAGCAGAAGCCTCTAATTTCATCCATTTTCTTGGATCATGTAGGATTTATGTGAAGTTCATGCCCACCTTTGACTCAAGGTAAGCAATGGAGCTGCAATGAGACAATTCTAAGAAAATACTCAGTACAGTGGGAACCTTATTGTTTTTCAAAACAGAATAATTATTCTCAGCCTTCTGTTTAGAAGTTTATAAGGGAGCACCCTTCATACATTAGCTCTTCCCTCTACAGAGCTTTTAAGTTCTGCTACAGTTTGGAAGGGTTTTGTATATGATGTGCTGGCAGGTAACAACATTACACACACTGTGCAAGTCCTTATGCAATTGAATCAGGCGGACCTGATTCTTATTTACACCAACCTCCTCTAGCTGTGTAAGGGAGCCTTAACATGGTTGTAAAAGTGATTTATTCTCATGTTAAGGCCCGTTTATTCTGTCAGAGTAGTATAAAGAGGCTTAGTATAAATGAGACCCCACCCCAGTTTTCAGTGGGTGTGAGGGGGTGTTTAATGAGTAAGAGCTGCAGGATATGGTTTAAAAGAGAGCCAGAACATAGCAGAAGTCTTTTGTGATACAGTACTTTGCTTTTTTTCTTTTGCTAATGTATCAAAATGAGAGGTACCATTTGAGAGGGTAGAGGTGTCGATCTGGGTGTTTAACACTGAGAGACCACCTGCAGATAAACTTCAGGTTTTGATTTAGCTACATGTGTTATAACAAAACCTGCACAGAATTAGAAAACTTGACAAGGCAGTGAGATGGGGATAATACAATATTGCTTTTTCTTGAATATATTAACTTGGAGTTGTCATAAATTTCTCCATGTAAACATCAATTAAATATTATTCTAAATGTACTGTCTGGCACTGATGACTCTGCATTGAACTATTGTAATAGAAAGCAAAGACAGGGTCTGATGTTGCAATCATTACTCAGGCAAACTAACCAATGGGACTTTTGCCTGTATAAGGACTTGCCCAAAGAAGCTTATAGTTGGGAAGCTTAGTGGTGTAGTAAGGCATTGCACTTGCCTTTCTAACTAAAAATGTGGGTTAAAATCCAGACTTGGGTCCACAATCAGCTTCAGTTCCTGCAAAATTGTTGCTATGGTTCTCCTGATTATAAAGTCTTGGGCATATCAAGGCTAATCTTAATTTTTTAAAAATAAAACAGGAAATTTCTAGCCTTGCCCCACTGAAAGCTGGACAGTGAAGAGACGTTGAGAGATGGGACACCTTGCTCCCTTTCTCACTGTAGCCGGGGGGCCAGTGATAGAATGGACAAGTGGAAAGCTTGGGAGCTGCAACACTTTTATTGAGGAGAAAGCAGGGTCAGTTAATTATGATCCTAGGTAGTGAAGAGTAACTCTCCAAAGGGTTGGGTTAAATGCTTCTCCAAAGTGCTGTGCTCTAGAAATTGGGCTGAATCATTCAACCAAAAAACAGTATCTCAAAATTTCTGGCACTAAACCTTCTTTTGAAAATATTGCAAGAAGAGCTTCTGCTTTATTCTGGCAGCAGAGTGGGTAGAAATACTACTCAAAACATGATTCTGAATCTCAGTTAATCTGTACTTGGGTTGAAAACGGATATCAGTTTTTAGGGGCAATCAAGTCATTTCCCCACATTCAGTTTTACAATGTTTATTTTACAAACAAGGAAGAGTCTACATGCAAGCAGAGGACATTAAATACATTACAGAAATGAAAGAACATTTAAGTTGTTCAGGATTGGAAGGACTATGGGTTAAAAAACACAAATATGCTTAAATTTTGTGTGATAGCAACAATGATGCTTAAACTTTGTGCGATAGCAACAATGAAGGGAATAACAGTACCCAGCGTCAAACTAACTGCAAACTGCTTACCTTTGTAATTTTATTTACTTAGATTTATTAGACAAAGGGGAAAAAATCTACTACAGAGATCTTGGGGTTTGGTGTGTTCTCATTTATGTAAATATGGTGAAGCATTTTATTGACTATCAAATTAAAATATTTAATAATTTGCATAAAATCTCCATCTTTCCAAAATTTCAGCCTCGACAGTTATGTTTTCATTTCCTTACATATCAAATGTGTAGGTCATTTACAGGTGTATATATTTTAAAGTCACTGTCATCGATCGGTCTATCAGCCTTCACAGAGAAAGCGCCGATCACAACACGTCAGACGTGTTGTTCTAGCCAGTCCTCCAACTACCCGCTGGCCAGGCTGTCAGTAGCACCGGACACCCGATTGACATAGCGCACAGCAGCCTAGAACTCCTGAGCGATCCGCCAAGCGCAGCCTCCCAAGCAGCTGGGATCACAGGCACGCGCCACCACACCGGGGCATATTTTAAAGTACATTTTAAAATGAAAAATAGACAAAATTTAAAAAAGGTGAAAAGTTAAGAAATTAAATATGGTGACCACACTTTTTGAACTCAGAGGCCCAAGTTAAGCTGTCACTGAAGTCAATGAAAACTACATGTGCTCAGCATCTTTGGAAAATCAGGACACTTTTATTTAAGTCCCCTATTCAGAAAAGTACTTACCCATGTGTTTCACTTTAAGCTTGTGAGTTTGTCCCATAATGGGACTATGCACATGATTAGAATTAGGCATGCTTAAGTACCTTCTGGAATAGGAGCAACAATGCCTAAATATGGCTTTAGGAGTCTAACCACAGGCACATAGATTTGGGCCATTTTTTGTTTTAATTTTGCATTCAAAGGAATAAAGCACGGTTTGGATTAAAGTACCATGTATGTATTCTGTGATATAACCTAACAATATTTCATTGTTCCTACCATTACCAGATTCCCACTTTATAAAAATGTTTATTTGTAATATAGCTATATTTATGGTGTAAGTGGGAACACATGGCCATTTTTGTGTAAAAATACTTTTAAAAAGCTCAGATAACAGGGGTGGCTTTTAGATGGTTGAATCATAATGTGAAATCAAAATATGACTGTTGAATAATCTTCTCCTTTATGCAGTAATATAATGTTACTTCTTAAAAGTCCAGTATAGAAGCATTCGTACATGGATTATTAGAATAATAGACATTAATCTGAAATAAATTTGCTTTCTTTGTCCTGTAAACTTGCCTGCTATCTGCTATATTCCCTGCTATCTTTTAATGTTTGGAGTTTGAGCTTTTGAATCTTACACCATAATGCTCTAATCATATTTAATTCTATATCCATCACCAAATAGCAGTTTTCAACATAATAGGTGTTGATTCTCTTACTTATCTAATTGATTTCCAAGAGGGAACTGACAGAGCTACTGAGTTTATTTTCCCTGCAGAATGGTAGATTTATTATAAATCTATCCCAGATTTCATTCGGTGCATTTAAATGAAAGTGATCGCAGTATGCTTACATTGTCATGCCCCAATGCTCTGTAGTATAGTTAGAGTAATACACACACACACATACTGTTCCAAACCAGTAGTAAGCACATATAAATCAGAAAAAATATAAAGGTAACTTTATGGGTTTCGCTTAAGTTCACAAAGGCAAAGAAATCTGAGCTATTGCTTGAAATACCTCCCCACGTTCTTCCCAGTAGATGAGATAGCTACCTAAAATATACCTTGCTGCTTTTGGCGATCTCCAAAATACCCAAGTCAGTATCTGAGACACATATCAGGGACCCATAGCCTCCATACCTTAAAATGTTACAAGTAATGCTATCCCCGAAAGTCATATTTTTAGAGTGACTTTACCATTCTGGTTAATCAATATTATCTGTATTTTCAGAAAGCCTCTAAAAGTCCCTCATAAGAGGTTATTGAGGAAATTAGCCATGTGGTGAAAGGTAAAGTACTCTCATGGATTAGAAACTGGCTAGGAGACAGAAAACAAAAAGGAATAAATGGCCAATTTTTCACACGGCAGAAGTTAAAAGTGAAGAAGCCTAAGATTCTGTATTAGGACTAGTGTTGCATAATATATTTTAAAGTTATCTGGAAAAGGATTGACAATGAAATGGCAAAATGTGAAGGTGATAAACGTTTGTTAGTGAAGATTCAAGAAGACTGTGTGGGATTTCAGAACCTAATAACGTTAGGTGAATGGCTAATACAATGCCAAGTGAAATTCAGTGTTGACAAATCTACAATAGCGCAAGTTGGAAGGAATAATTTAAACTACTCATACACATTGTTGGCTTCTATGTAAAATGTAAGGAAAAATATCATCACATCCTTATGGACAGCTCAGTGAAAACGCTTGCCTAAAGTACAGTGGCAACAAAACAAAAATAAATAAATGTTAGTATGTATAACCAATAGAATAGAAAATACACAGAAAATATTAAATTCCCACTATATAATAAATGGTATACCCTCACCTGGGATATTATGCTGAGTTCTATTCTAGCCATCTCAAGAAAGATTAGCAGAAATAGACAGAATTCAAAGATTAATTTAGGGAAGAGATGACTAAGAGAGAAGATGCTATAGGTATAAAATATAATTCATGTCATAAAAAAGGTAAATTGGTCATTCCTATTTACCTTCTGTCATAATAGAAGGACAAGAGGACATTAAATAATGGCAATGAATTTTAAAATGACAAATAAATCCTTCTATACACAATATGTAATTAATCTGTGGAATTTACTGCCACAAGGTGTCATTGAGGTTAAAAGCTCAATAGAGTCGAAAAAATCCCACATTTAAATGAAAAATGAGCACATCCACAATTATGTTGGAATTAAAAAGACTAGAAAGACTATAACTCTCATGATTCAGGGTATAAAACAATAACCATCTGTATGAGGTTAGGAAGACATTTCTCCTATGTACAAGTTATTCCATAATTGTCTGCTGCAGGACACCTTGCACTTTTCTATCAGATATGTGGTTCTAGCCTTTATTAGAGAGAGAATAGATTCAGAAAGGAATCATCATACTAGATCAGACCAGTAGCCTATGTCTTATGTGCCTAAGAGATGACTCCCAAACTTTTCAGGAACTGGGGTTCCTCCAGTACAACTGGAAGAATGAATAACACCTAGTCTAACTTTGGTGTACAAATACAGCCATTTTCAGAGGTGGTATGAATTTTTCCAACTTCATAGACCCATCTCTAGGTCCTAATTATTTTAATGTATATTTTACAATAGGTCATATTGTTGCTAAACTTCTGTAAGATGTAAGTTAAAGCAGCTCTAGCTGATTTTGGGACAGAAACTGGGGCAGCTTGAGAATCAGGGACTATAACCAGCTTCCTGATGCTCCCCTGTTCCCTTAGGCCACATGCCTCTATTTTTACAGGAGAGATTTTGGCCCTATATCCTTAATGCATGTTAGTTTAACATAATTTCTACCTTTTTATTGTAGTAGCCTGTTCATCTCATCAGCCTGTTCACTTGTGCACCTGATTGACTAATCCTGTCCAACCTACCAGTCACAAGCACCGCAGTTCAGTTTCAATACCCCATTGTTGGTGTAGTCATATATGTTGGGATCAAAATCGACTGGTTTTTTTCATTCCATCCTAGGCTTTTGGGAACAATATTTCTGAAATCAATAATATCCTAGTCAGATAGGACTAATGCTAGAAACCTAAAAGAGCTATTTTTAATGGAGACTGCAACTGATTTTTAAGTCTAGCATCATAAACATAAAGCTGACATTTTAACCCAGAGTCAACATTTCCGAAATCTAAACATTGATGTAAAAGGAGAAATCTGGACTCAAGGTGGGTGAGGTAATATCTTTTATTGGACCAACTTCAGTGGTAAAAAATAAAATATATTACCTCATCTTCCTTGTGTCTCAGATATCCTGGGACTGACACAGCTACAACAATGCTGCATACATATCTAGACTCAGTCATTTTAGTAGGAAACTATTTTAGGATTTTTTTTGAATAAGTCTCCAAAACAGCAGTTGTAAAAACAATCACCCATGCATCCACTTCAGGTCTGCAGTCTGCTTTGATATAATAAGTCTTCAGACTAAAGGCTCATCAGTCACAAAGTTGTATAAGGCTTTTAATACTATAATTAGAAACATAGGTTAGTGACATATGCTGGTCATAATTGCTGTATTGGATATTGTGGGAATTTTATTCCATTACTCTAATGAAAAGAATACAGATCACTCCAAGTCAGTGATGTTCTGCTGACTTGAAGTCAGAATAATATGTTTACCCTGAAACTCTTCAAAACACCTTAATTTGCATCATATTTGACAAGCTATCAAAAAAGCTTGCCAAACCTTTCTGTGGTGATTGGGAACATTTTATGTGCTGGTAGGCCCCAGATCTTGAAGCAACACTTTTAAAAATACAATTCCCATCACAACATAATCCTAATGACCACAAAATAAAAATAAATAAAAACACATGAAAGTATTTCATTATGAATTAAAGGTGACCAAGCATCCTTATTTCTTCCCCTTCCCACATCTCCTTGTCTCTACCTTCTTTTCTCAGGTAAAATCGGTTTCGCATATGTTGTGAGTGTGTGTGTCTGCACGTGTTTGTGTATGTATATTCCCCAGCAGAGAAGCAAACAAAAGAAACTTTGATTACTAAAATGTTAAGGCTGAAAGTGTTTTGGGGTGTGTGTGTGTGCGTGTGTCAGGTAACACCCCAAAACAATTAAAAAATTCTACATCTTTTTAAAAACCCAGATGCAAGATGCTTGCAAATGCACAGGAAAATGATCCATCCAGTTTCCTGCGGCTACGTGATCATTTTTCACTCACTAGCAACCAATCTAACTCATGTTATCCACCCAACTTCAACTTTGTATGCAAAAGACAAGTGGCATGATTTTTTTTGGTACTTTACAGTAATGTTCTGAATTAAGGGTGTGTTAGAGTTTTGGGATGGAGGTTTTAAAGGGGGCATGTGCTTACTGCACAAGTGGAGACAATAGCCATCTGATAAGATGGAGAAAAATGTGCTTAAGCAGATCTGCTGATGTGGAGAGCCTGAGGCTAAGGGCAGCGCTACACTACCCACCGGATTGGTGGGTAGTGATCGATCTCTCGAGGGATCGATTTATCACGTCTAATGTAGACAAGATAACTCGATCCCTGAGCGCTCTCCCCCTCGACTCCAGAACTCCACCACCGCAAGAGGCGGAAGTGGAGTCGACAGGGGAGCGGCAGAGGTTGACTCGCCGCCGTGAGGATGCCAAGGTAAGTCGACCTAAAATACGTCGACTTCAGCTACGCTGTTCCCGTAGCTGAAGAATGAAAGGGATAGTTGAAAGTTCTGTGAAGCTGCTGTTGTAGTAATAACTTGTGAAGATCACCACTTAATATGAAAACATTAACCAGGCACCAGTCATGTGCCTGGGGGAGGCATACTTTGAAATAAAATCATTCTATAACTTGTTTTGAATAAAGGAGGCAGCATGTTCTAGTGGTTCGTGCTAGAGACTGGAAGTCAGGAGACTTGGTTTTTGGTCCAGCTCTGCCATTGACTCTCAATGAGCAAGCCAGTTACCCTCATGGTGCCTTTTTTTATTCCTTTATAAATAATAATTAATTAATTACTTACCCAGCCTTGTGAAGTGCTTTGAAATTCTGTAATGAAAGGTGATACAATGTTTTTGTTGTTAAAATTATTTAGAGGACTGACATTGATTTCTAATTACAACTAATTTATTTTATTATTGTAGCACTAGGGGTGAAGGTTAAATTCTTAATTAAAAAAGTAAAGGAATTAATAAATAGCTGATTTCATGAGTTATTTGAATTAGAATTTGCTGGAAAATCAAGTAGCTTTTTTCTTTGATACAGAAACTAATTGTATAAGAATAATAATTACTTGCTGGAGTGACAACTTTTATTTCTTCTTACACCAAGCAAAGGAAAGGAATATGTAGCTCTTTTTTCAAAGTACAATGCAAAGCAAAGCTTTGTCTTTATGCCCTTATCTACTGCTAAAAATTTTTTCAAAAGAATATAAGGGAGATCAGGAAAGAAGCAAACCTGGTTTTGACTAAGGGCAGGAGTGATTCAATTTTAAAAAATGGCTTTCTCTGGCTTTCTAGGCCTTGCAGTAGGGGGGTCTATGAAGAATCTAGTAGCCTAAATTCTCATTTTACCAGTGGCATGGTCAGGGGTGCCCCCCCCCCCCCATGTCATAATGTTGCATGTGTCCTTTTCTGACACACATCTGGACTTGCTAGGGTGAGGACAGCAATCCAAAGCCTTACAGAAATGAAATATTCAAGGCTATCAGCATGAAAACTTCTGAGAGAAGATGTAAAAACAGTCACCCTCTCCCCTTATGCTGAACAGTGGTCACCAGACTTATACTTCTCTGGAGGCTTAGGATGCTATCTTGAGGGCATTATCAGCATTTCTTCACCTATAGGTAAACATGGCTTGAGTCCTTAAAGCTGCATCCTGTAAGAGGAAAAATAAAGACTCAATCTTGTCATCCTCTTTGCTAAATAGGTTGACCAGCCTTGCATGGTGCAGAGTATTCTGATCAATTAAGGCATTTTGAGAGTTTTCTAAATGCTGGATCACAGGTGACCCAATGAAATTTAATAGGGACAGTATAGCAGGGGACAGTATAGCAAGGTTGCCAGTTCAGTCAGTAGGTCTAGTGGTCAGGGCCTGCTGCTCCAGTCTCTCTCTTTGCCCAATGTGTCCAGGACCCCTGGATGGAGTTTAGCTGGGTCAGCTTCCTTATCAGGAAGCCTTTTGTCCTGCCCATCCCAAGGCTCGGCATAGGGGAATCTGGGGTGGGTAGAGAGACCCAGGCTCTCCCACTCCACCAGGTCCCAGTCCAGTGCCCTGAACATGCAACAGCGTGGGCTGGCCTATGCTTGGCCCACATCTTGTTCACCTTTCTCTGGGCCACTTCTTACCCCACATGATGTCAGTTTGGGGTCTGGCTGCTGTTTGATTATAGTCCTTTGCTCCAAACCTTCAAAGGTTCAGGGCTGACGTAGACAACCCTCTAATGCCCCCATGGTTATCCCTGCCTCTGGAGTGATGTCTCAAAGGTTGGGGGCCAGGGAGGAGAAGACTCGCAGCCATGACCTCCTCAGGAAGAGCTCCTTCTCTTGTCTCAGAACAGAGCTTCTCCCAGAAATGCCTTCGTTCCTTCTCCCCAACCTGCTTGAGCTGCTGGAGCTTTTTTTTTTTTTTTAATACTGCTCCTCTCTCCAGCAGCATGCTCAGCAGTGCCTGAGGGGTGGAGCTTTCCTGGCCCAGTACTGCTCTAGCCTTTGCCCTGCCTTTTCCTTAGTGAGTGGTTTGTAAACCCCATAACTGAGAGGAATTGCCTAGGTTTTACCATATTATACTATATTAAGGACCTGGTGCCACTTCTGACAGTTAACATCGTCTTTTGAAAATCGCTATGTCCTATGTTCCACTTTCGGTGTGAAACAAGAGCACAGATCACCACAGTTCTGTAAATTTGAGAGTCCTGAGTCCACTGTATTATCCTTGTGGGACTGAAGGAGAGTGTGTGGCTGTTTGTCATGTCAATTGGCGATCCAGTGAGGCTGCCCCTGAAGGCCCCCCTAAAACTTAAGCCATACATGGAGTCCTCCTCTGATGCTGTGCACTCCCTGGCACCCTGGCATATGCCTCCAGCATTGGCAAAGTTGCTCTATTGTCATTTTCCAGCTCCTCCAGCTTCCCATTCACGCATCCCACCTACGAAGTGTGTGAAGATCGGGGGTGGGGAGGGGAGAGGGAAGTTATTGCTGTTCAGAGCACTCTAACTTATTCTGCAGACTGTACTGAGGGGGAACATGGTGTACTGAGCATCTGTAACATGACCCTTACCACATCCCAGTAGCCATGCCCTTCTTGCTGTACAGATAGGCTTGCTCATTGCAGCTGTGTCTGGAGGTGTTTTTTTAATTGAGGAAATGATACTGCTTAGCCATGTTTCCCCACTGCTTGGCTTCTCTGCCCTGAATTTCTGGGAATTTGATCCCCTCAAACTGCATCATGTCAGTTTTATGTAAAATTCATAAGAAAGCACAAGGTTTCCTTTTCTGCAAGTATTAATGCATGAATGTGATGTAGAAGGGTAAACTTTTAGATACATATCTTAGACTCTGGGGTATATCTGCAAAAGCACCCATTGTGTGTACAGCATTGGTAAGCTCCAGGCATGTCCACTTTTGGCTTATATGGAACATTTATCCTCTGAAGAACTGTTGGTTAATATTTGCTATCTAATCAAATAACTAGAATGGAATGAATGGTAGAGAGTTTTGATTCATGAATGAGAGATTTTCTAACCCATAACAAGAGTCCCCAAAAATTTCCACTGCATTCATGTCATTGGCCTAAAGGTAAAGAGTTGAATATTGCATTCCAAATCCCCGCCGTAAGCCATCCAGTATGCTAATAAGGAGTTGCAAACGTGAGAGTTTATCAGATAATTGCCTCCCTATCACTGCTTCTCTGGATCATTTGGAGAATTACTCTAAACTGGGCCATGGGAAACATGTACAGTATTTTCATGATAAGAAGCATCTTGTATAGACAGGTGGCAAATAAAATGATAAACTGCTTCAAAGCTATTAGAAAATATGTTGAATGTCTCAGCATATATTTTGCCTTTGAACTGGGGGAGAGAAGTACAGGTTGAGGAAGGGTGCTGTCTCTAGAGGTGTCAGTTAGCTGCCTGGATTCAAGGATTTCCTTTCATTGCCTCACAAGTCAGAATCCACCACTACAATCCTGTCTTTGCAATTTGAAAGCATCACATGTTTGTTTGCTCTAAGCTGTATCTTACTGCAATTCCAACTCCACAGGCTGTAGGCTATAATATTGGAATTAAACTCCCAAATGTTAAAAGGAAGAAAATAAAGGGAAGGTTAATGGTCGCTGACATGGCTATTGGCACCACTCCCATAGGTTCTGAAAATTTTGATTTCTGGAACGTTAATGGAATTAGGAAAGCATAAGGTTGTTGCTATTATTTTGTTATTGCCATATTCAATATTACTACTGTCAAGCAAAACAGCACTTTGTAAAGAACAGCCTGTGTCTGTGATGGTGGTTAACCTGAGAAAGCTAATGAGACTATTGAAAAACTCAAAGGGCACATGGTCTTCTCCATTAAAGAAAATCAAAATCGTGCTGGAGATAGGGGCAAATGATTCTTCACTGTCCGATTTTTCTCTGCTTTCATAAAGGGGATGTAAAGATAATGGATCAACCCTCCTGCTCCCAGTGGAATACCCTTAGTGCATGGGTTTTCCTGCGTAGCATTAAGCCACCATCTTACAATCCCCATCATAGAATATGAGCCGAGTGAATCCAGGAAGGAAGAGGAGGGTGTGGCTGGAGCATTGCTGCATTTTAGCTAATCTTAGCAGGTCTTATTGGGCAGCTGAATATAAATTAGGGCAGTTCTGAGCTTTGTCTAACCTACCTCAGTAGCGTAGCCAGGGGGGGAGCAGGGGGAGCGGCCACTCCCCCTGTGAGCAGAAGCGGCGCCTTAAAAAGGAAGCAGTGCCTTTTTTTAGCAGAGCTTCTTTTTAAGCGCTGCTTCTTGCACTCACACGGCGGTGCTCTGGGTCTTCGGCGGCATTTAGGCGGCAGGTACCAATGAAGACCCGGAGCGAGTGAGGACCCACTGCCGAAGTGCCGCCGAAGACCCGGGGCACCACCGGGTGAGTACAGGGGGAGGCGCCTTTTTATAGTGCCACTCCCCCTGTGCTCCGGACCTGCCTACGCTACTGACCTACCTATGAGGCCAGCAGACTCCTTGACAGCCTAAGAATATCGTTAGATCTAAAACCACAGAAAAGAAAATGTCTTCATGAAAGGAAAAACTTCAACTTTATGGAAGCAGACATACTTCTGAATCCTCAGGAGAACTCAGTGCAAAAATTAAATAAATAGCTTGATTCCAGGCTGTGATGTCCTTTCCAAAACTACACAGGGATCTAAATATAATATTTTACATACATAGGACTGACTCAAGCCTATGGAAATCAAGATCAGGTCCATGTAGCATCTTTAATCCAAAATCGCAAAATGCTTTAATGCTTTACAAATATTGAATGAATAAGCTCTACAGGTCTTATAAAGATTTTACAGATGGATAAAATGAGAAACAGGAAAGGAAAAGGCTAGATTTTTGGATGCCAAATTTTAGACCATTTTATTCTATACTGTTTCACATCCTATTTCATCCCCACAGACCAGCAAAGCAAATTCTCATTTAAAAATCTCCTCCATACTTCCTCCATCTATGTTGGTGCCATACATCACCATGATATATTTGCAAATGCTAAATTAAATGTGAATTTTCACTCCACTTTCAATTCTGCTGCATCTACTGCCTGGAATAGATTTTCTATCAGAATTGCAGCTGTCCCCCTTCTCATCTCTCTCTCCCAGACTTGTCTGAATTCATTCAGCAAAAGTATACTTAATGATTTATTCTAAAAACAATTTGTCAGTCCCCTAATATGCTGGTTTGATTTTGTTTGGGAGGGAGGGTCTCAAGTCACCATTTCCAGTGCTGATACAAAATGGGGTTCACTCATTTCATTGTATTGAAAAGGGGATACAGGTAAGAGCACAGGTTATAAATATTCAAGAGATTTTCTACCAAAATACTTGTTCTCATTTGGAAATCTTACAGGAAAGGAAGGAATCCCTGTCCCAGAATGTAGGTTTTAAATCTTTGATTAAACTGTCTTAAAATAGTCCTATTAAATAGACCCAAAGTGCATTATGGCACTGAGGAAAAAGGAGTCACAGATTATTCAGCTGTAACTCTGAGAGAGCCTGTTATAACCATGCATTTTAATTAACCAGATCAGCTGAAGAAATGTTGTCTATACACTGCAGTGTAGCTGTCTGCCTTGTAAAGTACCCTGTCAATAAATAGAGGACTTCTTTTTCCGAGGCTGCCATTCCCCCAAGCCTTTTCAAGTACATAGAAAAAATGGAAGATGTTTTTAAATAATTAAACTACTATGAAATTAGCCTTAGGCAAATCTGGTGCCTTTTTCCAGTGTAAAGACGTCCTGGCTGTAATATACATGTAGTACCACAATAAATCATTGACATTAACATTACAAATCAATTAGGTTGAAATGTGAGACTGCTACAAAATCCTGACAGTGGCAGCACTATCAAAATACAGAGTGGATTTAGGAAATCAAATGCCTTCTTCTAAACTAATCAGAATGCTGTTACAGTAAGGCCAGTAACTCAGCAATAACCTAGACATTGATTTCTAGTGCAGAACTCTTCTTTGGACATTATAATGATTTTTCATGTAAAACTTGTCTGGCTTGGTGGTACAGGTTTCATAACTAAGGTGTGGATCTGGGAAATATTGCTTAATTTTAGCTTTAAGGAAATCAGTTGTTTCACTATAGCTCACATGTCTCTTATTACAAAGTAAGTGTGGTTCTACTTGAGAACTATAAACAAAGGTTTCAACCTTACAACATCAATTTTCCATTTAAAGAAATTACTAAAAAATAACATAGGACTAAATGGTTTTAATATATATCAATAATATTGGCCTAGAAACAAAAGATATTGCCCAAGACAGAAACCAAAAGATGCATAACATTGACTTACCAGTTGTGATACAGGAGGGCCAGGGAGCAGCAGTAGTAGAGTGTGAGAGGGGAAATATATAAGCCCTAGGCTAATTAAGGCGTGGTTCTCTGGAGACTAGGGAGGGTGGCTACAGGTTAATTGGAGCACCTGCAGTCAATTAAGGCCCTCTCAGGAACCTAATAAAACCCCCTGCTGCAGGCAGATGGAGGAGGAGGAGGAAGGAGTTGGAGCACAGTGGTTTGGAGTGGAAAGCAGAGGAGAGTTTGGAGAAGTGCTGTGGTGGGCTAAGAAGACCAAGACGTTAGGTAAAGGGACACCTGGCTTGTGCAGAGGGAAGGCAGGAAGCGCCACAAGCAGGAGAGGGAAGGAGCCCAGGGGAAAGTACCACTAGTACAAGTGGTTTACCTGCTAACCTAAGGCCCCTGGGCTGGGACCCGGAGTAGAGGGTGGGCCCAGGTCCCTCCCTCTCCATTTCCCTTCTCTGGGATACTTGTGGGACAGCTGATACCTCAGTTCAGGGGCAAGAAACAGTGCCCTGAAACCCGCCCCACAAGAAGAGAAAGTGCAGGACCCATCATAGTAGTGCCAGCAATTTGCCACGAGTATGATAGTTAATATTAGGAAAGGGGTTATGGAGCAGGGCAGAAACCAGTAATGAAAGAAGTGTATATAAATTCTGCCATAATGAAGCAATGTACTATATAAATCACTTGCACACAGAGCTGGGAGTAGAACCCTGGATCTTTTACCTACTAAAGGACAGGCCTCTACCACTTAAGCTAAAGGACAACTCATTTATCTGGGGGAGGTGGTTGTAGGTCCCTTTTCTTCTCTGTGGACCAGATGGCCACATCACCCACACAGGCACTCAAAGCCAGGACTTGCCACTACTAACAGATGGCATCTATAGCCAGTTAGCACTGTGCATATATGTCCTTTTACAGGGAGGATGGATGTAATGATTAGTGATCAATAAATGAAATTAAACATTCTGAATATATTAACTAGTCAAGCCATAGTTAACATAAAACAGCCGTGCTTGAATTTGGTTATAGCCAAAGCACCTTTTTCCAACTTGCATTTCTCAATGAAACTCTCAGATACAGGCAAACTCCTGAGTCCCTGTGAATAAAAATATTCAACGGTGTCACCTTAACTACCATCTGTTAATGTCTTATGGTTAACACAGTCAGAAGTTGCTGTGGCCAAATTATAGCTGCCCTAGATTAAGAGAGTTTCCCTCTCTTAGCACTCCTAAGACTGCACTACATGAGCGTGTAGTGCAGGGATGTGCATTTGTGCTGGAGCTGTTGTCAGCACTGCGTCCCTCACAGAGGTTGTGGCTGGGTAAGGTGGTAATGATGGAGTGGAAATGTGTTCCCAATACTTCATTCCCTCTTCCTTGCAGTGCAGCTCCACTGGAAATACAATTGGGTCCTTTCATTTAAGGGGTCTAAGGGCTGGTCTACACTGGGGGGGGGGGGGGATCGATCTAAGATACGCAACTTCAGCTATGTGAATAACGTAGCTGAAGTCGAATATCTTAGATCGATTTTTAAAAGTACTTACCCCGGTCCACACGGCAGCAGGCAGGCTCCCCTGTCGACAGCGCTTCCTCCGCTTGCGGAGCTGGAGTTCCAGTGTCGACGGGGAGCGGCTCTGGGATCGATTTATCGCGTCTAGATGAGACGCGATAAATTGATCCCAGAACATCGATAGCTACCCGCCGAATCGGGCGGGTAGTTTAGACGTAGCCTAAGTGGTAAATGGGGGTAAATAAGTTGCATGCATGCGATGAGGAGCCAACATTTCTTTTTGCCCATTGAGTTTCTTATTTTCTTTCTACTTGGCCACCCTTACCCATTTCTTTTCTAGTTTGGAGAGCAATCTCTATCCTGCCTTTCTGCTTTATCTTTTGCCATCTCTTTTTTCCCACATGTTCCTTTCTTGTTACCTACTGAAAATTAAAATCTCTATTGCTGGAATACACTTTCCTGTGCTACTCTTGCTCTGGAGGTATAGTCAGATGAGGAATTCTGTCCTTTGCTTCACAATTAACTAACATTTACTTGTGTCTGGGAGCTCCTTTGCAATTAGAAGTGCATTTGTTTGGGAGCAAGGAACTTGGGCGTCAAAAGAATCTTTGCTGGATTGGGGTTTAGGGCTTTCAGAGAAGCTGATATCTAGGTGTAGCCTTTGGAGTCTCTCTCATTTCTGAGATATAAAACATTAAAACAGAAAAGAAGATTATGAAGAGGCAGAAAAAACTGACAAAGTAACTAATGGTAACATTTTACCCTATTGTAAAAATATGGCTGACCTGAACAATCTTTGTAGATCCACCTAACCCAGGACTGTGGAATTCTTCCACTGTAACACAGCTCTCCCCACAGGCATGACCGCATTAAAAAACTGTTGGGGATGGGGGATTGGGGCGGGGGGAATTAATAATAAGTCCTGTTGCTGACACATTGAAAGGAAAAAGATAGTAAACTGTTGGTGGGAACATGACCTGTTTCCCTCATGGTTGCACCTGTTACTTTTTTCACATCATTCCATGGATGATAATAATGAACTAACCCAGAGCAGCCTTTCAGTATCATAGTGAAAATGCATGAGCTCAAGCATGTTCCACCACCTATCTCTACCATTACAATGAAGAAGGAAGAAAAACAAATTTTTTGTCCCGATCTGGTAAGCAGAACTTTTCCCAGTTGCCTTAAAGTAAAATTTTGACAACATCCTTTGTTCTACTTAAAGCCTCTTCTCCTGTACAAGTTCAAAGAACTAAACATACATAAAGAACCTCATGTTCTACTGTGGCAGTTTTGCTACCTGTGGGTATCTACTAGCATGGCTTCCCACTGGAGCCCTTCTGTCTTCTGGCTGCCTGAGGAAGGAGCTGGGTGTTTCACAGATTTAGCAGCTGTGACTGACTTCAGCTTCAAACAAATGTTTAAATAATGTTGCTTGATGGCAGGCTGCAGTGAGCTCCATGCAGTGGAAGTCTGAGTTTTAATCAACACCACCATTCCAGGCAGCTAGCAGTCAGACAGACTGCCACATTAGATATTTTGAGAGTCCTGGGGGCTAGGGAAAAACGGCCTCCCTTGGAAAGTGTTTTGTATACATTTAGGGAAGCTTGTATTTTGGTATCTTTTTCCTTTTTTGATAAACAGGGTATTACAATGAATATAGGCTAATTTCTTAAGCATATGGCCTAAGTGGAAATAATGAATACTTGTAATGATTTCTCAGTACAGAGTCTGTATCTAGGAGCATTTTCTTTTACCACCTCATTAATGACTTGGAGCCACTAAGCTTATAGTGCTGAATAAGGATTTAAATTTAATTGAAGTCCTCTGTTCTTTATGGACAAAATGTATTTTACACACTAGATGGATGTAATTAGTGTGATGAGGCTTTAAAAGAAATTGGCTTTGTTAAATTTAGTATTTGCCATGTCAGTTTATACATGAAACCAAACCATACAAATCACTAGTTCTGTGGGATTGGGGAAAGAAACCAGTGATTTTTATGAAGAGTTTCTGATATGGAGTGGCTTTAATTCAAAATACTATTAAGATCCAAATAAAACACAGTCTCAAGTTTGATTATTCAACCTATTATTAAAATTATTTTACGCTGCTACAAAAAGATTATTCCTATTGTAAATGGACCATCTGATTTATATATTGTAGTAGGTGAAGAAAAGACAGCTTCCATTTTACAATAGAGAGATTTCTGTGATTGTGTTCTTATTAAAACATTCATAAACACATCCCCAACAGAATGCTGCTGGTTCATGCTACAGATGATTTAAGAACATGCAGTTCACAGTTACCTTTCTCACTACAAAGTCACCGCCTTCTGGTCAACTAGGCAATAGTTTATTATTTAAAAATAACTGTATGTTCTCCAATGACATCAGTTATAGAAATTCAGAATGTTGAGAGACTGTATTTGTATTTAGATTTCCTTAAGCTATAAAATAAATGTTTGGAAGTAAATTCAGAACCTTCAATCTGGAAAGAGCTTTACTAGAAAATATCAAATGCATACTGTTTCACAGAGCTAACTGTTCCCCTATAGCAGCTCAATTTTTATTTTTGACATTTTGTTGTTGAGAACATTAAACCAATAATGAAAATTTAGAATTTGTAAAGCCTTAAGGTGGGACTCTATTTAAAGGAAAACACATATGCATTTATCATATGTTCTTATAGCTACGGGCTATTCATGACCAAACATATTTTTATGTGGTCATTTTGATTTAGATACATAGAAATGTACTATCCAAAATCATACATGTGTGAAGGGGAAGTGTTTTTTAAACCAGGGCAAATAAACTGTGCGGCAATAGTAACGTACAGTATTATTAATACTACCAGGTAGATTTTGCTGCATGCCCATGATAATGTTGACATTGTAGCTTAGAAATAACTATCAAGTGTGATCTTGCACTTAATATTTAATCTGAATTCAAATAGAGAAATAACAAAAAATAAGAAAAACTAGTTAATGACTGCTATAGAGGCAATTAAGGACTGGTTCCACAGTTCCTACTCAGTATTGTATATTGTGAATCTCTCTGGTATTATGAAATTGGAAGACAGTATAATACAGTGTGAATCACAGCTGCAATATGTGACCCTAACCTGTGAATGGTGAATTGCTAATATATGGTATGTATTTGTATTCAGTATACTACAGTGTGAATGAAAAGTAGCTGGTTGGTATAAGGCAATGCAGAATAGAACCTAGTACACTGCTTTGAAGGTATGACTCATATATTGCTATAATACTGTGATGTGGAAGGATATTATACTCTGAGTAACATTCTGTGATGTCAGTAGAAATCTAATATGCTGGAATATTAAACTGAACTTGATATGCCTGAGAGAGAGAGAGAGAGAGAGAAACTGTTCTCAAATAATCACTAAATGTTTTGGGTGAGTATGATATGATTGCAATTAATAATGGACTAACTAGCTTGGTTAAAATAAGAACTTCTGAACCTTTGTCAAACACTTAAACCAAGCCCCAATAAAACTTTTTTCTAAGGCTCAAATAAATTCAGTTACTTTAAATATATAAAGAGAATCATCAGTAGCCACTCTTTATAAGGTGGCAACTATCTTCCCATTGTACATCCTATTTTCAACCACATTCCTCCCCCACCAAAATGCAACCAATTTTCCTGAAATTTTGCTGCATCTCATCCCAAACTAGACGACAGGAACCTGGGATAGATAGCCCATTGGTCTGACCCAGTTTGGCCATTCTTATGTTCTTAGAGTTTCTAGAAAGACTGGTAAAAATCAGAAATGCTGTTATAAATAGATGTCAATGGAACTATGACTATTTACTGCAGATGAGGACCTTGGCCATGGTGTCCTGAACATTTACTTGAAATTCATAACTCTTTCTGGTTCAGCCTAGAAATGGTTAGGGGGAAGAGTAAGGAAGAATTGGATGCACGGGAAGAGAACACTGGCACGGCATGGAGGGTGGGATGAAGGAAGTACAGGAGCCAGCTGGACATTAATGGAGTGCAAGGGATTGAGTGAAGTTTGGAGGAGTGGTACAAAGAAGTAGGTGATACAAAGAAATAGGGACAGGGAAAAAGCAGAGGCTCTTATCTATGTTAATTTTTTTTGGAAATGTAATGTTAAGCACTTAATGCAGCGAAGACTTCCACTCCGCCATCTACTATTCCACTGAGATATAACTGCCGTCCTTCACCTCTGATTGACTTGCCAAAGCCTTCAGCAAGGTAGCTTTGCTTATATGGGCCTTATATAGACTGTCAGAGCAAAGAATCCCATCTTGTGGAGGAAGCTTAAACACCAACCAAATTTAAACTTTTTGGGGAAGATTTTTAGACACAAAGGGCAGTTAGATACTCAACTCCAACTGAAAGTCAGTGGAAGATTTACCCACCATTAATTGTGGCATAGGTTGTTAAGGAAAAGACACAGAAGTACTTCAAAAGCTCTTTTCACTAAGTATCCTTATCATACCCATACACGGTAGCTGACAGCCTGTCACTTTCACATTAACAGCAGAATTAATACCTCTTAGACTCAGCACAGCTGGGGATAATATATTCTCGTTGATTCATCATAACTAGCAGCATGACATCAATGCTAGAAGTATTAAAAACCATTATGCGGGAGATAACAAAATAGTTCAACGCAAAATGTTTGAATTGTTCACAGATTAATTCATACCCAGATTTCCATGTAAGATACCTGTAACATCTCCAGAAAATAACTCGTATCCACAGTGAAGACAGATGTAAGGTAAAAATGGGTAAAAGATTAGTATTAAGGTTTATATATGCCCAGAGCACTAGAATGGGAACATTAAAAAAAATCAAAATATATATTTTTGGAAATGCACAATTTTTTTTCTCTGAGTAAGAACTCAGGCACTTTTTACTTACCTTGCCCCCTTTTTAACATATGTGTAACCACTGGGGAAATGGGATATGTACCCACAACCCTGTACTATGACTACAGGACTCATGCATTCCCACTCTTGAGCATTCCCCTCGTCAACAAATATTACGTGGTGGTGCCTACACTAGTAGCCATTAAAAATTTACTAACAGTTGCCACACCTGGTATTGACTATACCACAGTTATAACCCATTACAAATATAGGAAATGCTTCCATATGCCAAGAGACAATGCATGATAACTGTTAGAAAATGCTGACTTCGTGATGGTGACTGCTATATGCTCATTGCTTTAACAAGGTTGTGCTAGTTTCTAAGATGTGAAATTTTCTAATTACACTGTTAGTTAAAATATTGGTCCACAACTGGTCATCTCTCTATAGAGCTACTGGCTGAGTATCCTTAATTCATGTACTTCCTGTTTATAAGCCATTCATAATAGTCATGTGACTAAACCTTTCTGCACCCTATTGTCCTCATGTCATGCCATTATGCCACCAGTTAGACTGGCTACTGGTCAGCCTGAGGATAAAATGTAAATCTTTACCCATATAATTCTGTTCTGTGATAACATCAAATCTCGCAAGGTGAGATGGGAGAAAAATCAAGCCATGGGACACCTGAAGGCAAATGCCTGAGTACATACTTGTCATCAGTTTTCTATGTTCCTCCTGAGTTAGAGTTAAATAAATATTCAAGTAGATTAAGGGACACTGTACTCTAAAGTTGCCATCTTTCAGATGAGATGGAAAATCAAAGCCATTGACTCCATCTGGCCATTAAAAAGCTTGTAGTATTTTCCAGTATAGGTTGTGACTCTGGCGTCCCTGCTAAATTTAACCTCAGAAAAGTCTGTTTACTTAAATGATTCCTGCAGTTTCAATTGGACACACTGGGTGAAAGATTGGGCCACATTGAAGTCTGTGTCAAAGCTTTCATTGACTTCAGTAGGCCACTTGCTTCACCCACTTGTTAAAAAACTACTTGTACTTTTTGGGTAGAGTTGCTATGAGTTTTATTAAACAAGTGCTACTCTCCACTCAAGAGATTGCTGCAGTTCAGTGTTGGCTAGGGCTAGTAAGTGTTTGGTTAGGCTAAATAGTTAATGATTGCACAGCTACTCGATATCCATTGACTAACCAGCAAAACATTAATGTAGTGAATAAGTCTTACATCCCTTGGTTAATAGTGTTGTTGTAGACATGTTGGCTCCAGGATTTCAGAGAGACAAAGTGGGTGAGTTAATACTTTCCTTTATTAGACCAACATCTCTTGATGGAAGAAACAAGCTTTCAAGCCTCACAGAGTTCTAACAAAAGACAGTATTGCCTCACCCACCTTGTCTCTCTCATACCTTTAAGTTAGTTTCTGTGAATTCAATTCAGGTTTATCTTACTGGATGGGCCTTACACTCCCGGTCAGATAATTGACTTGTGTTTTCTCTAGCATGTGCATTTTACAGGTACTGGTCTTTTTCTAATTTGGCATCAAGCTGGTGGAATGCCCTTCCATTTGATATCTGATCAAGTGTTTCAGTATTTTAAAATTGCATTTAAAATATTTCTCTCCCTTCTTGATGTTGAATGTACTGCTATGTTTTGAGTTTATTTTATATGATATCTTGATGCTAGTTAATGGTGCTTTATAAATATATAATAATAATTTAATTCTTGCCTGTACCTTGCATTTCTTATATTATATGAACTTTTCATTAGCTGCTAGCAAAGCAATAACATGTAATAACAATTACAGCCCTGCACATTTCTTGCCAGCATTTTTATAACTGCTGCCACTTTCTTCATTCACTCACTGAATTAATTTAGATTAAGACTCATATGCAGAAATGTGAAATAAATGTGATTACAGTGCCAGTGAATACTTAGCATAATACAGAGTTGGAAGGGAGCTATATGCTACTATTATGATGTATAGCACAAGCCAAATTTAAAGCTAAAATGTGAGTGTGAACTGAGAGAGACACCTGTGATTAATCTACTCAGCCACTGGATGTCACTATGGTTCCACACAAATTCAGCTGAAAGAATATTTATCTAGAGTTGGGTGGCTGACTATTATGCCGACCATTAGAATGTAGTAAACTATGTCAAAATATCCAATTGCCTTTTTAGGAAAGCTATACAGTACATTTTTTAAATTACACTTTTATATCGGACTTCACTGGGTCACAGAGCCAGGAAACCGTGTCCGCCTCTCCCTTTATTACCTTTAGCCCAATGTTTAGAGCCCTTGCCTGGGTTGTGGGAGACCAGGGTTTGAATGCCTGCTCTGGAGCAGGCACTTAAACTCAGAGCTCCTCCCTCCTAGGTAGGTGACCTAACCACCAGGTGAAAAGCTGTGCTGGGATGAGTTGCTCTGTCTCTATTTTGGAAACTGTTCCACTTCTTAGTGTAAATACTTAAATATTCAGTGGAGCTGGGACTTGAACTTAGATCTCCCCCCTGCCAGGAGAGCATCCTAACTACCAGGCTATAATATAGGCTATTCTGCTCAGTCTCTCCTGTTGAAGCTGTTCCACTCTGGAAAAAATACTTAAATGTTCAGTGTGCCAGAGAGAGAATGCCTCTATAGCCTGATAATTTAGTCACTTATCTAGGAGGCAGGAGATGTGGATTCAAATCACTCCTCTGAATCAGGCAAAGACAAGATTTCAATCTAAATTCAAGTCTTGCTCCAGACTAGGGATTCAAACCTGGGTGTTCTATATCCCTGGCAAGTGCCTAACCACTGGGCTAAAGGTTGTAAAAGGGGAGATGTGCTCCCACTTTCTCTCTCTGACATTTTGCTGGCCTGAAATAGACTTTTCAAATTTGTGAGAAAATCTAAACATTTTTGGAACTGAACCAAATATTTTCCCGATTTTTCAGTTTGCTGGCTGAACTGAAAAATCAGTTATTCACCAGCTCTATTTAGGGTTTCTGGGGTGCTGATTTTGTGCTTGCTTCTGTTCATATCACTTAAAAAATATATAAAATACAAATCCATTGCAAAACAAAAGAGAACAAAAACCCAGTAGACAGGGCCTGGCTTACACTAGGAGATTACTTTATATATAGCTACGACTCAGGGGTGTGTGAAAAATCCACACCCCCTGGAAACATAGTTATACTGACCTAACTCCTCATGTAGACAGTGCTAGCTCGAAAGAAGAATTGGGGTGGTGGGGGTACCTATGCTGACAGGAGAATCCCTCTTGTTGGTATAAGTAGTGTCTATATTGAAGTGGTGCAGGTGCAGCTGTGCCCCTGTAGCATTTTAAATGTAGACATACCCATGGATATAGCACATTATATCTGGAATGGAGGGCCTCGGGTCCTGATCTGTGGCCAAGGAGCACTCTTTGGAGGTAGAATAGGAGAAGGCAGCACTGGCTTCAAGCCACCTTGGCATGCCCCTATTTCTGGAGTGTCCTGACACTACTCAAGTCCAAGGTGTAAATTAAGGGTACCTGGAGATCACTGGCACATAAGGGTATCCAGTCCATACCCACTTCCTTCAGCCATGCCTATACATTGGCAATCTGGTGGTGTGGCATAAAAGGGACTATGGCTGCTGTACAACACCCGTTGACTCCTCTACATAAGAGAAATTCTCCAGTGGCGCAGTGTAAGGTAGCTTTATGACAGAGTGGCACAAAGATGCCCTAAGTAAGGCAAAATCTGGGCCAGGATCAGAGTTATTTGCTCATATTTGAGGAAGAATGAGAAGGGTCTTAAAAAGCCTCCACCTGTTTTTCAGGAAAGGAGTCTTTTTAACCGGAACTTACTGTAGTTCAGTGGAATTTACCCTGTAGGGCTGGAAATCAAAATGGTTAGGATTTGCAACACCAGGCCTGTGCTATATAGACAGCCAAAAGGAGTTGTTTTAACACAGTTCTTAAATTGTGCAGCTAAATGGTAACATGGTTTGGTCAACCTATGACTCTACCTAGATTCAAACATGGTATTTTTAATCTGTAGATAACATGGTTGGAGGCTAGATTAAACCATTTTATAACCCGTTGTCACCACAACTGGATTTAATAACCATTATTCAACACAGCCCTTTTAAGCTGTTCAGTTGGGGATTGTTGGCACAGGCCTTTATGTTCTGCACAGTGAGCCAGCAGTTTCTTTATCAAATAACTGTAGTGATAATTACCCATCCATCTGTGTTTATCACTGAAAATATGTGAAAATGTAAATATAAACTATTAGGCATCTTTCATATAATAATTGAATAAATTGCCCTTCTAATCATCTCTATACTTTAATATAAACATGTTGAATTTTCATTATTATCTTAACCATCTACGCTGAAGAATTTAGTAATAATGGTTTCAGTGGCTGGTGTTTGAAGAGACTCCATAGTTGGCCTCAGTTTTGTGCCTATATTTCTTTCACACCGACACATACCTGGATTTAAAAAAATGCAGTTTGTTTGTTTTTATATGTATTTTCCTATGGAAGATATTGTAGATTGTTTTCTATTTAGTATTTTCTTCATTTAGGATCAGATTGAGGCATTAAAAATTTGACACATTTTTAAAGTCAAGCTTAAAAAATATTTTTTTACTCATTCAACATCATATTTTACTCTGGACACAAAGTTACTTAGACCATGTACTGAATATTTTTATATAGAAATGATGCTGGATTAGTTGTATAAAATAGATTTTCTAAGTATATGAATCGCCCCAAAATAGCCTCCTTTATCCTTTCATTTTTTGGTAAATGTAATTTTTTCTGTTTGGCTGCATATAGTGTTAGTCACCATTTCAGGCACCGGTGAAGTCAAAAAGTACAGTGATGCCTTTTAATCCTGTATTTCTGGCAAACCCTAATCCTTCAGTTCAGTCATAGGCAAGGTTTGCTGGTAGAAAATGTAGTTCTTAAATGAACACATCTAAATCCATTATACTGACATTTTATATAAATTTCAAAACTGCAACTTGGAAAAATTACATTATGGCCAGCAGTACAGTTTAAAGTGCACCAAGCACCTGCATTATTAATCATGTTGGAATCTAAGACTCTTTGCACTCAGTAAACATATGGTACCAGAATTACATGGCACATGGTTCAGTATATTATGAATAATCCACTCTCTATTATTTTCTGTTTATAAAGCTTAAAAAATAAAATAATGTTATTACACTAAAATGCGCTTACGTGCATTAGTGCTGTTTAAATGAAGCGTTCTGACCTTGTTTCATGGTATCTAGCATAGTTCAAGGTGATTTGTTTTGATTATTTTCCCCCAGTAAGCAAAGAATCCTCAAGAACACCCTGTTAAAAGATTTTGCTTTTTCTAATCTGCTGCAGTGAAACTGCGTGTAGAAATATTCCCTCCCAAGTGGTCAAAGATGTGCAATTTACTAAGCCAAATCAAGTTACAAAATAGAGATAATGAAATTACTGATTAGCTTCTTTAATGATGCTGTTCTATTTAAAAAATGAGAAAGAAAAGAGTTTAAAAGATCCATTGTCTAATATGTGAGGGTTATAACTTATTTTAATATATGGGTGATGGTATATTTTGCAGTCAATACAATTTTGTCAATGACTTTGAGGGAGAGGGACAGTGATCCAGATTACAAATAGCCATCTGGATTTGTCCAGAAACATACTGATGAATGACTTCACATTAAAAATGAATATCTTTGAATTCTTGTGTCAGTAGGGTTATGATAAAAAAAATCATTTGTCATTTTTTTAAAGATCATTTGGATGCATTCTTCCTCTGGTTAGAGAATAACCAGTTTTCACTGTAAGCTCTTTCCAGTTGCTGTGGTGTTTCTAAAATGTACACTGATTGGCTTTCTAAATATTTTAGGCTTCATTTAGCTACAACATGGATGGTGTGCAAAGCACATCCAGATACTCTAACGAGCACAGACCACAAATAAAAAAAATGAAGAAAATGACAGATTTAATGGTTTGATTAACCACATTAATGCCTTTGACGGTCTTGAAAAGAGAATTTCTAATGAGCACCCAAACAAATGTGTGCAGGAAGTGGTCTTGCATTTGCTACTGCACATTTGAGTTCCTCTAATAACATCAATAAGGAATTTCTGCGCCTGGTTTAATGAATGCCTTTTGACTACTTTCTGAAAGGCAACTGGATGTAAGAAGGGATAAACACTGGCACCTTTTGTATGAAGCCACATGAACAGGTTTCAATTAGTAGTTATCAGCCCTAGAAACTCTGTGTATTTTCATACAGTACAGTAAACTGCATTCTACATTTTTTCTGTTTTCTTTATTAAGGCTGGATTTTTCTCTCCCCTTAGCTTTCTGTGACACACACTAATCTCCTGAAACTTTTACTTAGCACTGGCTTTTTGATCATGCTTTACATTGCACAAAAATCTGGCATTCTTTCAGGGCTGTTCCTGCACCATCTCTAAGCTCAAGCAACTCCTAGAATTTATATGAAGCTATAGTACCTGGCTCATTCAATGTGTCTTTGATTTATAAAGTGAACTTCAAAACATTTTTCTTTGCATTGTTGTCATTTTCCTGCCCAAACAGAGGCACACTCACTGCAGATGTGGTGGATTAGTTATGAAAGAAGTTTTCTATTTGAAAACAAGTGAAATTTTAACGAAATCAGTAGATGGTCTGTACAATAGATATTGTATTAAATCAGAAGCTTCACATTATTTGCGGTATTTAAATTTCAATGAGTTGATTATGTATATGAGTAAAATGACCAGCATTATGAATGTACCCAAAAAGTGACATGGAAGTGCTGTGCCAAAGGAGTGAAAAACCCCCACGTTCCCTTTATAGTCACTAGAGTTCAATAAAGCACCACTATTTCCCAGCTCTTAAAACCCTTTTTTATCACAATGGTTCATACCTCACATTCCCTGGAGCCTGATTTGTTATACGTGCAGGGTCCTGTTCCATTCAGCAACATCTCACTGGTTTCAGTGTTGGTAGGTTTATAATCTACATAAAATTCCTGTGTAGTTGGAGTCATTTGCTTCAGTGATTGTCTTTTTTTTTTCCTGTGCCTTCGCATGAGAGAGTGTTGCTGCAGCTGCTTCATACTGGCTGGGTAACGCTTCCATGACACATAGATTACCAGCAGGATCACAAGCACAGACAAAAAAAGGGCCACACTCCCTGCTATGATTTTATGAAAGGAGATGTGTTCTGTGTCGTGCTCGAGTTCTGAGCTGGATTCGGTGGCTCCGATAGTTGGGGGCAGAGGAGGCTTGCTGTCATGTTTAGGCCTGGTGAGTTTTGGTTTAAATGTTGGCTTTGGGGGAGCTCTTGCTAATTCAAACCTCTCTGTAGTACTTTTGCCACAGATGCTGTAGTTTTTCACTGCATCAATAACATTCACCCCTTGCAGCTCTTTGGGGCTGGCACAGATAATTGTATTTTCCCTCAGCCCTTTAAAACTTTTAAGCCAGTTTACCAGAGAGCAAATGTTTCTGCTGCATTCCCATATATTCCCAGCAAGGCTGATATCATTGAGGGATATCCAAGAATCCAAAATTTCTTGACCAATAAATGTGAGCTTGTTTGAATCCAGGTTGAGGCGCTGTAAATTGGGCACACACTGAAAAACACTAGGTCCACTGAAAGCTTCTATTTCATTGCCAGATAAATCAAGCCTTTGTAATGAGCTCCAGGTCCAGGACATAGTTTGTCCTATCACACTGATTTTATTCCACTGTAAATAAAGGTTTTGAAGGCTGACTAGTCTTGGAAAAAGTGCCAGGTTGAGCTTAGAAAACTGATTGTGCTCCAGGTGAAGCTCCTTCAGCCTGATCATGCCTGCAAAGACATTCCTTGCTAAACTTCGGATGCGATTGTAACCCAGGTCCAGAAGTTCAAGATTCCTACAATCTTGGAATATTCGAACAGGGATGGTTCTTAAGGAATTGGATCGCAAATGTAAACTCAGCAGCTTCCTTAAGCCCCTGAATTGTTCAGATCCCAGAGACTGCAGCTGATTGTATGACAGATCCAAGTTACGGAGATTTGTCACAGGTCTGAAGGTATTATTAAGAAAATAGGCGATTCTGTTGGAACTCAGGATCAACTCTTTTAGTCTGCGTATTCCATTGAAAGCATTTTCATCAATATTGCTGATGTGGTTATGGTCTAGATACAGCCAGGTGAGCTGATTTAGACCTTTAAACTGATTATGTTTTAGTTTTTGGAGGCTGTTATAGCGAAGGGACAAACCTAAACAACCAGCAGATATAGTCAAGGGTATCTCCTGTAATTTCTGAGATTCACAATATACCATTTTTCCTTCACACCTACAGCTCTTAGGGCATCCTCGTTCAGCAGAAGAAAGCATTGTCAGTAATACAGTAGGGGCTATTACCAGGGCTACAGCTGATCCGCTCAATAGCCTAATTACATTGAAACCTGGAAATAAAAACAACTTAGAAAAGTTATCCCCCCAAAAGATCAGTCATTTTAAAAATCATGCTAAGAATCTTTCTTTCTTAAAAATCATTAAAAAAATTTCTAGCTTGACAGCTACTTTGCACATTATTTTCTTCTACTCAGATTTAAAAAATGTCTTTATAAATATTGTAAAATAGTTTAAATAAATGTAATCAATAGACATTTTAACTATGATCCTAAATCATATCAAGGTAAGTCTATAGAACAATTTAAACAGGGTCTATGCAGAAGCTACAAGCTGAATATTTAAAAAAATGAAAAACATACCCATCCTTTGTGTTGTTCAAAGGTCGTCCTTAGGTCTTTTGTTTTTGCTTAGGGTGCCACAAGCATGACAGTCCCTGTCAGCTGCACTGTTGTGAGTCAGGGCTTGCTGACACCCAGGAAGAAAAATTGGACCCCTTGGGAGATGGACTGATTTTGGAACATTATTCTTTGCCAGACATGCAGAACACTCCAAGAATAAATAAATCCGAACACACCATTCACAGCAAAATGTCAGATTCTTCCTAGGTAATAGGATCTTCATGGATATTACGGTTTTGCATCTTTACAGTTAGAAACCTGGCTTTTAAAATCTCTCTTTATGTGAAAGCATGATAGATTCCTCCAAGCAACAATTAACTATCTGAATTCACACATCTGTATTCCATAGTACAGCAGTTATTGTAGTTAGCACCCGATCCAGCTATGAAGCTGCTTTGGAGCACAGAATAACAGAATAACACCGTACAATGAACAAGCTCTGTTCACTTCTGCATACTGTCATTCTGAAAGCTCCTCCGACTGTTGCTTTGGTTTCAGTGAATGCAGTCTTATGTATAGCTGCCCCCAGTGGTGAAGAATATTATGGGCATGTGCAGAAATGTCTCTCTTTTATCTTGCTAATGAGTAAACTCTGCTGGGAAATGTGATTGTTCTGGGTAACTAAATGGGAGTGGAGTGGTCAGCTTCAGTGTGAACTAACGAAATATTCTGCAATTTACAAATCCTCTGTCTCTCTTGATTCTGTCAAATAGTTTACTTACACACACACACACACACAGTTTTCCCAATAACGCACTACTTTTTAACTACATCAACTACTTAGTGTGCCTGTAATCCAGCATTTTAACAAGGATAGACTATTTATATCATGACAAATATTTTTAGGCTATCATTTTGCCTTTTGCCTTTTTAAAAAAACTCACAGTGGAAAGGAAGTTGGGGATAAACGTATCAGATTCATTTTATTTCATAACTTGCTATCATAGTATTAACTATTTTAAACACAAGCTAGATTTAGTTAAAAACAGAGTCCTGTGAGCAAACGAGCCAAATAGATTTAACATGGAATCTGGCCCCACTGATTTTGTCATATTAAGTAAAGACATCTTTAGGAAGGTTTTTAATGTGTATTTACTGTAATTAAAGAACTTTTAAAGTGTATAACTTAATTTAAAAAAAACAGGAATAGATTTTTACTTCTGTACAATCTAAAGAACATAAAAATAAAGATATAAATACATTTGTGGCCAACCCTTATGTGTGAGACCAGGAATCCTCCATTCCTCCCCTGCATGGGATTAAGGAGCCTCCACCCCCTGTGTGACCTGTTAGAACAGAGCCTTCCTCTTTCCCATTGCATGCTCAGTACCAGGGCATGATGGAATTATAGTACAGGGGCTGCTACTGAGATTCTCCCTCTCAAGGAAGAATGTGTCCAAAAGGTGGTAGAGAGTAGGAGGAACAATGGCTCAGTCCGCTGCAAGAGTTAGCCAGAGCAAAAGAGTATACCACATCCTTTAAAGGGGTGGTGCTGATGGTATTCCCCCAAATGCAGCTGGGGAGCTCTGAGCTCTTTGAGGAAGAATACCTTCAGTGATCCACTGGTGTCCTGTGGCTCTGCACTTTGTGCCTTACTACAGGCTGTGGCTTGTGTTACAATAAGGCCCCTTGTCATTTACAATCAGATGAAAACATATAGTTTCATGTAACAAAATTCCTTCTGAAACGTACCACATTTTGAAATGTGATCAGTGCACTGGGAACTTTCTAACCTTTCACATTGTGGTTCTAAACAGAGCATGAAAACCCTGAGGTAGTTTTCTAACATGCCCCCTTACTAGGCATGGCTTTATCAGTAACTTATAACAAAAAACAATAATACAGCATAAACCCCAACCAGAGCTTTATCCCTGCGCTTGCTGTCCCAAGGATTTTCCTCCAGGATCTGCTCTGTCTTCCTGCCTAGGGACCACTAGGGACCATCTCTCTGGTTAAGTTAAGGAGTAGACTCAGCCACCAAAAGTAAGGAGAACTTCAGTAGCTTTTTTCATCATTCTAACGATTGCCAATAGGGTGAGCAAACAAAAGAGCCCTGCCATCCTGTTATAGTCTGTTATTTTCACTTTATAAAGTAGAAAATAGTGATGAGACTTTGCTGAACGGAGCAAGTGTGGAACATGATGTTAATTGCTTGTCAAGTTCAATTTTCTTAACTGAATCTTTTTTGAATTATACAAGCAGAAAAAGTGCCAGTATCAGATAACCACTTTTTCTTCACTTGCATTTCTGTGAACAGCTGAACAGATTTTGTTTAAATTGTGCAACCAAAATCACTTCCACCACAAGATCTTATATACCAAGTTTCAGCATAATATTTTACAGCCAAATTATAAACGTTGAAAATCAGAAGTGTTAACTGAAGTCCTGACTATATCTTATCTATGAAAGTTTTTGTACGTGAGAATTTGTACACAATTGGCCTGCTTCACATCTCATTGACACTGGTTATACAATGGTATATGGTGCAACTCTGTCAATGGAGTTACCTCCCAATTTATGGAACAGTGAGAAAAGAATCAGACCCAAACTTTTTGGTTGACCCTTGTTCTACACCCTGGTTTTTTTTTATGTATAAACCCCCTTTTGTAATAACAATAACATATATGTTAGAGGGATTATTGCAATTTTGGGATAGCTGAAGTACAGCGGTGTTTTCATACAAGTACAATAACTCAAAATTTAATAAATCATTGTGAATTTAATTTTGTATTATTTTATACATGAGTATTCTGCAAGGTTGCTCCTGAATGTTGATGTTGTTCATACTGGATTGTAAGTTATTCATTGTATTTTGTCAATCAATCTTCCATTTTGGTCCACTGGGAACAACAGTTCCAAGCAAGAGGAGACTTGCAAGTAGCAGAAATCTTGAGGGCCACACGCCAACTGGGTATTGGTGTTCAGAGGAAATGTTTGTCACTTTTCTTTGTCTGGTAGGAATGTGTCTCCTGAGATGTCCCAAAGTCCCTGGAAGTTTCAGTCAGTTTTTTGTGTGTGACTTTCTCAGGGATTTCAGGACTTCTGTTTTTGACATAGACTGTGATTCCACAGAAGCTGTGGAGGACAGTACGTCTCGCTAGTCATGAACTGTGCCTTAACAGCTATGCATCAACTCTTTGAGAGCTAACTTTTTTTCTTCTAGGCTTTGTCTACATTGGGAAAAATGAAGTGTGTCAGCAAATGTGCTAGCACCTTGTTAAACCTGACATAGCACCAGTGATGGGTTGGATCACAGAAAACCCTTTGGGACTGCCGCCTGATGTGCCAGGACTACCTATGAGCCCATTTTCCCTGCCAGCTTGGGACTTCAGTACTTTGCCTTGTTTGAGCCAGACACGCTTGCCTGTTACAAACACATGGAAACAAATAAAACAAATGGAAAAGCCCCAGGTTTAAAATGGATTCCAGTACCAGGTGACATGGTCACATGTCTTGTGAGACCCCCAAGCCTTCATTCTTCCCAGCCTGACTCACAGGAAGGCTTGCAAGTAAACAGAGCCATCTACAGAATCAGTTGTCCTAGTTGATGGGAGCCATCAAGATTCCAAACCACCATTAATGGCCCACACTTTGCATAATTACAATAGGACCTCAGAGTTATATTTCATATTCCTTGTTTCACATGCAAGAGTGATACATTTATGCAAATAGGAAGACCATACTCAGGAGATTATAAACTTTGTAATGATACCTTACAAGAGACCTTTTGCATGAAGCATATTCCAGTTACATTATATTCACACTTATTAGCATATTTTCATAAAATCATATGGAGTGCAACGTCACAGCACCTTGTTAAACCTGACTTAGCACCTAGTGTAAACAAAGACAGTCACATTTTAAAATGTGTTAGGAGTAGAGCTGGGTGAATAATTGATTTTTTTTTAACCAAACTGCCTCTATTGTTTTGTTTCTTTCTCTGAACCAAATCCATCACTTCTAACTTGAGAGTGAAGGTGGTCACATTGCCATAGAATATGCTCTTTTGTGCAATTTTTTTTTTTTGCTGGATAATGTAAATGCTGCCATAAAAGATGATGAGGTCTAGACACCCTCAGTGCAAACTGTAGCCCCCACCATGTCTCTGAGCCAACAGGAATAGATACATTCCAGAACACATTCAGCTCTGGGAAAGGACAGATCGAGCAACTCTGCCCTCCCAGACGCTTCAACCAGTGGATTTTCACTTCCTGCCTGGGCCAGCCCAGGCCACTTTTGGGGCAGCGCTGATTGGCTGCAGGTTCTCAGTGGAGCAAGGTAGGTGGTTACCTTGCATGGCTGCAACACCTCTCAGGGAGGATGTTCCATCACCAGGGGCCCAGCAACTTGGTTTACACTAGCGGAATCTGGCATAGCCAAGGGGTAAATCAAGTACCTTATTGTTTTGTGAAACCCAGTATGTGTAACCCCCATAGAGCTGGTTTGGAATTGGGGCAGTTTAGGAAGTACAATAAGAAAAGTCCTTGCAATTTTTCAGGCTCATTAAAAACATCTGGGACATGCAGCAGCTGCCACCATTTTCTGTGGACATTTGGCAATAGAGGTAGAAAGACAGCATGTGGAGTAAATGATTTGTGAGGCGCACAAGCAAGGGGAAGAAGGACAAACGAAGAGAGTTACAAATATTTCCAGGACTACAACAGCAAAGTGAATCAAGTGTTATCGAATTTTCCTCACCGAAATAACAGTAAATATTCCCCTGTGCCATCATGGGTTTCCCATCTTCCACATTCAGTGTTTTCTGTGTAAGAGGTGGTCTTTTTTTGTTGAAGCATTTGATCAGAATGAGTTTTTGGTTTTAAAAAAAAAGTTTTTATTTCTGTAAGGCTGCTAAGAAGTCCACAGGCTACGGGTTACTTTACCTTCTGAAAAGCCACAATGATCCTTTCCCACTTCACTACCCTCATTTCTTACTGCACAAATCCCATAATGTAGGATTCTGGATTTAGAAGTTTTGTATCCAGAGATACAGTTGCTATATCTATCAACACTTGCTTGTTTTTTAAACATACATACCTGTTCACAAATGTGGCTGACAAATATCCTCACATTACTCTCTTTGGATTCATGAAGTGGCAAAGTATGTCTTTTATGAGGTGGTGTTTGGCAATAAGGAAGGCAGAAATCAAGAGAGTTAGTAATTGTAGTTTGTTCTAAATTGTACTGTAGTGTGTGATCACTGTCCTATTAAAGGTAGATAGGTCTAATAAGATGTGCTCATCATTTTTGGCAGCACTGATTAAATGAACCTGCTGTTCTTTGAAGATAAGATTAGAACTGGTTAAGTACACCAAACAGGCTATAAACTCCCAACATAAACATCTGAGCATGGGAAAGTGAGAGATACAGACAGGATTTGCAAGGGCTGATAGGAAGAGGAAAAGGAATGTAGAGGAGGGTCAGTGGTTTAGGATAGAGAATAGGTAAGGCAAAGGGAGGAGGTGGGAAGGTTCAAGGTTCACATGCAGGATGCAGGTGTATGGGGGATTCTACAGAGGATGGTAATGGTTGGAGGCATCAAAGTGAGACTTCAATGCAGTACCTGAACAGAACCTGGGTTTTTACATAATGAGGAAACTTAGATAAAGGCGTTAGGCAATTTGAGGTAGGTGATTTGAAATAAATATTTATATCTATCTCCTCCTTCACATAAGGAAAGCGATATCTAATTGTTTGCGACAGAGTGAAAGGTTTCAGATAAACCAAGGACTAAATTCTGTGAGCTTTTCTCATTTTTTGACTCTATAGGAGTTTTGCCTGAGTAAGGACTGATGGACTGGTCCCTAAGTCTATTCCTGAGAGGTGTTCTATATCTGAAACTCCCATTGACTTCAATGGGAGTTGTAGGTGCTCAGCATTAATTTGAATCAGCCTCTAAATTAGTAGGTAGAAACAATTATCTTTTCTAGTTCCGAACCACTTGTTAGTTTGATCTACAGGGTCTTTTAGTCATTTAATTGCTCTTCAGCATAAACAGACATACAGGTGCAAGCAATTAAAGAGCGCAGTATATCTTGATTTCATTTAGCCTATCAAAATATTTTAAAATTAGTTTCAATTTCTCTTTGTATCCATTTATTCCTTAAACTATGAAGAGAAAAAAATGCTCCAATCTGGCCATATTAAAACCCTTACTCATCCTTGAGCTTTGGTACTTTTGAACTGTTAGGTTATGTCATTTACAAAGCCCACAGATGGGCAGAATAATCTGTTACCACACAAAGTATTAGTAACATCTTGAGAACTACACATGACAGTTGAGTAGATTTGCAGTTGAAAGAGAAAAACATGAACTCAGTAAAGAGGCATATAATTATGTTCATTCACACTGTGACTAACATTAAAATGATCTATTCAGATGGCTATATTTGCCTTGTTAGTCACCTCCTTCCTTGGCTCCAACCTTATTCTATTTTTTGGCATTTTCCTGCAGAAAATATTTGTTCTGTCTCATCAAAGTGAATTTTATTGAGTTTCTGTAGTCTTTAATAATTCAACCAAGCCTTTTCCAATTATTATAGCTACAGTGGTTGCTAGATATTCTAGTTATAGTAGCTGGTGTTTTTGGAATAGGAGCTGAGGATCTTAATTATACCAACAGCCATGGTTAGTTAATTAGCTCGTCAACTGTTTTTAACATAGCCTTAGCTGTCACTGTTTTATTAGCTGCTTAGGATATACAAGAGCATTCTGGTTAAAAAAATAAAGAGACAAGCTGGTGTAGAGCTTTCTTTAGTAGCTATCGAATACTGCCATCCCTTTCTACCCTTTCCCTGTTAACATGTCATAAACAAGCTTTGAAGAAACTGTGTGTGATTTAAATGACTTACAGCTTGTCAAACTTTGAGGTCATGGCTATCCAAAAAAATTATCTAGATTAGTTTAATTGCATGGAATTAAACAGTTGAAAAACAAAGTACAATATAGCTAATTGGCTTACATGAAAACAGACTCCCAGTCTAATTCATTTAAAAATAAAAACTTTAGTCTTTGCAGATTTATTTTGGTTTGTTAAAACTGATGTTGTCATCTTATTTATCCAGTATACAGGGAAACAAGTAAAATACAGAACCTAATTAAAGGAAACAAGAAGTAAGATATGACATTGTCTTGCCATGTTACAATTTAAAATAGTCAAATCTCTGACGTACTAGTTTCTAATTGGCCGTTTCTATCAGGAGCTTTATAATTATCACTTCCACTTCTTCCTCTCACACTATTAAGAGGATGGACAGAAGAAATTGTTTTAAGTTTTTCATTTTATTCTCACCTTTAATACTCCCATGTTAACGTTAAATTTGTCATATCAGTATAAAGTATTAAAATGTAAATTATAACTTAAAAAAACATAGGGAGGCACATTAACATTTTCAGATAAATGGGCATAATTTAGTTGGATTAGAAAGGATATCAGGGAAGAATGCTTTGTTCATATAAAGATCAATTACATGTTAATACTGGAATTTGTTAAAGTTTGTTACTATAGGCTATTTTCAGTAAATAGTGTCATGATCATTATCTGTGGCCTTAACTTTTGAAGCTCTGCTGTCACATTTCCTAATCCTTTCTATTCAGTAACTAACTAAAACAATCTCTCTCTTTTTTTCCCCTGTGGCTCACACTCCTGTTAGTAGCTGTGACACAAAGATGTAGCTTCCTTTAAATCCTATAAAAATCGAAGGCAGTTCACGCACAAGTGTTTTTACACAATGTGTGGAACTCATTGCCACAATATATCATTGACACCAAGAGCCAAGTTTACAAAGGTATTTAGCAGCTTAAAGATGTAGATAGGTGCCTAGTGGGATTCACAAAATCATCTTTGTGAGTTAGGTGTCTAATTCCCATCAATTTTCATATAACATAATATAATGTCACAGTAATAAATACAGTAGCAATCTGTGTACTGTCAGGAGCATAAAAACTGCTCATTCCTCTTCTCTCTGAGGAACAAAGTGCCAAAAAGGGGGTCAAGTTGAGTGGAGATTAAGGCAGGATGACTGTTTGTTTCTCTCCCTGCCACCTTTGCATTGGCCTAAAGATCAGGGCATGTATGGGAGAACAATTTGCTCCATCCTATTTGATATAACAGATTGCTCACTCCTCACCACTGAGAGTGTTCCCTTTCTGAGATGATGTGATTAGAAGCCTCAATCTAGCCCTAGATGTATAAGGAGTTATTTAGATATGGTAACAAAAGTTAAAGTATATGACTCGTGCTTTAGAGAATATCTGTTGGGCATTAGAAAAAAAATCTTATGGCCATGTTAGTGTTTGTGAAAATGAACTTATTGCTGGTAAACTTCAAACACTGATCTTGTAGCAAAAAAAAGCTGCCCTAAAAGAGAGAGGGAAAAGACAGAGGGGGAAAAATTCATACTAAACTTTTTTTCATGTATATATTTAGTACAATGTTTTACAGCCAAGCACTATAATACAAATTATTGTGCAGTAAAAGAGATTTTTTTAGAATTTCATTTTGGAGGTGGAATCTTCATTGGCAAGTTTGTCTTTTTTTTTTCTTTTTTCTTTTTTTTTTACAAAATCCCTTATTTTAGTCTCTTTGCATAAATTAATACCACAAATTGACTCGGTGACATAACGAGGATTTCGATGATCCAACATTGACAGCAGCACTAGCCTCTAAATCTTAATCCTAGTGGGTATGCAGGGTGAAACCAACAGCATTTGCTTCTGTTTTATTATTTTTCACAATGGTTGATGGCGGGGGGCAGAGGTACTTAAGCTATTTACTTTTTTTTAAAAAAAACCATGTTTTTACTGGCCTTAGTACCTATTGCTCTAAAAGTCAGGCTTGGACATGGTGCATCCCATTGCCACCCAGGCAGTATTTTTTCTTTAGTCCAATTTCCAGAAAAAAACACAACAAAAATGTATCAGCAATAGAAAGGCCAGCACATTCCCTTTCATCTAGATTAAAGATATTTCCCTCTCTGAAACATAGTGTTCTACCAGTTTACAGCCTCTGCCATCATTTGGGTTTGTCATCATCGGCTTGGTGCTACGTGCATTGCTTCTTGTCACTGACTGATAGGAACTATTGTATGTGACAGTCACAGTGGCCTTTTCTACTCATCATAATCTGGTATGAAAGATGAACCCTAATCATCAGGAGTAACAGTCCACTTGTATGAACTAAACATGTTAAAAAGTAACTTGCTCAGTTGCAGTTCTTCTCCATTTTCATTATTATTTTGAAACAAAGGTGATAACTATTAAACCAATATGAGCTGGAGTTTCCCATGTCCCAGGGTCAAACTAACATGAATTAGTGCATGTTAGTTTGTGTGTAGATATGTGTGGTAGCAATATGTTAAATAGACTACCTCCTGATGAGAGTATTCTGGAGCATTTAAGAAAATGCCCCTGTAAATTCTGTATACTCTGATTTTGCTTGGAAAATATTTCCATTGATGCTGATTAACCTAGTGGGCTGGCACTGGGCAATTCTAATAGATTGAGAGAATTTAGGCAGATAAGTGATCTTTTTTAAGTATGACTTCTGATTATTGGTTTTTGCTACAAGGACCTTGAAATACAGTCTCCTTGCTTATAGTATAGAATATCTGCATTTAAAGCTAAAGAGTTACACTGTATTACTCTAGCCTCAGCTCACATCTTAATTAACTTTGAAATAAAACACAGTTTGACAACATGAGGTGAGCTTTTGTGTCCAATTAATCATGATTAGTATTCCACAGGGATGGAGAAAGAGATAATGAAATTTTCACCACTTACTGACTCTCCATGAAAGAACCCTCAGTGCTTAAAAATATATTTTTAAAGGATGCATTTCTGCTAAATATTTTGAAGTACACAACCCCTCATAATTCACCATCCTCAACTTATTTTTTAGGCCTACAATTTAAGGGCACAATTTTGCCCTCTGATATATCCATGCAAATTGAAGTGAGCAGTGTGAGCAATCCTGTGTATATCAGAAGGCAAGAGTAGTCTATAAGTACACACCCCAATTCATCACTTTGTAACAGTGGTATTTGTCATTATTGGGGAAAGTTTTCTAGTGCAATGTTGCAAAGAGTCCTGTGGCACCTTATAGACTAACAGACATATTGGAGCATAAGCTTTCGTGGGTGAATATCCACTTCTTCAGATGCATATAGTGGAAATTTCCAGAGGCAGGTATAAATATGCAAGCAAGAATCAGGCTAGGGATAACAAGGTTAGTTCAATCAGGGAGGATGAGGCCCTTTTCTAGCAGTTGAGGTGTGAACACCGAAGGAGGAGAAACTGCAGAAAAGGGCCATCACCTCCCTAGGCAGTCTGTTCCATTGGCATACCCTTTCCTGAGATGTAAGGTGTGGCTACACTAGAGAGTTTACAGCAATGCAGCTGCGCCACTGTAAGCTCTCTAATATACCCGCTCTAAGCTAAGGGGAGAGAGCTCTCCCATTGGCCTAACTACTCCAGCCCCCATGAGTGGCAGTAGCTATGTTGGTGGGAGAAGCTCTCCTGTTGATATAATGCTTTCCACACTGGCATCTATGTCTGTGTAACTTATGTTGCTCAGGGGTGATTTATTTACACCCCTGAGCAACATAAATTATGCCGACAAAAGCTGTAGTGTAGATATAGCCTTAATCTAAATCTGCTATGCTGTAGTTTGAACCCATTGCCTCTTGTTCTGCCCTCTCCAGCAAGAGAGCACAACTTTTCTTCATCTTTTTTTATGGCAGCCTTTCAAGTATTTTGAAGATGGCTATCATGTCTTCCCTCAATCTCCTCTTCGAAATTAAACATACCCGGTTCTTTTAGTCTTTGCTCATACGGCTTGCATTCCATCCCTTTGATCATCTTTGTCACACGCCTTTGGATCCTTTCCAGTTTCTCCATATCTTTTTTATACATTGGTTACCGAAATTGGACACACTACTCCAGCTGCGTACTCCAGCTAGTTAAATTATTTTAAGGGTTTTCTAATGTACCTCGGAGTCTTTGTTGTAGAAAGCAAGAGGTATCTCTTGTGATTTCCTGAATATTATTGTTCAAAAAACAAACATTGCACTAGAGGATATAAAGGCACTTACAGAAACCATGGGAAACTCAATAATATTGTAATCTTTTTTGCAGAATACTTGTTGGTCCCACTTAAGCATAACTGAAACAATAATAAATGCTGCCAAAGAATCTTAATGTTCAGAGCCTTTCATCAGATAGTTCAAAGACAATGTACACATCATCAGCTTTTGTGACTTTTGTTTTGAATGGATTAAATTCCCATTTAAGGTTAAACACTCTTAAAAAGTGCAAATCTCCTATTCACATAGCTGAAAAGGAATTCAGTGTGTTATGAAAACATGCATTGTGTTTGGAAAACTAGCACTTACGATTTTTCAAGGTGCTTTAAAATGTGTGCAAATTGGATGCACTGTTCAACATAATGTATTTTCTGTGACTCAGACCCTTGTTTCGATAGCCAGGAGTTAAACATGACCCAGGCGAGGAAGTGAAGCTTTGTATTATGTCTACACATTGAATGGCTCTCTCTCTCTCATTTTATTAAAAGAAATTTTTTAGAAAAGAAATGAGTGCATGATATAAAATGTTGCTTGCAAGTTTAGTTAGATACGTAATCAGAAATGTGCTATATGAAGTGAGGGGGCTCTTTAGGAAACTTCCTTTTTTAAGTATTTTGTTTTAATTTGCTGAACTTCCCAAATCAGAAGCCAAAAAAATAAAAATAAATGTGCCATCATGATTTCAGGAAGGCCTAAAAATAAGCTCCTACCAATCTGTTCATAACTGTTTTTCAGTCCCAGAAAACACAAATGTAAGTAAGGAACCATGCAGCATCCGACTCCCACATGAGTAAGTCTCTGGCAGGATGAATTTGATTAAAACCATTCTAATCAGTGAAGAGCAGCACCAGTCCTGAAACCTCCCTGGAAAAGATGACTTGAAAAGTTCTGTGAATTTGTAGCTGGGCAACTTGCCACCTCTGTTCACTCTCTATGTGGGATCCTTAACAGGATAGCTAGGTGAATTTTTAGTTCTCCCACCAAGGTGGCAATGTCCAGTTCCACTTCCAGATTATTCACTCATTGCAAGTTAGCTTACCATACTGCCATCTCCTTTGAAATCTCCTTTGTATTTCAGCTTGTAACATGGCTGGACTCCTCATAATAAGGAGAGCGCTGTGGTTTTGTGTCTTGATGAAAAGGATGCTTTCCACTAATTAAAGCCCTCACCTTTCCTGAAAGGGGGTCAGGGTATCTTTAAGTTTTTATAAAATAACAGGCTTTAATACCCGTGCCATAAATAAGGGAATCATGTCCACCAGTCAGGAAAATTTTAAGGCTTCTAACTTCTTTTATCCTTAAAACTGGCCCAGTAAGCATTTTTAATTTTTCTCTTCCTACTACAAGCTTAGCAGGGAATTTTATTCCTTTGCTACCAGATTGGGAAACAGTCATCCAGTCTCATTCTTTCTGAAAGTGGCTCCCTCAGCTTCCTTTGGGAAGTTCAGGGGAAAGGATGAATCATTTTGCCTTTTGAGACTGCGAGATGCATTTCTTCTGTCTATTGGGCACCCTCTCCCTTGTGTCACAAGATTCTTTCAGAGAGTCTCTGGATCTCCCTCCTGTCTTTGCTGATATCTCTGGGAGGGCCTCACTCACTGTGTGGGAGGGCCAGGGCCTCACTCACTCTGAAGGATTCTAGCACTAGACTCAGGAAGTGCAAGGATAGCAGTTGTGTCCAGGTCCCTAGATACAAGTACAATGAGAGTGTGTATACAAGGAGGGGTGTGGTGAACAGGCTCCTTGCTCGCTTTCTCACTTATCTTGGGCACCTGTGTAGGTCTTGGCATAATTGAGCTCTAAATTAACAGTAATTAATTTGAAAAAAATAAACCAGCAAAAAACATGTGAAAGTCGTCAGCTAAGATGATCAACTGCCTGTGGGAAAATCTGTCCTCCCACAAGAGTAGTATTCCCCTCCTTGTGTTTACATATTTCTCTCCCAGCATCCTTTTACATCAACTCACCATGCCTTTTTTGAAAGCTCTTTATCCAAAAGAGGACCAGACTGTAAAACTCTTTTCATGAGTATTCCTTGACTGCTTGCATGAGTGTTGAATGCTCACACAAATAAAGGTTACAGAATTGCTCCCTGAGTTTATAAGCTTCTGGGGCAGGGACCTCATCTATTTAGCTGCTTGCAGAATGTCATTCACATTTACAGCACAGTGCACCAGATCCTCAGCTGGACTAAATCAGTGTCACTATCCATTGATTTCGATGGAGCAATGGATTTCTATTAGCTCAGAACATGATCCAGTATTAATAATGCTAGGCTAATCTTTTCTTCCTCCTAATAGAAATTATGTGGTTTAATATCTAGGAGTTCCTATGTTAACATCCTATTTTCTATTTTGTTAGAGCTAGGCGGGCAACCATTTTTGTGTCCTGTGAAAATTGTGGTATATATAAGTTCCCATCATGTAGCAGGATAAAAAGTCAAAATCTCAAACTTTCACGGACCATCAAAAAAATTTTCGGTTGGTAAAATGTTTTGCTAAGTCTGAAACATTTCATTTAAACTTTGGCAATTTTTTTTGTTTTTTTTTTTTTACAATAATTAGCTTAGTTTAAAATGAAAAGTTATTTGTACTGGAAAATTGTAATTTTTCATTTAGAAAATGTCAATGTTAATTTTGAATTTTTTTCCAAAAAATGTTCAAGTCAAAAAATTGTTTCCCACAAAAGTTTTATTGTTAATAAAAAATGGGCATTTTCCAATGAAAAACCTTCAGTTGAGAAATTGCTAGCCCGCTCTAGTATGATTATATAGCTCACTGAAACTCAGCAAATATATGCCAAGATGGTAGCAGCAATCTTCTAATGATAACCTGTTGTGGTTTGTTGTAATTTTGTAGGGTTGGGCTACTCACCTCAGCAGTTTCAGGGGATTATTGCCGTTGGAGATTGGTTTAGGGAAATTGCTTTGTATATGTACTATAATTCAATACTGTAATTTATTTTTGTTTATCTTCCACTTGTGGAAAGCTGAATTCTCTTATTTTATTAGAGATCTTGTTTCGTATTAGTTACCGAATTTATGCATAATACAAACTGACAAGATTTATTATCGAGAGAATAGAGACTCAGAAACAAAGTTAAGGTATTTTTTCTTTCTAGTAAACTGATAGCTAGTGGCTCATTTTTGGGTACGATGGATTCTTATGTTCGTTGTTTACACTTTAGTTTGGGGTTGAGTGTGTGAGATGATTTGCTGTGTCACATCCTATGGACATTAACATGCCTGCCTTAGCCAGGCCTAAATAAGGCAATAATGAGGGGAAAATTTGTGGTATTTAAGTATATATGTGTACTCATATTTGGGGTTTATCAGAGTTTCTGTAGACTATGTATACACAAAGGTATTTTTAAGGGAAGGATGGATGGTTTTTGTGGTTAAGGCCCAGAATTAGTCATCTTTCTCCTCTTCCCTTTCTGCCATTTCAAAACTTTTTCAATTAACTTTCACTGACTTTTCCGGTATTTCAGTCTTATACAATATTTTGTTGTTTTCCTGTTGTGATTTGTTGAGATAGAAGAGTTGCTTAACTTTGCCCATGTTATCTTTGTTTGTCTTTTGTGCTATGCTATGCTGAGCTGTGCTACAAAGTGTCTCTTTATTTTTCCAGCTGGCTAATCCAATCTGTGATCTGATCAATTTTTTATTTAGAGTTTTAAGAGAAATTATATTTTGCCTGATTTATAAAGCATACATGCTGCAAAAGGCTAGCATTCTGGTTGGATGGCAGTTTGTGGCAGGCAGGAGCTTGTATTATCTCTTGCAAATTAGATGCAACATGGGACATAGGCATACAGTAAAGAAAAAGCCAAAATATATTTAGGTTCTTGAGGAGCTCAGTTATCATGAACTCAATGGTGAGTGCTGCCAAACTCCACCTCTCTGTAAGTCTTCTCATAAAGCTTCTGCACAGCTTCACATCAGGATAAGATTTCACAAAACAGAATATAAAGAATAATATATTTGCTAATGGACACTGGTGAGTGTCATTGAAGGCTGAAGTCTAGTTACTTCGTCCAAGATGTTGATAATGTAAGAAGAACTCTGGTGTGCTGTAGTGTGAGAGTTTATTTGGTCAATGGTAAAATTGATTTAAAAAAAGTACTCCTTTTGAAAATTCATTATTTCTATAGATTTACCAAAAAATGTGTTTGGTGGGTGACCTCATAAATTTGGAATTTTAGATTGAATTATGCTAACAGTTGCAGTACTACTCCAAAATGTATCTGAACATACCTGAGTCTTTTAATATTTCATGTTCCTTTCTCTTTCCTATTCTTTTTCCTTGTCAAAACCCCATTATTTTCTTTCCCTTGGTCACCTTTTCTCTTGACCTGGCACTTACAGGTTACGCATTTCCCCTCAGCAGGCTTTCCTGGTTCTAACTTTCTTCTCAGCTAGAGGTTTTGACCTTCATTTCTCCCACACATTCTCAGGATCCTGACACTTTAATAAACACACTTTCCATTACCATTTTATACATCTAATTCTATTTTGTCTTTATTTTGCATGATTCTTTCTCTCACGCTCCCTGAGCATCTAGACAATTTAAAGGACTAGTTCCCATGTTGTGGCTATCAGATCCTCCTACTGCCACTTGCCTCTCAAGTCCATGTCCTCCTACAACAGCAGCCTTCACAGGAATGCAAAGTGCATCTTGCTGATGACAAATAAGAGGGTAAAAGGAGAGAAAAGAAATGCCCTCCCACTCTCACCATAATATACCACCCCAACACCATCCTTTCTTATTTGTGCCCATTTAAGGACCATCATGCAAATCTTCTGAACTCAGATGCCAAGCCCTCTGGATCTGGAGAACTCAGACACCAGCAACTTCCAAGTATCTGGAGCCCAATTATTCCATACCTTCCCAAATCCCCACTATGACTGGGCTGAGGAGACATCTTCCAAGAACACCACACACTAGGATAGGATACTTCCTAAAGCTGGGGGGCATCAGAAGCCGGTTGGTTGATTGGTAACGTCATGAAACAGAGGAGAAGGAAACAGCCTGAAGCTCCTGTGCTGAATACAAGGTCAGTCATCCAAAAAAACCCAAACCTGCACCCATTCATGATCTCTCATTTCATGAAGCAGCTGGTTTTGTGTGCACGACTGAGACATGGTTCAATACCACTCCAACCCAGTCCTAGCAGAGCTAGTCCCCACAGAATGTTAAAAGTCACTAGCCAAGATAGACTCCAGTTTGCACCTGGAAAAAGAAGATAGGAGTTGAATAGCGGTCACATTCTCCTCCTCCTTCAGATGCAGAAGATGTTCTAGCATAGAAACAATAACATTAGAGTGCATCCATTTGGCCCAGGCGGTATGAAGGGCAAGAAGAACCCAGGTCTTGTGGTATACAGGTCTACAGATGGAAATCATAACAACTTCTGGGAGGAACTTAGAGCTGTTGCCTACCATGATATTGGAATTCAGATTTCTTGTCCTTGGTGACTTCACCTTCACATAGACGGTCTCAGTCATACAGTATTACTTGATTTTAAGATCTACATGGAAACCAGGATATTCTCCCAGTCTCTGGACCTGTACATGCAGCTGGACATATATTTGACCCTATTTTCTACCTAGGACTATATAATAGAGAGGTCACCAACATACCACTCTCCTGTGTGATCACCATTTAATCCATGGAGGCAGCAATCAAAGCCTTTGCTCCTTCCTACCAGCAAAGCTGGCTCATTTCTGAAGACTTATGAACTCCCTAGGTTTTCAGCTAGTCTTAGAAGAACAAGCCATCCAGATACAAGGCCAACAGAACAATCATCTGTTGCCCACTATCACTGATGCCTTAGTCTCACACACTGACTAAGAAGGTTGGCCTGGTTCATAGATGAACTATGACAGATAAAGCACGTAGGCAGAAGGTTATAATGCCAGTGGTGCAAAAAACATTCTGAATCCCTTTGTCATCAGCATAAACACCACTACACCACTGCAGTAAAGAAGGGAAAACAAGCCTTGAGCTTGAGGCATTAAAGCTAGTTTGTGTATTCAACCAGCTAAATCTAGACTGCAAAACCCAGACCTAAGCATCAATTGCTGTGAACAGCGGTCAACTTCACTGATAAAAATCAACAGAATACATATGGAACTAACTCTAATACCCCTGCATCAGTTTGGCCCAATCACACATCCCAAAGCTCAAGATGCCCTAAAAATATTAGTCACGACCTGAATCAGATCCAGTCCCCTCCTCACTAATAAAAGCCATGAAGAACAACTATACCAGGGGTGGCCAACCTGAGAAGGAGCCAGAATTTACCAATGTACATTGCCAAAGAGCCACAGTAGTACACCAGCAGTCCCCCATTAGCTCCCCACAGTTCCCGCTCCCAGTGCCTCCCACCCACCAGCAGCCCGACCAATCATGCTTTCCCCTCCCTCCCGCACATCTGGGGCAGCTGTTTCCTGTTGTGCAGGAGGCTCTGAGGGGGATGGGGAGAGGAATGAGGGACAGCAGGCTCAGGGAGGGGGTGGAAAGGGGTGCAGTGGGGGAAGGGCCTGTGGCAGAGCCAGGGTTTGAACAGTGAACACCCCCTGGCACATTGGAAAGTTGGCACCTGTAGCTCAAGCCCTGGAGCTGGTGCCTGTACAAGGAGCTGCATATTAAATTCTGAAGAGCTGCATGTGGCTCCGGAGCCACAGGTTGGCCACCCCTGAACTATGCCTACCATTAATGTAAATAGTCGATCAGTTCTTCAGAGAAGCACATCTACCAAACTTCTTAAAAATGAAATAGTTGACCCAGTCCTCAAGAAGCGAACATTTGACCTTGAAGACCTCTCCAGCTACTCTCTGATGTACAACCTTTCCTTCTGGGATGAAATAGTAGTAACCTCCAAGCTTTAACAACATGTGACCTCAGATAATATCCTGGATGCTTCACATTCAAAGTTCAGACCAGGGTACAGCACAGAGACTGCTCTAGTAGCACTAAAAGATCACCTCCCCAGGGTCATGGTGACAGATAAGATCTCCGTGCTCACACTGCTAGACCTCTCTTCAGCCTTTGACACAGTGGGTCACAAGTTACTGTTAATCCATCTTCATGATGTTGCCGGAGTAGAGGGCCCAGCACTACAGTGGCAGTTGTCATTCCTCTACAACTGAACTCCTCGCTAAGCCTGATGACCAGATAGCCTTGGTTTCCAAAAATGCCTTCTTTCACTTCTAGCTTGCTTCACACTGAATGTGAAGACAATGCATAGGCTCCAGCTAGCACAGAACACAGATTCCCACCTTCTCTATGGCTCAGGCTGTCGTGAGCACATCAGACCTATGCTCAAATCCCTCTATTGGCTTCCAACCGGCTTCCAATGCCAGTTTAAATCCTTTGACCTAACTTTCAAATAAATGAATGGATCAAGCCAGAACTTCAATCTGATAACAGTAGCGTAGCCAGGGAGGGAGCAGGGGGAGCGGCCACTCCCCCACTGAGCAGAAGCGGCGCCTTTTTTGTGCTCCCGTCGCCTTTTGCTCCTGCGCTGCAGCCAGAGCAGAGCATTTTTTTTGCTCCGACGCCTTTTGCTCCCGGTGCCTTTTTTGGCTCCTGACACTTTTTGCTTCCATCGCCGGCGCCATTTTTTAGCTCCGCTCTCCCTGTGCTCTAAATCTGGCTACGCCACTGTCTAAGAACCACTGCAACAGCTGTACTCCTCTAGAACAATGAAGACCACTAAGCCCAGGAGAAAGCACTCGAGAACTGGGGACAAAACATTCACTGTTGAGGGATCTGGCTATGGAACAATCTTTCAGAGAAGATCAGGTGAATCCAGAGAGTGATTCCTGAACTTCAGGAAATGTTACAAAACCTTCCTTTTTGAGAACACCTTTTCACCATAAGTGATACTTTCGGTTCAAACTTCCCTTTTATTCTTTTCCCCTCCCAAAAATTAAATTTAAAAAATCCTACCCCAAGGATTATTCTGACCCCATAAATGGAGAAATTACAGTCACTCCCTGAAGTGTACTGGAAACTTTTGCTGTTGCTACTGATTTTATGTGGAAGGTGCTCAGATACTATGGTGATGAATAACAGTATAAAAGTCTAAAATAGATTAATTATGAAGGATTCTATGGCATTTCCATATATTGTACTAGTGAGAGCTGCTGTTGAGTTCCAGTGCATTCCAAATCCTCACCGCTATGAACTCTGCTTTCAGTCTTAATAACTTGTTGGCATCCGTTAGTCTCGAGAGACGATGGATATGCGCCCATGGGGAATGTTTAGTTGATGGTTGTGCAGCGTCTGTTGTGGCTGTGGAGCCCCACACGAGAGTGGCAGTCTCGATTGCATTTGCTGCATTTGAAGGCGGTGTCAGCTGTGGGTTGGAGCCGCTGCTTCCTTTTTCATTGAACCCGCTTTTCCTCGGCAAGCTGCCGCAGCTTGTCTTCACCAATTTTCAATCCAGTGGTCAGAGCGTGTCTCCATCTGCATCTGTCCTGGGCGAGCTCTTCCCAGCTGTTGATGTCGATTTGAACAGGCTTCAGGTCCCTCTTACAAACATCCTTGAAGCGAAGGTGGGGCCGTCCTGTAATTCTGTTTCCGGAGGCAAGTTCGGCATACAACAGGTCTTTGGGGATCCGTCCATCTTCCATGTGACTTAGATGGCCAAGCCACCTGAGGCGGCATTGACTGAGGAGAATGAACATGCTGGAGATCTTGGCACGTTCCAGCACCTCGTTGTTCATTATTCGATCACTCCAAGTGATCCCGAGTATGCGACGGAGGCAGCGCATGTGGAAGGTGTTCAGTCTCTTTTCTTGCGAAGCGTAGAGGGTCCAAGTTTCGCTGGCGCAGAGAAGAGTGTTTAACACACATGCACGGTACACAGCGACCTTTGTGTTGATGGTCAGCATGTTGTTGTTCCATACTCTCTGTGACAATCTGGCCAAAATTGTGAAGGCCTTGCCAATTCTACGGTTGATCTCAGGGTCCAGTGAGAGGTTGTCCGTGATGGTAGATCCAAGGTAGGTGAACTGACTGACCACCTCTAGCACATAGTCATTGATGGCAATGCTTGGATGTTCTGCATCCTGGGCCATAACTTTGGTCTTCTGAAGACTGATTGTCAACCCGAACTCTTCGCAAGCTCTGGAAAAGCGGTCAGTCAGATGCTGGAGATCGGTTTCTGGGTGGGTGGCCAGGGCAGCGTCGTCTGCAAACAGCATGTCTCTGATTGTTGCCTCCCGTACCTTGCTTTTGGCCTTTAGTCGAGCCAGATTGAAAAGTCTCCCATCAGACCGGGTGTGGAGATAGACTCCCTCTGTGGAATTTCCAAAGGCACGTTTCAGCAATGCTGCAAAGAAGATGCCGAAGAGTGTGGGAGCGAGAATGCAGCCTTGTTTTACTCCACTGTGGATGTCGAAGGCATCGGAGGACGAGCCATCATACAGTACTGTGCCTTTCATGTTGTCGTGAAAAGACTGGATCACGCTCAGCAGCTTTGGTGGGCAGCCAACCTTTACCAGGATCTTGAACAGCCCATCTCTGTTCACAAGGTCGAAAGCTTTGGTCAGGTCTATGAAGGCAAGGAATAGCGGCTTGTGCTGTTCTCTGCATTTCTCTTGCAGCTGCCTTAAGGAGAAAACCATGTTGGTTGTGGATCTCCCTGCTCGGAACCCGCACTGTGACTCCGTGTAAACTCTGTCAGCAAGCTTCTGCAGTCTATTCAGGATCACGTGTGCAAAGACTTTACCCACAACACTCAGGAGCGATATGCCTCTGTAGTTGTTGCAGTCGCTTCTATCACCCTTGTTCTTGTAGAGGGTCACGATGTTGGCGTCTCTCATATCCTGAGGTACTGCACCTTCGTCCCAGCACTGACAGAGGAGGTCATGGAGGTGTTCTAGGAGGACGTTGATGCCACACTTGATAACTTCTGGTGGGATGCCATCCTTTCCTGGAGCCTTTCCTGTGGACAAGCTCTCAATGACTTTCTTCAGTTCTTCCATGGTGGGCTTCTCGTCCAGCTCAGTTTCAACGGGAAAACCATCAACAGTATTGAGGGCAGCTTCGGTGACAGTGTTTTGCCTGGAGTACACTTCAAAGTAGTGCTCCACCCATCTATCCATCTGCTTGCCCTTGTCCTGGATGTTTTCGCCTGTTGCAGACTTTAGTGACACTCTCCACTTCTTTGTGGGTCCCATGGCCTTCTTGATGCCATCATACGTTCCCCTGATGTTTCCAGTGTCAGCAGATAGTTGAATGCTCCGGCAGAGCTGGAGCCAATAATCATTTGCACACTGTCGAGCTAGTCTCTGTACTTTGCTCCTGGCAAATCGATACTCTTGTAGAGTCCTCTGACTGGGGGAACGCTTGTACTCCAGGTGAACAGCGCGGCGTTCTTCAATGGCTGGAGTGAGTGTGGCGGAGTTGGCCTCAAACCAGTCATTATTCATGTTTCAGTCTTAATAGGAGTCATTTAAACAAGTCAAAAATTGCTAAGAGATTATTTTATATTTTACATACTGGCAGCTCTAATAACCACCTCTAATCTGTATTAGTAGAAGTTACTGAGATGGATCTTTGATATTCTCAAATACTTACTCACTACTGCTTGAGGCTTTTTGCATAACTTGAGGGCCTTCCTTCACAGTAAAATAGGTTTTGTTGGACTATTCCTGTTTTGACATCACTTATTCCCTCAGTTAAGTAGAGCCCTTGGGGTATACTTTACAAAAGAAAAGTCTATTACTGAAGTTTGGATTGGAACAGCATCTAAACAGTCTGGTATCATGCTTGAAGTTGAAGTCTCTGGTTTAATCCTGCAACCAGATAGATGTCAAGTGTTATATCAGTCATCATGATTTAGCATTGTGATGGAAAATCAAGTGTTCTCATGTTAAATAGCAGCTTGCTCTCTGAGTTGAGGACCATTGATTGGGAAGCATTCAAAGATGAAATGGTTCTAGGCTGTCAGTCTGCAACGCTTGCTAAATCATTTAAAATTAAAATACATATTTTCCGTGACCCTTTATTTACTAAGCTATTGGTTAGATTGGCTGGAATATGTGTTATACAATTACATAAAACAATATCATCCCTGCTCCCAAAGAGTTGTTAATCTAGTTTGAGACAAGACTTGGCAAGTGAATATGACAGACAAAAGGAATAATAGTGACATAGGCGCTGACTCTGTGGGTGCTCCGGGGCTGGAGCACTCATGGGGAAAAATGGAGTTGGGTGCTCAGCACCCACCGGCAGCCCTGTGAATCAGCTCCTTCCCTTCCCTCCCATTGTCTCCCGCCCACAGTGATTAGCTGTTCAGCAGTATGCAGGAGGCGCTGGGGGGGAAGGAGTGGAATGGGGTGGGAAGAAATGGGGCAGTGGGGATGGGAAGAGGCAGGGTGGGGTTGGAGACTTGGGAGAACGGATGGAGAGGGGGTGGAGTTTGGGGTGGAGCAGGGATGGGAAGAGGTGGGGCCTTGGGGAAGGGATGGAGTGGGGATGGGGTCTGAGGCATCGAGCACCCCCCAGCAAATCACAAAGTTGGCGCTTATAGTGATACATTACTGTCCTTACATAGAATATATGTACAACTTAATGGTTTAAAAGTACTGAGTCTGGGGTCTTTTTTGTTGTGGACAGGGCCGGCGTGCCCACTAGGCGACCCTAGGCGGTTGCCTAGGGCGCCAAGGTTTGGGGGGCGGTGGGCGGTTGTCCGCTGCCTCCCCGCTCAGTGGCTGAGCTGCTGAGCGGGGAGACAAGGGGCAGGTGCAGCAAGCCGCCCCTTATCTACAAGGGGCGGCTTGCTGCGGCTGCCCCTTGTCTCCCCGCTCAGCGGCTGAGCGGGGAGCCGGAGGGCAGCCACGGTGAGCCGCCCCCCCTGCCCCTCCGCTCAGTGCCTGAGTGGGGAGCTGCCCCCTACCCCCCCGCTCAGCTCCCACGGCCCGCGGGTGGTGGTGCGGGGCTGAGCGGCGTGGGGAGGAGGGGAGGCTGAGCTCCTGCTTGCAGGGGAGCCGGCTGGGGGTGTGTGGCATTTTGGGTGGGGGGGGGGGGGCAGCGCAGGGCTGGTGCAAGGAAGTTTTGCCTAGGGCGCGAAACTTCCTTGCACCGGCCCTGGTTGTGGATGGTTGTCATCATTGGTTAGATGATGTCCTCTCAGTATCACAACAGATAAATCAAATTACAGAAGTTTTCACCAACACTAATAATAATAATGGCTTGCATTGATACTAATCTTTTGTTTTCAAAGTGATTAACACACTCAGCTGATGATCCAGCATCATTAACCGGCTTTTACAAACGGGGAAACAAAGACATGAAGAGGAGAAATGATTTGCCAGATGTCAAAGAGGGAGATGCTAGTAAAGTTCAGAACAGAACACAACGTGTCCTGGATTTCAGTCATGTGTTCAGTATCGTAGACCAAGCTGCCTCCTTATGAAAATTAAATCTGTAGTTGACATTTTTTGACTAGAAATTATCCAAGATTATTGTTCTTATGATCAATCAAATATTTAGCAGAACGGCTATTGCTAACTCTCTCTTTACAGATCCAGCTATACAAGGAGCATGGAGTTCCCAGCCCCAATTATATACTACTTCCTTATATATGGTTATTTGATGCTCTTGGATAGTTGAGCTAATCTGTTATTGGTATATGGTATATCTAATGCTGCTGGGTGCTCATGATTAAGCTGTATGTTTTTAAGGTATCTAGAGCTTTTTGTATTGGTGGTTTTATTGTTTAAATCCAAGCAAATGATAAAATACAATAAAATATATTCTCCTCCTTCTCCCTCTTCCCCGTGCCTCAGGTTCATCCTACCTCTTCTGCCTTAAGCTCATATCCCATTCCATCCCACCATCAGGCTGGTGGAGCAGACTCAGCCCTCTTTCTGATTCATTAACTTGAAGATGAAATTGCAACGTTATCTGTGCGCACATCAGGACAGGAGGAGGGAGGAGAGAAAACATGGGCACAGTGTAGATACAGGAGATTCTATGTCTGTGTGGCAGTGTCTAAATTTAAAACACACAGAACGAAGAGAATAAACACTGGGTCGGGCAGGATATGCTGGAGAGATAAGAAATAATGGACCTTGTATGGAATAATTTCAACCACAGTCTTGGAGATTTAAAATTCTACCTGTCCTGCAGAAAGGAAAGGTCGCTCTCTTTTTAAAGGGTTTCAACATTATTTAATGGAATGCAACCTGCAGGGCAAGGAATCCCCTGTAGGCCAGACAGAATTTGAAGGCTTCAGAGCTGTACCCAAGAGGTAGGTCACAATGGACATGACACCGTGTAAAATAGCATTGTTTTGAAGAGTTCGTTACTTTCTTTCAACCCTTGTAGTGGTGCAAATCTCAGACCTTAAGCAAATTTTCTCTCACAGTAGAGGTTTCTTGAAGTGAAAATAATTAGAAACATTCTTGTAGAAAGCTGCAACTCACAAACCTAGCAAAAAGATTATTCTTTGCTTGGAGCTACAGGAGGCTCTAGTGTTAAAATCAACATGTGATGCTAGGTTTAACTAAAACTTAATTAAAAATCATAAAATATGTTTGTATTATAGCATAGTTTATTTCTTATACTTACGGCATGAAAACTGAAATGACATTGAATTGTAAATCTCGTAATGTATGAATAAATACATCCCCTGAGATTGTAAGAAACCTAACATTCCTACAAAGTATTGTTAACAACCCACAAAAGAAATCAGTCAATAGTTGTCTTGTTTGGATTCTGCAACTCAAAGAGGAGGAACGAGATAGAAATGTTCAGTATCACAATGTATTTTATTAGCAAGTATCCTCATTTCCCTCACATATAACCCAATTTGTGAGAGATCCAAATGTGTTGATGCTGAAGCAGGATAAATAAATAAACAAACTAAACTAACTCACTCTTGTCCTTCTAGTCAGCCCGTGGATGTTATTGTGGAACTCCCTTGTACCAGTTCTGATAAGAGCACACTATCAGAAGGTTTATTTCTTGTTTCAGTAAAAAAAAGAACAGAAAATGCCACCAGTGCCATGAAACCAAAATAACTACTGGTGGCTAAGTGACCTGAACTTAACTCACAGTCATCACCCCTAGCATGCTTATGGCTCTTATTTAAGTGACACGTTGCAATCAGTGAAGTATAATTTGTACTCTACAGTGTGTCTGTGTGGCCATGGAAATACTCTTTCCTGAAGGTATGCTGCATTTCCAGGGCATTTAAAGGGCTAATTAAGGAGGTTTAAGCTTCACATTTAAGCTTCACATTTGGCACAACTTCATATTAATGTTTCAGGATTTCTATTCTGAAATGTATCTTTCTACAATATACAGAGGTCAGTTTGGAAGGAACAATAGAGCTGATGTTGAGCTGCTTTTCCTATTAAGTTAATGTTTTGTTGTGATTATTGCTGTTTAAATATACATTCAAATGAAAAACCAAATGTTTATAGCTTCTCTGCTCTTGGTAGAGATTCATGTTGAGTTAATGCTTTGTTACCGTGGATCAAATAACTAAATTATTAAATTTGCATTAACTGTTGGAGATGTGTAGGTTTGCATATTATAGACATTCCTTCACATAAAGTCAGATTATCTGAACAGTCCGCGTGGCTTTGATGAGATGCTTTCCTTAATTCTTTGTGGGCCACCGGATGTTAATTGTGGTTGTCTGCTTAGTCATCCCACTTTCAGCTCTCCACTCTAGAACCAAATTCATCCACAACATAAGTGGGCATAGATCTGTTGACTTAAGGGAAATTGCAGTCATTTTTAGGGGGCTGAATTTGAATCTCTTCCTTCATCTGTTTGTGATATTTAATTGTATCTTTCTCTTCCTAGCCATAGCACTGACTGGAAACTTTATTAGAAAAGAGTCTTAAATGTGCTACAGTGATGATAGGAAACACAATGCTTGCATGCTGTCTATAGAAATGCAGTTATGTTTTACAAAAATTAACTTGTAGTCATAATGTAATTTATGAAAAATATTGGCCTCATTGTTTAGTATTGTGTTTGAGGGCCAGATTGAGGTCTGTGCCTGCATAAGTGTATGCAAGCTAGGAAAGTAAAAAAATAAAAATACCCCCCCCGCCCCGGCATTTTTTCCCATTGTGCACAGACATTAGCTACGTCTGCAGTCCATATTTTCTGAGCCTCCCCAAAAATTGGTGGAGAGGAGGTGAAATCATGGCCTGCCATGTAGGGGAGTGTATGATGTCTTTTTCAAATCATTCCCGCAGCTCTTCATCATCCGATTTAAAGTGTGAACACCAGAACTGGACATAGAGATAATATCATTTGCTAAATCCTAATTGATACTCCCCGTTATATAGAGCCAAGGGACCTAACACTTTTTATATCACTGGGAATTTCATATTAAATTGATTCTTTACTATAACTTGTACATTTTTTCAGCTCCAGTAGGATTCAGCTCCAGTGGGTAGTCTCCATAGCAGCAGAGTATTTATCTGGGCCTAAGATATGTTTGATTTTGTTAAATTGTGCAAAATTACAGGTTTTGTGGTGGAAGTGTGATGAGGCCTTTAGTCCAATATGGAGTTAAGTGAGTTTTGCTAACTCAGCTATGTCCTCTAATTGCCTTATACTTGTTGCTGGAGATACATAGCAAGGGTGAAGGCACCGCATCCTTAAACACGAAATAAAATTTACAGGGTTTTTACTAGCAATTGATCTGAGATGCAGAAATGTAGGAAGTGTCTGCAGGAAATGTGCAATGTATTCTTGTTAAGAATGTTTACATCATTGCATTTCATAGAATAATTACACCTTGCAATTATTTAATTACATGTATTTACCCTAACTACATAATAAGGTATAATTTATTAAAGTATTTGTGCATGTGATCACTAAAATTAGTTTTAAAGAAAATTCTCACAAAAAAAAATTAATTAGTGGAGCATCACAGTTGTGTGGTAGAACAATTACAGCTATTAAATTCATACCTCTGGATGCCTACAGTAGGCAGAAGACAATTCATGCTTAACTATGAATTTCTATCCCATTGTCAATTTGTCTCAACATTCAAGTATTATTTCTTCCTAGTGTGTTTGGTGGGGCAAATAGCATCTTTCTATAAGAACTGTGTTAATACTGTGTCTGAAAGAGCTACATTCTTAATATACATTGGTAGCCATGAGGAGTCAACAATTACCAACAGATAACAGTCAGCATACTTATTTCCTTTTCTAAATACAGGAGAAAACCATGGTAAACATAGCCACCCCAAGCGCTGCTCTGCAGCTCCCGTAGGCCAGGAACCATGGCCAATGAGAGCTGCAGGAGCAGCGCCAGCAGGCAGGGGCAGCACGCAGAGCCCCCATGGCTACCCCTGCGCCTAGGAGTCCGAGGGTAATGCTGGCTGCTTCTGGGAGCCACCTGAGGTAAGCGCCGCCTGCACTCCATCCTTCACTCCAGCCCCCTACCCCAGCCCTGAGCCCCCTTCCACACCCAACTACCTCCCAGAGCCCACACCCCGACCCCCTGCTCCAAACCGGAGCCCCCTCCTGCACCCAAACTCTCTCCCAGAGCCCACACCCCACACCACCTCCCACACCCCAACCCTCTGCCCTAGCCCTGAGAACCCACGCTCCTTCACTCTGAACTCCTCTGCCGCCTCCCACACCCAAACTCCTTCCCAGACCCTACACCCCAACACTCTGCTCCAGCCCTGAGCCCCCTCCTGTACCCCAAACCTTCATCCCCGGCTCTGCCCCAGAGCATGCATTCCCAGCTGGAGCCCTCACCCCCTCCCACACCACCCCAATCCCCTGCCCCAGCCTGGTGAAAATGAGGGAGTGAGCGAGGGTTGGGGAGAGCAATGGAGGAGAGAATGGGCAGGGGCGAGGCCTCAGAAGAGGCAGGACCATAGGGTGGGGGGTGGGACAAGGATGTTCAGTTTTCTGAAGATTGAAACTTGGTAACTAGAGCTGTCAAACGATTAAAAAAATTAATAGCGCAATTAATCACACTTTTAAACTATAATAGAGTACCATTTATTTAAATATTTTAGATGTTATCTACATTTTCAAATATATTGATTTCAATTACAACACAAAATAGAGTGTACAGTACTCACTTTATTATTTTTTATTCCAAATATTTGCACTGTAAAAGTGCTAAACAAAATAAATAGTATACTTTGATTCAACTAATACAAGTCCTGTAGTGCAATCTCTTTATAATGAAAGTTGAAATGATAAATGTAGAATTATGTACAAAAAAATAACTGCATTAAAAATAAAACAATGTAAAATTTTAGAGTCTACAAGTCCACTCAGTCCTACTTCTTGTTCAGCTAATCGTTCAGACAAAACAAGTTTGGTTACAGTTTGCAGGTTACAATGCTGCCCGCTTCTTGTTTACAATGTCACCTGAAAGTGAGAACAGGTGTTTGCATGGCACTGTTGTAGCTGGTACTGCAAAATATTTACGTGCCAGATGCGCTAAAGATTCATGTGTCCCCTCATGCTTCAATCACCAGTCCAGAGGACATCGATATGCTTATGATGGGTTCTGCTCGATAATGATCCAAAGAAGAGCGGACCAACACATGTTCATTTTTATCATCTGAATCAGATGCCACCAGCAGAAGGCTGATTTTCTTTTTTTGGTGGTTCAGGTTCTGTAGTTTCCACATCGGAGTGTTGCTCCTTTAAGGCTTGTGAAAGCATGCTCCACACCTCGTCCCTCTCAGATTTTGAACAGCACTTCAGATTCTTAAACCTTGGGTCGAGTGCTGTAGCTATTTTAGAAATCTCACATTGGTACCTTCTTTGCATTTTGTCAAATCTGGTGTGAAAGTGTTCTTAAAATGAATATGTGTTGGGTCATCATCTGAGCCTGCTATAACATGAAATATTTGGCAGAATGTGGGTAAAACAGAGCGGGGGACATACAATTATCTCCCAAAGAGTTCAGTTAGAAATTTAATTCATTATTTTTTTTAACGAGCATCATCTGCATGGAAGCATGTCTTCTGGAATGGTGGCTGAAGCATGAAGGGGGCATACGAATGTTTAGCATATTTGGCACATAAATACCTTGCAACACAGGCTACAAAAGTGCCATGCGAATGCCTGTTATCACCTTCTGGTGACATTATAAATAAGAAGCAGGCAGTATTATCTCCCGTAAACGTAAACAAACTTGTTTGTCTTAGTGAATGGCTGAACAAGAAGTAGGACCAAATAGATTCGTAGGCTCTAAAGTTTTACATTGTTTTGTTTTTGAGTGCAGTTATGTAACAAAAAAAAAATCTACATTTGTAAGTTACACTTTAACAATAAAGATATTGTACTACAGTACTTGTATGAGGTGAATTGAAAGACTATTTCTTTTATCATTTTTAGAGTATAAATATTTGTAATAAAAATAATATAAAGTGAGCACTGAACACTTTGTATTCTGTGTTGTAATAGAAATCAATGTATTTTAAAATGAGAAAAAATCCAAAAATATTTAATAAATTTCAATTGGTATTCTATTGTTTAACAGTGTGATTGATTTTTGAGTTAGTTGCGTGAGTTAACGGCGATTAATTGGCAACCCTATTGGCAATCCTATATGTTGCTGGTGTTAGACGCAGTGTTAAGTGCTATCTGGAAATATTCATGCTTTCTATGGCCCTGCAGATACTTTTTATAATCACAGTTGGACAGGATTGAAAATAGTTGTGGTGACTTTATGTACAATAAACACTATTGTGGCATACATATTGTACGGGCTATGAAACAGAGGACAATTTAATAACTACAGATAAAAGAACAAGGTTCAGAAAAATGTGAACATCTACCAACGTATCTGCTATTCCTGCAGATCAATCAATTTCTGCAGATAACATTCTGTTTCCTTGGCTTAATTTACCAGGGAATTTACCATGTTTTTTTTCCATATTTTCGTCAATATACAGTGTTGTTACTTAATCCTTCAGAGTAAAAAATGAGATTTTGCTGGGAACTACAAAATCCAGAACTGTTTTGGATGTTCGACCCTATGAATGAACCTGATAGCTATTTTTAAAACTAAAAAAGCTTTGCTTGAAAAACAAAATCATATCAGAGTTTAAGCACTGTGTAATAATCTCTCGCTCAGAGGGAGGCCACTCGGGCTGGTCCTCTCTGGCCAGTACCAGAGTTTGCAAAACAGCCAAGAGCCCACAATAGGGCTGGGTGATTAATAGTCACTGTCAGGCTTTAGCCTGGGTTTGGGTAGCTCAAGTAGTCAGCCCTTAAACAGTCTATCAGGGCTGGCTTTGACCTGGGCGGAGCTGAGGCAGCGAGCAAACAAAACAGTCTCTAGGTGAGCTGGGCCTGGGCTTGAGGAGGCTTAGGCAGCCCGCAAGCAAAATAGTCTCAGGGCTGGCTTCAGCCAGCAAACAGTCTTTCAGGGCTGGCTTTGGCCTGAGTGGAGCTCAGGCAGCCAGCGAACAAACAGTCTTTCAGGGGAACTGGGTCCTGGACTTGCTCAGGTTGCCAGCAAGTAAACAGTCCTAAGGCTGGCTTTAGCCTGGGCGGGGCTCAGGCAGCCAGGAAACAGTCAGGACTGGTAAGGGAGGCTCCTCTTCACAGCTAGAGCTTCTCTGAACAGTGTAGGGAGTCAGCTACCCTGGGGTGGGGTAGCGGGGTGTGTGGGCCTACCCTACTCCACCGCGTCCCAGCCCAGGGCCCTGGCAGAGGCAGGTTTGGCTGACACATTGACTGAGCCACCCCTGGCTCTGCAGCTGGCTGCTCTGGGCTACTTCCTGCCTCCCCGGGGTTTGGTACCTGTGGCCTCCAGGCCTCTTCCAGCTCCTCAGGGTACATGGCAGCAGGCACTCTAGGCCAGTCCTCGTCGGCGTCTGGGAATAGGGAACAGCCAGGCGAAAGTTCCTCTCGGGGACGTGGCAGAACAGGCAGGGTGTCCCTCTCCTCCGCAGGCTCTCCACCAACTGTGCTGCAGGACCGGCCTTTTATACTTCCAGCCATGCACTGGTACTTCCAGCGAGTGGGGCGGGGCAATCTAGGCTCCACTCTCCAAGGGCAGGGTGGTGGTGCCTCGCTTTCCCGCTCGGAGGGAGGCTACTCGACCTCACTACGCACTGATAATGCCTTGCACAGACTTAGCTGTCTAAAACGGGGAATGAGCTAACATAATGTAAGGTCCAAAGGTGTATCTTAACAAGCTATTTACTCTTGCTAGCTGTGGATAAAATAATCTCTTTGTTAAATTACTTAAATTCAAGTGTGACTTTTTCAAAGCAGTTTATGGGATTTAGACAGACAACTCCCATTAATTTTACCAGGAATTGTGTGCCTAAATTCTCTAGCCTGCTTTGAATTTAAAAGTTTGCACTCCAGCTTCCAGGATTACTAGACACATTTGAACAACTGTACAATAATAATTACTAAATACTAATGATAACTTTATAAATGTGAGCATTTGACCGTGTTAAGTGTTCTCCTGGTGAAAAAAAGAGACAGAACTAATGATTGCAAACTAATGATTACAGTTTACTATATTGACCCTTTCTTGTCAGATAGATGGAAGTATTGTTTGATAATGCTCCAGCAGAAGGCTGGAGGTGGCCCTGGAAGATAACATTTTATACTTAACGATTATCCATCTGGAAAAATACCATGGAGAAACACTGCCGCATTAGAACTCTTCTGTAGCCAACAACTACAACAAATAAAAAGAAAGACATAATATAGTGAAATTGCAGTTAACTTGGGCACAGAATGTAGGAAGGTGTTGAAATAAATAATAGGGTAGGAATACATCAGATGTATTAGCCACCCTGCAGTGAAATTAGCATTGGTCAAGTTTGGGAATTCTAGAAACAGAGGAAGATTTAAAGTGTGCCCAGCATTTAGAAAGGGCTTCTAATGCTTGGTAAAATCTCGCTTGAGTTAGAGATATTTCGACCTGAAGGAAGAAGGTAAAAGAGCTTAAATAAGCTGGAGTTTGCATAGGCATCTTAAAAATATAAGGGAGGTAGATAGAAAAACATTAGCTGGAGTTTCTCTTAGCTGATAGCAGCTTGCCTACTGGCCCACCTACTGCTGTGTCCAGTTCTGGTGTGCACAGTTGAAGGAGGATGTTGATAAATTGAAGAGGGTTGATAAATTGAAGAGGGTTGAGAAGAGCCAAGAGAATGATTTAAAGTATTGGAAAACTTGCCTTGTAGTGATAAAATCAAGGAGCTCAATCTATTTAATTTAACAAAGAGAAGGTTAAAGGATAACTTGATTACAGTGTATAAGTATCTATATGTGGAACAAATATTTCAATACTGTGCTCTTCAATCTAGCAGAGAAGGGTATAACACCATTCAATGGCTGGAAGATGAAACTAGACAAATGCAGACTGCAAATAAGGCATAATTTTGTTGACAGTGAGGGTAGTGAACCACTGGAACAATTTGCCAAGTGTCATGGTGGATTTTCCATCACTGAGAATTTTTAAATTAAGATTGGATGTTTTTCTAAAAGATATGCACAAGGGATTATTTTGTGGAAGTTCTATTGCCTGAGTTATACAGGTCGGTTAGATGATCCCAATGGTCCCTTCTGGCCTTGAAATCTATGAATGGCACAGCATCAGAGTTAGGTTAACAGGAAAGAGCTCAGAGACAACTGGATGCTACAATCCCCTCAATTTATGACAACATCATGTTGTGACCTAAAGTAAAGAACAGTGTGGTCTGGTAGTGGGAAGGGGGAGAAAGCTACAGGAACTGGGTAATCTTCAGACTTGTCACCACCAATCTATTTGTTGTATGGTGAAGGAATTATCTAGCTAATACAGCTTTTGTTTCAGTTTTTGTATTGTTTATGAACAGGGGTTGATTTTTACAAATCTGTGTTGTTCATAATTGTTCAAACATTTTGTGAACAAACCTTTGCCTCTCTACATGAACTTTTTGCTTCAATTATTTGTGATTTGTTATTCCTGGTGCGTGGTTGGTCATGTAATATTTTTTCTGCTTTTTGATTCAGTGATTTAAATGATAATGAATGATGAATAGCAAATACCACACATTCTTGCTCACAGTGACAGTGCATTTATATGAAGTTCCAAACATTTATGCACCCTTTTTTATTGGGGGGGGGGAAGCAGCACTTTATTAATTGGGACTTGGGGAGGCACTTTTTGTAGAAACCGTGCGCACAAATATGAACAGAATGCAAAAGGGGGTCTTAACAGGTAATTTTTATATTAGACATACTGGGCCAGATCTACTGACTACAATGAGGTTGCAAAATATAGTTGAAGGAAAATTTGTCTCACTCTCTATACTGTGTATTAAATGTATTGTGTTAGTTGTACTTGGAGTGAACTCTTAAAGAGAGAATAATTTATATGGGAACTGAGTGAACACTGGGTGAATATGAAAGTCCCAGAGAACTGTGAGTAATAGAAGTATTTCTTCTTTTGTATTTATTTTTTAATTTGGTACTGGACGACTGGAAGGAGAGGAAGTCAAAACATATGGGCCCTAGCTATAGATTAGCAGCTATCTGTTCTTCTAAAAGTTTTCTTTTCATATTTTTGTAAAACAGTAACATATAGCATCTTCTTCGAGTGCTTGCTCCTGTTGATTCCATTTTAGGTGAGCTACCATATCTGGCTCCTACAAGAGGAAGGACAAGGCCAAAGGGCCTAACAGGCGCTACTTGTCCACCTCCCACTCATCTGTGCAGCCTGACCCTCCCCAAAAGTCCAGGAGGTAAGAAACAATCATTTTGAGTATGCGCTCAAGGACATCGCCACAGCCAATACACTGGATCCACACTTCCTTTTCCTCGACCGCCTCCACCCTTTCCAGTTGGCCTGATCCCAGGTCACCTCAGACCGTTGGGTGCTAGACGCAGTCTCTTCAGGCGACACCCTACAGTTTGCAGTCGATCGTGCCTCCCACCCCCTCTTCCCCGTCCCTCTTCAGGGACCCCTCTCATGAGTAGCTCCTCATCCAGGAGGTCGAAAACCTACTCCTGGGGACAGTGGAAACGGTCCTGTGAAACATGGAAGGCAGAGGATTTTACTCGTGCTACACTAATTCTGAAGGCAAAAGGGGGCCTCAGATCTATCCTAGACCTACATCGCCTCAACAAGTCTCTTAAGAAGTTAAAGTTCTGAATGGTCTCCCTAGCTTCCATCATTCCCTACCTGAATCTGGGAGACTGGTACGCTGCCCTTGATTTGAAGGACGCATACTTCCATATCTTCCCGAGGCATCAGCGATTCCTCCATTTTACGTTGGGCGGGCGCCATTTCCAGTTTACAGTTATGCCTTTCGGTCTCTCGTCAGCCCCAAGGGTATTCACAAAATGCATAGCACCAGTGGCTGAGACGTCAAGGGGTCCAGATATACCCGTACCTCAATGACTGGTTGATAAAGGGATGGTCCCTGGATCAGGTGCGGAGGCATCTAGACCTGGTATGTTCCATTTGTCATGACCTGGGGTTGATTATAAATGAGAGAGTCAACCCTAAACCCGGTACAATGCATAGAATTCATCAGGGTGGTCCTGGACTCCACTTGGGCCAGCGCTTTCTTCCGCGAGGCCTTGTTCTGGGCCAATGCGGACCTTATCGTGAGCCTGCAGCTCACCACCGCTCACACAAGCCTGAGACTGCTGGGCCACATGGCGGCGTGTACTTACATGGTCCGGCACACGCATGTCCACCTCAGACCCCTTCAAGCATGGCTAGCATCGGCCTATGTTCCCAACCACCACAGCATGGACAAGGTGGTCAGGATTCCGGCGAAGGGTCCATGGTGGCAGGGACCTGGGATGGGGTGCACACTTGGGTGCTCTCAGCACTCAAGGTCGCTGGTCCAGTCACGATTGCATATCGTATCAATGCTCTATATATCAATGTCACAGAACTTAGGTCGGTTCGACTGGCCTGCCAAACCTTTCTACCTCAGATACAAGACAGGATGGTTCAGGTCCTGATGGACAATAGGGCTATGGTCTTCTACATCAACAGGCAGGGCAAAGCCAGGTTGCCTACCCTCTGCCCGGAAGCCCTCTGCCTTTGCAACTTTTGCCTGCAGCACAATGTCCATCTCGTAGCTGCTCACCTTCCAGGGACCAGGAACGCTCTGGCGGATCACCTCAGCAGGATGTTCTCGTCTCATCAGGAGTGGTCCCTCCATCTGGAGGTGGTCAGTTTCCTTTTTCACAGGTGGGGAACTCCTCAGGTGAACCTGTTTGCATCCCGGCAGAACAGGAAATGCCATGTCTTCTGCTCAGTTGGGGGGGTATGGACAGAGGATCCCTGTCAGATACCCTTCTGCACCCATGGTTGGGGGCCCTGATGGATGCCTTCCCTCCTCTGCTGTTGTTACCCAGGGTCCTCACAAAGATCAAACAGAACAGAGCGAGGATCATCCTCATAGCGCCAGGATGGTTGTGCCAGCACTGGTTCAGAATTTTGCTGGACCTCTTGGTGGCGACACTGTTCTACTGTTCTGGCTACCACTCAGATCAGACCTGTTGTCCCAAAACCACGGCAGTCTGCTGCACCCAAAGCTAGTGGCGCTACATCTGATGGCCTGGCTGCTGCATGACTGAATGCACAGGAACAGCAGTGCTCAGCTGATGTCCAGCGCATCTTTCTGGGAAGTAGGAAGCCCTGCCCCAGGGCGACTTACTTGGCAAAGTGGAAGCAGTTCACCTGCTGGATCGCAGACAAGGGTGTACATCATGAACATCTGCAGCTTATTCTCGACTACCTCCTACTATCTCAAGCTCCAGGGCTTGTCCCTTTCATCAATCAAGGTCCATCTAGTGGCCATCTTTGCCTTCCACCCACTGTTGGAGGACAGGTTGGTTTTCACTCAGGGTATAATGGTCAGATTCCTTAAGGAACTAGAGCCTCTCTACCCACAGGTCAGGGATCCAGTTCCGCTGTTGGACTTGAATCTGGTACTGTCACAGCTCCCGGGTCCCCCCTTTAAGCCTATGGCTTCTTGCTCTCTCCTCCTCCTTTCTTGAAAGGTCACGTTCCTGGTTGGAGTGATGTCGGCCTGCCGAGTATCCGAGATTTGGGTGCTCACCTTTGAACCACTGTACACGGTCTTCTACAAGGACAAGGTTCAACTCAGACTGCACCCGGTGTTTCTCCCCAAGGTCGTCTCTCACTTTCATTCGAGTCAGGACATTTACTTACCGGTCTTCCCGAAGCCACATAAAGAGGTGGAGCATAGGCTACATGCCTTGGACGTCCAGAGGGCTTTGGCCTTCTACATTGACAGAACCAGGTCATTCCATAAGTCAACACAATTATTCATCGCAGTGGCCGACAGGATGAAAGGTTGCCCTGTATCCACTCAAAGAATTTCTTCTTGGATCACGGCCTGCATTCGCTTCTGCTATGAGCAAGCGAAAGTGCCACCTCCGGCAAACATCACTACCCACTCTACCAGGGTGCAGGCCTCCTTGGCAGCTTTTCTGGCCCATGTGCCTATTCAGGACATCTGCAGAGCAGCGACCTGGTCGTCTGTCCATACCTTTACATCTCACTATTCACTGACACAGCAGGACTGTGATGATGCTGTCTTTGGCAGGGCAGCACTGCAAGCTGCTAAGCCGTGAACTCTGAGCCCACCTCCGTGGATACTGCTTGTGAGTCACCAAAAATGGAATCGACATGAGCAAGCACTCAAAGAGGAAAAAACGATTACCTACCTTTTCATAACTCTTGTTCTTCGCAATGTGTTGCTCATGTCCATTCCATTTCCTGCCCTCCTACCTTGCTGTCAGAGTTGCCGGCAAGAAGGAACTGAGAGGGCGCAGGGCCGGTGGCACCTGATGTACCACCACATGGGAGCACCACTACAGGGGGCACCACACCTGGCCCTATGGATACTGCTAAGGCAGAAATCTCCAGCAACTGTGCACGTGGGTATGCACACACCTAAAATGGAATGGACATGAGCAACATATCTCGAAGAACAACAGATATGAAAGGTAGGTAAACTTTTTTTCTCATTAGAGACATTCTTAGACATATCTACTCCTAGTACCCATTAAAAGGGCAATAAATGTACTTTACAGAAATGATGAACTTTTCTTGCAAAGCAGTAGAGACTTTATTCTTTGGCATTAACATTAAAGAAGGAAAAAGGGGAAAAAATCAGTAATAGTACAGTATAATTCTTCTAATTGAAAACCATATACACGTTTATCTGTATTTTATAATAGTTCTTTATTGCTCATAGTAATTTAAGTATTTCCCTGTACCATGTTTTAGGTTTTTTTAGTCTCTCCTTTTGCATTATATTGTTAATACAAAACATAATACAATTACTGAGCAATGTAAAAACTCATTTTACTTTTCATACTATCAATAACAAAACCCTTTAAAGAAGTCCCTCTTCCCAACATTAATGTTTTATTCCCTTTAGAAAATAAAAATGTATACATGTACTAGTGTAGATACTAAAACAAATACTGTATGTAGATGATTTTGACGAAAAATAATTTCTATGTGCAAAAGTGATATCCTCTTCAAAATGAGAATTTTGTTTGCATCAATAAAGGAAGAACAGGAACAGACATAGGCTCCAAACTAGCAAAATATATGAATACCTGCTTAAATTTAGGTATATAAATTGTCTCATTGACTTCAGTGGAACCCCTCCCATACTTAAAGTTAAACATGTGCTCAAGTGTTTTTATGGATTGGAGCTTTTGCTAACTTCCCTATTTCCTGGACAATTTTTGCTTTTTAATCAATATGGAATCTACATTTTTGTTCCTTTATCCTATGCATTTTTTAAGAGGGACAAATGATCCATCCTTCAAAACATTACATGCGTTTCCTTCCATCTGGAGTTTCCCTCAAGCCCTTTCATACCAGACTTTGTGTAATGTATTAAATATGTGATACAGTAGGTTAAATAAAACCAGAAAAATAATTCAAGTGAGTTATATAAACATCACTGTTGCATTATTGTTTGATGTGAGTCCGGGATTAGCGTGTAGCATTGATGCCTTCCAAGGATATGAAAAAAACCCCCCACTGTTTATTGTTCAGGGTTTTCATCATCCCTATTGTTATGATGAATTGGGTTGTCTTTAATAAGTAATAAATCATTGTACATTAATTTTAACAATGTCATGATCTTAGTATTATAGTCAACCTAATTATAATCAATGTACAAATTCAGATTTGAAAGCATACCTCAACTGGAAGAATGTGTTTTTTCTTTTGCTAGGTACAAAAAGTATCTTGTAATACTTTAAATAAAAGAGGCAATAGTTAGAAGCAATAGAAAAGAGAAATAAAGTAAAAAATAATTGTCAGACAAAGGAGTCTAAGGGTCTGTCTATACTACCCGCCGCATCGGCGGGTAGCGATCGATCCAGCGGGGGTCGATTTATCGCGTCTAGTCCTGAGTGCTCTTCCGTCGACTCTTGTACTCCACCACTGCGAGAGGCGCAGGAGGAGTCAATGGGGGAGCAGCAGCAGTTGACTCACCGCAGCGAAGACACCGCGGGGAGTAGATCTAAGTACGTCGAGTTCAGATACGTTATTCTCTGAATTATTATTCTGAAATTGCGTAACTTAGATCGACCCCCCCCCCAGTGTAGACCAAGACACTAAGACATTTATCTCCAGGTAGTGCTGGAGTGGTAAACATTTTGGGAAAGGATCATCTTTTCTATGTGTGTGTATGTGCACAATGGGGTCCCAATTCCTCATTGGAGTTTCTAGGCAGTTACTGTAATACAAATAAATGATAAGAGACAGAGGTCTTCTTGGGATAGGTGCAGAGATCATGCTGCAATAGGAGTATTCAGTTATAAGTTCTGTTGTAGGGTCCCCGTAGGAGCACACATTGGAGCAATAGCTCTGCCTTTTGGGATTTTAGCAGAAAACAAGGGCTTGCTCTTCACAGCACCTGTTGAAGGGTGAGAAGGGGTGCAGGGGAATCTATGCAGCCATGCAGGGATCAACTGGAGGCAGCACCAGAGAGGTTGCACGAGAGGTAATCAGGCACTGATTCCATTTAGAAAGTGCCACAGTTGGCAATATTGTTGGGATTGGGTGCCAAGAACATTTGTAGCCAAAGAAAGAGTACAGCTGTTGTTATAAGAGAGTATTTTTCTGGGATGTGCCATTTTGTTTTTACCCCGCTAGTGGTGAAATGATAAGTAGCGTCTTTGAAACCCATCAGTGTAAAATGTATTCAGACTTTCCCCATCTTTACAGCCCTTCTAGATAAATGTGTACCCCCTCCTCTAACATGTTCAAGTGAGGGGTTGTACATGAGTGACTTGTCATACTCAGTTTTTGCTCTGAATTATATTCAAAATTAGCTGCTTAGTGCAGAAAAATGTGTTGTTTTACTAATTTGGAATGAATTGAGTCAGATCTTCGGGGAAAATGAACTGAAGTCTTATTGTTTGATACAAAGAGATGTGCATATCAAGCACCAGATCCTTTCCACTGTTAGGGCAGTTTTGTGCTACTCCACTGGCGCAAAGCAACCTAAATCTGCATTATCCAGCTAGGATAGGCTATTCTCTGAGCAGAAGATTGTCATGTAACACAGAGCTTCCATAATGGTTCCCCATCCTCTATACAGTCAATTCAGGGGACATAGTTGGTGGAAAGGGAGTGTGGTGGGATCATCATTGAATGACTTGGGATCAGTGGGGAAGGTGCCATAAAGGTGGCTTAAAGTTACATTTTCAAAAACCCCTCCTGAACTGTATAACTCTTTGTCTGGAACTGATGATTGAGCTTCAGCAGGTGAATTTTCAGGGCAGGCAATGAAATATTCTACACAGAAGGTTTTACTCTTTGAAACTCCAGAGCATGTTTATTGCAGTAGGTGAACAAAATTGGCCTAATTTTGAGCCCACTTGCAAAATATGGGTTGAAAGTACAATCAAAGTATAAAAGTTTTAGTTTATATTCTGCTCAGGAAAAACTAACAAAGGTGCAGAGAGATGAAAAATAGAAGTGTGTGTGTGTACACCATATACAGTTTATGATATTAATTTGTGCTATTCTAGCCTATAAAGCCTAGTTTATACTAGAAAAGGTTTGTCAATATGCTTTTGTTGGTATAGCTTATACCAGTTCTCCAAACTAAATAAGCTATAGCAGCAAAAGAATTTTTGCTGGTTTTACTGTGTCTACACTAAGGCTTCTGATGGGATAAAAATGTCATAAAAATCACACCCCTAATCAACATTATTATACTGGCAAAAGTTTCTGGTATAGAGCTGGCCTACTACATTGAACAGGTTCTCTTTAGCTAGAAATCATGCTTGCCTTTTTAAAATTAATTAAAAGATGTAGGAAGAGGGTTAATATCATGGGTTTATAGTGTGGACTAAAAGTCCACAAATTTGGAGCTAGTTTTATGAACCCAAAACACAGTTTTCAGAGGTATAAAAAGCATCAAACTGCATGCAGTTTGCCCATTCCTGCTCCTTACTGAAACCAAAAATTTTCCTGGGAAAACATCAATTCCAAAAAGTATGTTAATTTATTTGTTGAAAATGCTTAATTGAACATTTTAGTTTGCAATTGACATTTCTATATGAAATTAGTAGGGCTGAGTGAAATTTGGAATTTACAGCGTGTGAGAAATTCTGACATTTCAACTTTGTTTTTGTCCTGAAATGGGATAAAAGGGTGACATTTCTAATCTTTTTTCTTTTGTGAAATGGAAATGCTGAACATTTTTTATTCAGAAATATTGAAATGTTTAATTTGGACATTTTTGATTGAAGGAAAACACTTCAACATTCCTGAATTTAAAATGTTTTATTTTGTTGAATTGACCTGAAATGTAGTTCTGTCAGGAATACTGGCCCATGGGAGAGAATTGAGGTATCAGGCTCTCTGCTTGTCCTACATCTTTCATGATGCACTGACTGTTATTAGACTTTGCTGATTCACCATGTAGCTTGGTAAGGATTCTATTGTTGGACATATTGTTCTCCAGGGAGCCCAGACATAAAAGACAACGTGGGCCTGAACTATGTTTCCAATAAGGTAACGTGCTCATAAAGGAAATGCAGTTTAATAATTTTTTAACTGATTTGAAACAAAACTTTTCAGATTAGTTATATAAAACAAAATGTTCCAGGTCCGAATCCTTGCATTGACCCAGAAAAAAGAAATTTTAAGTCTAAACAAAATGAAAATTGTTTTGTTTGGTAATACCAATTTGAAACAAATGTTTTCATTTTAAATTGGCTCAAGACTTTCTGTGGGAAAACAGAAAAGTTTCACCTGAAAATTTTTTATCAAAGATATCTTACGGTAAGAGTTTCTGATTATCTCTTTTAATCAGTTGGTTCCTATTTCTTCTACCATTTAAGTCAATGGTGAGTGCAGGATTTAATGAGTGCAGGATTGTGCTCTTACATTGTTTTCCACTCAGTGTTTGAACCCACTTTTCGTATATCCTACTCATTTCTACAGTCAAGATTTAACCCAGGTCTACTGATGTCCAAAAGACAACAGCCCTACTAGGTTAGAGGCAAGGGAATCTCTCTCTTACTAAACTTGTAGGAGTTGTGCTAAGCTTATTTCATCTAGAAGACACGTTTTCCATGATTTTACAAAGAGCACATAGGGAAACTATTCAAATTATTTTGTCTATAATTCTAAACAAGATTAAACAGCTAAAACGGTTCCATGTATACCCTAGCAGCATTGGAGGCTCTCTGTGGCCACCACTGCAGCACGTGGCAAGTTGACCACAAACCTGTAAGTGTTCTCAGAAGGGAAAGTGTTCTTAGAAGATAGAATATATGAAGTTGAAAAAAGATTCTTGATACTTAGACAAAAATACAATAGGCTAAATTCTGCTGTCAACTATGCTGGCAAAATCTTGACTAACTCTACTAGAGTGAATAGCAGAACTTGGCTCATTAATTTGCAAACAAGACCAAATTGACTCTAGGGATTTCTTTCAGTGGTGCTAGTCTATATGTCTTTCTCCATCATAGAGTTTACACAGCTTCACAGATCCATAGATCAATCTGTTCTTAAACAAAAGACTGTCTTTGAAAACAACAAGAAAAGGATACGCCACAGTTATTTAGATAATGTAACTTAATATTGCTAATTAATATTGTTGGGAAAACAATACACTTCATCAAAAGTATAAAAGAAGACACTGAGGTAGAATTTGGCAAGGATGTGTCTAACCTGTAAATCAGTAACATTAGAAATAGCAATCCATGAATCCCTGCACAGATACTTCCTTTCTTCTACCAATTATCTAATTACAAATAAAAACAAAAAATAAATCCTGAAATATCACCAGCTGACTGAAAACTAGATACAAGTTGTTTGAAAGTATCCAAAAACAAATGCCCCTGGAGAGATATATCAGAAGTTCTGAGTAATGTTATACCACCAGCTAGAGTGCAATGGTTGGATGTAGAAAGTTTATTCAGTCTAGCTTTATTCTCCATTCTAACTATGGAAATATCTCTCAAGCCAGTAGAATTTTTTATAAGGGAATGAACTTTCTAAGTGCTACCACTGTACCCAGCTAACTAAGCCTACAAGCATAAATCCTAGTTCTGTACAAATCATTTAACAAAGCAAAAGGAAAACAAATGGATCTCACCTGCTCAATGGTCAGATACATAATTGTGGGGAAAAAACTGCAAAGGCTCAGCTCCTTCATCCAAACTGGTGTAGTTATAAGCCCACGTCAAAATACTCTGTGTATAAAATTAATACCAGAGACAGAATTGTAATAAATATAATAAATAAATAAATGCACATGGAACACTGTAAGATCTGTGGCCTAGAAGCTGAGAAAATTAAGGGAAAGTTGGCTGTCATAAAGACACTGTATCATAGTGAAGTGTAACACACTTGTAATGTTATATCCCTTTTGCTGAAACAATTAAAAAATCTTTAAAAAGGGATTTAAAAAAAAACCTTCCAACTTTGCAAGCAGACCCCACAAATATTTCCCATTGCAAGTAACACACACATTAGGCCAGATTCATTGCTGGCATACCCCCCAGTGTAGTCTCATCAGTTGTATGTTACTGCTGAATTAGGCCCTGTGCTTTCCAGCAGACACTCTGAACAAGCTGAAGTGCCATATTTATATCTTATCTAGGTATTTCTGGGGATCCGTCACCTTTCCCTGGAACCATCCTCTCTTGCACACCCATGCAAGAGCCAGTCACAATCTGCCCCAAAGACTCTTCTTTGTAATCACCAGATATTTGTGTTAGTACTTGCATCATGGGTATGCCTTTCATATGATATGAAATGCTATATTATATAATTGTCCTATTTAGGTATTAACAAAGGCTGGGATAGCCATAAACATTTCAGAACTGCAAAGTTTTGCTGTACAAACTGGATATTAAATATTTTAGTACGTCATGTTTATCAAACATAAATGCACAGGAGGATGGTCTATTATCTCCATTATTCGTGCACATAAGGGAAAATCTGTTCCCCAGAGTTCCATGTGAGTAGCTAAACCAGGGAGATTTGCAGGAGAAAATGAATCATTCCTGGTAGGCCAGAGAGCAACATTGGAGGCCCTCTGTGGCCACCACTGCAGCCCGGATGCAACAGTAGCCTATATAGCATCAACATGCACCTTCTCAGGAGAGGACAGGATGATTTTCTGGCCCCATCCCCAGCCCACACATGTCTTGCCCTCTTTTTCTGGTATGCAGGGAGCCAGCTTTGCTGTCAGATGATCCATATTGGGAGAACAGACAACACAGTGCTAAAAGAAAGCTGTTATATCTGCAGGAGTACTGGGTGGCATTTAGTAATAGGACTGATTGGACTTTTCACCTCTGAGTCACTGGTTCAGATCTTGTTTGGGTCATCAAGTTGATAGTGATCAAAAGTTACTAGCCTTTGAAGACTTTATATTGGCCCATGTGAATTGTTGACCACAGTTAGGACTATGCAAAAAGGTTAGAAGAGAACCCTGAATATACCATAAATCTTGGATGGGTTTGTAGTTTTAGAAGCTCATTGAATGTTAGCCTAGATCCGCAAGAGTTCAGTGGACCATCTGTCTACTCCCCCACCCCAGTTGGACTCTTTCTCCCAGGCCCTAGAGATCCCTTCCATTCTACCATTCTCTTTCAGTTACCTTATGACCAGATCTTCACTATCTCTTGTGCCTGAAATCTCTGCTGTAAGTATTTGAGGTGCCTTTCCATCCCTTCATATTCTCCCCATCTTGTATGTTTGGTGGCATGTGTTTATGCCTACGTTTTCCAAGCAGCATAACCCTCAGACTTTGCTGATGATAGTGCAATGGGGCAGCAACCCTGAAAAGCTACAAATAAAGAGCGATACCTCCGTAAAGACAGTAGGCCAAGCAGGCTCAAAATTAATTATGCCAAAACAAGCACCCTTGAAACCCAGATGCCAAGCAGTAACATCATATTAGAAGGCAAAAACATCAATAAAGTAGCACAGTTCATTTACCTGGACAGCACCATACTAGCCAAGAAGTGACATTAAGGATAGGAAAGGTATCCACAGCATTCACTAAACTCAGCAGCACATGAAAACCAAAGAACCAAAACAAAATTGAGAGTTTTTTGGCTCAAATGTGATATAAGTGCTAACATATGGCTGTGAAAACTGGAGATGAACTAAAATATAAGAGAGAAAAATAGATGCCTTTGAAAATAATTGCCTATGAAAGATTCTGGGCATTGGCTGGTGAGACTTTATTAACCATGAAGAGATCTGAGAAGTTAACCAGTAGATCATCTCCACTAGAATTAGAAGAAAGTGGTGGATACATTTGGGGCATGTAAGCCAGATGCCAACACTCAGACTCCCACATGAACTCTGTCACATGGAAACCAACTGGTGTGAGGAAACAAGGATGCCCAAGAGAAACCTTAAGAAGAACCCATGGAGAAAATGGAAGCAGCAGCTAATGACAGCGAGTGATGGAAGAGACTAGTTTCTGTCCTGTGTGCCAACATTGGTGCTTGAAGGATGTAATAATAATGAACCCCTGCAAGTTATTTTGGTGAGGAGGTCCCTTGGCCTCAAGCAGTGAGCCCTTCCATGCCACAGTTATACTATCCTGTCTTTTCAGTTGGATAATCACCATAAACTACGCAAAAGGCCAGTGGCTGTATCCTTGAAACCACATTAATGCACCCAGGGAGTATGAAAGGGTTGTTCTGATCCATATCCTAGCTAGGTTTCATGACTCCCTGAGAGCAAAACTGAAAATGTGTGGGTTGGGTTCCCTCCCTGTCATGCTTTTCTGGAGTTTGACAGAAGGTAGCTGAGGTTTACCCATGATTCAGCAAGTCAGACCCATTGAACTATAAAACAGACTCTTCACTTCTGAGAAACGGGGGGAAGGGAATGGTTTTGAGAATAAGAAGTGGCTGTGTGATCAGAAAACCACTGAAGTTCAGAGATAGTAATTACTGACATATTCAATAATGTATGCAGTGTTGCAGCTGTGTTGGTCCCAGGATATTCTCTTTTATTGGTCCAACTTCTGTTGGTGAGAGAAACAAGCTTTTGAGCTTCCAAAGAACTCATCTGAGAGTTTCTAAGAGTTCCATGAAAGCTTGTTTCTCTCACCAACAGAAGTTGGACCAACAAAATATATTACTTCACCCACCTTGTCTCTCACATGTATCCAATATGGCAGAATCATTCTCCCATCTTTTGGGGGATTCAGGTTGTCTACCTGAGTCTCCATCCTAGATCTTTGTTTGTCTGTTTTATTAACTGTCTGTGTTAATCTGTAATTGGCATTTTTTGTTGGTTTATGGTTTTGTTTGCATTTTTTAAAGCACCATGAAACAGTTGTGACTGATGTCATTGGATGTTAACTCATGATGTATGATGAAGTATTATCCTTTTTGAATACTAACTCATATCATCTGACTAGAGGCAGAACACAGTAGAGCTATCTGCAGTAACTTCTCATGTTGCTGAGCAGTTACTGTAGCTACACTCAAGATGTGAGTATTTGCTTTACAGTGTGTGAGTGAAAAAGAAGCAGGATTAATACATTCTTAATTTTTTGTATTTAAATGTGCAGATGTTAGACAATCATGAGTATGTCTCCTTCCAGCATAGGCTGGATGGTTTTCTGTATTTTCCTGTTTGAAATGTTGTTACAGCTCAAAGCTGAAATACTCTGTCATTAACTTAGAACCAGACCCCTCACATTTATTTTATTCTTGCCTGTGTTCTGTGAAGTGGTCTGACAGTTATGTAGCAAGAGACTTCCGCCCTTTTTGTGTCAGGTGGTTTCACATCTGAAAAGAGAGAGCTCCTATTTAGGAATTAGGTTCAAGAGAGTGGCCTTTAGTTGCTTGTGTTCAGTTCCATGTGAGTGTTGATCACCATCTTCAAAATGAGTGTATTTCAGGTAACCTGGTTGATATCTATTGAATATCAAAGTGCTCAGGGTTGTTGGGTTTTTTCAGTCACTCTCACCAACAAAACTTGATCTAATAGAAGATATTACCTCACCCACCTTGTCTCTCTAGTATCCTGGGACTAGGACGGCTAGAACAACACTTCATACAGTTTTTTTCTGTTTAATATATTGCTCTTTCTTTTACAATAATGACTCAAAATTACAAAAAAAAAGTGCATTTTTGAAAAGTAACACCATTTTCAACATAATGTGGAGGTTGTTTTAGCAATGTATAGGAATCTATGAGAATGCTAGCTGAGTTTTTTCTGAATGTGGGGTTTGGGGTTTTTTGTTTTTGCTTTGTTTGCACTTAAATTCTCAACTATAATATAACTTTGAATATTGACTCTCTCTCTCTACGTATGTATGTATGTATGTGTATTAAGAAAAGTGTTTTACAGTGGGGCTATATATAGATATATCTATGAGGGAGATATGTTTACCAAAGTATAAATCTTCATTCTGATGCTGTTTGTATAATGGACTCTGATTCAGCAAAGTGCTTACACATGGGCTTAAATTTAAGCCCATTAATTATCCCATCTCTATTCAACAAAGCACCTAATCTAAAACCCAGGAAAGATCAGGAAAGGATCCCATTGTCTTCAGTGGGGTTTGGTTCAGGCCCTTAAGCACGTACTTAGCAAATATCAGAGGGGTAGCCGTGTTAGTCTGGATCTGTAGAAGCGACAAAGGGTCCTGTGGCACCTTATACACTAACAGAGATATTGGCGTATAAGCTTTCGTGGGTGAACACCCACTTCTTTGGATGCAAGCACCCTTTGTCGTAGTTAGCAAATAGTTAATGATTAGCCAACACGCTGGATATAGTTGCTTTGTAATTAACTTAAACATAATTTTCTTCAAGTTTGCTGTTTATCTTAGAAGATATATGACAGATGTATTTTAGGGAGTCACCCAAGTAACCACAACATACAGTCTATATATCTTGTATAGTCTAAAGAACATCAATGACAGCTGTTAACTAGAGCATTTTTCTGACTTAATATTTTAAAATATTCTATCTATTGGATTAGGAGATAATTAAGGACTCAAAAGAATCTTCTGAGTTGTTGTGGCGTAAAATGGTCTATATATAATTTAAAAAGTATTATTTCATCTATCCACTTCATGTGTTATGGGTATTTCTAAGGAACCTCTCCCCACTAGTCCTTTGGTATCTAGTATAGCTTATGCCCCAAGGAGTAACTCAAGCCTCCTTGCCTGGTGCTTGCTACTTGTTGTACTTCTCCCCTCTCCTTGCATGGGTTGGAATCTAGGCTATTTTTTGTGATGCTTGGTGCCCTCACTCCTGGTGACTTCTCACCAGGACACAAGGGTGCTATTTTGGGAAAATGAATAATGTTACACTGCGGGCAAGGAGTATAAAACCTGGTATACAAGAAACTAAAAAGTATGTTAACACAACCCCCAACAAAGAAATGACAAACTCAAAAATAGCAATATAGTAAGGGGGACTTTATTGGGAGCTGGAAGGTAGGATCTGGGGAAGGAAAGGGTTAGGCTTAATTAACAACCAACAAATATCTCAACTTTTCTCGCCTTCCCAGGCAGATGTTACACTGGGCATGAGTCTGAAGATGAATGTTACAGAATTGTAAATGTTGGCCAGCTTAAATAAAAAGGGTTCACTTACTGTGATTTTGCCCATTGATGGGACAAGGTGCTCGTCTGGGTCCCAGGGCTGGAATACTGTGGAGGTCTTGCCTGGATCTCAGTAAACTCTGCTGGGTTGGATCTCTGCTTTCTGGATGCTGGTCTTTGCAGGGTGGGAAATGCCTGACCATGCACTAGATCCCACAGCTGTTGGAAAAAGTCCCTTTGTGAGGAGTGGGAGTTAATCACAGAGACAGTTCTATTTCTCTGTCAGCTCCCAAACTCCATGCTCAGAACTGCAACTAAAATTAGTCTTTGTCTCTGAGTCAGGCTGTCTCCTCCCACTGAGGGGCTGAGCAGCCCTGGCTTATCATTGGTGCAACAAACTTCTTGACCATATCAACCCATTCAGAAACCTCCCCATTGGCCTCAACAGGAGTCTCTAGTTCATTCTGTCCCCGTCCCTGACTCTCTAAGAATGCTGGGGAATGGTCAGGTATCAGATGGCACTGGTAGCTGCTGTTGTTGTAGGCTAGACGGTAGGACCTCCCAAGTTGTGTCTACAGACCATGGAAGCAAGCCTCCCAGTCCCAGTCAAAAGACTCAGGGGAGCAGGCCTTGCACTAGCACTCTAAAATAGCTGTGTAGACAGTGCTTTTGTCCAGCAAGATAAAAGTAATAGATTAAAAACAAGAGGAACAGAAAATTGGAATAACAAAAGAGAAAAAGAGGAACCATATTCCAAACAGCTGCAATGTTGTGAAAGCCACTGTGCTCTGGCTGACAGGCCACATTTGATTTTACCAGATCCAAACTAATCCTGCCCGGGGCTTAAGGTCATAGGACAGGGGTCTCCTATGCAGCCCTCAGGGTCCCTGTTTGGGCACAAATTCTGTTTCCTGATCTATGATTCTATATTAATTCCCAGATACCATTCAGTGGTTTGGCAGGGTTCTGCCTCATGACCAGACCCAGAAATATTAGTTATTAGGAGGATCCTGGTGTGCATGAAAGAGACAATTACATTTAAGAACATCATTTGTCCTTGTAATATTTTTATTAGTACAGTTAACAAAATCACAAATGCTCCATCCCATCAAAGTAGATATATGAGATCATCAAAATGTCCTGAGTCCTTGTTTTTCCTTTCAGAAAAAAAAAAGGTGTTAGTCATCCTCCTCAACCTCATCCCCACCACCAAGATTGGTCATCATCTTGGCATCGCCCAAGGCATGCAAGCCATGATACAGCTTTTATAATGTGTTACACTGATTACCACTATGCCAAATGTATGTTCAGCAGTGGTTTCATTCCCCTTTCCTTATACGTAATTTCTCACCCTATTAATGTTGGAGTGCCCTTCTCCCATAGGTTACTAGGCCTTTTACCTCAAACCCATTGGCATATTAGTTACTATGACATTGTTGTAGTTGGACACCTGCTGATGTTCCTAACTTAAAATATCTAAAGCTGATATCACAAAATGGAATGCTGTAATAAACAAGTATAGCTAGACTTCTGACAGGTAACCCCAAGATGCTGGTTCATATCTTATATTCAAGGGTTACTGCCAGGGCCGGTGCAAGGAAGTTTTGTGCACTAGGCGACACTTCCTTGCACCAGCCCTGTGCCCCCCCCAGGTAAAACCACCCCCCGCTGCGCCCTCTCCCCCCGCCCAGCTAACACCGCCCCCCTGTGGCAGCCAGTCCCTCCCCACGGCTCCCCACCCCTCCGGCCGGCAGCTCAGCCCCCCACCCGCGGCAGCCTCCCCAGCTCCCGGCTCAGCGACAGAGCTGGGTGGCGGGCGGCAGCCACGCCAGATGCGCCCCGGCTCCCGGCTTAGCTGTGGAGCCAGGCAGCGGGCGGCAGCTGCGGCCAGCCGCCCTCCCGGCTCAGCTGCAGAGCTGGGCGGCGGGCGGCAGCTGCAGCCAGCCACCCCCCCCGGTTCCCAGCTCAGCCACGGCCAGCCACCCCCCAGCTCCCGGCTCAGCCCTGGAGCTGGGCAGCAGGTAGCAGCCGCGGCCAGCTGCCCCCCCGGCTCCCGGCAGCCGCGGCCAGCCGTCCCCCCGGCTCCCGGCAGCTGCGGCCAGCCACCCCCGCACTCACGGCTCAGCCGTGGAGCTGGGCGGCAGCCGCAGCCAGCCACTCCCCCAGCTTCTGGCTCAGCCGCGGAGTTGGGAGGTGGGTGGCTGCCGCCCAGCTCCCAGCTCTGTGGCTGAGCCGGGAGCTGGGTGGGGGGCACGGGAGGCAGCCACGGCCAGCCGCCCCCCAAATCGTGGCGCCCTAGGAGATTGCCTAGGGTCGCCTGGTGGACGCGCCAGCCATGGTTACTCCTGGTTAGCTGCTTACATTAAGGCCCTATCTACACTAGCACTTTTGTTGGGAACACTTTTGTCGGTCAGGGGTGTGATGGACATAAGTTTCACTGACAAAAGGGCCAGTGTGAACAGTTCTCCCACCGACATAGCTGCCACTGCTCGTTGCGGGTGGTTTAATTATGCCAATGGGAGAGCTCTCTCCCACCAGCATAGAGTAGCTAAATGGGAGACCTTAAAGCACCGCAGCTGCAGCGGTACAGCTGCATCGCTGTAAGGTCCATAGTGTAGACATGGCCTAAGGCTTTTTGGGCCATTATGCTTTGATTAATTTACTAAGCTCTTGTTTTACAGGCCTTGAAGCTTGTAGACTTGTTGTGTTACTGTCCTAATGTATACCTCTGCCTTACCTATGGGCTACACTTTTCAGTTGTGGCTTGAGCTGGAGCTCATGCTCTGAAGCCTAGGGAATGGGTGGGCTTTAGAGCCTGAGCTCCTGCCTCAATCACAACTTCAAAGTGCTATCTGCAAAGCTATTTTTGGAGCACTAGTGTAAGCTCTGCTCACCCCAAGTCTGTTGACTGTTGCTGAGAGGCTTGCTTTCATGGTCTGTCTAGACATACCTCTGGAGGCTCAGTCCAGAATTCCAGTAGCTGGCAAACTCCAAAGGGGGGGTGGGGGTTACATTAGTAAGCACGCGGGGGGTGGGGGGTGGAGGGGGTTACATTAGTAAGCACTATACATAAGAGAGTGCATAAAAAGTTATACACCTGGGATATGGAAGAAATGCATACACATGCCAAGTATGTGTGTTACAGGTCTATTTGCTCTTTTTTTCTGGGGAGTAGGAGAGGGTGGCTATTTCAAGTAATTTTTCATCAGAATTATTTCTATTATAAACTCCAGTCTAGAGGTAAGGGTGGGGTGTCAAAATTTTGAGATCAAAATCTGACTTTGTAAAGGAAATTTTTTGAGCATCACTTAACAAATGACAGAGATTAATCTTGCCCTTCTCGTGGTTGTACTATTTGCCATTTACATGAAATGTCTGTCCTGCAAAGAACTAGACAGCTATTGTTTGAATTAAACTCTTACTTTTATGTATCAGAAACTGGATATTCAGGAGAATTTGTCTAACAATGAGCATATCATCAAAGTGGTTGCACATGAAGTCATATGTATGAAGTTTGAGGTGCTCAGAACATGAAACCATGCTTCCAGTGAGTGATTAAAAAAAGACATAAAATGGGACACTGATGATTTTTGTGGATATTTTCACATTTCTCACTTCACATTCTGGCTGAAATTGGTAGTAATTATGTGATCTAAACTGGTGGATGTTTGGGTGACCTTTGAGTTGTCACTGTCCAGCTTCTAGTAGACAAATATTTTGCATCACAATAGCACTCCACCAGTTAAGATGGTTGGCAATTTCAACAAACAAGCCAAAAGGTAAACAAGTATTGATAGAGATTGAATTACTCCTTCACCCCTACACATGGTGGCTCTTCATACACAGACACTGGCATGACAATGTTAGAAAGATTGAATTTCCACTTGGCTGTGCTTTGTGACTAAAGAAAGGACTTTGTGTACAACACCACCATCTTGCACAAGCACTGGATTTATGTAACATTTTTCTAAAAAAGCTAATAATCACCTACTACTTTGCCCTTTCCCTGTCCCTTTCTTACAAACTTGAACATTTAGAGGTCATTGACATTTTTAGTTTTCAGAATTGCTAGCAATTCTGTGGAGACAGAGGTATAGGATCTATCTTTGACCCTGAGTGCCTTAAAATTCTAGCTTCTTTGCTGTTTTGAATGATCATGGAAGAGTTAGCTGTACATACTTTTTTATGGGACATTTGGACTCTAGTCTAGATGGACAGTATAGCTGAAAAAAATTATTTCTTTGAGGTTGTTCTAACTTTTTTTGGGTTGGATAGTACATTTACTGCCTTTTATTTCACTTGTTTATATGGAGGGTGATTTTGTATTGTTCAGTAGTTGTGTACACTGAGAATTCAAAGCATTTGTTTTCCATTCACTTCTTTTCACCTATTCAGCTCCCATTTGTAGGTTTATCAACTTTTATACCCCTGTTTCTAATGATGTACTACGAATGTTGTAGCCTCACTGTCAAACGTACTCTGACTGCCTTCCCACGATAATGTACAGAGGCCAACAGCTCCTCAATAGATACTAATAATTAAACAGAAAATATCAAATATAAAAATTGATTGGCTAAACTCATGTTCTGGAGATTCAGAAAGCATCTAAGAGTGATTAGTAATTTTGGTTGCTTCAGTTTTTGGGTGAGCAATTTGGAACTATAAATGGCCATATTGGGTCAGACTAATGGTCCATCTAGCACAGTGACCTGTCTTCTGACAGTATCTAGTGCCAGATATTTCAGAGGGAATGAACAGAACAGGACAATTATTGAGTGATCCATCCCCTGTCAAGACCCTAGAGGGTTTTGATTTTTTAGAGGGGGTGTTCAGCACTTTCTGAAAATCATAATGTTGGGCACTCAAAAATTGAGGCACCTAAAATCCCTAGTCACTTTTGAAAATGCTTATTCAAACCTTGAAGGCTTGAAAGTGAAGGCTTCATTGTGGAGAAATTGTACAGTTGAATATCATCCACATGCTGTATCTATGGCATGAGGCCCATGAGTTGTCATCATTTCTCCAAGTAGTCTCTTTTGAGGTTAAAGAGGAGAGGAGAGAAAACATGAGCCTTGTTGAAGACCAGGAATTACGGGATGGGGTGATAAGGAACAATTGTCCATTTGAAGCCTCTGGGCTCTGTTTGATAGAAATTATTAGATCCAGTATAGCACTGTCCTATTTATTCCTGTAGATCTCCTGTTCATGTCACGGGTGTCATGAGTTCCACAGCAACAAAAGTGACAGAGAGGTCTAGAAGAACTAGCAAAAATACCAGCAGGGCTGCCTCTGTGCTGTGTTCCAGTCTGAATCTTCTTATTATTAGATGTTGATGTAAAGAGCTGTACAAAGGAAGTCATTAAACTACAGGAAGTTTTATTGAGCCTACAAAACTCAGCAACAATTATGCATGTTCTTGAGCACCACCCACTGCCACCTTATCTATTACCTAACTATTTACATATATACAGACACCGGTATTTTATAGAGCATTCTTATAACATCTCTGTTCCTATAAGGGAAACTGAATAATTGTGATTAGATGTATAGTCTTTGAAATGCCTAGGCAACTTTACTGCTCTTTCACTTTTGTGACAAAGTTCCTCCTCTACCTCGGTGGGTCCTGCGCTTATTGGCAGATTTTGCTTGCCTCAGAGATCTTCCCCTCTAGTAGAATCCACAGTCCAGGTTAACTCCTCCTGTGTCTGATCGGGAGTTTTGGGGGGAACTCAGGCCCGTCCTCTACTCCGGGTTCCAGCCCAGGGCCCTGTGGATTGCAGCTTGTTTAGAGTACCTCCTGGAACAACTGCACGACAGCTACAACTCGCTGGGCTACCTTCCCCATGGACTCCTCCCAACACCTTCTTTATCCTCACCACAGGATCTTTCAGCAGTACGCCCTCTTACTCTCAGCTCCTAGTGCCTCTTGCTCCCAGCTCCTCACACACAACCTCCTTCCACAGCTCCTGACATGCACCTCACTGACTCACTGGGAGGCTTTTGACTAGTTTCAGCCAGCCCCTGATTGGCTGCAGGTGTCTCAATCATCCTCCCTGCCTTCTGGAAAGTTCTTAATTGGCCCCAGGTGTCTTGATTAACCTGGAGCAACTGCCATAAGGTATCAGGGATTTGTTTAGCCTGGGGCAAACATACTGGTTCCTTACTACTTCCCTATAGCCCTCTGGCCGGGAAGGAGGTAGAGGGCTGCTGCTGCTCCTCCTGCTCATCCTGCTGGGGCTGCTGCTAGGCCCTGGGCCCTCCCAGCTGCTGTTTGCTGCTATTGCTGCTCCAGCTTCTCCCCTGGCTGGGCCAAGACACCCCTCTCACTACTCTACTCTCTGGTTGCTGGCTGCCTGGCAGCTGAACCCCCACCCCCAACACCTTGGTTGCTGCTACTCCTGCTGCTGCAGCACCCCTAGGGGGGGAGGGGGCCTGCTGGCCCTCTCCCCAGAGGAGGGATGTGAGGGGGCCCTGCTCCAGCCACTGCTGTGACCACCACCACCACCATCTGTGAGGGGTCCTGCCTGACCACCGGACCACCGCCTGGAGTTGCTGGAGCTGCCCTATTTGCTGCCAGGAAGCTGCTGGAACCCAGAGGAGGAAGAACCAGGAAGACCGTAGGCTGCTGAGGGAGCACAGAGACTCTGCAGACCACCGTGGAGGGGGCCTCCAAGAACTGAGTATGTTTCAAACTGTGCTCTCGTGGTGGGGGTATTGACTGTGTTTGTAGGGGCACAGGGGGTGTGGCATAGAGCCTGCCCCCTGGTTCATCTGTGCCCCCAACCCCCACCACCACTGCTGCCCCCTCCTCCACCACCACCACCTCTGCTGCCTGCTCGCCGTCTGCCCTGGTTCCTGCCTCTGGACTCAGCCGCTTGCCTGGCTAGCCGAGCCCGTTTCCACCTTTTGGGCCTGAAGCAGCAGCCAGCCCAACTATTGACTTTGCACGAGCGCACGTGGGTGCACGTGCCCCTCCCCATACCCCTTGGACTGACCCTCCCCCTCCATCAGCACACCCCTTGCTTTGTCCCTTGCCACCCGCCCCATTTTCCCTTGCAGCTATCTGGGCCCCTCTCCTTTTTTGGTCCCAGCCCCTTGCTAGTTTCAGTTTTGCCCGCCCTGCCCCTCTCCCTCTGCAGCCTTGTTTGTTTGCCCTGCCCTAGCCCTGAAACTAGTCCCTTGGTTTTCTGCCCCATTCCCAGTTGGTTGTCTCCCTCCCCCTGAAGCTCCATTTGCCCTGATTAGCCCCCCGCTTTCGTGAACCCACGCCCCCTCCCATGCGCTTGTGCCCCTCCCCTGTTTAATTTTAACCCTATCTCACTGCACCCCCATGCTGTTATATCATCCCCTCCCCTAGTGCAACAAGAGGAGCCGGATTTCCCATCTTGAGTCGGTGACTGAACCCACCCCCGCACTAGTCCGAGATAACCCTGAACCCTGTCCCCACTTTTAGTGCCCTCCTCCCTTGCCTGCAGCCTAGCGGGGAGGAGTGGTCACCCCAATTTCTCTCCCCACCCCCCCCCAAGAGTTTTCCCTTCCTCCGCTGCTCATCATGGCAGGCGACAGGGAGGGAGGAGCCCCTCCAGACGGCACAGCCTCCCCTCCTCCGCCTGTTCCCCCGTCACCCTCCCAAGCCTCTACCTTAACCGCCGCTGCCGAACCACCTGCTCTCGCCCCCGCTGGGGCACCGGCAGCGGCAGACACTGAAGAGACCTCCGCTGCTGCCACGTCCCTCGCCCCCCATGATTCTGGGGGAGCCCCCCCAGCCGGCAGGAAGGGCCAGGGTAAAAAGAAGGGTAAGGCCCCGCGACAAAGGCCAGGCCCTCCATGGCAGAGGCAGCCACTACTGCTGCGGCCCTGCCACCGGCCGCGGCGTCCTTCCCTGCTGTTCCCTCTACCAGCTCTGCGGGTGTCCCACCCCTGGCCCCCAGAGCGTACGCCCAGGTGGCGGCAACCCCCCCACCTGCCGCAACGTCACCTAACCCGCCCACCGCCTCAGCTACCATCTATAGCGGCCAGGGCCCCTTTCCCACCTTGACCAGGAGGGATGGCGTCCGTTGCCTCCTGGTACCCACCTCGCCCCACGTAGAAACCTATGTGCGGGCGTTGGTGAGGGTGGTGGGGCCCACGGCCATCGTAGCGGCCTCCAAAATGTACGGGAAGGTAGTCTTCTTCCTCACATCGGAGGCCGCGGCCCAAGAGGCGGTGGAGAAGGGCCTGGCGGTGGGGGGCGTGTTCATCCCATTAGAGCCGCTGGAGGACTTGGGCATCCGCCTAGTCCTCACTTCCGTCCCTCCCTTCCTCCCCAATGCCGCCCTGGGGAGACCCATCTCTGTAGTCAGCCCTCTCCCACTGGGCTGCAAAGACCCCGCCCTCCGTCACATCCTCTCGTTCCGCCGGCAGGTGCAGCTCCAAATGCCGCCGGCTGCACGTGACGGGGAGGCGCTCGAGGGGTCCTTTATGGTCCCCTATCACGGGGCCCGTTACCGAGTGTACTATTCTACGGGGGAGGCCCGGTGCTACCTCTGCCGGGCGATGGGACACGTCCGGAGGGACTGTCCCTTGGCCCGGCAAGGAGGAGCATCCGAGACCCCCGACCCCGGCAGGGCGTCGGCCCCGTCATCGCCGGCGCCCCTGAATGCCCGGTGCCCAGAGCTGCCCCTCCTCCTTCCCAGTCCACCGCTGCTCCCACTCGGGCCCTGGGAGTACCTCCCCCAGTGAGCCCAGACGAGCGGGAGAGGCCCACTGCGAACAGTCTGCTGAGGCCTGTGGAGAAGGGTGAGGCAGGGATATCGCTGGGCGTGGGAGAGGGCCCGCCCCAGGGAGACTTTTCTCTCCCTTATGCTGCCCCACCACTACCTCCCCGAGTCCCTAAGAAATCGCGCCCCCCCCCTGACCCGACCCTTACTAGCCAGCCCCCAGATGATGCCATGGAGGGCTGGGCCTTAGTACAGGGGAAGCGGGGCAAGCGGAAGGCTCGAGCCCCGCTCCTTTCCGCCGATGCGGAAGCCCCCCGGAAGACCAGGAAGGGGGGAACTGATGCCGAGCCTTCCGCTTTGCCCCCGAGCGGCTTTTGTCCGCCAGAACCGGCTGGGAAAGACGTGGCAGCACCGGAAGGTATTACTGCTTCTCCCTCGGAAGCCCCCGATAGAGCCCCTTCTGCCGCTTTTGTCAACCCTGCGCACCCCGACCCGAGCATCGCTTCAGGTGCCGGCAGGGAGAACCCCGGGGTGGCAGAAGGTGACCTGCCCTCCATCTATGAGGAAATCGAGGCCCTGGGTCTGACCCCAATCACCCAGGGGGAGGACGACCCTTTACCAACAGGCATCGATCTCAATGACCTCACCCTGGTGCCCCTTTCCCCCCTCTCCCCATGCTCCCTCCCCTTGACCACCGGTTCCGCTCCCACCTCCGAGGATCCCCTGGGCTCTTCCACCTGCCCGGTCGCAAGTGACACCTTGCTGACGGCCGCCAAGCCTCCTGAAGCGACGGCCGGTGCCCTGCGGCCGGGACCCAAATCCCAGGGGGTACCCCTCATTGGGGTGGGACAACAGTTCTCCTTCCCAGGCGGGGACCCCGCAAATATCTGTCCACCTCCCGATGCCATGGCTGTAACACAAGCCATCATACTAGAGCCCAGGATCGTGGGGGGTCCCCTTCCCAATTCCCAGATCCCTCAGCCACACCAACAGAGGCCACCTCCCAGTGGCCCAGCTCCTGCGGCTCAGGATCCTCTACCCATTCCTCAGCCCGGCCCTGCTCATGTCCCCCTCCCTGCCCCTACTTCTGATCCCTGCCCCGCCCCTGATGCCGTCCCAATCTCCTACACCTCCCATGATGACACTGCCACCCCTAGGGCTGTCTCCCTCCCCTTCTCGGAGGATGACCCCCAGGGAGTGGCTCCAGTATTTCCTCGTCCCGACCCACCAGAGGCTGCTCTTCTCCCTCCGCCTCCTCCTCCAACTAAGCCGAATTTCGGGTCGGGCCCTAAGGTGCCGGCCCAGCAGGAGCTGCGTCGAGGGTCCGCCCCTTGCCTGTCCGTTTCGGTGGTCCATAGGGCTGTGTCAGGGGCCCCTTCTTTCGATAACCGGGAGCCAGTAACCCTGGCCCCTCATACGCTGCGAGAGGAGCTGCGGGAGTTCCTGGAGGACGTCCGGGGCTCCCGCAACAAAGTACAGCTTGCTCTCCAGCGATGGGGGGATTTCCACGAAATCCTCCGGGCCACGAGGGCCCTCATGGGGGAGGGTAAAGGGACTGGGAAGCAGTCCGCCACGGCCTACCAACGGGTCCGCCTTTTCCGTGACTCACTACTCACCTACGGGGTGGGTCACGGATTCTTATGCAGCCCGATGGGGACTGTGAGTGACTCTGCCAGCAAGGATCCCCCCCAGCCCTCCTTATGGCATCTCTCCTCTTCGCAGCCTTGAACACCCGGGGCTGTAGGATGGGTCTCCGCAGGAGCCAGGTGCTCTCCTTCCTTCGGGAGGGGGGGTACTCTGTAGTATTCCTGCAGGAGGCCCATACGGATCCAGCCGCTGAAGACAGCTGGCGGCTGGAATGGGGGGACAGAGTCTACTTCACCCATCTCTCTGTTCGCCAGGCTGGAGTGGCGACCTTGTTCTCCCCTGACCTACGGCCTGAGGTGCTGGGGGTTGCCGAGGCTGTGCCGGGCCGCCTGCTGCACCTACGGGTCCGTATGGAGGGGCTCGTGGTCAATCTCGTCAACATCTATGCCCCGACATCGGGCCCGGAACAGCTTCATTTCTATCAGCAGGTGTCCACCTTCCTCGGCACCTTGGATCCTCGCGAGTGCCTGGTCCTGGGCGGGGACTTTAACAACACCCTTGAGAAACGGGACCGCTCGGGGATCGAGCAGTGCCCGGCCGCCGTGGACGTCGTCAGGGAGATTGTCGAACATCACTCCCTGGTGGACGTCTGGCACGACCACCACCCGGGCGACAGCTCAACCTTCACCTTTGTCCGGGTGGAGGCCCATCGGTCGCACCACTCCCGGTTAGACCGCATCTATTTATCACGTTTTCACCTTTCGTGGGCCCACTCCTCCAGCGTCCGGCTGGCCCCGTTCTCTGATCATCATCTCGCTACCATGACGGCCTCTCTCTGAGCGGAGAGGCCGGGGCCGGCCTATTGGCATTTTAATAACAGTTTGCTGGAGGATGTGGGTTTCGTGGCGTCCTTCCGGGAGTTCTGGCTGGCCTGGCGAGGGCAGCGGCACGCCTTTCCCTCGGCGCGGCGATGGTGGGATCTAGGGAAGGTACGCGCCCGGCTCTTCTGCCGTGACTACACCCGGGGCGCCAGCCGACGGAGGGATGAGATGATAGAGCAGTTGGAACGGGAGGTCTTTGAGCTGGAGAGGCGTCTGGCCGCCAGCCCTGAGGATCCATCCCTCTGTGGGGCGTGCCGGGAGAAGTGGGAGGAGCTCCGGGAACTCGAAGATCATCGGGCCCGGGTCGCCTTCGTTCGATCCCGCATCCATCTCCTTTGGGAGATGGATCGTGGCTCCCGCTTCTTCTACACCCTGGAGAAAAAGAGGGGGGCTAAGAAACACGTCACCTGCCTCCTCGCAGACGATGGCGCCCCCCTCACGGATCCGGCGGAGATGTGTGGGAGGGCCAGGGCCTTCTACGCAAGCCTTTTCTCCCCAGATCCGACCGATCCTAACGGTTGCAGAGTGCTCTGTGACGAACTCCCTATGGTCAGCACGGGCAACCGAGACGGGCTAGAGCTGCCTCTCACTCTGGCCGAGTTCTCGGAAGCCCTCCGTCGCATGCCAACTAATAAATCTCCAGGACTGGACGGGCTGACCGTGGAGTTCTACCGCGTGTTCTGGGACGTCCTCGGCCCAGACCTTGTCACCGTCTGGGCCGAGTCCTTGCAGGGTGGGGTCCTCCTCTTTCGTGCAGGCGAGCCATGCTCGCCTTATTGCCGCAGAAGGGGGACCTCCGCGATTTACGTAATTGGCGTCCCGTCTCGCTCCTCAGCACGGACTATAAAGTCGTAGCAAAGGCCATCTCGCTGCGGCTTGGGTCCGTGCTGGCGGACGTGGTCCACCCAGACCAGACCTACACTGTCCCGGGCCGCACCATTCTCGACAACCTGTATCTGGTCCGGGATCTCTTGGAGCTTGGGTGTAGGGATGGTCTGTCATTCACCCTCCTGTCTCTGGATCAGGAGAAGGCGTTCGACAGGGTGGATCACGAGTACCTCCTGAGCACTCTGCGAGCGTTTGACTTTGGGCCCCAGTTTGTGGATTTTCTCCAGGTGCTGTACGCCTTCGCAGAGTGTCTGGTCAGGCTCAACTGGACCCTGACCGAGCCGGTCAGCTTCAGGCGAGGAGTACGGCAAGGGTGCCCCCTCTCGGGCCAGCTGTACGCTCTGGCGATCGAGCCCTTCCTCTGTCTCCTCCGCAGGAGGTTGACGGGGTTGCTGCTCCGAGAGCCGGAGCTGCGGCTGGTCCTGTCGGCATACGCCGACGATGTGCTCCTCGTGGTCCAGGACCCGGGCGACTTGGTGCGGGTGGAGGTTTGCCAGGCGATCTACTCGGCGGCCTCCTCTGCCCGGGTCAACTGGGTCAAGAGCTCTGGCCTGGTGGTAGGGGACGGGTGGCAGGCGAGCTCCCTCCCACCCGCGCTTCAGGCCATCAGGTGGAGCGCGGGTCCGCTGCTCTATCTCGGCGTTTACCTTTCTGCCACACATCCATCCCCGCCGGAGAACTGGCAAGGTTTAGAGGGCAGGGTGACAGAGCGGATCCGGAGATGGACAGGACTACTCCGGTGCCTCTCCTTTCGAGGGAGAGCACTGGTAATCAATCAATTAGTCCTGTCCATGCTCTGGTACCGGCTCAACACCCTGGTCCCGGCCCCAGGTTTCCTGGCCAACCTCCGGACGTCGATTCTGGAGTTCTTTTGGTCAGGACTACACTGGGTCTCTGCAGGGGTTCTCCATCTTCCTCTGGAGGAGGGTGGGCAGGGCCTGAAGTGTCCACACACTCAGGTCCATGTCTTCCGTCTCCAGTCCCTGCAGAGGCTCCTTTATGGTGCAGGTAGTCCGGCGTGGAGCGTATTGGCGCACGCCTTCCTACGCCGCTTCCGAGGGCTCCAATATGACCGGCAGCTCCTTTATCTCCATCCGAGAGGTCCTCCGCGAGACCTCTCCGGGCTGCCGGTCTTCTACCAGGACCTCCTCCGGAGCTGGAAGCTATTCTCAGCAACCAGGTCCGTGGCGGCCACCGAGGGGGCAGATCTCCTCGCAGAGCCCCTGCTACACAACCCCCAGCTCCGTGTGCAGGTGGCGGAGTCCCCCTCGGTGCGCCAGAGGTTGGTCCTGGCAGAAGTCACTAGGGTCGGAGACCTCCTGGACTACGACCGGGGAGACTGGCTGGATCCCCTGACTCTTGCTCAGCGCATGGGGCTCATAGACTCATAGACTCATAGACTTTAAGGTCAGAAGGGACCATTATGATCATCTAGTCTGACCTCCTGCACAATGCAGGCCACAGAATCTCACCCACCCACTCCTGGAATAATCCTCTCACCTATGTCTCAGCTATTGAAGTCCTCAAATCATGGTTTAAAGACTTCAAGATGCAGAGAATCCTCCGGTAAGTGACCCGTGCCCCATGCTGCAGAGGAAGGCAAAAAACCTCCAGGGCCTCTGCCAATCTACCCTGGAGGAAAATTCCTTCCCGACCCCAAATATGGCGATCAGCTGAACCCCGAGCATGTGGGCAAGACTCACCAGCCAGACACCCAGGAAAAAGTTCTCTGTAGTAACTTCTAACATCCCATCGTTGACCATGGGTCCTATTTACCACTGATGGCAATTAATTGACCTTTGACTAAGATCATGTTATCCCATCAAACCATCCCCTCCATAAATGTATCTAGCTTAATCTTGAAGCCAGATAGGTCTTTTGCCCCCACTGCTTCCCTTGGAAGGCTGTTCCAGAACTTCACTCCTCTGATGGTTAGAAACCTTCGTCTAATTTCAAGTCTAAACTTCCTGATGGCCAGTTTATATCCATTTGTTCTTGTGTCCACAATGGTACTGAGCTGAAATAATTCCTCTCCCTCCCTGGTATTTATCCCTCTGATATATTTAAAGAGAGCAATCATATCTCCCCTCAGCCTTCTTTTGGTTAAGGTAAACAAACCAAGCTCCTTGAGTCTCCTTTCATACGACAGGTTTTCCATTCCTCGGATCATCCTAGTGGCCCTTCTTTGTACCTGTTCCAGTTTGAATTCATCCTTCTTAAACATGGGAGACCAGAACTGCACACAGTATTCCAAATGAGGTCTTACCAATGCCTTGTATAACGGTACTAACACCTCCTTATCTCTACTAGAAATACCTCGCCTAATGCATCCCAAGACCGCATTAGCTTTTTTCATGGCCACATCACATTGGCAACTCATAGTCATCCTGTGATCAACCAGGACTCCGAGGTCCTTCTCCTCTTCCGTTACTTCCAACTGATGTGTCCCCAGCTTATAACTAAAATTCTTGTTATTAATCCCTAAATGCATAACCTTACACTTCTCACTGTTAAATTTCATCCTATTACTATTACTCCAGTTTACAAGGTCATCCAGATCTTCCTGTAGGATATCCCGATCCTTTTCTGAATTGGCAGTACCTCCCAACTTTGAGTCATCTGCAAACTTTATTAGCACACTCCCACTTTTGGTGGCGAGGTCAGTAATAAAAAGATTAAATAAAATTGGTCCCAAAACTGAACCTTGAGGAACTCCACTAGTAACCTCCCTCCAACCTGACAGTTCACCTTTCAGTATGACCCGCTGTAGTCTCCCCTTTAACCAGTTCCTTATCCACCTCTCAATTTTCATATTGATCCCCATCTTTTCCAATTTAACCAATAATTCCTCATGTGGTACTGTATCAAATGCCTTACTGAAATCGAGGTAGATTAGATCCACTGCGTTTCCTTTATCTAAAAAATCTGTTACTTTCTCAAAGAAGGAGATCAAGTTGGTTTGGCACGATCTACCTTTTGTAAAACCATGTTGTAATTTGTCCCAATTGCCATTGACCTCAAGGTCCTTAACTACTTTCTCCTTCAAAATTTTTTCCAAGACCTTGCATACTACAGATGTCAAACTAACAGGCCTGTAGTTACCCGGGTCACTTTTTTTCCCTTTCTTAAAAATAGGAACTATATTAGCTATTCTCCAGTCAAATGGTACAACCCCTGAGTTTAGAGATTCATTAAATTTTTTTGCTAATGGGCTTGCAATTGCATGTGCCAGTTCCTTTAATATTCTTGGATGAAGATTATCTGGGCTGCCTGATTTACTCTCATTAAGCTGTTCAAGTTTGGCTTCTACCTCGGATATGGTAATATCTACCCCCACATCCTTATTCCCATTTGTCATGCTGCCACTATTCCTAAGCTCCTCATTAGCCTCATTAAAGACTGAGGCAAAGTATTTGTTTAGATATTGGGCCATGCCTAGATTATCCTTAACCTCCACTCCATCCTCAGTGTTTAGCAGTCCCACTTCTTCTTTCTTTGTTTTCTTCCTATTTATATGGCTATAAAACCTTTTACTATTGGTTTTAATTCCCTTTGCAAGGTCCAATTCTACATGCCTTTTAGCCTGTCTCACTTTATCCCTACATGCTCTGACCTCAATAAGGTAGGTTTCTTTGCTGATCCCTCCCATCTTCCACTCCTTGTATGCTTTCTGTTTTTTCTTAATCACCTCTCTGAGATGCTTGCTCATCCAGCTTGGTCTAAAACTCCTGCCTATGAATTGTTTCCCCTTTCTTGGGATACAGGCTTCTGATAGCTTCTGCAACTTTAACTTGAAATAATCCCAGGCCTCTTCCGCCTTTAGGTCCATAAATTCTTTAGTCCAATCCACTTCCCTAACTAATTTCCTTAATTTATTAAAGTTAGCCCTTTTGAAATCAAAAACCCTAGTCTCAGATTTATTTTTGTTTATCCTTCCATTTAGTTTGAACTGAATTAGCTCATGATCACTCGAGCCAAGGTTGTCCCCTACAACCATTTCTTCAGTGAGGGCCTCACTACTCACCAAAACCAAATCTAAAATGGCATCCCCCCTTGTTGGTTCAGCAACTACTTGATGAAGGAATTCATCAGCTATCACATCTAGGAAAATCTGAGCCCTATTATTATTACTAGCACTTGTTCTCCAATCTATATCTGGGAAGTTGAAGTCTCCCATGATCACACAGTTCCCATTAGTATTTACTTCCTTAAAAACATTAAAGAGGTCTCTATCCATATCCAAATTAGATCCCGGTGGTCTATAGCACACCCCAAGCACTATCCCAGGGGAGGCTCTAGTAGTTTTCTTCCCCAATGTGATTTTTGCCCAGACAGACTCTGTCTTATCCATTCCATCACTTTTTATTTCTTTACAGTCTACCTCATCATTGATATACAATGCTACTCCCCCACCTTTACCAGTCAAGTAGGTCTGGAGCCCTGCCAATGAGCTACGGGGTCATGGATGAGTTTGTCTTCAACAGAGAGATGGCTTGCACTATCTCTCTTGCCACCCACATAGAACTAGGTACCATCTAGCCAAAAATGTGCATCTGCTGTGCACATCTTTTTCTTTGTACAAGTATTTTGAAATTACATTTAGATTTTCAGACCATTATGGAGCTGCTTATTATTGTTCTGAGATCAGAAAGATATCACTATTATAAAACATGATATAATTGTCATAAAATGGCTGCCAACCCATAGTTGTGTGCAGTGTTGTAGCCGTGTTGGTCCTAGGATATTAGAGAGATAAGGTGGGTGAGGCAATATATTTTTATTGGCCAACTCCTGTTGGTGAGACAGACAAGCTTTCAAGCTACACAACTTTTCTTCAGGTCTGGGAAATAAGTGTCATAGCTAAATACAAGCTTGATCAGATGGTTTAGTATAAGTAGTTGACACGCATTCTAAGAAACCATTCAAGGTGAAGTGGCCCATTAACACCTCTGTAGTCATAGGACAAAAATGGAGATTAGTGGGTTACAGATTGGATGATGGCTTATTACAACAGTGTTTTTATTATTACCATGATTTTTTGTGTCTAGCAAAGTTATGAATTTAAGCCCCTAAGATCATCTATTGAAAATGTGCAAGTTTCCTTTGAGGATGAGGACTGAGAGGTCAGAATATGGAGTGATAACTTTATGAAAAGTGTTCACCTACAGGTGATACTGTTTCTTTGTATTTTATCATTTTCATGTGAGTTCATTCAAAAGCATAGTGATTGTCTGGTTTCACCCACATAGTGGTTGGTGGGGCATTTAGTGCACTGGATGAGGTATACCCCATGTTGTGATTGGCATGTGTATGACTCATGGATATTGAAAGGTGTGTTGTGGGGAGTGTTGATCATTGTAGCAGTGTAGATAGGCCCGCAGGTTTTGCATCTGTTCCGGCAGAGTCTGGTGCTGCTTTGAGTTGGTGTCTCCTGGTCTGTGTAGCGCTTGCTTCTGATTATGAGGTTGGGGGATTGTTGAAGGCCAGAAGAGGGGGGTCCTCAAAGATTTATTTCAGGATGGGGTCCCATTGAGTATGGGTTGTAGTTGTTTGATGATACTCCATATGGGTTCCAGTGTGGGGTGGTAAGTGACAACTAGGGGTATGTGGTTGGAGGGGGGTTTATTTCTATATTGAAGCAGGTTCTCTTGGAGTATTTGAGTTCTATGTTCCATGTTCTATGATGCGATCTACTTCTCTGGAGTGTCCTTATTTGGTAAAGGCAGTTTTGAATGTGGTAAGGTATATATCCTGGACCTTCTCCTCGGAGGTATATTCTAAGGTATCTGAGTGTCTGGCTGTAGATAACAGATTTCTTGGTGTGTTTGGGGTGGTTACTGGATCTCTGAAGATAGGTGTGGTGATCCATGGGTTTCTTGTATGTGGTTGTCTGTGGGGTACCATTATTAAAGCTGATCATGGTGTCCAGGAAGTTGATGCTAGTGTGGGAGTATTCCAGACAGAGTTTAGTGGACAGTTGCTGGTTGTTGAAGTTGTGGTGGAAATCTGAGGGAGTTTAATTCATCTGTCCAGAGGATGAAGATATAATTGATGTATCTCAGGTATATCCTTAGTTTTGTGGTGCATTTGTCTAGAAATTCTTCTTTAAGGTGGCCCATCAAGAGTTTAGCATATTGTGGAGCCATTCTAGTACCCATGGCTGTTCCCATGGTTTGGACAAAGTGTTTGTTGAATGTAAAATTGTTATGGTGAGGATGAAATAGATGTGTTTGGGGTGGATATCTGATGGTTTTCCATTATCTTGCAAATATTTGAGGCAACCCACAGGACTGCAGCATGGGTGTAGATGGGCTCTGACCCTGATCCAGCAAAGCATTTCAAGTCCTATCAGAAAAGCAACTTTGACATGGGCAAACCATAGCACCTGAGTTGATGAATCTGTTGTCCGTCCCTATTACACCAATTATTTCATTATATAGGAAGGTTAAAAACTATACTGTGTGATAGGCAAGCTCCGGCCACCCATGCCAAAGTAGATGTTTCTTTATTGAGGCACTGCAGTTTATCATCATCTTTGCTTTTGTGCATTACTTTCAACCAACAGTGCTCCCATAAACCAAATATGAAAGTAAATTCATATTTTTCTTTTAGTCTTTGTACAACAAATCTATGTATGGAATTTTCCCAATTAGCGTCATAATTATCAGACCATGGAAAATCTTTTTAAATTGAGTGTCTTTGCGTAAAATTTTACACTAGTGGCAGTTGTTTTCACACACTTCTTTTATAATTCGGTATGAAAGCTGTAACTTTTTACCAGTTCTGACTTTGGATAAAGTTTTAGCAAGGAATAAATGATAATAGATCTTTGTTTCAAACTAAACTGTAAGAAAGGACATGAAGTATTTTTTTAGTCATTTTTAGAAGGACTGTGATGTTAGTTTTATTATGTTTCTTGGTTCTTGCTCAGTCAATGAGCTGTATCTGTGGAGGTCCTATGGTTGGTGAAAATAATATTGCCAGTTTGATTACTTCCTTGAACTAAGGTCGATCATTTAATTATAGTTTGTACATCTATTAACATATTACAGTTCATATTTTGATTGGTGTTCACATTTTTGCTTGAGATTTTTTTAAAGTAGTTTTCTTTCCATAGAGAACTGATCTAATGAAATATAGCGTCTATTTACAGAGGGGTTTGTTTGCTTTAGTTTTGTCTTTTGAAACTATAAACAAAGCAAAATACATTTATCATATAGTCATACTGTAGCTGGTAGGGAGGGAAAATTTTCACTTCAGTCATTTGCTCATAAAGCCTCTCACTATCTAGCCTTAACCTTTACAAAATTGGAATGTGGGTCTCAATGCTATGTTCAGAGAAAGCTTTGGGTAAGGTGCTTAAGCACATCCCTAATCTTGTGAATAATCTCATTAAATTTAGGACTGTTTTTAAAATCACCGAATTTTCACTGAAATAAAATGTGTGCATTTTGCTTGGATGAATTGAAGTCAGGAAAAACAGGGTCTTCTTCCTTTCATGTGGAATGCCACCTCTTGCTCAGGCCATCTGTGGAATCTGTTCCTGCTTGCTTGTGCATCTGACATGGTACTGATAGTGAGCAGAAGCACAGGACTTGCCTATCCCCTGATGGAGGGAGTCAGCGGAAATGCTCCAAGAAGTTCCTTTCAGTTTTCCTTTTTCTAACCCATTTCAGGAGGTTTTTGGGCCGGGGGCGGGGGGTGGTGAAATTCTGGGACCTACATTAAGCTGAGAGATTTATGGGGGTTGAACACTAGGTGATCTGCCTCTCCCTTAACCAAGGGACATTGCAAGATCAATACACTAAAGCCTTGTCTACACTGGCAGTGATGCATAGGATATGCATAGCTCCCTACAGTGCAGAAAGGCTCTCTAGCAGCTCCCTGTGGTGAGGAAAGGCTCCAGTAGCGGGGAGCTGCCAGAACCTTTCCCTACTGCCGCCCTTCCTTCCCAGCAGTGGGGAAAGGTTCTGGCAGCAGGGAGGCAGTGGGACATTGCACTGCTAAAAATAGCAGTGTAGATGTGGGAAGTACTGCTTGGGTGTGTAGAGAGCCATGCAGGGTATATACCCTAATGTTTTGGCATGTCTTTACTCACCTAAGAAGTGCTCACTATCTACACTGCTATTTACACCTGTGCTACAGGCGTGTGCTGTGTGCGTACCCTACATGGTGCCCTAAGTGTAGACGTAGTTTAGGTTAACAAATGTTAGGCTAACATGGAAACATCGGACTGGGCAAAGATGACCTTGAACCAAAACCCCATTTCTGAACATCCTCAAACATCAGGATTGTCCTAAATATGAACCCAGATCTGAAGTTTGTAAGTGACCGTTATCTTTATGATAGGATGAACTAAAACTAATTCTGACCACCTCTGGTATTTGAAATCTGGATCCTAATCCAAATGTTGTAGCTTGAGGCCATGTCAGATGGAGAGGGTGGAATTTCAGACAGGTTATTGCTATACTAATGCACGGAATACATTTGTTGTAGGAATCAGTTAGCAAAACCCAAAATATTTTAGTCTTATGTTTAAAGTGCATCGCCTCCAGTTCTTCCAGTCAGAACATACCGGGTTTCAACTTCCATGTTATGAAACAAATTGAATTTGCTCCCTTGTCCTCTGCAGGCTATTTATCAAATCATTTCTGATAATGTCTTATATAGCATGTTCTTGAATATGTGAGGTTAATTGTGAAAAAGAGTGGTTGTATATTTATGAACATATACATTTCTCAGTGAAGATGAACCATTTTCAGTTGTCTTTGAAATAGACAATGTGTTCTGTATCAGTATGTTTGAAAATCGAACATCACTGCTCATCTAAACCCTATGGTTCCATATGATTTGGCCAGTAGAGCTATTTTATTTATTATAGGTCCATTAGAGAGAGCACTTCTCAACTCTGTGCTGCAACTGAATTCATAATCACGGCTTAAAGGGGCATTGTTTATTGATTAGCATGGTGAATATTAATTACAGCCATGTGCATTGTTATGATATCTGTTGATAATTATATCCTTATTATAGAGTTATCAGATATCTATTAACCTCAACACTTGAAAAGGTATATCATTGCTTTTCTAAAACAACTCTAGCTAAATCTTCTTTTTAATCTCCTAAAGAGCAAAACACATCAGTGCTCAGAAGAAAGGCAGAAGGCAGATTAGTGTGACTGTTGTGTAAGCAGTGGTAATACTTCAGAAATATCAGCAAAACTAAATTAAAAGCCTCATCTCAATAAATAGTTTGCTTAGTTTAAATTCTCTTGAACTTAATGCAGTATTAATCTTGTAGAATTGCTGCTATCACTAACTCTGTTTATAATACAGTAATAATAATGTAGAAAAAAAACATAGAAATACCTTAATAATCACCCTCCACTCATGGTACCTTCTTGGTATTTAGCCACTGAAGAATCCAGGGGAGTTCTGTGCTTGGGTCTTTCCAGATTTTATATCAAATATATATTTTACCACAATTGAATACAGAAGGAGCTTTTATGCTTATTCAAGACTAAATCCTCAGCAGGTATAAACTGTCATAACTCCACTGAAATCATTGAGGTTATGCCAGTTTACATTTATTGTGAATTATAATTTTATAGGTGGGGCTGGTAGCATCACCTATTATTAAGGTTGACCTACACTTCCCATTAGAATCCCCATTTTCAGATGCCACAAATGTTGCCAAACTAACTATTTAGGTAGATTTTTTTAATATTCGGTGTCTGCTTCAACCTGAATTTTTGTGGAAAATTTCAGCCAAAATGTTTCAGCCATTTCTCAGAATGAGGCTTGGGGAAAATATGTTGTTTTGCCCATGTTAAAAAAAATTCTGTTGATCTTCTTTTTGATAAGCTCAAATGCTCATGCCTTGGTGTCAACCTACTATTTCTATTGGTTGTTCCATTAGGAGAGAATATTAATTCTATGTAACCTTAATTCAGCCTCCTTGTTGTTATACATTATGACACAGCCTTTAATTACATGCTTACATATTATGTTCTCCACAGGAACCCTTTCTCATTCAGTGCACAGGATGAACCTACCATTGGGGTGAATAAGGATTGGGTAGTAAAGGAACCTAGGACTGTCTCTAGGACTGCTGCCTCATTTGTTGCAGAAGTTGGAAGCTGTTCAGGGAATGCACCAGGGGATTGCAGAGAGATAAAAGATGCTATTCTAGAGAACTGGACCCCATCCCTGCTTCTGCCACATAGTTTTTATGTGATACTAAGTCAAGATGCTTAAATAAAACTTTTTATGGATGGGAAAACTGGTAAATCCTAATTTTTGCCATGTAATGTCCATGTTCTGTCCCCTGCTTCTACATGAGCAGTAACATTGTGATGACAGAGATAACCACTCATCACTCCTTCCCCTCCAGTTCCTTTGCATACTTTGGGAGAGTAAATTGTCCTGGTTGTCATGGCAACAGCTGCCTTTGATAACTGATTTACCTCAGACGGCCTGGTACATTATTACAAAGAAGGGTCCCTGGAGGGACTGTAGGGAAAGCAGGCTGGCTTTGGCTAGGTGCCTGCTGTGTACTGTGGTAATTTACACCGTTTCTTTTCTAGGGGTAATTGTTACTTTTCTTTTTTTTTTTAAAAAAAAAGGGTTACATGAAAATTCTAGCTCATTTTCAATTATATTTGTTTATTTGCTTCTTACAAAGTTGGGGCTATGGCTTTGTGAATATTTACCTTTTCAAAAAAGCAAGGAATTATAGCTGAGTCCCTACTCAGATTTCTGTTACACAGTTTCAAAAAAGTCATTTCCAGTTTGCAGTAAAACTGAAGTTTCATTAAACATGCCGTGTTTGACTACAGTATAATTTAAATATTTTCAATACATTGGTCAACATGGCATTGAGTGGTGAAATATGGAGCTTCACAAAGATAACACTGGCAATAAAATATACTTTGAAGATAACATAGATCTGTAAACAGCACCATGACAGGATGTACCAGGCATTTGCTGCCCCTATCAGAGACCACACTGCCTTGTTGCAACTCCCTCTTCCCTCCTTCCCCCCCAGCAAGATATCCCGCTAGAAGAAAAGAGCAGCAAGTTCAGACTTTAAGTATTGCTTAGTGAGGCCTCCCGTGATCAGCTGCAGGCAGAACCAGCAAGGACTGGTCCTGCAGCACCTAGAAAGGCCGGAAGCAGAGATACCAATCCAGACAGAGACCAGCAGGCCAGATAAAAATGGCTAGCTGCTTCTATTAGGGGCAAATTTTGAGTGAAGCCAGGATAGAGAATGAAGAGTTTCATTGCTCTAATCAAGCTATCTGGCCCGGTCAGGGGCCTAACCTTGAAAATATTTGCTTTCAATCTCTGTAAAGAACTATTGTTTATATTCAGGATTTTAATGTCAGGTGGGTACTTTGAGTTCAGTGTTAATTTGTTATTTTGTACACCTCTGGTGAACCTGCTCCATGTCGTGCCAGGCTAGGGGTGAGCTCTTGCCAAGCACCTAAGGGAATAAAAATTCTGCCTATTAAAAAAAAAAACACCTAAGGAAATTCACCAGCACAAACTTCATTTAATGTTAGTTAAGGCTGCTCTCATCAATAAACTAAGACATACAAAATTAGGAAATACAAAATTAAGTATTAAAAAGGACTTCAGTAATTGAGCGGAGAGTATGCTTATAACATTTGTTGTGACAGCAAGATGGGAGGGATTGCAAGCACTTTAGAGGACAGGATTAGAATTCCAAAGGAAGAATTGTTCAGAAATCAATAAGATGAAATCAAGAGAGACACATACTTAGGAATGAAATATCAAATGTGCAAATGCATAATGGGGAATAACTGGGTAGGCAGCTGTACTGCAGAAAAAGACCTGGGAGATATAGTGGGTCACAGATGTAATGTAAGTCAGTAACATGCTTCAGTTGCAGAAAAGGCTAGTATTTTGGAGTTTATTAACAGGAGTGTCATAGGTAAGACACAAGAGATAATTATTCCACTCGACTTGGCACTGGTGATATCTCAGCTAGAGTATTGTGTCCAGTTTTAGGTAACAAATTTTAAGAAACATGGTGACAAATTGGGGGAAGTTCAGAGAAGAGCAAAAAAAAAAGATATTTAGGTTTGAGAAAAGAAGACTGAGGGGGTACCTGATAAGTGTTCACAGTCCTCTTTATAACAGTCCTTAATATATTTCATCAGTTGTTCTCCGGGTCCATTGAAGGTAGGACAAGAAGTACTCAGCTCAATCTTTAGTAAGGGTCATTTAGGTTAAATATTAGAAAGTTTTTCCTAACTATAAGGATAGTTATGTACTTGAACAAGTTACCAAGGCAGACTGTGGAATTCCTGTCACTGGAGGGTTTTAACAACAGTTTAGACCAACACCTGTCAGGGATGGTCTAGGTATACTTGATCTTGCATAGGTGTGAGGGAATGGACTAGATGACCTCTTGAGGTTTCTACCTTCCCTACGTATTTATGATTCTGTGAAAAGTCTGTGAAGTCAAGTACTTTTAACTTAAAAAATGTCAGAATGAACATTGCCCATACAATGTTAGTTTGGTGCTCTTGTACACATGCATTATGATACAGCCTTTAAGTATATGATCCCTCTTTTTTTTTTTTTTTTTTAACATAGGACCTCTGGTTCATTTAGTGCCTAGGAAGCACCTACTCTGGGGATGAATTGGGGTTGCTAAAGGGCAGTTATAATTGTAGAAGGCTTTTCCTACACTCACCTTTGTGTCTCCCGCATACTGTAATAGTATTAGCACTCAGTTTTGAAATACTGTGTAAGGTGAGAAGACAAACTTTTTTAAATAAAGGATTTATTCTAGCAGCAATAGAATTTTCTTCTACTGGAGAAAGATGATCTATTAGTCTGAACATATCCATGCATGTTACCTAAATAAAGTTAATCAGAAGCTGCATTTTATAATTTATTTAGCCTTGCAGTTAAGCAAGGTGAAGAGTAATTTATGTAGAGTTATCTTTGCTTAACAGACGTTGGTCATTGACAGTAAATTCACAAATAAAGGACTTTCTTTAAATTTACTTTTTTTTTATGCCAACTCTTCGATGGAGGAGGATATTTAGCTGTAGCTGCCTCAGAGAACTAGGTGATCGTAGTGACCAGTTTACATCATTACTCACCATCTCTGACATTACATCCTACTGGAAAAGTTCAGAAATCCCAATACTTGACATTGATTCTGTCTCCTTAGAAAAATAACCTCTCTCTATAAATCTTTAAAGGATGTGTTGATATGCTATTGCACCCTTTAGTTAGCAAATGCATAGATATTTGCTGAGCTAAATACCATCCAAAATGTTTTTATTGGTTCTTTTAAACTAGAAGTTAGGAAAGAATTAATTTTGCTGCCAGGGCTGATTGTGGCATTGCTAAATGCACTACAGGAATCATTATTTTCTTTGGTACCTACACAGGTATTGATATGAGCATCTAGTTACATTACTTTTATGACATTGTAGCTAACTTTGATTATTCGCTCTTTATAAAGATTGTAGACTCTGATTGTGAGGCTGTCGTAATAGCTGGAAATGATGAAAAATGTCAGACAGCCCTAATATAGATTATTTATACTAGAAAGAGAAAAGAATTGTTATTTTTAATCAGTGGAGAATATGACAGTTATTTCAAGGCATTTGTAACATACAGTGACAACATTTAAAGTAGTAGGACTTGATCCTAATAGGCTTCCCTAAACTTTCTTCCTCTCATTTCCGTTCTTCTGTACCAAACTGATTAAGCATTGTGCTTTTTTTCTATTGGCAGATTTTCTTTTGTAATAGAAAATGCATCTATTTGTATGTCTATACACTGTTGGACTATTATATATATACAGAGGTATATGTACATTTATAATCAGGTTATATAAATATAGAGAAACAAATTTCTTTTTAAGAAAGTTTAATAAAAATGCTTCATACCATTTTTCAAAGTGAGATAGCGTTTCAACTAGGTCCACATAAAATGGAGTTGCTAATATGCTAACGGAATATTTCAAATACTATGGTTCAGAATCTCAGCTGATGTACCTCCACTGACATCAATCAGAGTCTGTCCCTGTATCTTGAAATATTACACATTGTAGGAAGCCTGTATTCATGATGTTTTAAGTAATTGAGTAGGGAAAATACATGTATGTATTTCTTTTGGACTAGAGCAATACAACTTTGATTGGTAAACTATGTCAAATTGCTTTAGAGAAATAAATTTCATAAGACTACTTGCACCCTTAATACTGTATGTGTTGTCTTAAATATATAATATGACATAATTGTTAGACAAAATAAACTAGGAGTAAAATTATATAGAGTAAGTGTTGGCCAAGACAGCAAAAATATCAACTATTAATTTCAAATGTTAATAATAACCCAACCACTTTGCACTAGCAGAAATAGTTTGAAGAAAAAAAATGAGAATACTGCTATACTAAAAGTGTGAAGCTGACACACACAGTACCCTCTAAAGTATCTCAAGGCTTTTTCCATATCTTCTATGCTCCAATGATTTTTTTTATTATGTGCTGTCAGATGAAAGGCGTTTCTAATTTGCACAGATTACATGAATTGAATTTGCAGTGCACATCTTTTACATTTAATAACTCACCAGTGCAGTTCTACAGAATTATTAAAAATATTGTATAGCAACTTAAAAGCTATCAAACTGTATCATGTGTGTCTGGCCCTTTTAAACCGCTTGCAAAGACAGAACAAAATGTTTACATAGGTGTGGTGATAATGAAGTGGACATTTGGTGCTGTGCTTCTAATGTCATGTGGAATGTATCCCAACATTGAAAAAGCAATAGTACAACAATTCAAAGTACAGTATTAAAATATGATGTCTGTGTAATCATTTTTCCACTTAATATAAGCAAAGTGTGTATTCATCATATTGAATACAATATGACACTTTATCAGTTGATGCTTGAAAATGTAAGCTGGTGGTTTGCACATATGCAAACCCATCTCTATTCAGCAAAACACTTAAGCACATGTTTAAGTCCCATTGACCTGAATTGGACTTAAGCACATACTTAGTTATCCAAGTGCTTAGGTGCATTGCTGGATTGGGGACACAGAGAGAGAGCAATTGTTAAAAGATATTAAACAGTCATTGTATACGTAACAGTTTTGTTTTCTATAATGTTTGTTTCAGGCTGACAAGAAAGAAAAGAGTAATGCCCTGAATATTGCAATAGATAATATGTGCAAGAAGACAAGAAACCTTCGCAGACAGGTAAAGAATTTGGACTCAAAATGACAGGAAAGCAGATTTATCTAAATACTACTTTTCCTGCTTTTGATATCATTATAATTTTTAAAAGAAAAAGGAATTATCACCCAGAGCATTTATAATGTTGTTACAAATATATAACCTCCCAAAGGTCCAAGATTATGAATAAGGCCCCAGATGTGGGTCTGGATGCATATATATATATATATATATATATATGCAAATTTCTGAAAAATGTATACATTTATATGCATATACTTCGTGTATGCATATATAAAGTATATGCATATAAATGTATACATTTTTCAGAAGTTTGCTTATTATGGCATTTGGAAATTTGGAGTAATTTTGTACAGGATTGGTGAAATTTCACATATATTATTCTTGTCTATCTGAATTTTGCCCTAAAAACAAATCTTGAAAAGCCATTTTTGCTTGAAAATTAATACTTATGAGTTGCGTAAGAACTTGCAGGAGGAGGAGGTTAATGGTGCTGTCTTCCTCGTGACCACATTGTGTGGAGGAATAAGGTTTGAGCTGGAAGGCATGAAATCCTGAGTTTTATATGTGCCAATATGTGGCTTTAATAATTCTTTTCAATTATAGCACTTGACGAACATTAATTATGCCTCACAACGCTCCTATGCAGTGAATACAAATAATTGCTCTCTGGTTTGTTTCTGTAGTTTTCATAAGGTGTTTCAGGGTCTACAAGACCAAATTAAATATGGAATTAGGACTTCTCCAGTAGCTGGTTTTCAGTCCACATGACTCAACTGGCAAGATCAGGGCCATAGTGTGCTCTGTCCTGTGAGTAATGGAATATTCTAGTGTTCTACAGCTTCCATCACTTTGGTGCTTTGACTTCACACACAATTTTATGGAGGGAACACAGTGAAGTTATGTTTGAAACTAGCTTTAATGAGTGATAGGTGATGTAGAACACAGCACACATGTCCATCATAGACACATTGGTCCAGTCACCAGCTAGCTGGTAGGACATCATGAGCCATCCCACAAACCCAAGTTCAGTGAAAAACAAGATAGGGAAGGACGGATTCAAAAGTGGGTATCTCTCATTTTGGAATTGTATATTCCAGGAATTTCTGAACATGTTAAAATATTTTAAAATATTTCCTGTGGCTTTTATTTGTTGTTATGTGTATGGTGCCATAGATGTTCATGGCACTTTTATCATGTAGTTATTTGTGTGCAGTGTACCCTAGATCAGTGCTTCCCTCACTAGCAGAGCTGTATACATTTTAAGGAAGGGATGATGGCAACTGATTCCAATGTCTCCTGCTATGTATCTTGAAATATTGCCAGTGTTAATATTCCCATCCCAGCTCTTTCCCATTGTACTTGTGGATAATCTGTTGTGCCTTGCACAGATGTTTTGCCTATGGCTATTGTTTAGTTAATTTCTGGAAGGGATCTTAGCGCAGATGTTTCCATGTCTGTCCCCTTCTCTTATCTACTGATGGCTTTTCTGCACACAGTGCAGATTTCATTGCCAATGTCCTTTTGAAACTAATAATTACTCTGTTTATTTCAGGTCTTTTGCCAACGTTGCATGTGAGAAAGCAGTTTTCCACACTCATCACAACATTGGTTCTAATAGCATCACACACACATGCTGATATTCCTTCTTTACCTTCTGAGGACAGTATACCCACAGATTTTATAAACTATAATTTTCTATATGTTCATTTTTGCTTTCTGTGACGCTTCAGTCACCAAATCCAAATCCTTCATAAGGGGAAAACCTTACACCTTAAACAACAGCAACAAAAAAGTTTGCCAGAAGTCACCCTTTCTCTGCCTCCCGCTTATGGTGTCTGCAACATCTTTCCTTTTCAGTGTATAATATGATACGTTTACTGTCCAGTAACAATCACCACCATGATTGTCCCTCCTCTTCTTTGTCTGTCTGCTTGCCTTTCTGTCAATATTATAATGTAGTTCATGGGGTTCTGCCTCATAGGTGATAAGAGTTAGAAACAGACCCCTTAAGATATAGGAAAAATCGCTTGCTATGATCATGTTGAAGAGAAATTGATACTGCTTTAGACACCATAAAATAATTTTCTGGACTTTGCCTTTCGGTCTTTTCCCGTTCCCTTCTCTTCACCTTTTTATCCATTTTCTTGTTTTTGCATGATTTTGTTTCCTTTCTTTCTGTGTTGCTATAAGAATTATGTTTCTAAAACCCAAGCGCCATCTATAACTCAGCAAAAGTAAAACACAGCAACAATATTTCACAGTTTTATACACCACAACAAAAGGCATGGCAGTGGCTCTGTTCTCTTAAAAGTAACTGTTTCATTTTGCTGAATTTCCAGACAGAGAGTTCCTCAGAACCAAAGTATAGCAAGAACTAAAATCTCCATATATGAAAGATTAATTAAGCCAATCAATCAATAAACAGCTAAATAGAAGAGTTAAACAGGAGATAAAATAAAGTGTTGATTAGAAAGCTGGCTTTAACTTTCTGGATGCTGCAGATATGTTATGCATCGACGGGGTTATTACAGTACCTGTTCCTAAAATGGAACTTTGGTGAAACTCTGTACAGATGCAGGTATCTGTGTTATGCAGCACTGGGGCCTTAGTATGCAATGTGGCATTTGTGGTGGTCTTGTACAGCATCACATGATAGAATGAACTGTGCACCTATTAAAATATCTATAAGCTCTAAAGGGTCTGCTCCTGCAATGCTGAGGTCAGTGGGAGATTTGCCTTTGACTTGAATAGGTCAGAATCAGGCTGTCCTGTGAATGCATTAGTTCAATGCAAGTAAAATGCAGTAAAATGAGTGACATTAAAGTAATACACACATTTTTAGATGGCATGCTTGATTTGGCCGTTACCTGATCCAAAACAAATCTTTCAGAGAAAATGAAACAGCATCCATGGTTACGGTGCTGCCGTGGCTTTTTTATGTTAGTATTGTAATGAAATTTGGCAAGTTCAGGACCTCTCCCTTCATAAAGAAAATAATAAAGTAGTTTGGCGTGTATTTAATTGGAATAGTAATGTCTTAGACCCTAATCCTGCAAAGACATACAGACATGTTTAATTTTAAAGAGATGAGTAGATCCACTGACTTCAATGGCACTAGCCACGTGAATAAAAGCAAGCATGTGCTTTTGCAGGATAGGGGTCTACATGTATTTTGTTCTTGTTGTTGAAACTCTTACTCTCCCTTTCTGAGTTGTTAAACTGGATAACAAACAAATGTAGGTAGGTGTTGAATGTGCAAATGGAGACTCTAATACAGCATTGGGATCTGGTAAGCTGGACCCCTGTGGGTCTGTTGACACTGCACATCAAGGCTACCTCTACACTACACACTGATTGCGGCGGCGTGTAGTGTATGTGTAACTACACGTCGAAGTGAAAAGCAGGCTGCATCCACGCTGTGGTATGTAGTTAAATGTGTCAGTGGAAGGCTCTGATGGGGGGAAGCAGTAGGGAAAGTTTTCAGAAGCTCCCTCCTACCAGATTCTTTCTGGGGAAAGCCACCAGAAACCTTTCCCGTTTCCGGACTCTTGTCAAGAAGCAGAAGAAGGCTCTGGCAATGGGAGTCAGTGTAGGGTGACCAGATGTCCTGATTTTATAGGGACAGTCCAGATATTCGGGACTTTGTCTTATATAGGGGCTTATTGCCTCCCACCCCCATCCTGATTTTTCACACTTGCTATCTGGTCATCCTAAGGCAGTGGGACACTGCATGTCTAAAAAGAGCGGTGGAGATGGGGAGGCAGAGCTTGGGCAAGAAGAGAGTCATGTAGGTGAGTACTCAGGTACATACCCACATCCTTCGGGCATGTTTTTACTCGCCCAAGCTGTCTCTCACTAGCTACACTGCTATTTATACGCATGCTGGGGGCAATCCAAGTATGTACACTACATGCCACCAAAAGAAGTATGCAGTATAGACGTATCCTACACCAGGGGTCTGTGGAGCTTGGGTTTGTGGACTCAGCATTTCCAAGCACATGCTTGAGCAGCCCCACTGCATTGTAAACCTGTGTGTACAATTCCTGGACCCAGGATTCACAGCCATGCTAATGTGTCCATGCTGCACTAGGCAGACCTTCTGACTGGGGTCTGTGGCTTGATCTGCATCCGTGCTGCAGACTGACAGGGCTTAGACCCGAGTCATGAGTGCTTCCTGACCCAGATCAGACTGATTTGTGTGTGGAAGGAAGAGGGGCTTGGGCTAAAACCAGAGCCAAGGCTTAGTGTGCAGTGTAGACACTATGTCTGTGCAGCATCCCATTGATTTGAGATCGTATAATGTATATTATGTGATAAGCTAGTTTCAAATAGATTGCAAAAAGTTCCAAAAATGGCTTGAACATCATTGTTCAGGAATGTCAGAGTCTGACTCAATGCCTATTGAAGTCAATGGGATGCTTTTCTTTGACTTGAGGTATCTGATCAGGACTGTAGCTAGACAAGTATTTCCCAAAGTAGTGGAATCTATATCCAAAGCTTGCCTTGCAGGCACAGATTTCCTCTGTTGTTAGCTCTGTGGGTATATATGCTTCCCCATATAAAGGGAGAGCAACATCAGAAACGCTTTGGTTTTTTCATATCTGCCTAACCGTAGAAGTGCTTACCCACACTGAGCTCTTTCACAGAGGGACATTGGAACTAAAATGCTATATAAAAATATTTTCCTTTGGGAGCAAACCAATTAGTGCCTTTTCACTTGAATATTAGCTTTAAGATGCTTTTTCTTTTCTGTTACAATCAATGTCTTCTATATTAGTATCATCATTTTTTATATGTACTGATTAACATGGGCTAGAACAAATAAGTACATATTTTGCACTGGGGAACTTAATACAATTGATAATGTTAATTATATTCCATGTAATGCTTTGATTTGTGTACTTCCTAGAGTGTATTATATGATTACAATGAACTCATTTAGATTCAGAACCTAGAAAATATCCTCTGAGTAATTTCCCAAACATCAGTTATAAGATTATATGAAATCTAATTTAAGATAACTAATTTGTACTGGAATGCTACACTTGTTTAATAATTTAAGATGGAAGTTCAAGAACAATTAATGCAAATGGAGAAAATTTGACATCAGACTTGTTTATTATTCTCCTTGCTGTATTAATCTATTATCAGATGTTCTTATCAGTGAACTCATTGGTATAATTACCATGCCATATATAATTTAGCTAATCCAAATATATTGTTTGACCTGCAACAAGGTAGAAAACATTTGGGTAATTTTACAGTTATAAAAAGACATGATGTAGAAGATATTGGGTATAAATGAGAACAAACATCGTTATAATTGTATGCTCTTCCAGAAATAAAATATCCTCCTTTCTTGGAGCCTGACCTTTAAGAGAAAATGCAAAGGAGACAAGGAGAGATTTATTTTAGTGATAAATTGTTTATTTTATTAGACCCAATTTAGCAGTCCATCCCTATTCAGCACAACATTTTAGTACATGTTTAGCTTCCATTGACTTCAATGGGACTCATCCATCTGTGTAAATGCCTGCTGAAGTGGGACCATAAGAGTGTGTGTGTGTGTGTGTGTGAAATAATATATTTTATAATAAAATTATCCCTAAAAATTAAATAGACATCTTTGAAGTGGATAAATTTTACCTTCAGTAATTTCCATTTATATACTGCCATTTTTATAGGATACAAAGAAATTCATAGAAGTACTGATAATGTATAGTTCAGATTTCAATTACTGTATATTAATCTTATTCAATTATGATAGTTTTTATAATTACTGTAATGGTCTGTAATACAGAATATAATATAATCTGCTGATAGGAAGATGCTTTATTTTTCAGCTTCGGAAAGCTATTATAGATCATGTCTCAGACTCCTTCTTGGATACCACTATTCCACTTCTAGTTCTCATTGAGGCTGCTAAAAATGGAAGAGAAAAGGAAATAAAGGAATATGCTGCTATATTTCGAGAACACACCAGCAGGCTTGTGGAGGTAAGTTTCATGGATCTGCAGCTGGATTGAATATATGTGATAAGTGACTTCATACTGCACTACATTTTTCTACCTGATTTGATAACATAGTTATGCAGAGTAACTCAGCAAAATGCATCAGCGGCTAAATTCAGTAACAACATATGCTTTCTTTGTTTACTTCCTGCATAGCTCTAAGATCTGGATTTATGTGATCTTGGCCTCATATGAGATTTCATGACAATGGAAACTAGTGGCTTATTTTCTTCCCTCTTTAAATCAATGGGAGGCTTCCCAAAGAGGAGTTCAGTAGGAGGAGGATCAGATGCTAATACAATAAGAAACAATAACTTGAAATATTTTGGAACTCTACTACCTGGACTGTTGGAAGCCACAAGTCAGTGTTAGTTATTTGCAAACTGTTTCACCCTTAATGTCTCTAACATGCAGCCTAATGTGAAATGTATAATCAAGCTTCCTGATCAAGGACTTGTTACTTGACCCGCAGTTTAAACCCATGTTCCTGGAAAACTGAACCATGGTGGGTAGATGGCTGTGGTTGTGTGGAGCCTGGAGCAGAAATAAGTATCTGTCTGTGTGTACCAGTTTGCAGGATTTGGTCCTAAAAATACCATATATACTTGTTCATAAGCCTACGTTTTTTAGTAAAAAAGGGAAGCATCAGAAAAGGGGGTCGGCTTATGAACGGGTATAGAGTGGGAGGTGGGACACAGCCCCTCCCCCCAACAGAGGGGGCAAGGAGAGACAGCACAGTGCCGCCCAGTCTGGCCCACTGGAGCACGCTGCGGCTGTGCCTCCCAGCCCGCCGGAACAGGAACACGCTGCGGCTGTGCCGCCCGGACTGGCTGTCTGGAGCAGGCTGCGGCCGTGCAGCCCAGCCTGCTGGAGCAGCTCCGACCAGGCCAGAGGCATCCTCCCCTGACCCGCTCTAGTTAAGGTGGAAAGGATGGGATGGGGAGAGTGTGGGGGTCCCAGGCTAGGGGTGGGGTCATGTGGGGGGTGGTCACAGAGGTTACTCCCCTGATCCCCAGCTTCTCCCCTCCCAAAATATTTCCCCACCAGTTGCTGTCCCGGCCCGTCAGGGTAAGCAGCTGGTGGGCCGAGACACTTTGTTTACTTAGGTTTACCTCCGCGCCTGCGGATGATCAAGGTAAACAAACTGTCTCGGCCCTCCAGCGGTTTATCCTGATGACCCAGGAGCCAAAGTTTGCCGACTCCTGGATTATAGGGCCGTCTTATGAATGGGTCATAAATTTTTTCCATTTTTACTTATCCATCTTGGGGGTGAGGGTCAGCTTATAAACAAACCGGCTTATGATCGAGTATACACGGTGTACTCAAATAGATGCAAACATAAGTTTAATTTTATTCAGAGTGGAATAATTTTATATGTAAAAGGTAAGAACATTATTTTCTATTACTTCGTAAATGTGCTGAATAGAATTGTTTGGGACCTTGAAACCCAATCCTGTAAACACTATGTACATGAGTAACAATACTCAAAGGGACTATTCACATGGATAAAGTTATTTGTGGGTATGCAGCACCGGGGCGTTAAACACTAAAAACACTGGAAATGCCCAAATTAGGGTTCTCAAACCAATATAATCTCAGATGCATGCTACATCTTGTGAGCTCTTGTATCCAATGTCAGTGATGTAAAACTTGGGAAAAAATCAATGATTTTTCTGTGTGGCTAAACATTATTCAGTAAAACTATTTGTCTCAGAACCAAATCATTAGTCGTGGCTGATCTGCAGATGACTAAAGACAAGTAGATAAAGAGATGGCTAAACTGGAATTGGGATATTTTATTTGTATCTGTCTTCATGTATACCTGTAATTAGGAAGTAAAGCTAGATGTGTCATTCTCTAATTCACTAGAATGTCTTATTTACATACATTACAAAATAAAATTAAAAGCTAGAGATTGTAGTCTAGTGGGCTAGTTTGCCTTTGTTATATTCCCTGCGACTGTAGCCCAATGGACTAGCTTGCCTTTATTATATTTATTGCTTTGCATTATATTCAGCAGTAATGCAAGAAACTTTCAGGCCTGTATCCAGTAAGACATTAGCTTCAGCAAGTTAGCATAAGGCTTGAGGCTTATGCACTTTGAACAGATAAACTTTGCACAGATAAATGGCCCAGTGGAAAATCCCAAGTATTTGGGGAGCTGAAAATAGAGTTTAAGAGGAAGTTCTGACCACAGGTACATGACAACCACAGAAGTGCTATGGCAATGAATTGATGTACATAACAGGTACATGAGATACATCTAAGGTTAGACTGCTTGTTTGCCTATATATATCTTTTCTTATAAGTTCCTTATTTTCTTATGGGCTTGATTATTTGTTTTATTATAATAGGTTTATATTGGAGTATATTTTGGGTGTAACACAAGAGACCTGCAGGCCACATCCTGTATATTGAGCTAAGGCAAGGTTAGCATACATACGTTTGGGACCTTTCTGCTAGATAGATGGTGATGAGCTAAAGCATAAGGTCCATATATGGCTGTGACCTTTAACATAGAGGATGCATTAAAGCAGGTTGGCATAGGAGCTTTCCTAAGTTCATACCCTTTTAAACTTAATAGGTACACCACAACTTGGAACTTGGAAAGAACTGAAATAACCAGTTAGGACAGAAATAACTAATGTGATACCTAATCACAAAAGGGCCATGGTAACAAATTGCCATATATGATAATAAGTTAAGATAACTGATATACTAACCTTTAGGAAAAAGCCACTCCAACATTAGTAAGGTGAGGAAATACAAATAAGGAAAAGCGGAAAAATCCCCTACTGAATATGCATCGAGCATAGCAGGTGTCAGTGTAACGTATTATAAAAGTGGCATCCAAACCTAGGGGCAGTAGGAGAAAGAGATGTAGTCCTTCAGAAGTGACAGAATGATGTCCACTGGTGATGATGGGGAAGGTGATGGTGATGAGGAAGACAATGGCTAACACTTCAGGTTGTTCTACAAGGGATGGTGTGAGTATATAGATGTGCAAATGTACATTCTGTAGTATCTCTATCTACCTTACTGAGTTGGGGTGTTTGTGACTGTGCTAAATGTATTAATAAACTATATTTGTAAATATAAAAGAGTTCCTATAGAGTGAGTGTTGCAACTGTGCACATCGAGGTTCCCAACTATATAATAATTTGAATAGTACTGGGCCTGATCTTGGGGCAAGAACCTGTCAACCCTCAAAGTAATAACTGGGGATTCTTAATTAATCAATATAATTAATTCATAATCTAAAGATTGGGCAACAAGATTAATCTAAATTTTCAAAAGTAACTAGTGATGTTAGGTTCTTTAATTTTTGGGTACTCAGTTAGAGAGCATGGAGTGGCCTGGTTTTCAGAAAATGCAGAGCACTCAGTCTCTGAAAATCAGGCCCCTTTAATGTGTCTGGAATTGGGCACGCAAGGGTTGAGACAACCAAAATCACTAGTACGTTTTGAAAATATAGGCCTACAAATCAAATAGTGCTTTCCTTTTGTCAGTTTTGTATTTTCTTTCTCCAGATAAGGAAGAGAGGGTCTCGAGGTAGGCAGGGGTGTGGCCACTGGGTCCATGACTATACAAATCAAGTGACTACAAAAATCTCTTGGAAATGGAGTGCCCGTACAGCAGCTGCCACTACAGCCAATGGACTGTAGTAGTGACCATGAAGCAGTGGTGCTTGTGCTCTGCAGCTTGTGTAAAGAGCATTCTGTTCACCAGCTTTTGCAGGGATGGCTTGTGCACAAAGCCCATTTATTTGGTCCCTAATGAGTTGTTTTTATTTGCATCAGTTTTCAAATTCTTGTTTAAAATCATGCATTCTCACACATGTAAAAATGCACCTGCCTGCAAAATCCAGCAAGTACATCATTTATGGGACCACTGTCAAGGCTTGCAAAGCTAAAGCATAAATGGTGCTTTTTCTTCTGACTTTGAAAAGTCTATGAAAGTCTCTTTTTTTAATGATGTCTTTTCTTTTCCTTTCTTTCAAATGCAATTTTATTTAAAAATAATCAGTGCCAAAATCCCAACTCTCATGCTTGTTGCCAGGGAAAATTATTGGCAAAAATCACATCTTCTATGATTCCAGCATGTCTGTAATTTTTTTGACTGTTAAAGAAATCCAAGTTTCTTCTTCAAGTGCTTGTTCATGTCCATTCCATGCTAGGTGTGTGCCACATGCACAGTTGCTGGAGATTTTTCCCTTAGCGGTATCCATAGGACCGGTTCTAGTGCCCTCTTGAGCTGCATGTGCATGCGCCAGTACAAGGAGCGACTCTGGCTCTGCACCCTCTCAGTTCCTTCCTATTGCCTGTAACAGTTCCTTGGACCAATCCCACTTGCTCTTTGAAGGCTTCTTTCCCAGTGGTTTGGACTCTGTAGTATATTGTATAGTTATTGTGGTTAGTATATAGAGTTCTTAGTGTTTATAGTGTGAATAGTGGTCCCTGTCATTGAGGGACTTTCGACCAGGGGTTGGGCATGCCCTGGTCCCCGGGCTTCAAGCCATGTGCCTCCAGTGACACAGGGCCGGCTCCAGGCACCAGCAAAACAAGCTGGTGCTTGGGGCGGCACGTTTCTAGGGGCGGCATTCTGGCGCCAGCCATGCCGCCCCTAAAAATGTGCCCCGGCCGCCCTAGCTCACCTCCGCTGCCAGCGCTGGTTCGCGCGCCGCTGCTGGAGGGCGAGATCCGGAGCGGCCGCAGCGCGCGAACCAGCTGATTCAGGCGCCGCTGCTCCCCCTCCCTCCCAGGCTTGAGAGCCCGGGAGGGAGGGGGAGATCCCGAGCGGCTGCGGCATGCACGCCGCTTCTCCCCCTCCCTCCCTCCTTCCTAGGCTTGAGAGCCTGGGGGGAGGAGGCAGGGCTGGGGATTTGGGGAAGGGGCGGAGTTGAGGCGGGGGTGGGGTGCGGCCAAATTTGTTTTTGCTTGGGGCGGCAAAAATCCTAGAGCCGGCCCTGCAGTGACATAGAATCATAGAATATCAGGGTTGGAAGGGACCTTAGGGGGTCATCTAGTCCAACCCCCTGCTCAAAGCAGGACCAATCCCCAATTTTTGCCCCAGATCCCTAAATGGCCCCCTCAAGGATTGAACTCACAACCCTGGGTTTAGCAGGCCAGTGCTCAAACCACTGAGCTATCCCTCCCCCCCCCATGCCTGTGACTGACCTGCACTCTAGCTGTCTACAGTGTCTCTGGGAAACTCACTTTAAAGAGAAGTGTCAAATCTGCAGGGGCTTCAGACCATGCAATCAAAAAGATACAGACATGCATATGAAGGCCTTGCTCATGGAGGTAGCTCTCAGACAAGCCTCAGAGCTGAGCTGCTCTGAATCGGTGCCAAGCACTTGGGTTTCTGTGTGAAACAGTCCACCAACACCATGCTCCTCTCAGCACTGTTCTCCATCCCCAGTGCCGAGAAAGAAGCATAAGAAACAGCGTGCCAAGAGAGGGTGCTCTCTGGTGCAGATGAAGGACAAGTGGGGAGTGGCTGTGCCACTTGTCCTCCCCAGAGCCACTGTTGGCTCCGGCAACTCCACCTAGAGCACTGAGTGTGGTCCAAGACCCACGTCCAATTTCTGGGAGCAGGCTTCCTCAACTCCGGAAGCTTTCTAGGGCATGATGTCCAGGCAAAGGACATGATGTCCCTCCTGATCCCCCCCCCCCCCACCCCCAAGACCCTCTGCTTGCCAAGGCTACCAGGGATGGAAGGGGTCAAGAGGCGGTGAACTCCACCATGGCACCATCCAGAGGAAAAGCCTCCATGGTCCCATTGCAGCAGTCTCTGACCCGTAGTCAGTCGCCTGGAGGTGGAAGCGGGTACTGTGTCGCCATTGTCTCTGAAGGAAGCATCCTTCTCAGAGTCCGAGCCGGAATCCTTCACCCTGCCGAAGAAATACCTGTACCTGACCCATGCATTGGACTTTGGTATCAGCTCCCCAGCCAGCGCTTGGCCACCGGGCCACAGGCCAATAGAGTGGCAGTGTTGGAACCTGTGGGGATTTCCCCTGGTACTGGCACCCCCTTTCCCCCACTAAGGCCTTGATGTTTTATATCAACAAGTAGGGAGGAGCTCGATCTTCTGCCTTGTGCCAAGAGGCCTCGGCTGTGGGACTCCTGCTTGAAACACACCATTCAACTTGGGGCATCACATCTCCCAGGAGCCTAGACTGCACTGTTGGATCACCTCAGCAGGTCCTTATCCTCTCACCATGAGTGGTCTCTTCACCCGGAAGTCACAAATGTCATCTTCCAGAAGGGTGGGCCTCTGTTCACCATCAGACAGAACAGGAAATGCCATCAGTTCTGTTCACTGTGCAGGCTCATCAGGGGCTACCTTGCTGATGCCTTCCTGCTCTCATGGGCAGACCACCTACTGTACGCCTTCCCATCACTCCCTTTGGTTCACAAGGTCCGCCTAAAGATCAAGCGGGACAATGTGAGGGTTGTCCTGATAGCTCTGGCTTGGCCACGCCAGCATTCATTCAACATGCTTCTGGACCTCCCAGTGGCATCTCCACTCATGTTCCCACGTCATCTGGACTTGATTTCACAAGACCACTGCCGGTTGCTTCACACAAACCTCATCTCCCTGCACTTGATAGCATAGTTTCTGCATGGCTGAACCCTGAAGAACAGGTTTGACAAGTCTTGCTAGGTAGCAGAAAGCCTTCCACCCAGGCCACCTACTTGGCTAAGTGGAAACATTTCACTTGTTGGGCCTCCGAACAGAATATTTCTCCATCCCAGTCTTCTCTGCTCCACCTAAAACATTAAGGTCTGGTTCTCTCATCTATTAAAGTTCACTTGGCAGTCATCTTGGCCTCCCACCCTCCAGTGTAGGGCAGATCAGTGTTCTCCCACGAGATGACAGTCAGGTTTCTCAAGGGCCTGGAAAGACTCTACCCTCAGGTTCCTAAGCCAATTCCCCTGTGGGACTTAAACCCGGGCCCGTTGAAGCTCACAGAGCCTCCATTTAAGCTATTAGCATCTTATGCTGCTTCTCTCTTGGAAGGTCGCCTTCCTGCTGGCAATCATCTCAACTAGAAGGGTCTCTGAGATCAAAGTCCTGATGTCAGAACCCCCTTATACGGTGTTCTTCAAGGACAAGGTCCAGTTGTGTCCCCATCCCGCCTTCCTATCAAAGATAGTGTTGCAATTTCACAACAACCAGGATACAACAACATCACAAGACCACTGAGGAGCCTCTGCTCCATACAGTAAATGTTGGGTGGGCCCTAGCCTTCTATATTGAAAGGACTAAGCCTTTCCACAAGGCTACACAACTCTCTGTAGCAGTAGCAGAAAGGATGAGAGGGCTGCCAGTGTCATCCCAAAGAATCACTCTGGATAATCACCTGTATCCAAGCTTGCTATGAGCAGGCGAAAGTTCCACCACCAACCATCATGACTGCTCATTCCATGAGAGCTCAGTCTTCATCAGTAGTGTTCCTCGCACAAGTAACAGTCCAGGACATCTGCAGAGCCACAACATGGTCATCGGTCCATGCCTTTGCATCCTTCTACGCCATCACCGAGCAGGCCCGTGATGATGCCAGTTTTGGAAGAGCAGTGTTGCAGTCAGCGTGTCCATAAACTCTGAGCCCAGCTCCTAGGGTAATGCTTGTGAGTCACCTAGCATGGAATGGACATGAGCAAGCACTCGAAGAAGAAAAAATGGTTACTAACCTTTCGTAACTATTGTCCTTAATGCAACTATTGTTGCTCATGTCCACATCATGACCCACCTTCCTACCCCTCTGTCAGAGTTATCGTCAAGGAAGAACTGAGAGGGTGCCGAGAGAGCAGTGCCCCTAATACCAGTGCGCATACACACGGATCCAGGAGGTGCTAGAGCTGGTCCTACAGATACCACTAAGGGAAAAATCTCTGGCAACTGTGCATGTGGCATGCACACACTTACCATGGAATGGACATGAGCAACACACATCTCAAAGAATAACAGTTATGAATGGTTAGTAACCATTTTTTTCCCTTTTCCGGGGCATACAGTACTAGTTCTATTATAGTGAGCCATTCACAAAGACAATGACTTGAAAACAATAGCAGAAAATTTTACAAAGATAGCATCATTCATTGCAATGAGTTAACTTGAAACGCTAGTGTGTCCTTTTTAAACTTACCACTTTAACACTACTAAAGCAAGGCAGTATAAGAAATATAATATTCATATTAAATGTATGTACTGTATATGCAGTACAGCTCCATTTATTCAAACTGTTTTGGGAACTTCAAATGTATTCAGATAATGAGGGAATTACTTGGTAAATAGCAAATAATTCATGTGAGGGAATATCAGATTCTTATTAAAAAGTTTTAGATTAAAAAGGTTTTCAGTATAGGATAACCTTGAATTTACTGTGCGTAGGTGTAAATGAACAGTGTGTATGTGTGTGTTTATAACAGATATTGTATACTGTCTCCAAGGGGTTAATTTCTAAATTGTTTCAGTTTTTTAGATAATTCTATGTTCAGAGAAATTGTTATGCTTATTTGAACATGCACAAATAGTGCCATTTCCTATAGTAGGAATTAATAGTTCCAAATTAGCACCCTACTGGAGTTTAAATTATTATTTCCTGGTATTGAAAAATGAAAATCATGGTAAGTCATCTAATAAAATTGAAGTTATCTATTGTAGATCTAATAGAAGTACACTATTTTGTTTAAAAGTTTTTTCTTGGTTTAAAGTTCTTACATGTATCTCTGAACAACACCTTGATTAATGAGATACAGAGGGGTTTTTTATAAACAATACTGTTGGACTCTCCAGGAAATTAATTAGATAGTAGCTGTGTTGCATCTGTCAACTAGTAGCATATTAGATGTAAAATACACCTAAGCAAACTGCCACAAGGGGACTTTTTCATACAAATTAACAGATTTGTTTGATTAAAAATGCAGTGATTTTCAGCAGCACTGGCAAAGAACAAAGCAGAAAAATTAAGGCAGTAGTATCATGTAAAGAAGGATAACCTTTCAATCAGCCTAAAATCTCTCTGGAGTAGTTCTGAATACCCAGAATGATATACACAGACACAGTGCTCTGCTTTTGAGTAGCTTACGTGCTTTTAATCAAAAAATGCCTATATTTTGTTTTGTAATTCAGCTCCTGAATAATAATAATATAAGATACTGATGCTGCAGTTTGGCAGAAGATACAGGTGTGATGTGATAGATTCAGCCCTTGGTAACCCTATCTTCTACCAGCATAATTCCGGTTGCAAGGACCTCAGTGGTGAAAAGTCTGTCTGGGGAGGGGGTTGCAAAGGAACAAGGTGCCCACAATCCTTGCTCAGGCATAGGGCCTGCAGACAGCCAACAAGAACCAAAACTGGGCAGCAATGTCCAGCTAAGAGGACAGGACAGTTAGGAGATGAGCTGCATGGGTACATTGCTGAAGCAACCTCCACTGGCTGAGATCCTATGTCCCAACCACAGATTGATTGATTATTTATTTACCTTGAAGTTTCACTTCCCTAATGAAACCCTGGCAGGAAGGTACCTTCCCAGACATCACTTACACACTCTTGGGGGTTGAATCTCCACTTGGACACAGACACCTATAATTTACACTTTGCTGTATTAAAGGACTTTGTCAAAGTCAGTACATCTAAATCTCTGAAGTGTCTAGCTGAGCTGGTACAAGATATTGATGGCATGCAGTGTAGAGTCCCTTTGAATGTAATAACCTGTTTCTAACTGGGTAACTAGTATCATTCTGTCACCAGCAGGAGAACCATCATTTTCTTCTTTGTCTTTCTTTACTTTGTTCTTCTTCTTTACAATTCATTGTTTACAAAAGCAAGCAAACAAATACCTCTTACAGATTAGAAGTCATGAAGGGTAAAGTTACTCATGTCCATCTTTGCAGGATCAGGCCCTCACAGTGCCCTCTCACTGGAGAAAATAGTATATCCTGGTTTGTTCTCTTGAATCTGCATATGCAGAAATACAAATAAGATTTGCGGTATTTTAGTACGTGATCATATGGAATAGAGCTAAAAAGGGGAACAGTGAACAATTTATTTTATGACTGGTGGATGCTTGGGCTATGAAATCGTAACTAAAGTAATAGTTCCATAAAAATAATATATTGTTTAGAAGGTAAGCAGTTAAAAAGAAAATTTTGTATTTAAAATGTAATAAAACAGTAGCCATATTACAGAAAGATTGTATGATACCTGGACAACATTCCAGTAACTGAGTATAGGTTTATTGGTCATATTGCTATTACATAAGATTCATATTTATGTGATAATAACACTAAAAGAAGTATTTTACTGTAGCTTTCTATCAGAGGTCCCTTAAATTGACCACTGATTTTTATGGAGAAAATTTTAAGTGATAAACTAAAAATTAGATATGATGGTTACACTTCAAATCAGATAGGCCAAAGACGTGGAACATATTTAGCATAAAAGTGTACCTATCGAGTGTCTAGTGCTTGAGCTCTAACCGCATACACCCTATGAAATGGTCAAATCTGGCCATTTTAAAGCATTCATGGAAGTAAAATTCAGCTGTCAAAACTGCATTGAATCAACCCTGAGGATTTGGATATCTCTTTGGAGTAAAAAAATGATTTTGTAAAAATTTTGCTGAGTGAAATGTTTTCATTTTAATGTTGTTTGCACCCTTGACTATCTCCACCAAACCAAAACCTGTGTTGTGGCGCTAGGCATGGTGCAACACAACCAAAAACCTCTTCCATGCTGAAGAATAAACTCCACTTTCCATTTTCTATGCGATGTTGTTCCATCCTCATTGGTCCCAGCATAGTAGTCCCTGAATCACTGAGGGTAAGTCTATACTGCAATAAAAACCCCACAGCACCGAATCTCAGAGCCCAAGTCAATTGACTCAGGTTCACAAGGCTTCGTTTATGGGGCTAAAAATTGTAATGTAGATGTTTTGGCGTGTGCTGGAGCTCAGGCTCTGAGACCCTCCCGCTTTGCAGGCTCTCAGAGCCCAGGCTCCAGTACAAGCCTGGTTGTCTACACTGTAATTTTTAGCCCTGAAGCCCAACCCTGAAAGCCAGAGTCAGCTGAACTGGGCCTGCCACACACCTTTTATTGCCATGTAGATGTACCCTGAGGGACTAAATGATTGTGGTTTGCCTAGGATAGGATTTGCTTATAGACTATGTGGTGGGCAAATGAGGCAGTTATATGTATTGTTTGTTATAAATATCAGGTGCACCTCAGTTTACCTGTGTGATCTTATCTTGCCTGACCGCAAGAAGGTAAATCCAGGGACGCAGTGAAGGGTGAAGTAAACTGGAAGTGAAAGAATGGCAAAAATAAGGCTCCTTAAAGGAACCAGGGAGGAAGCATTAGTTGGGCAATGCCCATATGTGGCTCCCACCAGGATGGCAACGTTTACTCTTCCCAAGGCAGAAAGAGCAATGGGGATCCTCAACCTTAAAGATGTTGGCCTTGGGAAGAAGGGAGCTGAGTGGCTTGTCATTAGCAGTGGCTTGAGATGAGCCTCTGGCAGACAGACTGACACACGAGCCGCAGCAAGTGGGTTGGCTTTCGCAGTCCAGAAATGGGAATAAGCTGGACCTACCTGAGCTATGTATAGGGAGGTTCAGTTTAGGCAAGGAAATGTGTATTGATTTCTTTGTTGCTTTAACCCCTTTTCCTAGATGCTGTGTTCCTTTAGGCAATTCAATGCTACTTTGTTTTGAAATTGCTTTCATACATCCCTGGAGGTAAAGGGCTTACAGGTGTCAAATCATGTCAGGTTTACATGGTTGGTAATCAGAGGAGCTGTGGTCCAGAGATCCAGTCTAGAAGTGATAGGCCTGGATGGTTCACTCAGAGAGGAGTGTGTCGGGGTCAGGGTCTGCAGCACAGCCAGTCTCTGGGCAACCTAAGGAGCATAGTGCATAGTAGTCTACACTGCCTGATTGGTGAGAAGAGTCAGCAGAGCAGCTTTTAAGCCCAACAGTAGTAGCAGTTTGATGGCTACTCAAAGCATTTGTCTACATCTGCAATAGCTCCTGCGCCTGCCTTGTTCCTGCCCATGCCTGCACCTGCCTTGCTGTGGCATGCACCTGCCTTGTTCCTGCCCATGCCATGCCTCACCCCAGGTAACCTGGCTCTGACCCTTGGCTGCAACTAATGTTTTACTGATGTTTCAATCACAGTAGAAAATGTTCAGCCCAGAGGAAGAGAAACCCTATGCTACACCCTTTCCGTCCCAGATTTGCTCCCTCCTACTCTTCCCTTATGTCAGGGCTTCTGACAACGGGCAGCGCTTGGCTGGTAATATAGGCATTATGCTGTTCCTGTACCAGGGAATTTCCTTTGGCTAGTTGTGGCACCTGTATGGCCCCTCTATGCAGCCACAGCAGTGTGCAGTGCCCAGAACCATGGGGAGAATCTTTCCTGTAGTCTCTGAGGCTCAGACAGCTGAACATTTAAGCACCAGAAGCCATAATATTATGTAGTTCTGGGTTAATAAAGGGGAAAATGCTATTAAAAATTGCAACACGTATTCACTAAAGTTTAATGGGGAAAATGTTGAAAAAAAGAAGGTGTTGAAATGAGTCCAAGCTAAAGAAATGAGATAGAACGGGAGAAAAGACCCACCGGATTGCATGAGTAAGAAAATAATAAAATATATCACGGAGGAAGAAGTATATAGAGGGAAAGAGACTGATCTACTAAGGAACAGTGAGAGAAATATAATAACACAAGAAGAGTTTATAGCTGGAAAAAGTAAGTTATTTCAGTGTTCAGCAAGAGCATGCAAAATGCCAGAAATGGAAATCCAGGGCAAAATTTTAAAAACTTCAGTGGGATGTCCCGTGTGCTCAGCAATTTTGAAAATAGGCCACTTATTTAAATGCATAAATATGGAGTTGGAAGCCTGGCATGAGGTGCTTGACTTTAAAGGTTTTGACCATAACTAGTAGAATCAGGTCATTATTAATTACATCAGAACAAGTTTGGTGTAAGTTGAAATAACTGAAGTTAACAAAACTCCAGGGCTATACTGGCCTTGGAATCGAGTGAAAAGTGGCAGAAAATTTCATTAGTTCAAAAAGGAGGTTTTTTTTCTTATGTCAATCCCCTCCACTTTAGCTCAAGGCTATTTGTGTATCTCCAAAAAGGCGGTGACCGTGTAATCAAATCCTGAGAGCTATGCGCTTCTCAATCACTCCCATGCTGCCTTGTGGATACATTATTCCCACCCTCACCAAATTTCAATAATTTTCTGCACAGAAAGAGTAAGCTAGAGCAATGACTTCCACATTTGGGTAATGATCAAAATTTTCCATTCAAATATGTGTTAGTTGCCAGTGTGTCAATTTGACACCCTGCCCCCATCCCCATGTACAGGACTGGGTGTCCTCAATTGGCTGTCCACATATGAAACTGGGATGAAATTCTGAGTAACTGTCAACATTGTAATGCTTATTTCTTCCTTCCGCCTTAAAAATACAAGGCACAGGAGGCAAAAATAATCTGTTTTATTACTTTTTAAAAATAATTTGTATGGTGTTTTCACTAACAAAATGGCAAAATTCAAAATATGCTGCTATTTTAACTACACACAGTCTAGCCCTTGCTTTGCAACCTCAGAAAAGTCATCCTAAAATTGTTTCCATTTAGGGAGACCCAACTGTGATTGATTTTTGGCAGATTATCACACTGCCTCATTCTACGTGCACAGAGATTGTTTTGGGATATTCAAAAGTTAGGGATTTTTTTTTAACCTAGTTACGTATTCTATAAAGTGAAAGCAACTGAAAAGTGTAGTATTCTCTGCTAGAGCCTAACTAGAGCCGATGAAACTTTTTGGATAAATAGCTTATGAATGAGCAATACAGTTGCTCTGTCGACCTGAAATTATTTCTGAATTTGACATGAGTAGTGCTGGCTATTCCCAAAATGGTCAGAAGAAGAGGAGATGGTTGTGGTACTGCTGCTGCCATCCCACCCCCAAGTTCAAACCTCCACTCTGGAACAGATCTAAAATGGACTTTTTCAATTCACTGAAAACTTTCAGATTTGATTCAGCCTAAACCATTTTTTTGTTTATGGTTTGGAATTGCCCCTGAACTGAAACATCAGTTATTGTCCCTGTTCTAATCCTAACTGTCTCCAAGAATGGGAAATGATGCATTATGAGCATGCAGACTCTGCAAATCCCTTTTGCAAGCCAGGTGCGGAGGCTGACCATGTGCCATTTTCCTATCTGGCTTCAGAATGGTTCTGCTGAGCTGGTGTATAATGAGGACTGTACATCCCTTGATGAGATATAATAATGATATGTACATTATATGACTATGACATGACTCCATTGTGAGTACAATAGACCACTTATATTTGCAGGGTCTCCAATTTAGAGCTTGGTGATACATGTTAAAAAAAAAATATCCCCCAGCCTTGATCCATCTGTAAAGCTGCTTTTTTTTTTTTCCCCCTTCTGAGCAGGAGAAACTCATTGGCCTGCTAGCCTCACTCTTGGGGATGTTCAGGCTGTGGCCTAGCTAAGTATTTGATTCACTAAGTAGACTTCCTAACTACAGCTATTTGAGGCACTAGCAATTTGACTTGTTCCTTCACTCAGCTGAAATTTGGAGGGTTGGGGCCTCTTTCCCGCCTAGTATGAAACAGCAAGACAGAAACATGATACTGGATTCCACTGCTGCTGGTGCTTTAACAATTATACCACTGTGAGGGACAAAGATATTAATGTAGACACAAGTGGTTCTCAGGTACCTTGGTAAAATTCTTTTGCTCTTAGAGTTATTGGTTCATGTGGCAATGTGAATTAATAAACCGGTCCTGTGGGGTATATTTTTTTTAATTAAAAAGAATAAGCAAACAAGTATAAAAATTAAACAAATATATCACTGAAGCTAACCTACCACAATTTTACTAAATTAATTAAGAATGAACAATGCAATAATGAAATCAAGCTCACAAGTGAGATTGAATCAATATTGCGATGGGTTAACAATGTTGTTGTTTTAGATCATTAAATTAATACAGTGGGTAATCAAATCAAATCCATGAGGTTGAATTTGGTTTCTTTTTGTTAATCCTGCTTTATGAGATTAGAGGAGGAACTTTTTTCAAAAATCCCAAATAATATTTCAGCCACAGCAGTAGCTTCAACCTAGCTGATGAGAGACATTAATGTCCATTTTGGTTTTGGACCCTGAACTAAGGGAGACCACCCAGGACAGGTGGTGAAATCAGCTTGGTTAGTCTTAATGAAATAGAGGGACTGGAGTGGTTTCTTTACAGATCCACCTTAATACTTCCTGAAATAGAATTTACTTGGATGACAGACTTGGGGATGGCGGATTTATTTTTAGAGAAGTATTAATGGTGCTGTTTCCCCACAAACATACATACACATACACATACACACACCCTCCATATATTCACACACTGCGTAAAGAGGTATCCCTCCCATGAGACAAAACTAAAAGAAAGCATTTACACTTCTGCTTTGTTTCCTTGGGATCCATGGAGCAGCATGAGGTTTGCATTAATAAATAAAAGAAATACTGAGTTTGCAATAGACGCTTGTTTAAGTCACTTTATTAAAAGAGGACAAATATAGTCATGGTACAAAATTACTCATTAAAATGATATTCAGCAGCTATGTTGTTTTTCTAACTGTAGCCCCTCCCAAATAAAAAACATGCCTATGCCCCTGGCCTTTCATCTCTCTTTTTTCCTCTACATCAGGCCTGCACAACTCGTAAAGCAGCGAGGGCCATATTACTCCAAAGAAAACAGCTGAGGGCCGAAACCCCCCGGCCCCGCGGAAACACCCCCCCCCCCCCCGTGCCACCTGCGCCGCAGAAACAACGCCTCCTTCCCCAGCGCTGGGGTGTGGAAGCCTGTAGAGGGGGAAAGAAACAGCGCGCATAGGGTGACCAGATCACAGCAGTAAAATAGGACCTGCCTCCTCCCCGCTCGGCCCCATCATCACACCCCTCTTCACCCCCCTCCAGGGGTCACTATATTACTGCACACAACAGTCAATCAATGGAGTTGTAGATAAATCTTTGCATTATGCATTTTTGTATAACTTTTATATGACTTTGTATTGAATCTTGGTAATATGTTATAGCGGGCTCCTAAGGTAGTATAATTACGGTAAAAGAAAAATGTCTTTTTGCTAGAAGTAGAATAAGATCTTCCCCCCCACTTTGTATTCAGTTGCCCTGTTGAATGAATGAGGTGTGAATGAGGAAGGCGTGGAAGGCAGGCACCTCCAGACAGCTGCAACCCTTGGAGAGGGGATGGGAACCAGACCAAGGACAATCAAACTTGTCAAGTGGGCTGACTAGAGAACAGCAGACATACTGATGGCCTTGGGGGTTAGAAGCAAGCACCTTCCTTTGGGAACACCCTCTTTGCAGCATTGGGACAACCCCCAGCCCAGAGACAAGCAGCAAAAAGGACCAACAGACACAGTCCCAGATTTTGAATCTGGGAGATTTGCCCCCCTCCAGCCACCGACTCGCCACTCGCCTCCTCACCCCCACCCCAGTATAAAACCTCGCCACCACTGCCTGCCCGCTCGGCTCATCATCCCCCCTATCCCCCCGGCTCGCCTCCTCAGCCCCCCCCCTCCCCTCCCCCCCCCCCCGCCGCCCGCTCACCTCCTCAGCCCCCTCCCGCCCACCGCTGGCTCGCCAGCTCCCCCCACCACCAGCTCACCTGCCTGTCTGCTGCGGGCCTCTTACCTTCTGCTGCTGCCCTTGCCCCCTGCTGCTGGCTCACCCTCACTCCCCAGCCTGCCACTGGCCTCTTCACCAGTCCACCCACCCGCCAGCTGGCCGTTGGCTTACCCCAGTGAGCCCACGCGGGCCGTATGTGGCCCCCGGGCCGCATGTTGTGAAGGCCTGGTCTACATTGCCTGTCCAGGAAAGAGAGGCCCTTGCATCAGATCTTGATGAACTGAGCGAGCACACACATAGTCTTGACCTTTAAAGGGGAGAATTCCCACTTTCTTTGCCTCAGGGACCATCTTTGTAGCTTCAGGATGAATTAGATGGTCCATAGCTCTGGATACATTTAATGTGGTCCAAACCTCTTGCACTGGACAGACGTTTAGGCCTTATGTCACTATGTAAAGTCACACTGTTGCCTTGCAAAATCTGCTGTTGTAAGTGAAAGCCATGTGTGTTCTAAAAATATAAAACGCATGGGATAAACAGGAGATGACTTCATGGAAGGTGTCTCAGGTGTCCTCTCATTTGGGGTAGTGGTGGAGTTTTCGGATGGCTCCAAGTTTGTTAGGCCTTGAACATGTTCATGGATGTGTTAAATGGCCCCAAAAACTGTAATTGACCCTTGCTCACATATACTTCTCCCACACTTTCTCAGCATTTCTTAAAATAAGTTTTGGGGCCTCTTTGCAACAATCATGTCTCGTTGCCCCCTTAACTGTTTAGTAATTTGGGGAACTAACTGTTATGGGTTAACTGGTTGAAGCTCACCTTGCTCTCAGTCACTTTAACCCAGAGATAGAGCTTCCTTAGCTCCTGTTAATATAAATCCCACTTAAGAAAAAGAAAATTAAAATGTATAAACACCAAACTGCACTCCTTATTTCCCTCACAACACCCATGAATACATGAGGTATTCAGAAAAGTCCTGATTTTCTGTGGGCTCAAAGTTTTCCTGATACAGTAGCCAGTTCCATTCTGGGGTGAACTAGATGCTCTTCAAGGCTTTTTCCAACAAGGAAAGCAAAAATGAAGAGTCCCCCGCCCCCATTGCCTTCAGACTGGGCTATAACACCACACTTTGGTCTCAAGGGGGAAAGGAAGTCAAGCACTCCATACCTTGGCTACCCAGTTGTTGGGTAATCAGTCTAAGTATGTCACTTCAGGAATTCTCAGTTAATTCTTAAAATTCTTTATTATGATAGTTCAACACTCTTTTCCATCTCAGACAGGCACAGAATTTTTCAGGGGTCCATATAGTGTCTTCTTTTATTATTACCTTTAGCGCCAATACCTAAATTTCACAGAAACCAATTTTCTGTTCTTTTTTTGTTGTTAATTGAAAGAAAATGCACACTTTACCAATCACGTGACCAGCCTTACAAACCTTTGCTCACACGAGTAATCCTTACTTATGTGAGTACTTCTATTAAAGTCAAGTGAAAGGTTACTTATATGAACAATGGTATGCAAGACTGGGCTTATTTGTAAGAAGGTTTCCAAGATAAAGATTACGAAAAACATTTTGTAGATTCTGCCCTATGCTATGGACCCCTATAACCTCTTCTGGTGGTGTAAAGGAACCACAGAGGTGATAGAACTGGCTCCTGCAGAACCTGAGGTGCCATTTGGGGTATGGGTTCCCCATCTGGCTTAGATCAAATGTAATGGCCATACACTCACTCCAGTCACAATAAAGGAGCAAAGAAAGATCTGGTCGCAATCTTTAATCATTTATACAGCTGCTTTTATTCAATCAGAGTGATGAGTGTTTTGTTTTTTGCAGAACATCTGATATCTTATAATTATTTCTCTTCCATATCTTAGTTTAATTAAAGCATCTCCTACTCTTCACTTCATCTTAGTGCTTTTCTTGTCAAGAGACTGAAGAGTTCTGAATAGTAGATATAACTGTATGTATAAATACAATAGACAGAGATTTGGACTTGTGAAGGTGAAGGTTCCTGCTGTGTACACAGTTACCCAGCAGCAAATCTGAGATGAAAATTAGAAGAGATAATTAAAATATCAATGGATGTTTTCACTTGGTTTCCAATTTAGTCTGAGCATGGACGTTCCTCTTAAATATGAACAATAGGATTTTAGAACGATAGTGTTCAATTGAGTTTGCTTTGAATATAGAATGTTAATTGAGCTAAGTCAAATTGTCTGCTGTATTGACTCATTAGTGATATTGTAAATTAAGGAACGCATTAACTTCGTATAGGCCAATGACCTTTCTAATTCAACTTGGGGATTCAATCTCTGATGAACAGAGGCATACCTAGATTCAGCATTAAGAAGCTCTTTCTTTCTTTTAAAAACAGATATAGGTAATGTAAATTATAATTGAACAATTTCAGGAAACATATCAGTTTGTGATGTAATTTTCCTTTCGCAGGAAATTTCAAGTCTTTGTTCTGTTTTGGAACAAATAAAAACAAATTTTGAAATGGGGACATATCCCCTCCCCCGCAAATGGTAATGGATCCTGCACAGCTCCATGCTAAACACACTTGGACATCAACCCTGCTTTCAGGGAAATCAACAGCAGAACTTATAATTCACATCAGTGGAAACACGTATTCTTTTCCTCTCAGTAGACTAAAATATAATTGGCCAGATCCTCAGCTGATATGGTAAAATGTCATCATCGTTCCAGTAACTTCAGGTGAGCTAGTCCAGTTTACATAATTTGAGTATCTGGTCAGTTGTCTGCTTCTTGGATTCCTGCCCTTATTCTTCGAGTCCTGACTGTGTTTCAGTATTTGTATCCAATCAGAAAACCTTGATGATATTAATTGGGATTTCCTAGAGCAAAACCTATCATGAGCAATGGGTTGTTATGTTATCATGGGCAACACACTCAGTTATGTTTGTTAGGGATTTTCCATAGCAACTGCATATGCCGCATGCATATTTTTATGAAAAATAAGGCTCATCTCTTGATTCAGTGTTGTCAAAGCCAAGACAGCTCTCAATTCTTTCTTGTGAAGTGAATTTTCCTTCAAAAATGTATCCTTTTCTTAACCAATTTGGAAGACATAAAGAAAATATTCTCTAAGTTATAAAAATGCACACAGAAATAGTTATATTTTGTCATTTCCTAGAACAACAAGAAACAGGATACGTAAAAGAAACTCTGACAGAATCTGAAAGTAGGTTTATTTCATGAAAATGTATAAAGATCTTGTGACTGATCCTTAGTTGGTCCCTTATTTTTAAAGTGGAATGAATTTCTAGCTATTAACAAAATAATTCATGCAACAGAATTATGTACTAGAGGTGTTTGAACTTCATCCCACAACCAGTGGATCCATAGCCAGTGGAGAAGTACTGGATTCCTTACTTGTGGAGATTGTCAATGCCTCTCTTAGAGAGGATTTGCTATCTATTACTTTGAAGGAAGCAATCGTGTGGCCTTTTTACAAGAAGTCATCGCTGGATGCTCACAGTTTTGCTAATTATCCACTATTATCACATCTTCCCTTTTTGGGTAGGACTGTGGAGGAGGTTGTGGTGAGACAATTCTCTCAGTATCTAGATACTTCTGTTCATCTTGACAGTTGTCAGTCCGAGTATAGACCTGGTTATAGTACAGAGACTGTGTTAGTCAATGATCTCCCCCTGTTAATGGATGAAGACCAGTTGTCCCAGCTGGTTGATTTATCAGCCACCTTTGAGAGATCTATTAGTTGCCTTTCAGACTGATCATGAGATGTTGCTAACTCACTTGCAGACCCTGGCTGGAGTGGATGAGGTTGTTCTTCAGTGGCTTAATTCTTTTCTCTCAGAGATCTCAGTGGGCAATTGCTGTTCTTCCCAAACAGCTCTCAAATGCGGGGTGCTTCGAGATGCCATTCTGTCACTCCTCTGGTTCAACATTTGTATAGGGCCCTGAGGAGGCTTAGTAATGAGACATAGGATTTAGTGTTGTCAATATGTTGATGACACCCAACTGTGTGTGTCTGTCATCTGATTCAGATGATACAGTTCAGCTGGTGTCTGAGATTGGTGCCTGGAAGAAAGTAAGCTGACTAAGGCTCAACCCAGGTAAGTGTGAGGTGACAGAGGGTTGGGGGAAACAGTTGGAGGACATAATTCCTTTGAGAGGGGTTGTCTCCATTAACCACCATTGGTTAATAGTGTTTGTAAGTTATGAGGGGCATTTTTAGACCTCCTGCGATTGTTGGATGATCATATTGCAGCAATGACCCAGTGAGCTTTTGATCCACTGTCTGGCTAGGACGTTGTGACTTTGTCTTTCAGGTCCTTTGAGGACCTTGCCAATGTTATCCATGTTTTTATCACATCAAGATTAGATTATTGCAATGCACTCTATGTGGGGCTACACATTAAACCATTCAGAGGTTGAATCTGGTGCATAATGCTCATTAAACAGGGCCGCTCTTGGGGCACACATGACACTGATGCTCTAGGATCTACACTGGCTGCCCATTGGTCTCTGGGTGGAGTTTAAACTTGGTTAAGCCCTAGATGACTGGGACCAGGCAGGCTGAGGGATTGCCTCTCTCCCTGTGCCATACTGCCACAGCTGTTGTCAGCAGGGCTGCTCGAGCTGGCTCTCCCTCATTATAAAAGAAATGAGTGTTCTCTGTGAAGACTCTGAGACTCGGGAACTTGCTCTTTCCCTTTGTCTGAAACAGCCTGACTTTGGTGACTTTTCAGGCATGGTGCAAAAGACATCTGTTAGGTGGGTTTCTGAAGAAGGCTGAGAATATGCTTTCTAGATAATAAAGGAGGTAGGTGGCTGGCTGGCCAGCCAACCAGACAAGATGAAGTTGAAACTGCTGAAGTTTAATTTAATTGTATTTGTTGCATGATTAATTCTGTTAGGTCACCTAGAATCTTGCATAGGCATCTTTATTACTTTACATCTAAAGAAATGAATATACACTATGAAAAACTGCTACCCTGGTATGTTCCTACGCAGTACTAACAGCCACAGCCAGGGATTATGGATAACTAAGGTGGGCCAAATGCTAAAGAGTACTGAGCATTCATGGATCACAATGGATTAAAGGAGAGTTGTTGTCTGTTTGTATTATGGTAGCACTTTTATGCTCCAGCTGAGAGCAGGGCTCCCGTGTGCTGTCTAAAGAGGCAAAACAGATAAATGATGGGAGGTTAAAACAGAGGCACAGAGAAGTGAAGTGACTTTTCCAAGGTTACATAGCAAATCAAGGGCAGGATTAAAACACAGGTAACTGAATTAAGCTAAATCAAAATTGGCCATTGTTAAACTGATTTAAGAGTGTTCATATAAGCAGTTGCACTGTTTTAACTACACTGATTTAGAAACCAGTTTCATTAAATCACTGAAATTTCTGTAGATAAGACTCGTCCTTATTATAGTGTTGCTTTAAGAGGCATAGGAAGATTTGTTATGCTTCAGTGAAGATTAATGCTAATACAGTTGAAAACTCCATAATACAGTGTTGGCAAAGAATATAGGAACTACAAACAAAAGTTTTTCTAGCTAATGTATTTATCAAAATGTTTGCAAATCCCAAGGAAGGTGAAATAATAATGCAGAGCAAAGCAATTGAATCTGTGTTCAGTACATTTTATTAAATAATATTGAAAAATGAACAAATACAACATACACACTAGCTTGTTTTTCAGAACCTTTCTAGGCCTGGCTCCGGTGGAAGGCTGTTAAGCTGGAAACCAGTTTCAGACCTGAATGTGAGACTTGATATTAATGGGAGCTACTCATAAGCAATACAAAGTAAATGTACCTGGGGTTATGTATTCACTCAGGTTCTGGTCATGAGTATTGGTGTGGTCAGTAGCACAGGGGCAGGAATGGCATCTCAGTCCTCCAACCAAGTTCCTCTGGAGTTTATCTCTTCCAGCATTCAGAGGGAACAAAACAAAAACAAAAGACCAGGAAAACAAAAATAAACAGAAAATGGAAATAAATATCCTGTCCCAGACGAGCTACACCCTGCAGAGGGGTGTTGGTTGAGCCACAGTCTGTCTCAGTATCTGCAGGTTAGCCATCAGAAAGTGTATAATACAGCTGACATTCACTTCTGGGAACATGGATCATCTATAAAGCAAGGGAGCAGGCTGTACCTTTCAACAGGCCTATCCCTTAGATCTGGGGAGATTAGCAATCTGTCCTCTCACACTTGCATGCCATTGGAGTGAGTTTTTCCCCTGATATAACTTGCAGGGTCAGCAGGCTGGGGGAGGGAAGCACGTGAGTCCAAAATAACCCCTTTACTCCTTCTGATCTGGTGCGGGGTTTGTACACCCTGTCACAGTACAGGAGTGAAGTGCAGGAGAAAAAATAGTCTGTCCTGTAACTCTTGTATTTAAAAGCTTGCTTTATGTGCATCTAGCCTTAAGTGGAATGACACTAATAGTCGTTTCTTTCTTCTTCTTTTTTGCATTTCAAAAGGTTGTATAGATTGGGCCAGGTCTTGAGCTGTGTAGCTCAGGAGGGGTCAAGCAAAAAAAGAATTGAAGACACCTTTGTGCTCTTCAAGTCTGCACCAAACTCCATGGTTTGCTATTGTTTCAGGCTGTCTGTAGACTCAGCAAGACTACGTTGCTTCACATTAAAAAGATGTATTCACAACTGTGAGGGCATGAAGCATACTTCTAAAATAAATAAAATCTTGAATTCTGAAAAAAACAGGTTGGCGGTCCAGAGCAAGACTGATAGAGTTTACTGGCAGTAGCAGCTCAGTCTGAAACTGCATTTTAAGCAATCTGTTTACAAAGTGCTGTCTCTCTACAGGTAGGTATTCAGTATCTTCAACACCCATTTCAATTAATAGGATTGAGGGTGCTCAACACCTTGCAGGATTGTGGCTTAGTATGGGATATCAGCCCATACAAGTAAATATTAAATTAAACTGCTTTGCCACAGTAAATTATTCCCCAAAAGTTGCATTTGTTGATTTCTAAAAACAAACACACCCACACGTGTGTGCACATGCTCTCTCTCTCTCTCTCTCTCTCACTCACACACACACACACACACACACACACACACACACACACACGTGCAGCAAACAGTCGGATAGATTATTGCAATATCTTAGATAACTTTATGGACTTCAGAAAAGGGGTTTAGTAATAAAAAGACAAAAGAACACTAATCCTGTCAAGCACAAGTTCTTAGCTCCTAACTGCTCAGTGGTTGTGAGGAACTTCCTCCTTAGGCATGAGATGTAAGACTGGGGCTTTTTGAGTCTTTGTTGGTACTTTAATTGTTGCTATTGTTCTGTTTTAATGTGATATATTTCCAGTCAGAGTGACAAGGTGGGTGAGGTAATATCTTTTATTGGACTAACTTCTGTTGGTGACAGAGACAAGCTTTTGAGCCACAGAGAGTTCTTCAGTTGTCATTCTTGCATAATTACCTCTGTAGGTATGCAGCAAATACTGTCAGTGGTTTCTTGGCTTAATATTACCTGGTTTGTCCCATTTTTGCATCATAGTTTTGCTTTTATTATGTTATTTATTTATTTGTATTACCATAGCCCCTAGGACTTGGAGCCATAGTTATGTACCAGGACATCACTGTGCTAGGCGCTGTACAAACACAGAACAAAAAGATGGTCTCTGCTTAAGAGACCGTACAATCCTGACTGATGGGGGGGGGGAGGGCTACAAAAAAAAAACAATGAGACGATATCAAACATCATGGTAGGCAGTGGTCTCAGCCAGTGCTTAATTTGTGCCAGGGCAGAGCCATGGCACCTCTAGGTTTGACAGTTAATAGCCCCAGCACCTCTGGGCTTGCTGCATCAGTAATGAATGTAAAAAAAAAATGGTCTGAGCCCTGCCACTTAATCGCTTGAGCCCCAGCATCTCTTTCATTACAAATTAATCAGTGGTCTCGGCCCACCAGCAGCCTTCCCTTTGTCAAGATTTTGTAGGCATCACAAGAAAGGAGAGTTCTAAGGAATGATTTAAAGAGGATAATGAGATAGCTTTGCAGATGTTTAAAAGCATGAGGGACAGCAGGGAGACAGCATGAAGGTGCTTGTTTGAAAATTTAATAAGTGGGTGATGGAGGCTGACATAATGGGCTGATCGGCTGTGGGAGTCAAAAACTTGATAGTGAATGAGAGATGATAGGTTGTGAAGTGTATTGAAAATGAGGATCAGTATCTTCTTTTCGATGTGATAGAGAAGGGGGAGCCAGTACAAGGGTACAAAGAGAACGGTCACATAATCAAAGCAACAGGTGAAGAAAATAAATCTTTGCAGCAGCCTTCTGAATAGATACGAGAGGGGCAAGACTGCATTTTCTAAGAGATGTTGCGGTAATTAAGAAATGATGGGTGAGACCATAATTTTCATGTGTTGCTTCCAAGAAGATTGTGCACCTGGATCAGGATTATTAGCAGGAAAGTGGTGCTAAAGATTAAAAGACAAAATAGGTCCTATGAGTTATAAATATGTGTCCTGATTTATAGAATATTTATGGGCATGAATGACTTTCTCTGGAAAAATTGAGATTATTTTTGTAATTGCTGAGTACGAATATGACAATGCTGTTATGAAACAATGAGATATTAGTGAACAATAAAAACATTTCTGAGTTCTTCCCTCACACTGAATCTATTAGTATGTCCATATAATTGTGATATACAGCATATGACTGCTTATTTCTTATATGAACATTATTTTAAGTATTCTACTTTAGAACTAATGAACAGCCTTGGAACTGTAAACAAGGTATTTGTCCATCCATATATGTGACTCTGGAAAGTGCCTGTATGTTTTATTTATATCCTGCCGACATGCTACTTAGAAAAGGCTCAATCCTACAAGGATGCTTATCAGTCTGGTCTCAGGCCAGCAAAACACTTAAGCATGTGCATAATTTTGAGCACATGAGAAATCCCACTGAACTCTAAGGGACTACACAGGTGCTTAAAATTAAGTACAGGATTTGCTGCATTAGGACTCAAATACAGAGTATTTTGCAGGATTGAGCCCCAAATGTAAATTTTGGCCCCTAGATGTTGTTCATCAAACACAGCCTAATTATCCTATTACTGAATTGAGCTTCAAGCTACAAATGGTGACATTTTCATTAATCTCCTTAATCACTGTCTTTATTACATAAGTGCATTGCAAAGGAACAAAAGATAAACAACTAAAAGATTTGCCAGACTCAATAGGTTTGAGGGATATGTTTCAATATCTAGAAATGTCAGTCACCTGAGAGTCACCAGATAGGACATATTCTATGTTATTCAAGCTCAGAAAGGCAAACTGTCTTGGTTGAACATTGATTCTTCACCTTTATACAATTTGTTAATATTGTCATATGATGAAAATACAAGGGTGTTTGACATATAAATATAAGTGAACATATAGCAGTAATTTCTATGTTTCCTGTGATACTGGAGAAATCAAATATCAGGACAAGACCAATTGTCATAATGAACAGGTTTTACTGTATTTTAGAGGGCAAGTTTCTTCTTTCTCCTTTTCCGAATTTGCCATGCTTTATTATTAGAGAAGTGTGATGACAAGGATGACTCTAAAGATCATGGGCCAGATGGTTGGATCCATCCATTTATGCACCTGGCATGGTTCAGAAGTGATTTGTTCTGGGACTGACCTCTGGACCAATATATGTCACAGCAACCTTGAAGAAGCAAGAAAACCACAACCCATCAGAGCAGCAAAGGAAATGTATTAACGGTTGTGCCTCTCAAATATATCTGTTTATAAAATATTGTATGTATTTTATGTATATGTTATATATATAGGTTTGTTTATAAAACAGCATATTCATTTGCCTGATTTTTCCCCCCTAAAGGATATTTTAAGAGACAGTCTTTTTAAAATAACGCAAAATATTGGGCTTTCACAGCTTCACTTAGGAGTCTATTCCATAGTCTAACAGAATTTACAATTAGGATCTTTTTCTGATATTCAGCCAGTGCTTTTGTTTGCATAATGAAATTCTATTATTACTAGTAATCCTCCTTTGAGGATGACCTCCTGAGGTCTCTTCCAACCCTAATCTTCTATGATTCTATGATTTTCTAATTGCTAAGCAGTTGTTGTTCTAATGTTTTTCCCATTGTTAAGTGTGGTGCTCTTTTAAAGGCATACATTTAATGGTAAAAGAATTCATAATACATTGAAATTGCTGAGACATGTTCATGCTGCTGAAGTTAGTCTCTGCACAAATATTCACAGAAGGGTATCTCTCACTGTCTGCTTGTACAGAGCTAGCAAAATGGGCCTTCAATAGTGATTTGGTATCTGTGGGTATTACTGTAATACAAAGCATAAATAAAATAATAATAAAGTAGCAGGGGAAGTGTCCTGAAAAACACATCATGGGGAATAGTGTCCTAGAATTCCTCATCGTGAGGAAGTGCCAACTAATTACTGAATAATGGGAGATGTCTGAAGTTTTTCATTTTCAAATGAAGTTGTACATTTAGGTGTTTCTTTTCTTTTAAAAAATGATTCTCTCTTTCAAGAGGCTTTATTATAAAATACATACGACAGAAATTTAAACATGAAAACTGTTCTCTGGGAGATTAAATTTCAAACTTTGATTTTGAAGATCATTGTGTTAGTGTAACAAATGTTATCCCTGTATTCAAAATGCCAAACAAACACTACAGTTTCTAAAATTTTCCACTAATGGAAGCTGTAGGCAGGAATTGCTAAACAATTAGGTGTGATTAATGTTTGCAATGTAAATGCTCTGTTGAACAGAATTCAAAATGAGAAGACTGGGTTGAATTACAATATCTAACCATATAAATGTATATCCAAAAAATGGTTGCTTCTTCTTAAGCTAACCTCAGTTATGAAATAAGCAACTCTCCTTTACTCACCCAGCTGTGACAACGGTATATTCATTGCAAAGTCTCGTTTTCAAAGCAATGGCTGAGGATAATACACCACCAAGCAAGAGTTTCGATTCATCATTTAGAGCTGTATCCACACACATACAAATCCTCTCATTTTGTTATTAGCAACCATTTATGAACTGTTGATCTACTACTATGAGGCCAGACTTAAATTCCATTTAAAATGAATTAACAATCCATACAGCTCATAGCCAGTTGTTAATGATTGCATACATAGAATGGATTAAACCTCTCTACTCATAGGCTGAGAGCATCCCTTCTGCTATGTAAACTGTCCCAGTTTACAAGTAGACTCACGTATAGTGGTACTTTCCATGCCACTTGATGGACCTCCAACATTTCAATATTTAATCTTGCAAGATGCTGAGTGCTCGGGGCCCGATCCAGCATATCACTTAAACAAATGCCTTAACTTTAAGGATACGAGTAGTCCTATTGATTCACATCCTTAAAGTTAAGCACATGCTTAAGTTTCTCTAGGTTGGGGCCAGGAGTCTATGGATGAAATTCTGGCTCCTCTGAAGTCAGTGGGGCTAGGATTTTCCCCCTTGGTGATTTACATGCTTAAATTAAGCACCTGCTTAATTGCTTTGCTGGATTAGTGTCAGAGTGCTCAATATCTTGCATGTTGGAGCCCTGAATGAATTTTATATGTCAATTTTGTTTGCAATGGTTATAAATGGTTTTAGTGTATTTCTTTATGGCCATTTTTACCCTTCATAGTGCAGTGATTACATTATACATAATGAGTGAGTGGAAGAGCCCTTATCAAAATGTTTTATGAACCTTTACACTACATTAAGATTAAATTTTGACTTCCTGAGGTAGTTACATATTTTATATTTTATTTAATATAATTTATGCTCACTTTAAAAAAAAAATCTGCAGCTGCTCCTCTCTCTCTCTCTGTCTTTTCCACAGTATCTGCAGGAAATAGATAACCCTTATCTTCTATGTCTTCAACCAAAAAACAGCAGGAAAAATTAATAAAGTTCAAAGAGAAACTGCTAACACTTTATCTTAAAGGCTGCAGTGCTACATTTTTAAGTGTAGCTTAGAAATAATAATAATAATACCTAGCTCTTATATAGAGCTTGTCATCAGCAGAGTTCAAGGTGCTTTACAAAGGAGAATCAGTATCATTATCCTCATTTTACAAATGGAGAAACTGAAGCACAGGGAGATGAAGTGACTTGTCCAAGGTCACCCACCTGGTTAGTGGCAGAGCCGGGAATAGAACTCAGGTCTCCTGAATCCCAGTCCAATGCTTTATACACTGAGAATATTAATTAGATATTTACAAAATATTCTACAGATAGGATATGGTAAATGTATGAATAAACACTGTAATTTGCAATGTATCAGCAGAACAGAACAATTAAACATTTTACCATTATGCATTATAAATAGTTTAAATAGTCTTACATCCATATCTGCATGTAATTCATTATCATGAATAATGGATCAGTTACAACCTCTACTAATGCATTTATTTTAAGGGTTGAACATGTTGTTATAAATGGCTTACTGAATATCTCTACAGCTTTAAAAAAAATATGCCAGTAAGAAACCACTTTTTTAAAAAAAGAACAGTAAATAAATAGACCTTTTGGATCTACTGATCTCTTAAGCCTTTTCGACGCTAATGCTTTTCACCTGGTGTTTACATTGGTAGCACAGTTTGAAAACAATGCATAATGCAGAATAATGTTTCAAGTGAAGGGGGGGGGGCACATGTTCAACTAACATGGCTTAGCACATCCGACTAATTCATGGAGAAAGTGTGGATGCTCTAATTCAGTCATAAACTTGGTTGATCATTTACAGGACTGCTGTAGTATTTTCCCCCTAGATAACAAGGTATTGATTCCTCTTATTACACTAGCTCAAAAGCACCCTCTTTCTGAGTTTCTGTTATAAGCTCTTCTCTCCTCTGACCAGCAAGTGCTTTTTTGGGGGTCTGATTGACTTAGAAAGACTATGTTGCACCTTGTGCTATGGAGGGCCAAATCCTAGACATAGAAAAAAAATCACTGATTTTGGTTACTCTTTTTTGTAGTTTTCTTTGGTAGAGATACTGTTTTCCTTTTCCAGGCAGTAGGCTCTGTTTGGTGCTTCAAGACAGAATTTGTTCAGAGTACCAGCTAGAAAACTAATCTAATTGTGAAGAAACTGTGTGAGATAAGACAACGTAATAAATATTCTTTTGGTTCCTTTTTTTAAAAAAAAAAAGTTAACTCTTCTCCCTTGTAACCTTTTGTTCTTTTCATGTTAAAATGTTTTCAATTATTAAGTTACTAAAGATAAGGGTGCAATAAAACCCAACTGAGTTTTCAAGTTTGAGCCTCTAGGTTGATTACAAAAAAAATATTTAGTAGAGGACTGCTAGACGACACTTTGAATGATAAAACCAAACTTTATTTAAAAGAGAAATGATTAGTTAAGCAAACAGGCATGCAATTACTGCTTACACAATATTACAATTATACTTATTCTCAAAGATGAAATAGGGTATTAGTAGGTGACCAATCCACTGACAACTGAGTGAAGTACAGCCTTATAGTCCTGGAACCTAATAGTACCCGTCTGATGTTAATTGGAGCTCTCCCACTATTTAGCAAGACTACTTATTTTACAATCCGTTACATTACTAATTAACATTAAGCTACCATTTACCATAATTATATTTCTGCCACTTCCTTATTGGCTCTTTACATTATTTAAATTCATATCTGCACCAAAGCCCATACTATCAATATAGATATCTTTTAAACAAAATATTCACAATACTTAAAAATACTCATTACAAATCTTGTTCAAACCAGTTATAAGCAAAACATAATGGTAACACAACCCTGGGTCACGTCCTTGCTAACTCTTACTTTCCCAAAGGAGCCAGTCTCCAACTTATCTCTAACTTTCTCACACTAGCAACTTAAATTTCCCTTTACAGTTAGGCCCAAAACCCAATTTCAATTTATTTCTTCACCTAAGACATCCTATAGCTGATATCCTGCTCCAACTGTTATGATCTTAGAGTTCTGATCACACTAGGGCCATGATTAACTGTTCTATAAATTAATATTTCTGGACAGAACCACCTTATTAATTTAAATGGAATAAATGGGGCAAAAGTGTTAACATAACCCAATCACTGTCCAGTATTAAACAAGGACTGGGGTTTGGTATACAGAGACCTTAGCCTGCTTAGTACCATGGTGCAAACATAATTAAAAATCCTTTTAATCTTTCCTTTGAGATAAATAAAAGAAGGAAAAATAGGTAAAATATTTTAAATGTAAATTATTAAATAAGACTTTCATTTTAACAACATCTCTTCTTCTCTTTCCCTTTCACTGGGAGAGAGTTTTTAGAAGGACCGTTCTTCCCTGCGCCCAGCTTGACAGTCTCTTAGATGATAATAAAGATGGTATTATATGTCCTTTTGGGGAAAAGAAGTTAGTTGAGATGGAAGGAGCTGTTTTTAGTGCCACTGCTGTTAAAGTCCAATTCTGTTTTATCCTAGGTAGTACTTGGGATTCAACTGGACCCAATAGAGATGGGGATGTCAACTGAATCCCTCTCTTTGGCTCTGTCTAGTTAGGTCATCTCTCAGGATCAGGATCACAAAGGCCAAGCATCCCAGGAGATGGTGTGGGGCTAGCAGCCATGATGGTGAAGGCTGCTCCAGTAGACAGTTCTGCTGCTGCTTCTTTTTCAAGTGATTGCACATGTCCATTCCACTGTAGGTGTGCACGTGCCTCATGCACAGTTGTTGGACAACTTTTTCCCTTAGTGGCACCCAACAGAGCAGCTTGAGTGCTCTCTACCACCATGTGCCACTGCATGCCAGTATAAAGAGGGTAGAGCCACCCTGATCTCCCTCAGTTTGTTCTTATTGCTAGTGATGAATGTTGGAGCACATCCAGTCTTGCTATCACAACTTTATTTCTCTCACTCCTTGTATATAGTCTGTTTCTTGTTTAGCACTTAGTAGTTAGCTAGATATTGTATATTGTTAATGTTAGGTTTTAGTTGTTAGGTCCCTTTTGGACCAAATTTTATTTTTGGGACTGGGACTGGAGCCATGCCTTGCTCTTTGGGGGTTCAAGTCCTACTGGTTGTGTGCCATACCAATGCCAGTCAGTGACCCACAGCCCCACTGCCTAAAATGTCTGGGAGAGCCCCACATCAGTGACAAATGTCACATTTGCAAAGGGTTTAAGCCTTGCTCAAACAGAGCCTCGAGACTTACGTGTCTCCTTATGGAGGTGGCACTTCATTCTCTATCAGAGCCATCGAGTTCAGAGCGTCCTCTGAGTGCAGCACCATCAGTACAGCGTGAGCCTTCCAAGATGTCTTCGGCACCACATTCTGTCTCTCTGAAGAAGAGATACAGATCTGCCAAGGACACGGTACCTTGACCAGCAAGACCTTCAGTACAAAGGCCAGCTAAAAGCAAGATCTCTGGAAGGGACTCTGAAGGTATGTTTCCCCAAAGTGCTCCTTTGCTGCAAAAGGGGTTTCATCAACTCCCGAACCTGTGCCAGGTCCGTCGAGGCCAATGTCTGAAGTTTCTATTTGTCAGACCTATGACCCAGTCCTGGTACTAACAATGCTAGAAGCATACGCTGCTGCCAGAGCGTTACTTAACCTATTGGTACTAGTGCCCTAACAATGCAGAAAGGATTCCAACCAGTACCAGTATCTGTAGTCCATACACCAGCTCCTCAAGAGCATCCGATACTGATGCTACTCTTGGTACTTTGGAGGCTGGTACACTCCAGGGGAAAGCAGCCCTTAATATCTCTGGTACCGCCATTTCTGGATTTGGCTTACCTGTCTCCTGTCCACACTGGTTCGGTTCCACCATTATCGAAGGTTATTTTCATCAGATTCAGAAGTGGTGTCTTGTGTGTCCCATACCAAATGGGAAGCTTACCCTCCATCAGAGACTTGGGGTCCATGGATGTCCCAGCAGTCCCAGTAGTGGGCACATCACAAGATACAATGGCCTGCGCAACCATTAGGCCCACTACCGCCATGTCAGTGGGAGTTCTGGACACTGTGCAATGTTTCTGTCCCTGCAGGCACCTTTCCTCACCTATCTGAGTTGACTTCCTCGAGGATACACCGAGATCATCGACACCGCAGACCATGTTCTCAGACACCTGGTACTGGCACAGGTATTGAGCAACTGGAAATTGCTGAGACCGCTCCTCCTTTGCAAGAGACAGACCATCCATTGCCTCAGCATCCTGGTGTGTTGTCTTCCTCATCACCAGATGAGGCTGTAGAGTTGGTAAGCAAATTCTGAGGCTCCCCAAGAATGGCTTAAAAGCGTTTGATTTTAGACATTCAAGTGGAATAGGTCTATGAGAAATCCCACAGGCTAGTGGACATTTTAGCTTTTGTGGGACCCTCACAGACTGGTGCTTCTGATTAATGAAGCAATTCTAGAACTGGTTAAAACACTTTGTCAGACCCTGTCTTCTCTCCTGCCTATGGCAAAATGGGCAGACAGGAGATACTGTGTCCCTTTTGAAGGCTTCAAGCACCTCTACTCTCACCTGCACTCAGGCTCTTTGGTGGTAGCAGAAGCTTCTGACAGGAGACATGTCCAGAATTTGCCATTCATAGGCTTGTCCCTTTTTTCAGAAAAGATGGATGAGAGGCTTCATAGCATAAAATATTCCAGGGCAACACTGAAGTCTCTTGGAATTTACACGCTGTCAGTGAAGAGGAACCAATTCCAGCCCCAGAAGGCTCACAGATATCAGGGTTGATACCTCAGCCCCTGGACCTGCCAAGAAATAGCCGAAAGATTTACAGGAGGCAACCACTACCCCCAACCAGTGGCCCAGTCTAAACATGTATTTTGATGGGCTTGTTGAGGGCAGTGTACCAGCACTTGCGGACAAATCTGTTCCTACCCATACATTTGCCAATCATCTATTCCACTTCCTCCATGCTTGGACTCACATCACATCAGATTGGTGGGTCCGAAGGATGGTAGATCTGGGATATTCGTTTCAATTTATTTCTATCCTCCCTTCTTCATCCATCTTCCAGGACCATTCTCATGAGACCATTATTCGGTGGGAGGTCCAATCTCTCCTTCTAGTGGGAACAATAGAAGAAGTTCCCATATTCTTCAAGGGGAAATGTTTTTATTCCAGCTATTTCCTTATTTCCAAAGCAAAAGGTGGTCTCAGACTATTTTTAGATCTAAGAAAGTTAAACAAGTACCTGAAGAAAATGAAAATCTGCATGGTTACCCTAACTTCCATCATTCCTTCCCTGGAAGAGGGCAACTGGTGTGCTGCCCTCGGCTTAAAGGATGCATACAGGCCAGTTGGGCACAAATTCCTCAGGTTCATAGCAAATGGAACACATTACCAATTCAGAGTACTTCCATTTGGCTTATCAGCAGCCCCTCTCATTTTCACAAAGTGCATGGCACTGGTTGCTGCACATCTGAGAAGACTGGGAATCCATGTTTTCCCCTACCTGGATGACTGGTTGGTGGCCATGCTCTCAAGTGCTGTCTAGCATGGTTGGCATTCAGTCCGCTTTCAGCCTACTGGGTCTATCACTCAGTCGAGGCAAATCAATTCTAAAACCTGTGCAAGGAATTGAGTTTGTCAGAGCACTCCTGGATGCTATATAAAGCAGTCAACTTTGCCTCAGTCAAGTTTCCAGATGCTCTGAGACCTGGTAATGGATCTAAAAGCACATCCCATTACTACAGTGCACGCTTCTCTAAGACATAGAGAATGTCTAAGACATGTTCTTTGTGACATATAGCAGCATGAACTTACGTGGTGTAACATGACAGATGACACTTTAGGAAGCTTCAAGGATGGTTAGCATCAGTGTATGCCTCATGTCGTCATTGTCTAGACAGAGTGATTCACATTCCAGAGGTAATGTTGTCCTCTCTGGATTGGTGGACAAACCCTCAGAAGTTTGTGTGAGAATTCCCTTCATTTCTCTGCAATCAACACTCATGTTGGTCATAGAAGCCTCATCCCTTGGTTGGGGAGGCACACATGAGAACCCTACAAACTCAACGGTTGTGGTCCTCACAGGATCGGACAAATATAAACACCAGGGAACTATACACTATCCATCTAGTGTATCACATATTCTGGGGAAAAGTCTACTAGTGTTAAGGGACAATACAGTAACTATGTTTTATGTAAACAGACAGGGAGTGACATGTTCATCCCAACTGTGGCAGGAGGGAGCTCTACTTTGGAAGTTCTGCATATCCATTTACCTTTACCTCAATGCTGCCTACCTTTCTGAAGAGCAGAACATGTTGGTAGATCACCTAAGCAGGTCTTTCTCCCCTCACTAAGAATGGTCATTATATCTGGATGTGGCCAGGCCCATCTTCCAGCTGTGGGGAACTCCCAAGTGGTCCTGTTTGCAATAAAGGCCAACGGAAAATACCATCAGTTCTGCTCACAACTGGGTCGCAGACCTGGGACATTGATGGGCACTTTCTGCTATCATGGACAAACTCCCTGCTTTATGCCTGTCCTCCAACATCATTGCTACCCAGAGTCCCATTCAAGACCAAGCTGGATCATGTTTGCATTATACTAATAGCACCAGCATTCCCTTGACAATACTGGTTCACATCCCTGTTATCATCGTTATTGAGCCTCTCCCATTAGATTCAGATGTGATTTCTTAGGATCGTTGCTGTCTGCTACATTCTAACCTACAGGCCCTTAATTTGACAGCATGGGTGCTTCATGGCTACATCACTAGAAGTTGTTCAAAAAACCTTCAGGAGATGTTTCTGAACTGCAGAAAGCCTTCAACTAGGCATGCTTACCCAGCCAAAGGGAAATGTTTTTAACTGGTCTCAGCAGAGAAGTGTTTTTCCAGTGCAGGCTTCCATTAACGATGTTTGGATTCTGTTGCATCTAAAACAGTAAGGCCTGATTGTTCCATTAAAGTACATTTGGCAGTGATTTCAGCATACCACCCTCCAGTGGGTGGTAGATCACTACTTTCCACCCATAATGATTACATTTCTAAAAGAACTGGACAGATTATATTTTCCAATAGAAGAACCTGTTCCTCCAAGGGATCTCAGCGTTGGGATAAAAAAAATTAATGGGGCTTCCCTTTGAACTTGTGACTTGCTCCCTACTCCACCTCTCTGTGAAAGTGGTATTTCTGGTTGTGATAACCTCAGCAACAAGAGGGTCAATTGAGAGCTTTGATTTCAGAACTCTCCTCATACAGTTTTCCATAAGGATGAATTTACCTACCCCCGCACCCAAAATTCTTGACAAAGGTGGTTTCCAATTTCTACATAAATCTGGCAATTTTCCCCGAATCCTCACATGCATATGGATGAACAGACGTTTCATTTGTTGGATGTGAGGAGAGAACTTGTCTTATACTTGGACCATATCAGACCCTTTAGATCCTCAATGCACTTGTCACTATTGTGGACAGGGAGAAAGATAAACCACATGGGCGGCACATAATACAGGCTGGGGGAGGCTAAGACTCCCCAAACCTTGCACTCCTGGGGAGGGGGCAGTGGTGGATTTGGGGCCCCCAAACATTTCCCCCCCCCCACCACAGCCCTGTCACTGGAGGAGTTCTCGCCCCCCACCATGGCCCCAGAGCAGCAGCGGGGGCACAGAGATTTTCCGATCTTGGGGCAATGGGGGATGGGGGGGGCGTGAGGAGCAAGCAGGGAGTGGGATTTGGGGGGAGGAGATGGAGTCGAGGCACAATTGTTTGGGAAAAGGGTGGGGCTCTGAGAGAAGGGACGGATTGGGGTGACATCATGGGCAGGGCTGTGGGTGGAAGGGGTGGAATAGGGGACGGGATTCGGGCTCAGAGCTCCAGCCAGGGCCAAGAGTTCCACTGTGGTCCCAGCTAGGGCTGAGAGCTCGAGCAGGGCCGGGGTGGGGGGGGGGGGGGGGGGGCTGAGAGCAGCGAGTGGGGGCATGGCCTTCGACGTTAGAGGCAGGGCAGGGAGTTAACCTCCCAAAGGGGAAGCTTCACCCGCCGCCCATGACAAACCAGTTACCAGTCAGAGGATTTCCTTCTGGATTTCCTCTTGCATCCATTTATGCTACTAATGTCACACTGCCCCCAAGAGAATTGGCTCATTCAACTAGAGCACAAGCAGTTTCAGCAGATTTCCTAGCTCAAGTACCTATTTGAGACATTTGCAAAGCAGCAACATGGTCATCAGTGCACTCTTTCGCTGCTAATTATGCCATTTCCCATTAGTCCAGGAAAGATGCCAGTTTTGGAAGGGTTGTTCTACAGTCCCTGATCAGGTAGGCTTCCAGTCTGCCTCCTTGTTAATCTGCTTATGCACAGTGGAATGGACATGTGCAATCACTCGAAGAAGAAAAAATAGCTACCTACCTTTCTGTAACTGTTGTCTTACGAACTGTGTCACATATGTGCATTTCACAGCTCACCTTCTTTCCCATCTCTGTCAAAGTCTATCTGGTAAGAAGGAATTGTGGAGGGTCAGAGAGCAGCTCTGCCCTTTTATCCTGGCACTCAGAGGTACATGGCAGTAGAGGGTGCTTGAGCTGCCCCAACAGGTACCGCTGACAGAAAAAGTTCTCTGACAACTGTGTGCAAGGCATTTACTCCCCCACAGTGGAATGGACATGTGCAACACATCTTGAAGAACAACAGTTATGGAAAAGTAGATAACTGTTTTGTCTTCCCAAGTCTCTTTCTTTAAGGACCCACAAAGGGAATGGTGTTTCAAATAGCCCACCCCCTCATTATTTTGGCCACCAATTAGACCTAGTTTCTGACACAATTTTGGTTCACTGATTTCTGGTTCCACACTTTCCTTGTTTACCAAACATGATCTTAAGACAGTCCTTGAGTTATATCCGTAGGCCTTTTTGTGTGGACTAATTCATTTTTTTGTTTCCCTTTCATATATATTCCCATCAGTCCTTTATTGTTAATGGTTATTGTGACATCTTATGACACTTATGTACTTCTTACAGTGATGCTCACCATTAGGTAAATTTGTAGGCTCAATTATCACAACAGAATTCCTCAGAGCAATTGCTGAAAATAGGTCACCCTGTGAGAAGCAAGAAAGATTCAGCAGCATTGGTGTTGTCTTTTGTCCTCAGAGACATCTCCTTCTGTGTCCAATATCAATGTCCTATCAGTTTTTTTTTAAATACTCACTTTAATCAGTTAATTCTGATGAGCACAAGTATAAAAACCTAGAGACACAAATTTAACTGTATAGACATAAAGGTAGAATGTCTATATTCTCTGCACGTCTGGAGATGCTGTTGTAAGTTTTGGTCCTTCCAGTTGCAAAAATCTTCAGATCCCCTGCAGCTAAAATTGCTGGATGTTTGACTTGTCACAGAACAAAGCAAGAACAGATTAAAGGTCTTTACAATAGAACTGAAAACTCTAAGACACATTTCACCTGGTGTGAATCTATAATAATTAATGTATGTTCTATTGATTTTTTTGCAAAAGATTTTTTTAGTGTAGTCTGAAAAGAGTATGCATATATGTTGTAATGATCATCTCTGTGTCTATAAAAAGGGCTTAATTTAGCTAAAGACAGCTGACACTTCCAATAATTGTATATGAAAGGTAATATCACACCTCATAGTAATGATCAATGTACTGTTCCCCATGGAGTTGTTCTGAATAAGTTTCCTTTTTTTAATTTCCAGAATAGCACTCATAGATTTTTGAGAACTGATGAAAAAGTGAAATAAAGAATTTGCTTGTGGCAAATAACCTTGATTGTTATGATTTGCAATTATTTTAAAAAAATAAATAAATTGCCATGTCTTGCAATTGCCATGCACCAACACTCAGGCTTCACCCTAACTCTCAGCAAAGAGATGGCTGAGAGTCAAGGTGAGGCCTGAGCGTTGATGCATACTGTACCCTACTTAATGGTGCTGTGCAGTTACTCAGTGGTTGTGCTTTACCGGACCTCTGAGGAGAGCAATGCCACCAAGAGCTGCTCTCTACAGAATGGTACAGCTCCTCACTATTGTTGGTGCAGGACTGTGGCTAAATGCAGCGATTTAACAGGCTGTTCATTATGCTTCATATTAAAGGTGATCTGCTAAGAAGTACCAAATTCCAGAAACTTTACTGAGATGGGCCGAGTGCCCCCCCCCCCGCCACTGTTCCCCCAAAACAGGTTGAAATGACATAAAATATTGATGACATTTTTAATACAAATGAAATGTTGGGGAAAAATTCCACTGTTTAAAAAGGTGACTTAATCCACAATAACTGATGTGCTGCGTGCTCCCAGTCCTCATTATTGAGGGCATTCAGTATACATTGTTAAAGCTTTGGATACTTTGCCTTTGTATGTCACCTTTAATGGAAACACTAAACTCTTATTTTTCATCCTAAATTGCCTTTAATACATTTAAAATAATTTAAATTTACCTCTTGGAATTTTAACTTTATTAGATACATACTCTTCCCCCCCTTTTTTGTTTTGGCTTCTCCCTTTGTTTAAAGAGAAATTAAAAGTGCTACTAAAATGCAAGGTACAGCACTTGTTCTCTGGTTTTAGGATAATCTCATCAAATATCTTCCCTCATGAAACGGTCATCTCCTTTTCCCACATTGTCCTGCTTCCTCTCTTTTACCCCCACTGTCTCTTACTCTTTCCTCCCCAGTTTTCCTCACAATTTGCCCCAGGCCCCAGGCTCCGCAGAGGCCCTCACAAGAATCCTGGCGGTGCTCCAGTTCTTCGGCGGCACTTTGGGCCCCACGCCTAAGGCGGCCCCGCAATGTTCGTGTCAGGGCACTGCAATGTCCAGCGTTCCAGTGGCACTTTCCATATGTGAATTGGTCGCCGCCGCCGCCTTTTTGTTTTTGTTTTTGATAAAACCCAAACCTCCAATTTTATCTGAAGCCGCAGCATTAATTAGTGAGTGCAGACGTCGATCGGGATTCCAGTTGCTGTAGCATCCATTTTGGAACACCTCATGATGTTATGGATATTCAGTTTAATATGTAGACTCTCATACATCTTACACCCATCCAAATCATCAGGAAATGAGAGCATCTAAAGTCAAGATTGTATGCTAAATGTTTTTGAAAAGGGAATACAATTTCCTTCCTTCAAATGAAACTTAGATCCAACTCTCTTTGAGCCTCAGTCTTACACCACCCTATTTATTACCTGAACAGGATATGTGCTGAATAAAGATATAACAATCTACAGGATGAGTTGGTAATTCAAATGTTTCTCTTAAAATCCTGTTTGGTATGTATTTTCCTCCCCATTTCAACTACAATCTTGAAAACAGTTGAGAATATTAGAGCAGTTGCCTGTGCCCTGGACCTCTCCCAATTTGTCTTCATTGCTTTATTTGACTTCCATGACCTTTTATATGTGACATGATTAATTTACACTATCTGTGTGCCAGCTGCTCCCTTCTCCTGTATAGTGCTGAAGGCAGGAAATAAATGGGAGTTTGTACACAAAAGGCTAGAAACACATGAAGGAGGGGAGCAGGAGTTATATACAACATGCTCCGGAGAAGCATCTAGTAAAGAATAAATAGTGTGAGAATGAGGCTCCAGTTTTTAGGTTGGAGGTATATTGGGGATGAGAAACAGAGCACAACCACTCTACAGGTTATGTTCCCCTGGAAATTCAGCAAACAGGCAGCAGAAATCAGTGTGGCAGGTTAAAGCTGTTTATTTAGAATTTACTTCGCCTGCAAGACTACTAATCCTAGCGCTCCATTCACTATTGTCTGGCAACTTGTCTGGTCATTTACACCAGTGCAAAGTGGGTGTAAAAAAACTTACCATTCTGATTTGGTGGCATTTAATGCCCACTTTGCACTGATAGAATTGGCCACACAAGTTGCAAGGCATCAGTGAATCAGTCCATCATGTGTAGCTGCAGAAGAAGCAGCAAATTGCAACACAGCTCCTGAGTGAGTCATAAGTACTTGTAGGAAGAGGTCAGATTTAGATGGCTGTCCTCTTCCTACATATGGTAAAAGTCCCTTTCTCTTGAGGGGCAAAGTGAACCTTGCAAAGGTGGTGGTGGGAGGGTTAAGCACTTTTCTCCTCCCCTGGGTTTTTCTGAGTAAGGGGAACGTTTAACTGTGCTGCAGCTCTCAGGGAAGTGCCTTCTACTTTCAAGTGTCTCTCTGCTCTATTGCTAGAGAACCTTTCTCAGGATTAGCAACATTAAAAACTACAGACATGTTTAATCCTTCCTGTCTGTTAGAAAAACAAGCAGCTGTTCAACTGCTACACCCTCTCACACGTACCCACACTTTTCTCCTGCCCATTCGTTTATTTTGTATTTGACTTTGAATTTTCACAATAATACTGATCAGATTGAACCATTTTGAAATATCTGTTAGCAAATATTGCCTTTGTTAGCATTATGTTGTCCTTGTATCATTAGACGTTAGTTGGAGACTGGTTCCTTACATACAATCTTGAATGCGTTTTCAGTATCTGTTTTACAATATTGATTTGGATCAATGTGATCTTAGTGGCGTTATGATCCATGCACGGACAGTGGACCAGAATCTGACCTCAGTTACACCTGTAGGCATAACCCTAATTGAAGTCAGTGACATTACTTTGGATTTACATGGATGCACTTGAAATCAGAATCTGATCCCATAGCCGGATGTGTCCAGCCTCTTCCTTATCTCTCAGTTGTCTGTTTTTAGATCTATTATCATTCAGTTTTTGTTAGACAGTACATGTCTCATATTTTCTTACATTTTGAAGTGAGTTACAGGGTTGCAGTAAGTACAGATGTAAGACAGTTTTACATCCTAAGCCTGATTTTAACAACACCAACAAAACAAATGATTTTGCACATTTTTTCCTATTGAGTATTTGTGTATAGACACACTTATCAGTTTAGAGTCTATAAGAGGGGAGAGTGTCAAACAAGAATAAATAGGCATGAGGTGACCAATTTCCATTAACTTTCAATAGAGTCTGAGTGCTTACCTGCTCTTTGTGCTTTTGTAAAATCTCCCCACAGATCTTTAGGGCCAAACTGCCCTGGTGGCACAGGCTTGTTTTGAGGCCAGAGCAGTGCTGCACCAGTTCACCATGGCAAGGAGGGATTGTGCCCTATGGAAGTTGGGGTTCTATGACAAGTAGGGGCAGCGCAATTACCGTCCCTTAGGAAGGCATGGTGTGTTCTTCCCTCCCTGGGATGGGCTACAAATTGTGAATAGCTGCTGCGTGAGGAAAGTGAGATTCCTGGTGTCCTCCCTCTATCTGACCCTTAACGATTAGGTGGTTGTGTTATAAGAAATTTTAATAACTCTGAGTGGAGTCTGCAGATCTCAGGGAGCTCTGAGGAAGGCATTGTAATCTGTAGGAGCTCTGATGTGAGTGTTGGAGTTTCTCCTGGCACCACTTGCGGACAGTATAATCTGTAAAATCCTCTCATATTGGAACTAACCCACGGGAGAGGCTTCAATGCATTTACCACAGGAGACCATGCTGCAGACTTTTAAAGTCCTGCATGAGTCAGAGGGCCAGATTAACCTTTCCCCTACATCAGGTGCACCTCTAAACTCAGTGGAGCTGCTCTGGTGTAAACCCCATAAAGCCAAATCCTGAGGAGACTGTGACCACTTTGTGATGCACCAGAAGCAGATTCTGGTGTCGCTGTTCAGAGGAGGATGGCCCCAGTGCAAAGGTAATATTCTGGTGGCACAGAGCCAACATATAAGTTCCTACATATACTTCTGCTAGTGGAATTGGAGGAGTAGTTAGAGAAAAGGGAGTATGTCTGTGCTGTTCCCTAGCGGCTGTTGTGACAAGAAAATCAGATATTTAAAGATTAAGATCTATCAGATTCCATACAGTATGTTCTATGGCATCTTGTCCTGTTGAGTTTTCAGTGTCCCAAGCAATGTTGTTTCCATCATTTTCCTAATACTGATTCCTATAGTACCTCAATAGACAACTCTCCTTCAATACGATACATTACCTTTTATTATCCATCTTTCTGTCTCCTTACCTTATAGCTTATCTCATTTTATACTGTCAGCCACCACTGCAGAATCAGAGCACCTTCCATGTAAAATAAGTAGCAACTTGTACATGATCCATCAGTTACTTTTCAATACAATGATGCTGTCCCCGTCAAAGCCAAAAATGGGGTTATGATTGGAATGCAATCTTAACTAAAGAAGGGAGTTATTGAGTGCAATGCAGAAATTACTGTTCGAATACCCAGGTGTTTGAAAAATGTTTAGAGCCAAACACTGCAAGAACACTTTTCTGGAACTTTGTGAGTTGTTTTCCCCCGCCCTGAAGCACAGGAATACCAAGATGAGAGCTGCCCTGACAGTTGAGAAGTGAGTGGCGATAGCCCTGTGAAAGCTTGCAACTCCTGACTGCTACCGGTCAGTCAGGAATCAATTTGGAGTGGGAAAATCTACTGTGGGGGCTGCTGTGATCCAAGTAGCCAAGGCAATCAATAACCTTCTGCTAACAAGGGTAGTGGCTCTGGGAAATGTGCAGGTCATAGTCGATGGCTTTGCTGCAATGGGGTTCCCTAACTGTTGTGGGGTGATAGACGGAACGCATATCCCTATCTTGGCACCGGACAACCTTGCCAACCAGTATGTAAACCAAAGGGGTACTTCTCAATGGTGCTGCAAGCACTGGTGCATCACACGGACGTTTCACCGACATCAACGTGGGATGGCCGGGAAAGGTGCATAAAGCTCGCATTTTTAGGAACTCCAAGCTGTTTGAACAGCTGCAAGAAGGGACTTACTTCCCAGACCAGAAAATTACTGTTGGGGATGTTGAAATGCCAATAGTTATCCTTGGAGACCCAGCCTACCCCTTGCTCCCATGGCTCATGAAGCCATACACAGGCAGCCTGAACAATAGTAAGGAGCTGTTCAACTATAGGCTGAACAAGTGCAGAATAGTGGTAGAATGTGTCTTTGGATGTTTAAAAGCTCGCTGGTGTTTTTTGCTGACTAGGTTAGACCTCAGCAGCACCAGTATTCCCATTGTTATTGCTGCTTGCTGTGTGCTCCATAATATATGTGAGAGTAAGGGGGAGATGTTTATGGTGGGGTGGGAGATGGAAGCAAATCGTATGGTGGCCGATTTTGAGCAGCCAGACACCAGGGTGATTAGAAGAGCACAGCTAGGTGTGCTGAACATCAGAGAGGCTTTGAAAACCAGTTTCATCACTGGCCAGGCTCTGGTGTGACGTGTGTTTTTCTCATTGATGCAAACCCGCCTCCTTTCTTGATTTTAATTTCCTTGTAAGCCAACCACCCTCCCCACCTTCAATCACAGCTGGCAAAGGAAAAAAAGTCACTATTGTTTTGAAACCATGCATTCTTTATTAATAAAAAAAGTTAGATAACTGACAAGGTAGCCTGGGTGAGGTGGGGGAGGAGGGAAGGACAAGGCCACATTTTTGATTTGTAGCCAGACTACAAATCAAAACTGTTTGAATGACAGCCTTCTGTTGCTTGGGCCATCCTCTGGTGTGGAGTGGCTGGGTGTCTGGAGCCTCCCTCCCACCCCACGTTCTTGGGCATCTGGGTGAGGAGGATATGGAACTTGGGGAGGAGGGCAGGTGGTTATACGGTGGATGCAGCAGCGGTGTGTGCTATTGTTGCCTTTCCTGCAGCTCCACCAGACGCCTGAGCATGTCTGTTTGCTCCCTCCCCGGCCTCTTCTCATTGCACTCACTGTATGTTTTCCTGGCCTCTGTCACCGTATGCCTCCATGCATTCAGCTGTGCCCTATCAGTGTGGGAGGACTGCATGAGTCAGAAAATGTCATCACGAGTGTGTTTGGTTTTTTTTGCCTCTAATCTGTGATAACCTCTGGGACAGAGATGATAGGGGGATCATAGAAACATATGCACCCACAGGGGGGATAAAAAGGGAGAGTAGAATTTAAGAAGATATATTTCTGAGAACAAAAGGGAGACGCTTTCACAGTGAATCAAGCAATTCACAGCAGACAGCACATGTGCTTTAGGTACAAGGTCGCATTTAGCCTTTTATATTGAGCGCCTGCTGATATGGTGACACATCACACATGGCTGGCAACAGAATTTGGTTTCCAGGCACCCATGGTAAGCCAAAGGGTATGCGGGGTTGGCTTCATCCGCCTTCATAACGTGGGAATGGTTTCAAACTGCAGTGCCCTCCTTTCCCATAGCAAACAATGCCATTTGGGTTTGCCATTTAAAAGGAAGGGCTGCAGTTTTCAGGTGGATGTGCAGCACACCACTCCCCCCACCCCACCTCATGGCTATTCTCTGGGATGAGCCATTCACCCTTCCCCCCACCATGTGGCTATTCTCAGGGATGATCCCTTTTAGCCAAGCGCAAACAGCCCAGCATGAATGGGGTCCTTTTACTGTTCCCTTACTAAAATTCCCCTATTTCAACCCAGTGACCATGAATGATATCACTCTCCTGAGGCTAACACAGAAAGATAAAGACCGAATGTTGCTTGAATGCCACCAAAACCCAGGACCATTCACTGCCATGCTTTGTGCTGCAATGATTCCAGACTACTTGCTACTGGCTTGGCATGGTAAAGTGTCCTACCGTGGAGGACGAAATAAGGCAGCCCTCCCCAGAAACCTTCTGCAAAGGCTTTCAGAGTACCTCCAGGAGAGATGCATGGAGATGTCCCTGGAGGATTCCCGCTCCATCCCTAGACATGTTAACAGACTTTTTCCAGTAGCTGTACTGGCCACGAATAAATCCCGATTCTTTAGGGAAAATGTAACATTAAACACAATTGCTTTTAAACCCTGTAGTGTAGTTACAAATGTGCACTCACCAGCGGTTCCTTCTCTGGCTTCAGGGTCCGGGAACCCGCCTTGGGATGGTATTGGCTCCAGGGTGATGAAAAGGTCCTGGCTGCCAGGGAGAATGGATTCTCCACTCGCCTGCTGCGCATTCTCCTCCTCCTCCTCTTCCTCATCCACAAAATCCTCCTCCCTCTTGCGTGAGACTCCCCCCTTGCAGGTGTCCATGGACAGTGGTGGGGTAGTGATAGCCCCACCCCAGAATGCCATGCAGCTGATCATAGAAGCGGCATGTATGGGGATTTGACCTGGAGTGACCATTTGCCCCCTTTGTCTTTTGGTAGGCTTGCCTGAGCTCCTTAACTTTCACGCAGCACTGCTGTGTGTCCCTGTTGTAGCCTCTCTCCACCATGCCCTGTGCGATTTTGGCATATATATTAGCATTTCTTCTTTTTGATCGGAGTTCGGCTTGCACAGATTCTTCTCCCCATACAGCGATCAGATCCAGTGTCTCCCATTCGGTCCATGCTGGAGCTCGTTTGTGATTCTGGGACTGCATGGTCACCTGTGCTTCTGAGCTCGCCACACTGACCAAACAGGAAATGAAATTCAAAATTTCCCGGGGCTTTTCCTGTGTACCTGGCTAGTGCATTGGAGTTGAAAGTGCTGTCCAGAGTGGTCACATTGGAGAACTCTGGGATAGGTCCTGGAGGCCAATATCATCAAATTGCATCTGCACTACCTCAAATTCGACCCAGCAAGGTTGATTTTAGCGCTACTCCCCTCACCAGGGAGGAGTATAGCAGTCAATTTTAAGAGCCCTTTAGGTCGACGGAATGGGATTGGTTGTGTCGACGCATTGCTTATAAAATCGACCTAATGCTCCTAAATTCAACCTAACATCATAGTGTAGACCAGGGCTAGGACTGAGAAAAAATATATATGATTGAGAACAGTTTACTCATATTTTAAAGAGAAAAATGACCTTCATTTTCACTGTACTCCTTTATTAAGTGTTAAAAAGTTCAGTGCAGTAGAAAACATAGGCCAAATTCTGGTCTTACGAGAGATGGTTTTGGCTGAGTTGTGAGAGTGACATCGATTGAAGTAGTCGAATAACTGTGAGCAGAAATTAGCTTCAGCCATTTATCTTCTCCTCTGCTCTTTTCTCCAGGGCAGGCCAGTTCCAGATGGAAAAGTTCACCTTTAAAACACGCTTTCACATTCATTTTCAATAAATCTTTCCAACAATCAAACATTTTTAGATTCCATTTTCAATGTTAGTTAATTTCTAACTACTTTTATTGAGTAGGAATGAAATTCACAACTGTGTAGAGGGTCTGCACAAAGTGTATGCAGCACTGAATTTTGTCAGGACTGAAGTAGAACAATAATGATGCGCAGTCCTTGTGCTGGCCTGTTGCGCAGGAGTGAATTTCACCCTGTGTGAAATAATTTTTAACAACCTTACTTTGTATTGTATTTTTAAAAATTGCATTATAGTGATATCAGATATTTTGAACAATATCTCAAATTGTTGTTAATTTTTTGTAAGGTGAAGTTTGCCAACAGGAAATGTCTCTGGCAGGTAAGAGCCATTGGCGAGCAGTCACTGTTATCTTGAATTAATGGTGAATCTGATTTTGTAAAAAATAAAAAAAACCCACTTGATTATGAAAGTTAACAAATCATTGGGTTCATTAAGTACACTAAGTACTAAGCACTAAGTACATTTAATAACTATTTAGGTGAATGACCTGTGAGGATTTTATAAACCATGAGAGCATCTCAGTCAGTGGAAGGAAATGGGACACTGGAAGAAAATACATTTTACATGGCCATTAGGTTTTGATATGTTTGTGCATGTTCAGTATAACTCAAAAGTTGCAAACTCTAAAGTTATATTGCGAGATTAAAGATTCAAATACTCTCCTTATTAACAATAACTATGGTATTTTAGGTTATTCATCTTGCCTACTTCGTTAAACTTTTCTAACAAGATTTTTCATCAAGCAAAGTACTTTCCCCAAAAGTCCATCTTAATCTTATGAGAAGTTATAACATTAACAGAGCTGTGCATATACTGAAAAAGTTTTATGAATGTGTTTCACTGAATTTAACAATGAATTCACTTCAGCCACGATCTTGTCCCTTTTATTACCTTCCATAATTATTTGAGCAATCAAGTTTTACTCTCATGAATGTTGTTGTTTATTATTTCTATTATGGTAGCGTCTAGAGGAGCTGATTGGGGATCAGGGCCCGTTGTGTTAAACATTGTAAATGCATCAAAAGACTGTCTCAGCCACAGAGAGCTGGCACTCTATGTAACTAGACAGCAACAGGTGGAGAAAACAAATGGGACAGGTGGCAGGAAGGACAATGACAAAGGTAGGCAGTGGAACAATTCTGATTAGCTTATTACAGGGTTTCTCAACTTGGGGGTCAGATGGGATGGAAGCCCTTTGTATGGAAAAGGATTGAACTATTGGTTCAATAAGTAGAATTCTCAAAAGTAAATGTTCAGCCCTAATAGTCAAGTATTTGCATCAGAAGCGTTATATTTTATATTGCATGGACCACTGCTTGGCACAGCAGGATTCCCCAAATCCTTAAAAATAGCAGTGAAACACAGGGAATTAAATCATCCAGAAGAGGATCAGAGTGTACCCTTTGCAGTTGAAGACCAAATATCCATCCATAAATCTTAGTTGCTTGATTTTCTATTTAGGAATTATACCTCATACAGGGCCTTTGTAGCCTAGAAAGGGAAAAGGTTTAAAATTTTCTACATCTGTTAATGAGCAGTCTAGCTCCAGTGTCAGGCTCTAGGACCCTGTGTGGATGTCCAGAGCTATTCTGCTTGCTGAACTTGTCAGCTCAAACCATAGTGGGTCTTATGAGAAGCATAAAAAGTATGATATACTTCTGGACTCATCACTAGTCTTAGACACACACAATGCAGCAGTGATGAAAATTGCTTTCTTCCATGTTTGTCTAGAAAGGAAAATCAAATCTTTCTCCTTGGGAGGGCCTAACCACCACGATTCATGTCTAATAGATTTTTGCTGTGCACTTTCCCTGAAGATAAAATTACAAGTCATAGAGGAGCTCCAACTGGTGCAATATGTAGCAATCAGCTTCTTTATAGGTACTGTACTTAAAGACACAAGAGATCATAAAAACTGAAGAAAGTGCTCCATTGGCTTCTCATTTAATTCCAGATGCAATATAGACGTATAGAAGTGTAGGACCGGAAGGGACATCAGTAGGTCATCTAGTTCAGACCCCTGCACCCAAGACAGGGCTATGTAATAACTAGACCATCCCTGACAGGTCTAACCTGTTCTTAAAAACCTCCAATGACAGAGATTCAACAATCTACCTAGGCAATTTGTTCCAGTGCTTAATTATCCTAACGGGAAGTTTTTCCTCATGTCTAACCTAAACTTCCCTATCCTCAGAAGTTAAGGAGAACAATTTTTCACCTTCTTCCTTGTAACAACCTTTTATGCACTTGAAAACTGTTCTCATGTCCCGCCACAGTCTTCTCTTCTCCAGACTAAACACACCCAATTTTTTCAATCTTTCTTCAGAGGTCATGGTTTTTAGACCTTTAATCATTTATGTTTTTCTCCTCTGGACTTTCTCCAATTTGTCCACATCTTTCCCTAAATGTGGTGCCCAGAACTAGACGCAGTTGAGGCCTAATCAGCGTGGTGTAGAAAGAAAGAATTACTTCTCATGTTTTGCTTATAACACTCCTGCTAATACATCCCAGAATGATGTTTGCTTTTTTTGCAACAGTGTTACACTATTGACTCATATTTAGCTTGTGATCCACTATGATCTCCAGATCTTTTTCTGCAGTACTCATTCCTAAGCAGTCATTTCCCATTTTGTATGCGTACCACTGATTGTTCCTTCCTAAGTGGAGCACTTTGCATTTGTCTTTATTGAATTTCATCCTGTTTACTTCAGACCAAATTGTCCAGTTTGTCCGGATCATTTTGAATTTTAATCCTATCCTCCAAAGCACTTGCAACCCCCTCCCTGCTTGGTATCATCCACAAACTTTATAAGTGTACTGTCTATGGCATTATCTAAATCACTGATGAAAATATTGAACAGAACCAGACCCAGGACTAATCCCGGCGGGACCCCACTCTATATGCCCTTCCAGCTTGACTGTGAACCACTGATAACTATTCTCTGAAAATGGTTTTCCAAGCAGTTATGCACCCACCTTACAGTAACTCCATCTAGGCTGTATTTCCCTAGTTTGTTTATGAGACGGTAATGCAAGACCATATCAAAAGCCTTACTAAAGTCAGGATAAACCACATCTACCGCTTCCCTGCTATCCACAAAGCTTGTTATCCTGTCAAGAAAACTATTAGTTTGGTTTGACATGATTTGTTCTTGACAAATCCATTCTGACGGTTACTTATTTTATTATCTTCTAGGTGTTTGCAAATTGAGTGCTTGATTAATTGAAGCTCATTTTATTCATCTTAGAAACCCTTAGTAGGCTGGGACCCAGATATTTTAGGAAACACTTCTTCTTCCAAAGTTATTCTTGTTAGCTGATCAGAAGGTCATAGAAGATGAGGATAAGCCCAAACGTGACTCCCTCTTGGACATGAGGCAAGAGCTACCTTTGAGTGAAAACCGTTTTTTAGTGATGTAGCAGAGACAGTCCCAGCATATTTCCCATGGACACAATAATCTACAAAATATTTGCAAAAATAAAAAATAACAGTTACTGAACTGTGAAAAATAGAGCTGTCTCTCCATTATGGATACTTTTGCCTTTATTTAACTTTGCACCTTGACTAGAATTGGTCAGAAAAATTCTAATGGAAACTTACTTGTTGGAATTTGCTGATTTGTTAAAATGGAACTGTTTCACAGAAATGGCTCAGTTTCAATGAACTTCTTGTGAAACTTCTCCAACAGGCTGTTAACATGACAACAAGAGTCTGGTTAGTTTCATGACTGCTATTCAGTGGTGGGCAGCCACGAAAATGATAAAACTCATGTTATTTTCATTCTGCAGCTATATCAGGTTTTCCAGAGTCATGGGCTCTCCTGGGACACACCAGATGGGCAGCTGGGGACATCAAAGACCATATTTTATTTTGGAAAAAACACCTTTTGGTATTTCCAAAATAAACTTGAGGGATTTCAGTGATGTGAAATTTTCAACGTTTTTGACTTTTCAACCTGATTTGGGACATTTTTTTTCTCCAAAAATTTAATAAATTTCACAAAACTGAAATTGTTTCCTAACCAGCTCTAACTTGGAGTCTAGGTATGGACAAAATAAACTATTCGCCCACTTACTTGGCAAATAAAACTTTCCAAGGCTGATATAAGTAGCTAGATAAAAAGATATTGTTAAGGCTGTTTGAACCCAATTTTGTCTTTCTCATATCCAAAGCCATAGGTTATTATGCAAAGCTTATTTGTATATGTAAAGAATCAGTGCCAACAATCTGCACTCTTGACCAATTCTACAAATGAATATATTTGGATGGGTGATGGAGAGAAAAACTGTCAGTATGGAAACAGACATAGTTTCAGTTTTAAGCTTCTAGGAAGTTAGTATACATAGCTAAAAGAAGAGGGGCAGAGAGAACATGGCATTTATAATCTGCAGGAGATGGCTCACAATGTCCAGTAGGGGGCCTGGTTTACGTTTTACCTTGCTTCTGCTGCCCTCAAAGGTAAAAATAAACTTAAGTGCTAAGGGAGTTTCACCAGTCTCATGCTAGGGAAACCAATTCTGTAAAATGAAAATTATAATATGTTCAGAGAAGCAGAATCCCAAGGTAAGTAATTGTTCCTTTTTTGTTGCTACTACTATAAATATATTCCTTTTGGCAGAGTCATACATATATTGTAAATTTTCATCAAAACTTTGCTTAGAAAATTTTAAAGAAAAATGAAAATGCTGCTTAGCTACCCAAGAGAACAAAAAGCATCTTGCAATAAAAGTTTTTTTCCCTTCTCTCTTTCCAACCCCTGCCTGCCCCTCCCCTCAACTGCTCCCCTGCCTGCCCCCCCCCCCCCCCCCCCAACAAACAAACCAAAACCAGGACTCAAGTTTTAAGAAGTCCTTGAGCCATTCTGGTCTGATTAGAAAACATTGAATCATATTTAGGATAATGGGTTAACACACTTAATTAAATGTACTATACATTTTCCCTGTACTGAATCTTTTAGACGCTAAAGTGTGGTGCTAGTGTAAAAGTAATGGTGATATAAATACTCTAGGTAACTGATGTGGATCAAAATGACCAGTTGTTTTATTTGTGCTGGAACTTTAATGATGAATTTAATGTGTATTTCTGAATACCTTTATGCTTCTATTTCCCTTTTTTGTTTGTTTTCACGTGTAGGAAACAAAACAAGATTTTTCAAATGAATGTTACTTTTGTTTGATAGATGAGAATTGATTTACACATCTAGATGTGTACATTGGCATTTCACATGGCCATATAATTATATTGTACTCACTCTCATCTAACCCCTCCCTGTGTTGTCTCCTCCTGTTGTTCTCATCTTAACGTAGATTGCAAACTCTTTTAAAGTACCATGCCCATCTGTGGTTCTGTATGAGAAATACATAGTAATGATGATTTGTGATGGACTAGAATTCAGATATCTGGTCCCCATCAGACTGCTCATGAATTCAAGCCAGCCAAGCTGTGACATAATTCCTGACAAAACAGAAGCATTTGGTCAGCATTTTAGGCAGTGTTACAGTGGTAGTTATAAAAAGGTAGACTTTTATGAAGATCACCTAACAGTCATAGCTGAAGATATCATTGTGTGGTGAATGTGTTGATTTTTTTTCATGGGACCCACTGTACATCATTCATTCAAGTACTGTATTTTAGAGCAAGACTTCTATGAGGGACTGAACTGAGATGCATCCACTTCTGATTACTTTAATGATAGATGATGGAATTTGGCATATTGCACCTCAGGCAAATTATAACAAGTACCCAAATAGATAAACTTTATACAGAACAAACATAAGTAAGATGTTTTTCACTGATCTGTATGATGACTGCTTTCTCTTTCTTTGTTTTTTCTGTGGATTTTTTGTTTTTCTTGGCATCACAGTCACAATAAATATTTGCAATACAATATGTACTGCAATCCCAAGCATTTATTTTCAATTAATATTCTGATATGGATAGTTTGTGTATGACTCAGTTTTTCATATATTAGATGGGTTATTACCTGTTGAGTTTTTGGTTTGAAAATATGTAGTAGTAACCTTTAAATAGTTAACGTTGTTGCATCAAAATTGTGTTCTTTGTTAAGATGAATGGATATATTTTCTTAGGATGTATATATTTTACTGCTATTTTTGGGCAATATGAGTTGGTTTGGCACTCAAATTGCAGTTTCATTTGATAGATCTACTCTTTTATCTGGGTAGTATTCCATTTAGAACTGGTTGGAAAATAGTCATAGAAATAGTTCATGGAACCAGGTAGACTTCAATGACATTTTTTGTGGGAGTGAGTGTATGAGTTAGACAGAGACTCTGTGGCCTCATAAATAGGGCACTGGCTCAGAACATGGGAAATCCAGGTTCAAGTCCCTGCTGTGAATCAGACAGAGGAATGAAAATAACTTTTGAAACCTCAAAATTTGTTGTGAAATAGGATTGTCATTTCCCAGCCAGCCCTAGTTCTTTTGAATTTCACATTTGGCTGAAGCTAGAAGTTTATTCTTCCATGGTAAAATTCATCTCTTCCCATAAAAAGCCTGAGTATTTGGATGCAATGCAGGCAATAATGCAGGGATAGGAATGGGAATGAATATAACCCCCAGCCTATGTGGTGCAACAGTATAGACCTTTTATAGCTGCTTTTACTGCCTGTGGTTTGCAACTAGGGTGACCAGACGTCCCAATGTTATCAGGACAGTCCCGATTTTAGGGGACTTGTTCCGCATCCCGACCTTACATCGGTTGGGACGTCCTTTGTCCTGATATCGGGACCGTCCGGACTGCAGCTGTGACACTGCAGCTGCAGCGCCGCCGCTCACCGCTTCCTGGGGCAGCTCCCGGTGTCCGTCCGCTGGCAGGATCGCAGGGGTGGGGCTTGCAGGCGCCAGGTGCGGGCAAAGAGCCCTCCGCCCCCCTACCCGACCCGCGACCCTAGGAGAAAGGAGCCAGAGGGACCTGCCTGCCAAATATTTCTCAGGAGGGGAACCACCCCAGGTAAGCGCCGCTGGGACTCCCCACCTTGCCCCCTGGCAGGTCCCTCTGGCTCTTAGGGTGGGGGGGCTCTGCATGCTGCTGGCACCTGAAAACCCTGCTCCGCGGCTCTGGCAGCTCCCATTGGTGCTTTTCCTGGCCACTGGGAGCCACGGAGCTCGTGCTTGTGGCGGGCACAGCACGTGGAGAGTCTGGAGACTCCCCTCGCCACTCTCACCCTAGGAGTTAGAGACCTCCCAATAGGGTTGGTGAGTGAGGCCAGGGAAGGGGGCAGGGTGTGATGGTGAGTGTCTGGGAGGTGTGTGGGGTGTGTGGGTGTGGAGGGTGCTGGGCAGTGCGGGAGGTTTGTGTGTTTTGGGGTGCTAGGTAGTAGTGCTTTGGGGTGCTGTTGGAGGGTGCTGGACAGTGGGGGAGATCTGTGTGTGTCAGGGCACTGGGCAGTGGGGGTCTATGTGGGGCATTGTGCAGTTGTGGTGGGGCTGTGGGGAAGGGCACTGGGAGGGAGGGAGGGGAAATCTGTGTGTATTGGGAAACTAGCAAGTGGGGGGTTCTGTGTGGGTGCTAGGAAGCTGTGGTAGGGCTGTGAGCAGGGGGGTGCTGGGCGGGGGTGTGTGGGCGCTGGGTGGGGGTGTGTGTGCACAGCACTGTGCATTTGTGGTGGAAGGGTTGTGGGGGGGGCTCTGGGCATAGTGGATCCAGGGGGCATTGGGTAGGGGGGCTGTGTGGTGCAGCATGGGCCCACTCCCAACAGGAAGGGGCACGCTGGTAGCACAGGGCCAGGCGAACCAGTGTGCCTCTGGCGATGCTATGCATGCCCCATTGTCCCTGGCCGGGCCTGCCCTTCCTGCTACTCACCTCCTCAACTGAAGGCAGGGGTAGGGAATGCAGGGGTGGGTCCCGGGCCTGAATCCTTGCCCTGTGGCTTGTGGCACGGGCTGCAGCAGGGGCTGTACACCCCTCTTGCAGCTTTCTAGGACTGTGTGCCCCCTCTCATGGCTCCGGTTGGGGCTGTGCACCTGTGTCTGTCCCGCCCCCCGCCACTCGCCCAATGTGTCCTGATATTTCACTCTTGCAATCTGGTCACCCTATTTGCACCTATGACTGCTGCTGCTGCTCCACACCACCCATGACAGTAGGTGAGGTTTGGGGAGGTCACAGGTTGTAATTACAGATCCAGTAGCCCCTCTACATGCTAACCCCAATGGTCCCCTTTGTGCCATCCTATCTAGAGCTGGCATGTTTGCTGGTAGATAGAGAGAGAGTTAGCATGGGAGGTCTCATGACATGCAGAAGTAGTGCTGTGTCTGTCATGCGGCGTCATTTCCAAACCATCATTAATAAAACACTTACCTCGGTTGTAACCACATAGGCTTCTGTGTGCTTCTCATCCCTGCCTGCACAACAGTGCAAAGCACCCGCCTGCAGCATGTGGTGTGTGCAGAACTATCTTTGTGAAGCTGCCCCATCTCATGCAGGTCTACAATGGAGTAGAGAGTCGTGTGTTGACCCTCCATGCTTGTGCAGATTTCCTGCTCAAGAGACTCATTACAACATCTGGCTAATGGGGCTTTCTTGCATTTGGGACTGAACCTGCTGAGTGCATTATGAGGTGCTTAGCTCTCTCAGCTTCCATTGTCTGTAAAGGCAGTTGAGGGTACTCAACACTTAGCAATACATACTTAATTGTCATGTTTTATACTGTAACATCAGGGGTGTCTGAAGGAACAAAGTGAAACCATATTGTCTAAAAATCCAACCAACTTTAATGCAGGCAGAACACTGCACCATTGGAGCTGGTGACAGACAGTGCCACCCACAACAAGAATACTTGGCTTCAATTCCCATTCCCCCAGTCTTTCTCTCTCAAATGTCACCGACCTGCAAACCCAGCCAGTGTGTGTGGGGGAGAGCCATTACAATATGTTTGGACAGTACCTAGGACATAGTAGGGATTAGTGCAATATCAATAACTATTATAGTAAGGAATAGGGTCTTACTGTGTATTATTTTGGGCCTAATCCAACAAACATTACTGAGAGTAGTGCTTACCACCATGAAAAACATGTAATCAATGAGTCTGCTCACAGAGGTAACCAGTACAATCAGTAGCCAGTGTTTGCGGGATCAGTTCCTTGGTGAATGGAGAGTACTTCATATGTTTAAATGACCTGCATATAATCATTTATAAGTGGCTGGTTGGAAATGTTCTGACAAAAAAACAAGAAGTTTCATTGGAAAATACTGCGTCATTGAACCCCAAATGTTTTGCAAAAACACTTCAGGCTTGATGAAATTTTCACCGAATCACAGGCAGATTCTGACTGAACCTCGTCTGCCATGCAGGCTTCCACTGGAAACCAGGAGCTTGCCTGGTTCTCTGCCAGCTTGTCTAGCAGGTTGCTGGAGAGCCAGGACTTCCAGAGATCCAACTGCAGAGCCAAGTGCCCCACCATTCAGTCTGTCCCAGGGCTCCCAAGTCTTCCAGGCCTCCTGCTGCTGGAACTGGAAGCATGGCAGCCCAGGAAGCCCTGGTCTTAACCCAGGGCTCTCGAGTTCTAGGCCTCTGACACTGCAGCAGGAAGCCTAGAAGCCCTGAGAGTCCCAATGTGAGCTGAAGCTCTCAGGGATTTCAGACTCTTTTCCACTGAGCTGGACATCCTGGCCATCTGGTTCCCTGGGCTGCCCAATTCCTGGGGTAGTTGGTTTCCCAGACCACAGGAGTGATGCTGATATGATTTATATCAATTTCACTGAGCAGCTGCCAGGGTTCTTGGGATATTTATTCTGGAAATCCTGTGAATTTTTTCAGAGTCCCCAGTTTGTGGAAAATTTCAAAATGCTGAAATTTCACATGAACCAGAAATTCAAAATTTCATTGAGCTCTAGTTTCTAGTACCACCCACAATGTGCAATATTCTGTACATACATACAGGTAGGCACAGTCCTTTCCTCAGAGAACTTATTGTTTAAGGATTTGTCTACATGGCAAGTTAGTATGCAGCCAGCCATGGTGATAATGTACAGCTCACTAGCCTGACAGGCACTAGCTGATTGTCTGAATGCTGCTACCACACACTAAACATTCCATAGTGCACTCCCGAGTGCTGTAGCAGGGTTCGTGTAGCAAGTTAGTGCACGGCAGGTGAGCACACTGTGCGTTCACACCCCAGCTTGCCACACACTAATTAGCATGCCCCAAGACACATCTTCTGCTGTAAGAATACTATTAATAATAGTTAATTGTGTTCAAATAATTTAAAATATGCTATTCTTACCAGTAGGCACATCCTAAAACCAAAACTTAAACTCAAATAACTCTTTTAGAATGAGAAATTTGGATAAAATTTGACATAACTTCAAAAATGCAGTTAGGAAAAAAACATCTTGTTCTATATATCACAACCGTTCTTTGGTTTCAGTTAGCAGAATTCTTCTGAGATAAGTAAACTCTAGTATCTAGTGGTTGTGAATGTTAATATTTATAGCCGATGTGCTTTGCAAAAGGCTGACAAACCAAATGGGATTTTTGTTTACTTTAACCATAGTGTATTTATCTGATGCTGCTAAGACCTCATTACAGTTCCTTTCCTTGAACAATCCCATGGGTGAGTTGAAATTGAAAGGTGATGGTGACAAGCACTTTATATATCTATTTAAACTGAAAGGTCTTACACTTTGCAGCATTATACATTTCAGTCTTTGCCTTTTTTAGCACTGCCTGTATTAATTACCAGTTTGCCCAGTGTCAAAATGATACTTTTCAAAATTATATTAAAGTTACCAGGAGATTATTGAGAGGGTATTATTTTAGAATAGATACAAACATTTATTTTAAAGTCTCTTACTTTTAAAATGCAAAAACACATTGAAGCAAACTAACAATATTATTCTTTTTTCCAAATGGTAGATTTAGTATTGTGATGTTGTTTATGATAAATGTCAACTTACTAAAATGTTTTGTATATTATTATTTATTTGTATGATGATAGCACTTAGAAGAGAGATCAGGGCCCCACCCTACTTAGGCACTGTATAAACACATAGTAAGAGACAGTCCTTGCTCTGACCAGGTTTCAATATAAATAGACAAGACAGAGAAAGAATGAGAGGAGAGAGGAAAAAGGCATAGAGATGTGAAGTGACTTGCCCAAGGTGTCACAGCCATTCAGGGGTAGAGCAGAGGATTAAACCCAGGTCTCCTGACACTTGCTGTAATACCCCTATCTGTTAGATCATGCATCCTCTCTAATGGTTGTTGAAAGCAAATGCCTCATTAACTTTGACTTACATTAGTGATTGATCCTACCTTCCCATAAGGGCATGCATTGGCGAGAATATGGATGTGTTCTGTGTAACGGAGGGGCAGGGGCGGCTCTAACAATTTTGCTGCCCCAAGCAGGGGCGGTAGCCCCGCCTCCGACACAGGCAGACGTAGTGGGGCCCCGCCCCCGACACCTGCCTGCGTTAGGGGTGGGGCCCCGCTACATCTGCCTACATCAGGGGCGGGGCCCCGACACAGGCAGTCCCAGTCCGCGGCGGCAAGGGGAGAGCGGCGGACCTGCCTCCCCATTGCCACCACGGCAGGCGAGAATGGGGCGACAGTCCGAGTCCCGTGGCGGCAATTCGGCGGCGGGAAGAGCGGACCTGTCGCCGAATTGCCGCCGCGGGACTTGGACTGCCGCCCCATTCTCGTCTGCCGCCCTAAGCACCAGCTTGGAAAGCTGGTGCCTGGAGCCAGCCCTGCGGAGGGGGAATAAAGGCCTAAATCGTGTATAAACAGAATTGACCTCATAATCTGGCCCCATATGATTAAAATGGTCTCTTTCAGAATATCCATACTTCTGTCTTACTCATTTACATTACAATTAGTATAATCTGAGGATAAATATTCTGTAGTACCCTAATCTATGACAGTCAGTGATCCTCACTGTTGTTTAAAGGGTTTGGGAGAGGGACATGTCAGGTATAAGTGCCCATTTGTAGGGAGGAGGGTTAAAACCATTAGTAAGAAGTTGAGGGAAATTCAACTTAGAAACATTCTGGAGGAAGCAGCTTTGTGCCCCCATTTGGTACCCAGCCACCCAGCACAAGGAGATTCAGACTCAATTCCTTCCCTGAGTGCACTGCCGTACTTAGCAGATTCCTTTTCCTTAAGGGAGCTGTAGAGACGACACCATTCTCCTTCAAGTGTCTTTTGCATATTCCTCCTTATGGGACACTCCAACTGGTGCAGACTGAATGGTAGAATTCTAGCTTGTAGTAGCTGCTGGAGCACTCATACGCCTTCCTCACTCCTCTCTTGAATAAATGTCAGGCATTGCAGGAATATAGAAGGGATATGATGCTTCAGTTGCAACCGGCTGGATCGTTTTGAAGGTTGCTACAGGTTTCTTCCAGATCCGTGTTAAGAAGGTAATTACAGTACTAGCATTTGTTAGCAGTGTGTGTTAGTGTTATCTAAGTTAGTTACAGTAGTTACTTAAGATGTTAGAATGAAAAGCTAAAAAGCCTGGATTTAAGTAGCATCTCCTGTCATGTGTCAGAGGCGTGTGTCAGATGCTTGACGTGTTTAGAAGAGGGACACTCTTCCTCAAAATGCTCTGGTTGCTCAACGTTTACAACGTGAGCAAAGAAGAAAAGATAGAACAGACTTCAGGCAATTGTACTGCAGAAAGTGCTGACAATGAAACTACCTGGAAAGGAAAAGTCACAGAGCTCAGCTGGATCTCAAAGTCCTGCTTTGGTGCCAAACAATCTGCCAGGAAGAAGGATAGATCCTCCTTGATGTCCAGTACCACAGGATCTGAGAAAAGTAAGGATTCAAAGAAGAAGATCACAGTGGTGGTGGCCTGTTTCCAGATCCAGCTTGATTCAAAAGGATTCAGCTATGGTGCTGAGCAGTTCTGGTCTGTGTCGGCCTCTTTGAAAAGAGCCAATCTGTGAGATGAAGTCTCATCTAGACAGACACTCTTTAAGGAACTTGGTTTGGATACAGGTCCTCGAGATAGGACATTCCTCTTTGGATCCTGTTGTGTTGGATCCAAATGAATCAATTTCAACCAATGAATCAAGAGCTAAGGAACTGACAATGAAGGGAACTGATTAAGATTCGGTAACTGACAGCAGCACAGTCGTACAACATATAGCATTTAAGGGAATGGCTTATTGATCGTATTCATTTCTGTTTCCATCAGTAACTGAGACAGGTATTTCTTTTGAGTAGATATAAGATGTTTTGGTATAGCTAATCCAGCCAACTGCTTCCCCAAGAGTCAGCGGATGGCTGGAAGAAGTCTGGATTTCTATTTCCACCACCCAAGACCCCTTCTGGATCAAAAGAGTGGACAAATTATACCAGTTGCCTCAGGAAGAGCTTGCTATGTTTCATACCCATCCATCTTCTAATTGGCTGGTTGCTGAGGCATCACTTCAAAGACTGAAAAATGCCCAAATCCATTCTATTGCATCTGATAAAGAGAGGAAGAGATTGGATGTATTTGGAAGAAAAATATTTTCTTCAGCTATATTAGTCATGCACATATCCAATTATAAAGTTGTCGTGGTTAGATACCAGTGTCATCTATGGGGGGAAAAATGTCTTTGTTTCTTAATGACCTACCAGAGGAACATAAAAGACTAGTGAATGCTATTTTGACAGAGGGACACAATGTTGCTAAGCAGGAGTTGAGAGCGTCATTTGACTCTTCAGATGCTTCATTTAGAGGACTAGCTTCAGTTCTCACACTAACGATATGCTTGGTTCAGTTCAGTAAGACTTCCTCACGAGACAAAGATGAGGACTGAATATCTTCCTTTTAAAGGAGAGGGTCTGTTTAGTGTACAGACTAATGACGTGTAGAGAAAATAAAAAAATGTAAGATCTACAGCTAGATCTTTAGGTTTCTTTAATATAGCAAAGAGGTCATATTCATCTCCTCTGCTTAGATACCAAAGGCAATACCCACCTTCTTCATTGATTCTTTATAATTATCAAATAAGCACTTCTTCAACAACAACAGAAGAAGAGGTCATTTAAACTTCATAATAATAAAGGAAAAGCTTCCACTTCTTTGTCTTCTGTGATTTGACCTGAGGACATGGAGCTACAAACCAGTCCAGCTGGACATTGTTTAGCCATACGTGGGGACCATTTGTCCTGTTTTTATCAGCAATGGGAGCTAATAACATCAAACAGGTGGATTCTGGAATTTATGACATGCATTAAACAATTCAGTTCAGGACCCTTCCTCACTATCAATCTACCTCTTTCAACCCTGGGCACAAGTGGTCAGGGATCCAGTTGACCCTGAATTGTTAAGGAAAGAGGTTCAATCTCTGGTGCAGTCAGGAGCAACAGAGATAGTACTTACTCACGTTATTTTCTAATTTCAAAAAATGTTGGTAACCTTTGCCATGTTTTGGATATAAGGAAATGAAATAAGTATATAAAGAGTGATACAGCAAGGCCTGGGAGCAGTGGGAAAGTGGTAGCGGGGAGATATATAAGCCCTAGGCTAATTAAGGTGTGGTTCCCTGTAGACTAGGGAGGGTTGCTACAGGTTAATTGGAGCACCTGTAGTCAATGAAGGCCCTCTCAGGAACCTAATAAAACCACCTGCTTCAGGCAGACAGGGTTTGCGAGGAAGGAGAGAGGACTGGAGTTTGGAGGTGTATTGCTGAGACTTGAAAAACCAAAGAACCCAAGAAAGGGAGACCCTGCCCCAGCATCAAGGACCGAGGGTAGCCCTACCCAAGGTGGAAGAGGGTAAGAAACCCGCAGGGCTTGAGAGGGGCTGGGGCTCAGAGTGAGGAGCAAACCCAGACCCCTCCCCCACTTCTCTCCTCTACCACCTTCCCACGCCACTAGCGAGGCCCTTGGTGCCCCAAGAGCATGGGCAATGGGTGGTATCTTAGCCGCCTCACCCCCAACCAAGGAAAGTGCAGGACTCACCATACCAACATCGGCCATTTTGTCACAAAAGAAATTCCATTTCTGCATGTTATTTCTAACTTCTATAATCCCTTCTGTTTCCCTTTAGGATTGGTTTGCAGCTCTTGATTTAAAAGGCACATATTTTAATAAAACCATTTAATTGGAAATATCTACATTTCATGGTAGGAGAGGACCATTTTTAGTAGCAGGTTCTCCCTTTTGGATTGTCCACAGCACACAGGGTGTGTACAAAATGCCTGCCTGAGTGGCAGTGTACCTAACAAGGAAGGGGATGTATGTGTACCCATACCTAGATGACTGGTTAATAAAAGCACTGTCAAGGGAAGGCATCATATTACATGTAAAACAAATATATTCTTTATTTGTCAGTCTGGGATTACAAATAAATTGGAAAAAGTCATTCCTAAACTCAACTCAGAGGATCCTTTCTATAGGGGGCCGAATTCAATTCAAGTGTGGCAAGAGCTTTTCTACCAGAGGAGAGATTTAGAAAAAATAAAAACAGCTATATATCTCCTCCAGTCCCCACTACACCAATTCTCTTTTTTTCTCCACCTGCTGGTCTCCTGGCATCAAGCAATTCCATAACACCACATGCTCAGCTTCAGACGAAAGATATTTAACACTGGTTAACGATAAATTACAAACCAGGTTTGGTCAGGATGCATTGCAAAACAGTAATCCCACATCAGATATTAACATCAGTGAGGTGATGGACAAATGCTCAAAATGTAACGAGGGGGGTACACTTTTCAATTTCCATCTGCTATCAGTAATACTTATCTCCGATGCATCTACACTGGAATGTGGAGCCCATCTGAACAACAATTTGTTACTCAGAGCTCATTGGTCACCAAAAGAAACGAACATAAATAACAATATAGTAGAGCTCAGAGCCATCAGACTGGGTCTAAAGTAGTTTCTACCTTGGGCAAACAGGGTAGTTCAGGTGGTAACACAATATGACAGTGCTAAGTTATCTGAATAAGCAAGGGGGACTTATTTCCTTCAATTACATATGGTGGCAAAGAGCCTTTGGACTGGTGCATGGCACACGATGTTCACGCAATAGCAATCCATGTAATCGAGGAACAAAACACTTGCAGATCATCTGGGCAGGTCAAAATGTCAGATGCAGGAGTGGTCTTTGAAGGACAAAGTAGTAACATACCTTGTCAGTTTATGGGGGGATCCGATAATACATCTTTTTTGCACCTAGCAGCAACAAGAAGTGTCAGAAATTTTGCTAGCGACCAGGCAGAGATGGGCAGTCAGTATAGGATGCCTTTCTAATACAGTGCAGTCAGGGCTTAACGTATGCATCTCCCTTATTCAGACAGTGATAAACAAAGTAAGACAGGACAAGGCCAGGGTAATTTTCATAGTGCCAACGTGGTCCTGAAAGCAATGGTATCTGTACTTACTTCACCCGTCAAGGACTAATGGAGACTTTGCCACTAGGACCAGACTTGTTGCAACAACATGGGATGGTTTATCATCCACACCTTCAGCCTCTTCATTTAACAGCAGGGGAATAGGACTCTGGGAAGGTTAGAAAAAAAGTTGTTTGTTAGAGGTGCAGAAAGTATGGTTACATTTGAGGAAAGAATCCACATGGAAGTGTTATAGTCATAAATGGAAAAGTATTTTAATTATGGATTTCTATGTATTGTATACATCCATATACAGCACCAACTTACTATATATTAGAACAGGGGTCAGCAACCTTTCAGAAGTGTTTCAGTGTAGTAGCCGTGTTAGTCTGTGTCAGCAAAATGAAAATAAGAAAGAAAAACTTGTAGCACCTTAGAGACTAACAAATTTATTTCAGCATAAGCTTTCGTGGGTTAATACCCTGCATCCGATGAAGTGGGTACTAACCCACGAAAGCTTATGCTGAAATAAATTTGTTAGTCTCTAAGGTGCTACAAGTTTTTCTTTCTTATTTTCATTTTGCTTTCAGAAGTGGTATGCCGAGTCTTCTTTATTCACTCTTAATTTAAGGTTTCGTGTGCCGGTAATACAATTTAATGTTTTTAGAAGGTCTCTTTCTATAAGTCTTTAATATATAACTAAACTATTGTTGTATGTAAAGTAAATAAGGTTTTTAAAATGTTTAAGAAGCTTCACTTAAAATTAAATTAAAATGGAAAGCCCCCCAGACTGGCCAGGACCCAGGTACTGTGAGTGACCCGTGCCATCGGTTGCCTACCCCTGTATTAGAATGTTTGTTGTATCTTAAGAAAGCAGCTCTTTTACTACTTTTTTCACTATATTCAGTGAAGATTCATCTCCCAACCATATCAGCAAACCATGTAACTGTGAAGGGCAAACCTTTTTTTTTTTTGCTAATGATATAGTTAAGAGGTTCTTAAAAGGCCTTAATAATGTATACCCTCCAGTGAAATGCCCTATACTGTCTTGGGATCTGAATTTAGTGCGATCACAATTGATGAAACTCCTTTTGAACCTTTGGGGAGTTGTTCTTTATTTCATCTGTCTATATAGACAGCATGTTTGATAGCACTCACTTCTGCAAGGCATATAAGTGAACTACATGCATTAATGGCCTGCTCACCATTCACTGTTTTTCATAAAGGCAAAGTGTTCTTTATACACACACCTTAGGTTTTTCTAAAAAGTGGTCCCTGATTTTCATATAAACCAATCTATATTTTTACTGGAATTCTTTCCCAAATATACTCAGGATGGAGAAGCTAAATTACATATGTTGGATGTTAGAAAAAGGTTAGCCTATTATTTAGACAGGAGTAAACAATTTAGACAGTCCCAAAAATTGTTTGTTGCTTATGAAAGGAAGAACAAGGGAAAAGCTGTTTCTGTGCAGATGCTTTCAAGATAGGTTCTATCATGTATTAATGAAGCTTAATAATTGAAAGGGTTGTCCCTTCCTCAAGGAATTATAACACGTTCTACTAGATTGGAGGCAGCCTCTATGGCTTTTTCTAGACACATTACTCGAACACAGATACGTAGAGCAGCAACATGAAGTTCTGTTCATACCTTTACTAAACACTTTTCCATAGATTTAGAATTTAGATCTGTTTTAAGATTTGGAAAAGCAGTCATTTTAATAGTGACTCCATGGTTCCATCATCCTGGGTCAGAGTACAGTTTATTAATCTATATCAAGCATGGGACTATGCAGAGGACACTCAGGAAAAATGAAGGTTACTTACCTGTGACCGAGGTTTTTCAAGATGGACTGTGCATATTCATACTCCCGGCCTGCCTTTTCCTCACTACCTTGGAGTCTTACTTACCAACAGGCTCGCAGTTGCAGGAGGAGGAACTGATGTGGCTGGAATGCCACATCCCTTTGATAGCCTCTCCCTGGAATGTGCAACATTCGCTAAGGGGAGTTGTGGCAGAGGAGTGTGAGCACTCCGAAGGTTGCTACTAGCTAGAGTTCTACAATTCAGGCCACACCAGTCAGAGCCTCCCATGAGTGGGAATATGCAGAGTCCACCTTGAAGAAGTTCAGTTACAGATAAGTAACCTTCATTTCTCTGTCTCTGGTACTGTGCAAGCACCAGAATTCCAGCACCTCAACTTTTTCTGGCCAGAAGAAGTCCTCTTCTTCAAGGTCTAGGTGTCCATAAGATTCTCACCAGATGAAGACAGTACTGAGATTAGAGCAACACCTGTGAGACACTTCGTGGTACTGCATTCTAGCAATGTAGAGTGGTCAAATCTGGCGCCTCATGTGGTATTGTCAAGACCGAACTCCATTGCCTGGACCTTTAATGACATTAACTTTCTCTGCATCACATGCTACATTATCAGCATCAAGGATGCCTGAGGCATATGAAGCCACCAGAGATCTTTTGTGCCTGTTGGTACTGGACTCACCACTGATGCAAGATGAGGCCCCATCCAGGATTTGCCTTGGTACCTGCACATGTGGTGACATCTGGAACTGACTGTTTGTACCATCCGAGTCTGGTACTACTTCCATACAAGATTATCATCCCTTTAGCAGGAAAGCCTTGGATGCTTCCTCCTGTACCATCTACCTCTTGCCAGCCCAGATTCTGGTGTGTGGCTTCTCCACCTGGTACTAGACCATCTTGGCATTCAAATGCTGAGTCATCTTCTAAATCAGAAGTGGGATCCTACTGGTGGGAATCCTATTATAGGCAGTCATATGCATCTCCTTATTACTTGTCATGCAAATTGAGAAACTGCTCCCACAACTTGTTTAGGAGCAGATCTAGAGAGAGATTGCTTGGTTTTGGTACTGCACTAAGTTCAGCAGTGGCCTTTTTGGAACCCATGGCAGGTTCCTCTATATCCAGGGCTTCTGCCCCTGGGCACTGCACTATTATATCTGTCACTGTGCTATTTTCTGTCCATTACTGTTCTCAGTAGTGACACCGGTACCCAGCAACTAATAGAGGTGGTCCCGCCTGATTCTGGTTCTCCTCCTATGGAGGTTCAGCAGGCACCAAAGCAGATAGCACTCTACTGCCTCCGCTCAACACTTCCTCATCATTGCCAAATGAAGCTACTGTGTTGGAATTGTCTTCCCCACTTTTGGGTGACTAGAAAAAGTACCAGGATCCAATGAAAAGGGTTGCAACCTCCCTAAGTCTCCAGATTGAATTGGTCCAGGATAATCCACACATACTGGTGAATATTGTTCATTCTACTGGACCTGCTAGGGTGGTTCTGCTCATTAATGAGGCTAAGAGCCCACCATAATTCTTTGGCAGACTCCTCATATCTATTGCATAAAGAACAGAGAAGAAGTACCAGGTACATTCTCAGGGACATGAATATTTTTATTCACCTCCAGCCTTGAATTCTTTGGTGGCAACAGCTGTGAATGGGAAGGTGAGGCAAGGATGCTTTAAATCTACACCCAAAGAAAAGTCACCAAATTCTGGATTTATTTAGGAGAGAGGTTTATTCATCCTCAGGTTTACAGTTTAGGATTGCAAACCATCAGGTTAGCTCACTATGATTATTCCAGTGGGGACACAAATGTCTAAATTTTCAGTCAAGAAGAATTCAGGGCCCTTATAAATGAAGGCTCTCTAGTTGCATGTTCATCTAATGGCAGAGAGCTCCAAGCTAGCCATGTGTGCTGTCATGTTTCTTCCCCAGACTCAAGGTTGTTCTGTGCAAGTGATGAGAACACTGCTGCAATGTTCTGTCTAAACCAACAGGGAAATGCCTGGCTGACCTTTTTTTGCCAAGAAGAAACAAATGCCTGGTCTGTTTGCAAAAGGAACGAGATCATGCTTCTGAGACCCCCTCTCACATTCCTGGGTCTCAGAAATGTGTAGCAGGTCATCTCAGCAGATCAATTCAGCAGAGCTTGTGATGGTCCCTCAGAAACATAGAAACTTCTATTTTTCAAATCTGAGGAATGCCAGAAGTGAACCTGTTCATCATCCAACAGAACGGAAAATGTCATAATTTCTGTTCAAGGGGTCCAGGGTCTGTGTCAGACACCTTTCTATGATCCTATAAGGAGAAACTTTTTTATGCTCTTCCACTCCCCCACGACCCTGCAATTGCTTTGGTGCCAACAGTGTTGAGCAAACTTAAACAAGATCAAGCTGTTCTAATTGTGATAGCACCATACTGGTCTCACCAGTATTGGTTCTCAGACCTGTTGAATCTTTCCATTCAAGATCTCATAACCCTTCCTCAGGTCCTGGACATAATTTCACAGGACTATGACCGGACTCTGCATCCCAATACTTTCAGCCCACCCCAACAGCTTGGATTCTCTGTGGTTAATGCCTCAGTAGTCTATCTGTTCTAGTGAAGTGCAAAACATTCTTTTGACATAGCAACAAGCCCTCCACCAGGCATACTTGCCCCATGAAATGGTAGATGTTCTCTAGGTGGTCACACCAGACAAATAATTCCCCTTCATAGTCTCCCATTCAGTTTATTCTGGATTACTTGCTTCACCTAAAGAAGAGCGCTCTTTCTGGCTTTTCCCTGAGGATTTACCTGGCCTTTATCTCTGCATTCCACTATCCTATAGATGAAAGGTTTTTTTTTTTTCTCCAACCCTGTGACTGTTAGGTTTTTGAAGGTTTCAACATTCTTATGGTGTATTTTGCATTTTGAGTTCATTTTAATTGTAGATTCATGCCCACATTTTCAACAGTATCTACCAGGTTTGGTTGCCCAATTTGAGGAGACAACTTTGGTCTCATTTTCAGAGGTGCTGAGCACCCACAGCTCAAAATAAAGTCAAAAGAAGCTGCAGAAGCTGACACAAGTGGAGTCAGTATAGATTTATACTACTGTAGCAAAGATCAGAATTTGGCCCCTGGTGTTCAGGTAATCTTTATTAATTAAGTGCCTGATTCAACTCTTTAGCATACTTGACAGATAAAATTATAGTTAACATTTCAAGGTTACATAACACCCTCAGGAGTTTAACCATGTTAACAAGATGGATACAGCTGAACAGGGACAAAGGTAAACCTTCACTGGGTAAGGCAGCATTAATCATATCAATAATGAACATGACGTTAATAGCATACTGAATAACTAATATCATCCTGCAAAAAGAGAGAGAACTAGGGGAACCAAAGGGACATGGTGAGATCTTGCCAGGGTGAGGAGATATCCAGTACTTCTCAAGAGTTAAAATAATTTTTCAGGCTTAAAAACACCCTGAAAGAGTCAATTGCAAAAGTGATGGTGTTGGCCTATTCTGAGCAAGGACGTGAAACAAAGAATGAATGTACAGTAGTCTTGTCACCTTGTAAATATGTAAAAAATGTAATTAGTAGAAAAGAGCTGGTCGGTTAGCAAGCAATGTGTGATAGCTTGCAGCTGTGACCTAGCATATAGTGTAGTGCTTGAACAGCTCATGATCTAGATGGGGATTAGTTACACAAATCAGTTGACCAATCATAAAGTATGTGATATGATGTATTAACCAATAATATAAAGTGTAAAAACGTGTGTAAGCTGATTGATGACGATTATGTAGGTTGGATGTGTGATATGCGCTATGTCCACCCCCTGTGCTTGAGCCTGATCAGCTCAAGTGTAGTTTGATTGTATGCCAGTAAAGAAACCTCAGAGTCCGGAGTTGAATTGATTTCTTGGATTCCAGAGACCTGGATAAAATGTTCCCCAAGAACTGGATGAGGTGCACTTGATAAGCCAACTGGAAAAGGTCTTATAAGGAATCCTAACAGATGGCAGAAACCAAAGTTTTAGAGAGAGAGGGTAAATATCATCTGTATTCAATATGTTTTGAAGAATTTTTTATAACCTCAGGCCTATGAAAATAACAAATTATAATACAAATTGCAATGATGATATAACCTTCAGGCTTACGGATTCTAAAGTATTTTACCAGCTATATACAGAAATAACCATGTGAGCTTTGGAATGGCTTAAAAATGGCTCAGTACTTCATATATATAAAATCTTGGATGAAGCTGAGTTTTACTGTAGAAAATTAGTTGAAAAATAAGCAACATTGTGATATTACTTTATTGCCCACTGGAGGTCAGTTTTTTCAATCCAAAGGAATATAGTTTTTCCACTATAAACCAAATATTCCTGTCTACATAAGTTTTATTAAGCCCTGTAAAAATGCACATAGTATTCATAAAGACACATAACGTGTTGATTAATAGCAGTTTTGTATACATAACTGCAGCCTTTTCCTTAAAAAAAAAAAAGAAGGAAAAAAATGGAGAATTATTATTTATTAGTAACTTTCCTGGTTCCCCTGACCTTTTAATATATGAATAAAATGTATCACCACATACTGCCTTTACAAAAATCCATATGTATATTAAAGTTGTTTAAGAATAGAAGCAAAAAGAACGTGAAGAACATATTATAGAACACAGATGCAAAATCGATAAGCTGTAACAAAAAAAAGCAGAAGCAAAGACTATACAGGGACTAACTTTGTTGTTTTTCAAATCACTGGATGTAATGTACTAATTTGAAGCCCTGGGAATGAAAACCCACATTTACAATAGATAAAGCCATACACTCTACACAGCATGTTTTGTGTACATGATTTATAGCCAAAGCTGTGTCGATCACTGTAGTTAAGATTGAAAAGCAAATTATAAACCCCTTTTGTCCCTTTTTCAGCTGTTCATAACTTTTTTGGACAAAATTCCTTTTTGACTACAGTTTCTCATAATTAATTTCTTCCCTCATGAATTGTTTTGGCTTGTTTATGTAGAATATATTCAGGCTTTTTTGAGTTCTGCATTTGTTTTTGTGTGCAGAGTATTGCTAAAAATCAGGTCACATATGTTGGTGCCTAACTTTAGACAACCAAGTCTGAAAATCTTGGCCCAAGTTATCTAATAGACCAATACCTAATTCATAGTACCTCTCAGTCATCTTGCTTCACCTCTCTCTGTTTGCCTGTCAATAACACAAGGATAATATTGACTAACCTCACAGGGATACCCAGCACATGGCCCACTGCCTTTAATTATGCAGATTTGAAAAAATGAGCCTATCGTCTAGGTGTATGCAAAATACAGTAATTACAAATATTTAAAAAAATAGTCTCTTAATTCTTCCATCAAAACTGTTCAGGCCATTCATGAGAATCTTTCAGTTTACTGTCACTTTAATTTGTTGACTTGGGAAGATGTGTAAGAAATATCGTTTAGTTCACAACCAACAAACATACAAATCAGTTGTCAGAGCATTAATTCTACATGAGTGTGAGCATCAGCTGTGTCAGCTTTGTGCAAATAAATTTTGATAGGCAGCAGGAAGAATAGTAAGGCCGATGAATCCATCTGGATGCCACACTGTGCAGGCTCCACAGATTCCATGTAGCATGTAATCCATTGCACATGCTTTGGGAGGTGATAGATAAGTGGTAACAAGCTTATCACTCACTATTGGGTTTGTGCTGATTGTAGTGTAGAGTTGTCATGAGAGAACTGAATGCAGAAATCCATTTGCTAGGTTTGGGAGCATAGTCGTCTTGATCAGGTGTAGACACAGGAGAACTAGATTTGAATCCTGGGTCTAGCACAGATGTGATATGTGGCCTGTAAATCTACAGTGAATGCAATTGGAGTTCCTAAACCAACCATCAGAGGGAATGGCTAAATAGCAGTGAAACTGCAGCAGCACAAGTCGGCAGCATGAGGGGGGTGCTTTGTACGTACTGAAGATCCCAGCTGTGCTTTTACTTGAATATGAGTTAGGTGCTTTGTATGTTCTCAAGGTCCTGGCTTTGCTTATACTTGAGCAGCTAGCCCAAGCTGCCACATGTGCTGCCATAGCTTCACTGCTATTTTTATGAAGTTAACTCGATCAAAGCTAGGTAGTGTATGGCTACATGTGCTGAAACCTCACTCCCCAGTTGCAGTGTAGACATACTCTTAAAGGCTTTTGTATTACAGAAGCACATGGCGGTCCCAACTGAAATCAGAATCCTATTATATAAGGTACTGTACATACATGTAATAAGAGAGAATCTCTGCTACAAATAATTTATAATCAAAATCGAAAAAGCAGGCGAACAGTGGGAGAAAGGGTGTGTTAATATCTCCATTTTATAGATGGAGAACTGATCCACTAGAGCTATTAAATGATTTGTCTAAGGTTACACAAAGTCCATGTCAGCAATCCTGATCTCCTGAGTCCCAGTCCTGTGCATTAATCACAAATCATCCATCATACCTGTGGCATTGCAAAAAGAAAGTAATACTTTGCTGCTGTATTTGAGCAGCTCAAGCTACCGTCATGCACAGCTGATGCAGGAGACTCACCAGAAAGTCTGCCACTTACTGGCTCTCCTCAGGGCCGGCGCTACCACTAGGTGACCCTAGGCGGTCGCCTAGGGCGCCAGGATTCGGGGGGGTGGCAGTTCGGCGTTTCTTACCTCGGCGGCAGCTTCTTCAGCCGCTGGCGTCCTCGGTGGCATTTCGGCAGCAGCTTCTCACAGAGGCGCCGCCTAGGGCGGCCAAAAAGCTAGCGCCACTCCTGGCTCTCCTACAGCCATCTGATGCCCGTGAGCCGGAGCCCAGAGTTTGAAAACCCCTGGCCTAGATAATTGACTACAGTTCCCTTCCAACCCAAATGATTTGCTGCTGCAATGCCAGCCATATTAAACAATGTTTTTTCACTGTATAGATGTATTTGGGCTTTGAAGTCAGTCTCTGTTGGCCATCACAGAAAACAGAGCCTGATTAATTGTAAGCTCTTCAAGTCAGGGACCATCTTTTACTCTTTGTAAAGCACATAGAACAGCAGTGCCCTGATCCTGAGAGGAGCTGTCTTCCTTCCTCCCAAGCTACAGTCATTGAATTAGAGGTTTGTTAAATTAACAAAATATAATGTTAGTGACAGTATATCCAGCATATTGTGTTTTCAAGATGTGTATACAGGACAAACTTCATGATGTTAGGTTTTCAAAATTCTGGTAGGTTTATTTATCATATACATTTCAAGAAATGACTGACAGGAAGTCAAAATCATAGAATTTGAAATTATTTCTTGTAAAGACCATGCTTGAATGTCAGTGGTACACATTAGTAAGTAGCTTATACCGTAGTTATAGTACACTGAACAACAATGATAGGTTAAGTGCATTGTAACAAATTGAAAAGATGGAGGTATGCCAAATACCAAACTTTTTGGCAGGGTTTCAAATACAGCTGCATATGATGACACAGCTGGCGTCTGTCTATCGATATGCAGTGTAATTTTCTGATTGATTTTCTTGTGGAAAAAAAAGCAGTGAAGTTTCCGAAAGGTGGGAGCCTAATATTTGTGTTCAGGAAAATGCTACTTTCCTATAGCAATCATACTGGGCTATATTAGGAGTTTGTGCCAACAATATCTAACAAATAGAATGTGAGTTGATGTGAATGTTGGTCTCAAAGTAAAATTTAAAATACATGTTTTTTAAAACTTTTATCAGATATATTTATCTATTTATTACCAAAATGTACATATTTTGTAAATTCACTTTAGAGCCTCAAATGGCTTCTGCCTCTGAGTAGGGAAACATAGTCTTACTAATATTAAACTTATTCTTTGAGACCAACATTGTTGATTTTTGTGCCTTTAGTCAAAATTGATATATCATCTGGTCTGCTGTAGGTTTTCTCTGTTTATTGAATAATTGCAAGGAGTGAAAAACCTGCTACTTAGAAGTAATAATATCCCTAGCATATATCTTAAAACATTTTTATCTCTGGAGCAATAATGTGGAATATTGCTGTTTTGCCAGACACCTTTACATCTGCTAGAGCACATCAGATTTTCTTACCTCCCTCCTCCCATCTAGAAATACAGTGTATTGTTTTTGTTTTCATTACAAGGGTAAAAATAACAGTTTATTGAATCTACATCAGGCAAATGTTAATACAATTGATAACAAGTTCTCTAGCGTTTTTATTTAAAAAAAGCCATGATGATCTCTGTTCTAGTTAGTCAGCATAGTTATTCTGTGTGGCTTTGGCACAGAATAAATAGTTCACCTTAATAGTCTATCTCGGAAATTATGTTATGGCGGCTCGATCTTAAATCATTCTGTTTTTGAAAAAAACAACACAGTAAATAAGTTTGCTGCTTACTGATGTGATCTTTTATTTGAGAGCATATTTAAATTCCAAACCTGACATTCTCTGCAAGCCAGACACTCCTCTTTGCTGCATAGTTCAGTGATGGACGAAAAAACGCAAAAATGGTATAGAGGGCTCAACATTAGCAGAAGGGGGGAAATGACACCTTTCCATCTCTTTGAAGTCACACAAGCCCTTCCATATGAATGCTATGCTTTTGTGTCTCCAAGGGTTTAGTGCAAGTGTTTGGTGAAGTGGGGACAGAAATGGGAAACACATACCGGATGTTGGCATGGTTCCCAGCAGTTTTAGGCACATGGTAAATAGGCACACCATAAGCAGATGAATCAAATAGAATATTGTCTCTCTCTGTAGCTTCCCTGCCCTGTGGAGAGAGGTCTTGTATTTCCACAATACAGAGAAAATGGCAGCATGAATTTTAAACATGTATGTGTTGTCAGAGGAAAGGTAGAGGCCGGAACATGTTAACAATATGAGAGCTCACTGCAACTTTCTGAAATTAAGGGCCAGATTCCCATCTGGTGTATACTCCATTGACACCAACGGTACAATATATTGAAAATGTTGCACCTGACTTTAGTGCATCTGGGAGGAGACTAAGACACATGGGCCAGACCCTCATCTGTTGTAAATTTGATGCAGTTTCATTCATTTTAACAGAGCCGTGCTGACTTACCACAGGTGGGGATCTGGATCATTATATTTGCCTGTCTTATTAATCAGACTTGTGATTCCAAAGAGGCGAAACTGTTTTAGAAATATAATATAGTATTTAATGCTGTTTATTTACTTTGCATTTCACTCAGCTTGGACAGTTTGATGTCAATGGAGCTATGCTGATTTATGCTCAGCTATCTGGCCCTTGATCTTTGCTGAGAGATGACCTTCTTTTGTGTATGAGGCATGGGTAAGAGGAGTAGTGAAGTATTGTTCTACCGTAAAATGGCACAGACCAGGAGCAGGTTCATTTCAAAATATAATAATATTCAAAGTTTTCTGTGGGGTTTCAACTTCTCTTTGAGGATAGTGGGCATGTGGAATATTTGAAACATTTGAACACATTCAGATCTGCCTATTTGGATGACATGCAGCATAAGGCATGAAAGGAATTGGTTAGTTATCTGATTTGCAGTGTCACCGATAATTGTATTTGAAAAATCATGGCGAATTGGGAAGTACAGGAATGATAGAAAAAAGTAAGCAGTAGTGCTTTGGGGGAGTGGGGGGAAGGAAATAAAAGTGACTGTGACAGTCAGCATCCTGTAAGTCTAATTTGTTTCTCTAAACAAATGGAAGAAATATTTACAGAAAAAAATAACTAAATATCTAGAGGATAATGGAACCATGAGATATAAGCAGAATGGATTTATTAACAATAAATCTTGCCAGACAAACCTGATTGCTTTTTTGATAGAATTACAAAATTAATGGATGATGGGAGTGCAGTAGATGCAATATATATGGATTTTAGTAAAGTACTTGATGCTATCTCATCAAATCATACTTGGAAATGTAATTAAAATTTCCTTTAATAGGAATAATGTAATGTGGACTGAAAATTGGCCAAAGGGCTATAAACAAAGGGTTATGATAAGCAACAATGATATAAAGTTGGAGGGTAAGTGTATTTAGGGTTAGAGCTTGTTGAAAATGTTTTTAACAACAGTTTCTGCTGGAAAATACCATTTTGTCAAAATTAAAATGTTTCACGGGAACTTGTCAATTCAATAAATCAAAGTCAAAGTCAAAATGACTTCTTGTTTCATTTCAATTGTTCGAACAACACTTGATCCCTTGAATGTTCGTGGAAAGCAAACACAAAAGTATCAAAGCAAATTAATTAAACATGGAGTTAATTTTTAGGGAAAATACTTTGCTTCTTTTGCCTTGCCCTTGGTTTCAAATCAACAAACATTATCAGAAGCCTGAAAGGATTCTCTTACCGTATGTGGAAAGTTTAAAAGTGGCAAGTGTAGTTTATCTGAGAGACAACTGAGGACTTGAGAACATCCTTCAATTATCTGCAGACTCTTAATTTTAAGGAGGGAAAGGAATTATGTGATGCTAAATCCTGGTCCTATTGCAGTAATTTGTAAAACTCTATTTTAATATAATACAGCTCAGATGAGAGCTAGTATGAGAACGTCTACTAGAGCTAGGAATCACATCCCTAGCTCATAGTGTAGACATACACAAAGAGGGTTACTACTGCGTCATTAGGAATGTCATAATTCATGCTCCCAGCACAGGTTTAGTGGCAGAGAGGCCAAAAAACAACACTTACTATGAGGGCTACTTAAGGGACTTGGAGCATATTTACATAAGCTGCCCATTGTTCCAAGCATTACTGTTTCTGCCCGCTGTGCAATGACTAAGTTCGATTTTCCCTACCCTTGAGCTTGAGGTGGACTTTCTCATCATATGCTAATCCAGAGTGAAGCCAATATAAGCAGCCTTCTGGAGCTTCTGTACCTGACAAGGTAAAAGCCTGACTCTCCATTGAAGTCAATGGCAAAACTCTCATTGACTTCACTGGAGCCAGAGTTTTATCCAGACTCTTATGTGGGCTGGATAGGGCCAATGTGTGATTACATATCATTCCTGCTCTGTATGGAGAGTCTGAATGACTTTGGGGTGAATAATAAGTATAAAGCGTTAAATCAGAAGACAAGGGCAAACACATTTCCCCCTTTTTTCATGATATAGTTAATGAATCTATAGTCTCAGATATTAGGATTATGATGTATTTATGATTTTGATTGTGTGATTTTTCCATCTTTCAGTCAGTCATAGTATAATATGTAGTGATTTTTGTTCTTAAGAGCAGTCCATTTTGTACAAAACAATACAGAAATTTTATTAGTGCCTATTGTTTATTCAGTACACATTTCATTGTTCTGCTTAAACTATTGATTTCTTTATTACATTTTATATAGTTGATGGCCCATAAAAAAAGCAAGAACAGCATTATTCTGATTAAAATCATATCCAACATGTCCACTCTGTTTTTGTTTTATTTTGTTTTTTGTAGATTAGCTATTGCAAAGAGAACAAGTTGAAAATATGTATTTTACACTTACAGTTTAATTACATATTAGTTAGAGGGCGAGTCACGGGGTGGGAGGGGGGATTGCAGCCTCAGAGCTTGGTGCTTTAAAAAGCTAAATTGGGAACAGCTCAAGTGCTCTCAAATCAGCAATTTAAGTGAAAGTAAAACTTGAAAACAGCCAGCTACCCGCCAAGCCTTGCTGAGCTTGGTGACCACACTAGTGAAGGAAGTAGCATTGCCTTTGAAGTTCAGTCACCTGCAAACTAGGGTGACCAGATGTCCTGAATGTATAGGGACAGTCCCGATTTTTGATTCTTTTTCTTATATAGGTTCCTATTACCCCCCACCCTCTGTCCCGATTTTTCACACTTGCTGTCTGGTCACCCTACCTGCAAACTGAATATGGCAGATGAACATCACAGAACAATGTCATGTTTCTCTTCCAGCTCATCCATTGTAGACATGCACGCTCATTTTGTTGTTCCTTTGTGTGTGTGTGTGTGTGTGTGTGTGTGTGTGTGTGTGTGACTGTCACTCTTTCTCACACTCACACTGTAAGATGCTTCACCTTAACTGATATATATTTTAAACAGATAGCTCTTTCTGCTCCTTTTTGAACCATTTCTAGCATGGAGAAATTGGTGGCTCATTGAATTATAAAGTGACAAAAAAGCAGGACATATAGAAGTTTGGTTTTAAATCAGTGGTGCGTATGAAACAGCAGATTCAATTGCACCTAAGGAGCTTTATTTCAGGTAACGAATATAAAACAAATATGTATTAATGCATCATTTTGTTCACAGAGACTGAACATTGAAGAATATTGTTTTTTAGTTCCTTTGTATTCTAAAAATCAATCAGATTTAAGGAGCAGGTTATACCTATGGGTAATACTGCACTATTCTATTGTATTCTATTTGTGTGCTTATACTGCCCTCATCACCTTAGTATCTGAATGCCTCCAGCAGAGCATGAAGTGATGTGACTAATATCTCTCACATATGATTAATTCTCTTTTTCTGCTGAAGAATGTACTGAACTCAGGGAAAGCAGGCATTTATTGGTGGATATAGTAGCAGCGGATCCATGCTGTTTGAGAAACCTTTATGCATGTGTGTGGGAAGGAAGATGATAGTTCTTCAAAATGCTTGGTGCTTAGTTCTTCTTTGAGCTATAGGCACTCAGGACTGATGAAGTAGTTTACCCCCTGCTTAGCTTCTTGGAGCAACATTTTACAGTATCCGCAGAGGCTGATTGGAAGGTTTTCCTGACCTGTATTACAGCCTCACCATAGGCTTGGATAAATTCTTGATACTTCCATTTGCCTGTTTCAGCCTTTGTTTTCTACCATTGGCTCATGAGTCTCTCTCTTCATGTTGTGGGGGATGTCAAAAAAACAAAACAAAAAAACCCCAAGGAGATCTCTGTGGACAAAGGAGAGGGAGGGATGGACTCTCTGGGGGCCAGTGTGTCGATGGTTGAGACTAGTATACAATGATAAAGATTCACGAGATCCTTGACTCCTTCTCTTGTAGGGTGGAGTGCTGCTGTTAATCTAGTCATATTCAATAGAAACTGGCAAGCTGCAGCGTGACAGTTTTACTTGTTTCGTACACACTGAAGTTATGCTACCCGAGTATGAGTCACAGACATTGCTACCGATTTTGCTAAAAAAAAATTTAATAGATTTCCTAGTGTTAGTCAAAATGAATGATGAAAGCACCAAATTCACCTTTGGTATAGCTCCATTGGCAGGAATCACAATTACCCAGCAGAAAAGTTGTAAAGCAATAAAATAGTTGATCTCTGAAGGAACACAACTATTTTCTCTAGTACTTGATTGTTTTTAAATACCTTTGTCTGTGAAATACCCTCTTAGACTCTTACAAAATATGTTCTTGTCCTGTGAATTTTATCCTCTTCCACATGTGAAACAGTCATATTTTTCTGTTCTTAGTGGAACACAAGCCTATATAGTTCCTTGCGGTTTATTTCCTTATTCCTTATTTGTGCTTTACCATCATTATGGATGCTGTTATGAATTTGCTCAAGTCAAGGGAAATGCTTCTTGTGACTGAAGAGCCAACAGCGGAAGCTCTTCAGTCACATAAAATATTCTCTGTCATATATGATGTTAAAATGTGTTGGTACCTGAATTACAGATAAAAGAGAATCTTTCTGGCTCTTGAGATCATTCTCAAAGCAAATTATAAGAAACGTTTATCAGCATCCTTGGGCCCAGAGGAAGCACAGAGACTTCTACAGGAAGGCCAGACATTCTTTTCTGGCCGTTTGCATAGCAAGATGTGTATGGCCATAGTAACATATGCTTGCTTGATTCTTAGCTGCTGTTATGGTCCATAGTGGCTGTTGCCCACTGGCACAGATTGAGTCAGCTTTCAGGCTGATCAGATTTATGCCTGGACAGCACTGACCCCCACCCCCCCAAAATGGGGAAGGGGGCAAAAACTTACCTGAAGATACTTTTGCACCTCCCATCCAGACTCGCGTTGTGCAGCCCTTGGCTGTACCAGGGAATTGGGTCTTGCAGCTTTAAAATCTGTGAGGATTTCCCCACCACACAGGTGTTGATGATGGATCCTATATTGAACATAGTTTTCTTAACTTTCCTGTAGACTATGAAATGAAACTGGAAACACGTAGGACCATGTGGCAGAGAGGAAATGATGCTAAGAGGATTTATTTTAATTTGAAGGAAAATCTCATTGGTTTTTTATTGTATTTTTGTTTTACTGCTTTAGGGAAAGATCTATAATTTTTGCATGTAATCTTTTTGAATGTTTCTTTATATGTGATGGCATATTAATGCAGTGCAAGTGAATGTAATATGCTTGAAAAGTGGTTACATTAGCCCACATAGGTAGTTCAATGTGTGTTAGATCTTTAAAAAAACCAGTATATAATTACACTTATTAGTTGTCAAACATGACTGCAAAGGAATCCTGACTTCAAACCAACAAGGGAAAACAATTTTTTAAAGTGAGCCCTTTTTTAGAATTAATAAAGTGTCTACAAATTTTCATGATGCTACCTAAGAACATAAGAATGGTGATACTGAGTCAGACCAATGGTTCATCAGGCCCAGTACCCGGTCTTCTGGAAATGCTTCAGGCAGAATGAACAAAACAGGGCAATCCATCCCCCGTTGTCCAGTCCCAGATTCCGGCAGTCAGAGGTTTAGGGACACCCAGAGTATAATGTTGCTTCCCTGACCATCTTGGCTAATAGCCATTGATGGACCTATACTCCATGAACTTATCTAATTATTTTTTTAATTATACTTTTGGACTTTACAATTTCCACTGACAACGAGTTCCACAGGTTATGTAATGTGTGAAGAAGTACTTCCTTTTGTTTGTTTTACATCTGCTGCCTATGAATTTAATTGGCTGACCCCTGGTTCTTGTATTATGTGAAGGGGTAAATAACACTTCCTTATTCACTGTCTTCACATGATTCATTATTTTGTAGACCACTATCATATCCCCCATTAGTCATCTCTTTTCTGAGATGAACAGTTCCAGTTTTTTCAGGGTGGATGTTGGACAGATGCATATGAAACAAAGCCATTTTGTGGAGGTAACTGCAGCCTAATGGGTGAAATAGCTGGTGTGGGGAGCTTTTGTGACCTCTAGAGGCTGGGAATGGGAGGATCCATGTGGTTGTAGATCCCACAGCTCCATCTGTCCCCATGCTTACCCTCCGTTTATGTGTGCTGCCATGCACAGCAGGAACAGGTGTGCTCCTTCTTCTCTCACATCCAGCCACACTTCTTGGGCAGTGGAACCATCCATGGAAGAGGGGGCTGCATTTGCCCTATGCCAAATAGTAAAATAAATTAAACTATACTGGTATAAGGCACTTTTATACTGATATAACCATGTCTGCACTAGGCGTTACTGGTGTAACTATTCTGGTAAAAATCAGCACTCCCCCGCACTGAAGTAGTTATATTAATACAAAAATTGTTTGTAGACAGAACTTAGTCCACTGTGTTTGTCAAACAGACGTCTCCACCTATTCACATCGTGTCAGATCAAGAGTAATGTTGTTAGATGTTTAGGAATCTGAAAGCAGGAAAAAATGGGACGGCAACATAAACAGAAGCCTCTGAGAAATAGTAAAACCAGCCACAAGCTAGCTAACTAAAACCTCACGCAATTTTAAGGTTCCCAATGCCACTGGGGACCAATGTTATCCACCACACTAATTCTGGAAAAAAAATCCAATACTCAGTTGCCATTGTGCATTGGACCCTAATCAGGAGAAGTTTATAAGATTTCTTATTTCTACCTTTTTTACACACATCCTTTCTCCCATAGTCACAATGTCCTTGTTCCAACATGTTCTTTGCAAAATTAACTTATCAAAATAAGGTGTCTTGCATGGGTTTCTTTCAGTTTAGCAAGACAATATATATTTATATGCAATTTATTTTTATGAATGCATACTTAAAATATTTTTTTCTTTAAGGTGGCTAATCTTGCTTGTTCACTATCAACTAATGAAGATGGAATTAAAATTGTCCAAATGGCAGCTAATCACATAGAGACTTTGTGCCCACAGGTATGACTTTTTCAATTAAATCTCATCACAAGGCACTGTATGTAACCCATATAGAGCATAAACCAATGTATACGCTCATTCACTCCTAAAAATTCAGGCTAAAACAGTAATTAGAAAGCAAAGGGTAATTAAAATGGAAACTATTCAATTATTCTCATTTTACTATTTGTAAGAGATTGAAACAAAAGAGTAGATAATAATCTGTATAGATTGACAGCATTAAATAATTTGGAAAAGCATACTTTGCTAGAGATATTGCTAGAAATTAACCAGGTTGGATAAACTATGTCAATCCCAGAGCCTAATTGGGGATTCTCTTTGCCCACTATAACAAATATATATTTTTGTTTTTATTTGTAACTTTTATATAATTTGATATTTTTTTATTCTTAATGTACATGGGTTTGGGATCTGCTGATTGTTTCCACCCAAGAATTGTTGGGCTATTCTTTTGGAAGGATAAATGACAAGCAGCAGAATAGCAAGTACATTTTCACCAAGAATATTAATGTAAAGGACCAAACATGCATTTAGCATATTTGAAGGATTCGGTGTGAGTACATTATCCTGTTGAAGTAAACTGAAAGTGAAATTGAGAAATTATATTTCCTCTATTAAAAGAACTATACAGGGTTCTGTGAGTAGAATAGAAGTGCATCAGCCTTGAGGCTGTGTTCATTCAAGAAGGTTAAAGAATAATACAGCTGATGCAACACCTTTAAGGTTCTTCTCTTTTAACATGTTTGAAAGATTACTGTAGTTGAAATGGGACACTAAAGACCAAAGATTAACAATATTTCCTGTTACAAGATCAAGGGATCTGTTCTTCTCTCAGTGCACATGTAACATACATTAGAAGCCTGGAATGCACGTAAAGACTAGAAAAGAGACACAGATGTCAATAATGGCATGCATGATACAAACACAGCACTTTCAGTTCAATCACTGTATTATATTACACTGTGAATATTTTTGTAATTATTTACAATTCAGTGTTGTTCAGCCCATTGTTTTTGCTTTCATTGATTATTATTGATAAATTTGTATGTACAATTTGTGACCAAGTAGCTTTTTTCAGCTTCTGTTGAGTAAAAATGCATGTTTTTAATGCTTTAATCTGTTTCTGGATGCATTTTCCTTTTCTAAAGAGAGGGGCATGGTCTGAGTATAGCATCTGGAGCCAGGAACACCTGAGTTCTAATTTTGTCTCAATATGCATTGGCAAGCCATTTAAGCTGCCTGTATTTCGATTTGCTATCAGTAAAATGGCAATAACATTTACCTCTCAGGGATGTTTTGAGTATGAATTATTAATGATTGTGCAGCACTTTCAATTAAAACAACAACATAAAATAAAATAAAACTGTACATATGCCAACTACTAATTATTAATAATTTATTAATACTGCAGAATTTATTCTTCTCTTAGTAAAGCAATATTCCTAGTAAAAGCAATGGATATTTTACCTGAGTAAGGACTTAAGAGCAGCACAATTAGGTCCATGAGTTTTAATAATGGTCCAGATCATTTGTTACCAGAAAAAAACCCTCCGAAGGGGGAAAGAATGCTCTGAGAATCCCTGCAAGGGGCCTCCATGGGACCTGGAAGGAGGAGATCTGCATGCAATGTGTCCCCTATATGCTTGAATCCCTGTGGGGGACAAAATTGGCTGTTGGATTGTTTTTACCATTATGCTGTGTAGGCATTTCTTTGTGTAAGCTATATTGTTTGATGGGAACCATAGTCGTTGAATTGAAATCTGAAAAGTTCGAATTAAAAAAAATCCTTGGGCCCCAGAATGCTGCAGATTTGAACAGTAACATTTTCTGTATTATACTGTGAAAAAATAGATATAGAATTTACAACCCTCAGAGGAAAAATCTTCATATTATTAGAAGTCATAGATATCGACTCATATTCCATAGTCTGTTCTGCACTGCAGCTACAATGAGTAGGAGTGATTCTGAACTGTAGTGGCAATGCTGTTACTCAAATGGAGACTATAATCATATGTCTTGCTATTGCTCAAATATAAAAAATAAATTGTGGATCTACACCAGAGCAGATAGGTAGCATTGCTGTTTACAAAGTTACAGTAGTTCCTGAATTATGTGCCTTCCATACACTTTATGTGGGGGATCTCTTTGAAGAATGTTTAATGTAGATAAATGTCACCATTAAGGTAGCAAATAATTAAATAGTAGCTGCAAATAAAAAAGAGCTACTTTTCTTGTTACTTGTTGTTTTGTTTTTGTACTAAATAATTCTTTTACAGACACTTTGCAGGCTCAGTAAAAATCCAATACTGATGAAGTTTCTACATAGCAATCACATATAACTTTTCTTGTATATAGTGAAAAACATGACATTGTCACATGTGGGAAATACTCCCCTTTTATGTTACAAAGATAGAAATTTGGCAGAAAATTTCCTAATCCAGAGTCTGCCTTTTTCTGCCTCTCTATTTTACTCTGTGTGTACAGCGATTCTCACTACAAAGGTTCTTAGGCTTCTCTACAGGTGTTCCTCTAGGACACACAGGGACCCTCTTACAGATGGAGACTAAACTAGTCAGAAAGGGGGGAAAAGTAGAAAACTGAAAAAGTTAAAAGATTGGGATTTCCCAGACAAAACAGTACTATATGCAAGTACTAAGCTGTTGGAGTGGGAGAAGGTTGGGTTCCCTTGCTTCTAGGTTCTTGAGGTTTCTTATTGCTCTCCCCTTCCCTTCCCCTCCCTGCCCCCGCCCCGCGGGTAGATAAAAAAAGGGACCTGTCCTCCATAATTGGCCATTAAGAGGAGTAGGACAGGAAAAATTACGAGAATTTAGGAGAGTCAGTTCCTCTTCTCTAAGGCCCTTGTGGTTCCTCTGCCTTTTCTTCTTGTTGCTCTCAGGGTTTGTCTACACTGCAATTAAAAACCCACGGTTGGCCCATACCAGCTGACTTGGGCTAAAGGGCTGTTCACTTGCGGTGTAGATGTTCAGGCTTGGATTCTATGAAGTGAGAGGGTGCAAAACTCGGGCTGCAGCTGGAGCCAGAATATCTACACCACAATTAAGCAGTCTCTTAGCCCAAGCTCTGTGATCCCAAGTCAGCAGTCATGGATCAGCCATGGGTGTCTAACTGTAGTGTAGACATACTCTCAGAGGTCTGATTTACTGACAGAGCCCAAGAGCAGGCCTGCTGGCTCCAATTAAACCCTCTTTCTTTCCCTTCTGTCTCCTGCTTCCTCATTCATATTCTCAGTCTCTGCCCTTGTGCAAAAAGTAAAAAAACTGGAAGAAAGTTTAAATTCATATTTTTTCCTAACATTTTGTTTTTCATGGCAATATGGTTAATATAGTTATGACTTTTACCATGGTTGATGCTCTGTTAAACATCCCCATCAGAGCACAGCTTCTTAATTCCAATGCCCCAAGCTAGAGTAGAGAGAGACTTGACATTTTGTTCACATGTTTGTAAATATAGCTTCTGTAAGTCTGTTCTTTTAGTCAGCTTATCCTTTCTCTGGATATGTGGTGATAAATTGAGAAAAGCTGTATGAGGAGGATATATAAGGAGTTCACCTCTTTTGAGTGTGAAGTTATCTTTAGCAGTTTAAATATTAAATAGTTAAATAATAATCATGGAACACCTTCCTGGTAAAACAAAAACAAGTTTATATCCCTTGACTTGCCAAAAATGTACATAAACTTTTACCACCAGTCCATTCTTTCTTTGACTTGAACCCGATGAAAGGATATTTCTAGAACAGGTTTCTGAACTAATGCAGAACGTTTGCACAAAACACATTTACAGCAAAACAAAATTTCCTTTTCCAGAGATTGGTCTTATCTGTTAATATAGATAACATGGAAAGAAAAAAGATTATCTTAGAAAAAGTGAAAAACAATATTAAGTAGGGCAGGACACAAAAACAGCTATTTGTATTCATGCCTGATTTTGGGTCAGAGCCAGTGTTCACATTCAAATATGAATATTGGTTCTAAAGGCTGAGCATATTGAGAACAGTTTATCATTCCAAGAGAAATATCTTTTGTTTGGATTGGGCTGCACTGGGCAATTCTGTGCATGCAAAAATTAGAGCCAGGGACAATTATGTAAAAAATGAATGGTGAAATCTTAGTTTTGTATGAAGGACCTATGCAAGGGTGAATGTGTGCAGCAGGATTATACATATTTGTTACAAGAGCCCCCTTCCCCAAAGAGGCATAAATGGATTGGGGGAAGAGAGACTTATAGGGCAGGATATACTGCAGGGGTTACCTTACTGCTCACTTTTGAAAAAGAACAAATACAACCCGACTACGCACATGCGCGCACACACAACCAGCAAACATGCTGCAGATTCCAGTGTACAGGGTAGCTTGCTGAGGGCCAAGATGTGTGCCCTAGCTGCCACTGATGCTATGTTACATGATATGGAAGCTGGCTTTCTCTTAGTCTCCTGACACTCTCTTGAGCCCTAGCTAGGGATTCTACTGCTTGTGAGGAGTGAGAAGCATTCAGACCTCCATTCTCCTTCCCAACATCACAGCCACTCATCACAGGCTGGGCTTTGCCTCTCGGTATTTACAAAGCAAAGGATAAACGGGGATTTTCAAATGCACAAATGCCGGTTAGGCACTTAGCTCCCATTGACTTTCAATTACTCCTATTACTGTCAATGGTAGTTACACAGGTAACTGACATTTGTGCCTTTGAAAATCACCCCTGAGCTCTATGGATTTATTAATTTGTTTTATTGGGTGTAGTTGGAGTGGTCAGCAGGATTATGAACTGCTAAGGAAAGAGAATGATTTATTCCCTTTGCCTCAGAAGCTGTTATGGTCAAATGTGATACTGTTCTTCAAAATACAGAAGGCATAGAGCACTTGATACAGACACAGCGGCGAAATGAGGACAGACACATGGATGGATTTAAGCAGCAGGCCACACTTTTATTAAACTTTAACACAGGGCAGGGGCTGCTCCCCACCCATTGTCCATACTCTGCTATACCAGGCATTTAGTAGGTTCCAATGTGGGTGCAAGAGGGCTCCTATCCTATAACCTGTAAGTCTGAGTAAACTTTTCTCAGCTTACCTCCCAGAACTTAGATAACTCTAAGTCCTAGCACCCTCCTCCCCACAAGAGGGACAAAGGGTGCAGAAGGGTAGAGACCTTGGCCGTCGAGGGCCACAAAGTCTGATCTCAGGCCACTCAGGGTGTCTATACTGCAATGTAAACCTGGGCTCTGACCCAGGCTCAAGCCTAACCCCACTTCTGTCCACATACAAATCATGCTAACCCAGGGCTCTGCAGGGTCTGAGCCCAGGTCAAGCATTAACCTGAGGTTCAAGCGCATTGCTTTGCAATATAGGTGCAACCCACTTGACTCAGGTCCTGCAAGTCCTCCAAAAAGTATCCCACAATCCCATCGGTCAACTTCCTTTGTCCTCTTTATCCCAAGAATCTTGAACCTACTATATTGAAAATGAAAGAAACCACCCTTGGTATACTGCAGCAGCTTAGTAAGTCAACATTAACTCATCTGTTGTCTTCTGACCACGGAGCTGCAAACACACTATCAGAGGGCCTTCTGTGTTTGCAGTGGAGACCGAACAGAAGAAGACTTTTGAAAAGTGCGCTGATTCATGGTCATGGGAGTATAGCCTGATTTTGGAAAAGCTCTGGTGCAAGGCCAGCAAAACTGTGGACTTTAGTAAGAGTACCAGGAATGACCACACATACTAGCAAATAGTGAAGAAGCTGGCAGCTTTGCAAATGTACTGGGCCGGTGACCAGTGCAGGCAGCAGATAAAGCGATTCAAGAGTGAGTACTGGAGAACCAGGAACCAGAACTGCACCGCTGACAACTTGCAAAAAATCATGCCTGTTTTATGAGGAGTTTGACCAGATGCTGGGCACTGCACCCAGCATGGAGCCAAGGATGACCTGGTCAGTTGGAATGGTGCCTTGCTGGCCCAAGAATCTAGCATGGGGACTTATGACAGCCAGCAGCAGGCACCGAGTAGGGATAGTGAAGTTACTCTTTTGCTGAAACTGGTTCCATAGCAGGTTTTGTGGCAGGAGCAGCACATTCTGGGTCCATACTCAGAGGAGCTAATGCACCCTCCAAAGAAGAGCCCACTGTGGAGCCTGCAGTAGACAAACACCAGACTGAAGCTGCCTCTAAGCCTGGTAAGTTTCTGGATCCATATTAATGTTCATTAATACAGTAATGGGAGGGATTTCAACTCTATGAACCAATGCAAAAGGTATGAGAAGCCCCAGCTAGCAGTGTGTATCTGCTAATGACAGATTGTATGCCAGTGGCGTGGCTCCCCTCCAACTCTCCCTTTCCCCGCACCCGGACATGGAGTTCAAAATGGGGACTGTGACATGAAAACAGTAAAGAACACCTTTAATGTGTATTTTTAATGGAAAGGCAAAGTATTTTGCTAGGGCCATTCCTGTTTCTTAAAAATAAGAACCTTACATTGCCATGCCTCAAATCGATACTAAACATATTCCTTCTTTAAACCACTGTGGCTTGAAGGCACTTCTAGGAAGGCAAAAAACTCCCTGGTCCTTGGCCTATGGGAGGAAAAAATTCCTTCCTGCCCCCGCTCTCCCACAAACGAGTGATTGGTTAGACCTGCAGCATCTGTCAGGCCAGATTTCCATTCCTAGTTCCAAATCAGAAGGGTGGTGCTGCCAGAATAGAGCTGAGAGGCTCCACATGGCCCCCATTCCAGATTAAATCCCAAAATCTGGGGAATAAAACCTAGCGCTCCTCTTGGGGAGCCAGTTTTGAATAGAGTTGTGGTAATCTGACAAATGAGCACGCCTCCCTCTGAAGCTGGCCAAGAATCTATGTGGTATCCTTCTCAGGAAATGTCTCCTAATTAGTTCCTCACTGTCTGCTGGGACTATCCCTTTCACAACCAGTCCTATCGAGTTTCCCCGCCTATCGAGGCAGGTGGGTGGCATTTCTATGACTATAAACTTTTAATGGCTTATTTCAGATGGAACCAACAAAGTGAAGGTCTGAGGTGTGTAAAACAGGTTTAACAGAATCATAATGACGCCCAGTTGAAGTAAAATGCTACATTAAGCACTGAGATCACATTTTGGCTTCAAGTTTATGGGGGGAAAGTGTGTTGGGGTTGATTATCTGATGTGCTGTCAGTGTCTGTAATGTCTTTGTGTCTAGCCTTGAAAGTACTTCATGGTAGAATGTCCATTGAGTTTTTGATTGCATGTTTTGATTGCATGTTAGGAGGAATTAAATATTGGCAGTATATTTCTATTTGCACTAAGCTTCAAACTATTTTTTATTGATACAGTAAAACTGAACAATGTCTGTAAGTGCACCCTTTTTCTCCACACTAACCTGCCCCATCTATTGAATTTATTAATAGTCAATATATGGATAGCTCAGTATATTGAATATTATTTCTGTGTCTTACTTCTCCCTCAGCATTCCCCTCTACTAGATAGACTTTTACAATACATTTCAAGTATGTCCAAGCGGAATTAGAAATGGGCAAAGAGAATCTTATTTAATAAGAGCCATCATGAGCCTTCAGTAAGCCCTTTGACCCAAACTTTTTTCAGGCTCAGAACAAGGGTTAACTATTCCCCCCCCTTTTTTCTGGGCCTCTGCATTTCTTGATTCCAATTCCAGTCATGGCCAGAAGCCTTGAAATCCTGTGAGATAAGCTATTCTGGCTTAATTGGAAATGGGAGATACACAAAATCTCTTTGTTAATCCTGTTCCTGTGACATTTCCAACCAAGGCTCAGAAAAAGGTTTGGATAAGCATCCAAAGTTTTCAAGGATTATCTGAATTGACTCAGAAACCTGCACATCCATCAGAAGGAGAAGTAAGAAAGGCAGCTGGAGGTGTTTGGATCATGGCAGCTTGATCAATAGAAGGGAAAGATGGCTCCTGGCTAGAGCTGGGCAATTTTTTTTGACAGAGATTTTTTGTGTGAGAAAAATGCAGATTTGACAACATTGAAACATTTCAGAAAGTGCGTGAACAAGTGCAAACAGTGAAACCGGGTACACAACAGAAACCCCCTATTGTGGCATGTCACCTTTCCATCCATTCTCCTTTCTCTTCTCTCCCCATTTACCAGGCTCTTGGCACTTTGGAAGGAGGGTGGAGGCATCCACAGAGGAGAGGGGTCAATATGGACAGCTGCAGGGGGTGAGGTTGCCCTGCCCACTCCTGGGGCACAATTGTATTTGCCACCCAGCCATGGAGTCTTCCAAGCTGCTTCTGGACTGCAGTACAGGGTAGTGTGCAGAGGAGTCAGGCCATGGTGTGAGTGATGCAGCAGGAGCTGCTATCTTGTGATCATTAGTGATATGAGACACTCAAACAGCTGTTTCTGCTGAGCTCAGTCCTCCTCCCTTAGCTGCCATTCCTGTTCCAGGAACTGCAAAGCAAGTGCCTGCTCCTGTGCTGGAACCTTGTCCTCAAGCTATGCAGCCAGCTTGAGCCTTTCCTCCTACTTTGGCATACCTTTCCTCTAGCCACAAGTCCTCCTGTCTTTGTTACTGGAATCTGCTTGTTGGCCCTCTCCACAAACTGAACTATAATCAGGGAAATGCTTCCTCCTGGAACGGTCCATGGAGGTATTTTGGCCTAAGCTCCTGCTGCAGTGTGAGCAAGCTGAGGAGGTGCTGCAGCCAGTAGAGCTTGAGGGACCTGGAACAGAACAAGACAGAGAGGGTTATTGTTTCAAATAGTTCAGTGAAGGAACACAGAAAAAATCCTTGTGGAATTCTGAGGACATAAAATGACACTTTTACAAACTGGACTTCAATGTGTGGTAGAGGGTTGCTTCAGACCACAGAAGACTCTTGGACATAGCTTCGTTAATCACAGCAAAAGAAGTGCAGGGACAATGGTGAGTTAAAAATGCAAAGCTGCTTTTTGATTTTAGAAAATCGCAAAACTACTTGGGTTTGGCAGTGGAGTGGAGCCAGGGTGTTAATGCCATCAGTGGCTGTGCAACAACAGCTTTTTCTATAATTTCAGGCCTTCCACTTTTTGGATGACATAACAATTCTTGTGGTACTTGACTGGGAAAGGAAGATGCTACTGAATACTGTCTTTGAATTTAAGGCCATTACTTTTCTAAAACCAGTCTCATTCTATAATGGTCAATATTAAAATGCAGTCAGTAGTGGGAGCCTTAGTATTTGGCCCCAGGTTGTGTAAACGTTATTGTTGATAGACACATTGACATTGATGTCTGTTTCTATTTTTATATATGCCATTCCTTTTTTCACCTTTTGCTATTAATGAAAATAGCAGAATAAGTGGTGTACTCCTGGACAATATAATTATCATTCCTTAATGTCATTCTCTTTTCGTGTTTGTGAACCTTGTATGCTTTAACTATTGTTGACATTAGTTCCTCACTTTAGATGACTATTAAAACACCAAGGACCATACTTTGTATAAGTTGAATCTTCAGACTCTGTAAGTTTGTGAATCCTTTTAGTTGCCGGAGTGGCATAAAGGAGCTTTAGTGTAACCAAGAATCAGGACCATAGTAGCTGAGGCTGTACAGGCAGCGAGGGTATATATATGTCACATAACCTTTTTAAAAAATCTCATTAAACTATTTGAAAAACTGCTTTTCTGTAATGTGTGTCATAAGGGACTGTATCATGGTGTTGTATGATATAAACATTTTATGGTGATATATCTTGATTTTAATAAGCTTTTGGGTGCAATCCCATATGACATTCTCATAAGAAAACTAGAGAAATGTGGCCTAAATTAAATTAATTAAGATGGGTGCACGACTGGTTGAAAGATGGTATGCAGTATAGTTATCAATGGTTCACTGTCAAACTGGCGGGGCATATATAATGAAGTCCTGCAGGGATCTGTTCTGCATCCAGTGCTAGACAAGTATTTTCATTAATGACTTGGATAATGGAGAAGAGATTATGCTCATAAAATCTGCAGATGACACCAAGCTGGAGTGGGGGGAGGGCTGCAAGCACTTTAGAGGGCATCATTAGAATTCAAAATGACCTTGAGACATTGGAGACTTGGTCTGAAATCAGTAAGATGAAATTCAATAAAGACAAGTGCAAAGTACTAATGTTGAAAGGAAAAATCAAATGCACAAATACAAAGTTGGGAATAACTGGTTAGGCAGTATTACTGCTGAAAAGGGACTGAATAGTCTTCCAAGGAAGGTTGTGGAATCCCCGCCATTGGAGGTATTTAAGAACAGAGATGGTCTAGGTATTCTTTGTCCTGCTTCAGTGGAGAATGCTGGACTAGATGACCTTTTGAGGTCCCTTCCAGCCCTACATTTCTAAGATTCTGTGATTCTATTGCACTCATTTGGGATGATCAGCATAACTCAGTTGTGGCTTTGTCACTAAAATGATCATTCAAAATGTATGCTGATGATATCTTTATACCACAGCACCCCCTCTCTATATAACATATGTCTGTCTCCACAGTGAGGAAGAATGGCAGGAACTGCCAGTGATTCTGGGGCAGGTTTTATATCATGAGGATTCTGCCCCCCTGCAGCCCTCCCTTTCTCTGAACACTAAGACCTTGTCTACACTAGCAGTGGTGTGTAGGGTGCGTGCTACAAATGGCAGTGAAAGGCTCTTGTGGGGGGAGGCATCAGCAAAAGGGTCTGGCAGCTCTGTATTGCCTGAGGCTTTCATAGCAGCAAAGAAAGATTTTGGCAGGGGAGTGCTGCCAGAGTCTTTCCCCATTGCCTCTCCCCCTTCCAGAGTCTTTCCCCATTGCTGGAGCCCCTTTCGCTGAAGTGGGAAAGGCTCTGGCAGCAGGACAGTACAATGCTGGAAATAGCAATATAGACCTGGGAGGTACTGCCTGGGTATGTAGAGAGCCTTGTAGGGTATATAGCCTTGGCTCACTGTTGACACTGCTATTTACACACATGCTAGTTGGGTGTACAGGTGTAGATCTATCCTAGTAACACCGGCACCATTTCATTTGCCTTTTTTGTTATCTTTCTCACATTCATCCCTAAATCTGTGATGTGAGTTTGACAGGGACAGGTGGAAGGACACATTAGGTAGCAATGGAGTGAGCTGGGAACCTGTGGCAACAAGACAGATGAGATGTTGTTGGGAAAGGGGGTATTAAAAAAGAATCCAAAACAAAAATTCTGAACCTAGTAATATGGCTGCCAAACTCCACCCCAGGCATTTATTGATGTATTTTATTCCATCCCACAGCCTTTGTCTGTTTGGATTGTAAGTGCTGAAGGCAGGGATCATGTATTCTCTATAGCAGTGATGGACAACCTGCAGCCCACGAGCTGCACGCAGCCCGTCAGGGTAATCCGTGACCATCCACAGGTACAACTGCCCGCAGCTCCCAGTGGCCACAGTTCCCAATCCCTGGCCAATGGGAGCTACGGGAAGTGGCAGCCAGTGCATCCTGTGGCCCGCACCTCTTCTCGCAGCTCCCATTGGCCAGGAACCAGCGGAATACCCTGATGGGCCGCAGGTTGCCCACCACTGCTCTATAGTCTTATAAATAGTATGGCCATCCCAAACGAAAATCATTATACTATTGTACTTTAGCAGATGTTCTCTATATATACCTCACTCAAGCTTTACAAGTAAATACTGTATAAATATTCCTTTTCAAAGATTGTTGATTAAAAATGTTCTTTTTTTCCTATTAACTTCCTGTTCTTGATTTTTATCTTTCCTTTATTCTTTGTCCTGATTTTACTTTGGATTATTTTTTCTTCTTTCCTTTCCTTCTGTTGTTTTACATATATTAGTTCCATATGTATTTTCTTTATAAAAGCATGCTGTATATTTAAAGAAATTGCATAATACTCCATTACAAAAAAAATAAGGAATACTTGAGTCAGCTAATAAGTTTACAAAATCGTTCCCTTAATATATTGCATTTTTCAGATAACTGAGTTTAAACATCTTTTATTCTGATATGGATTTTTGCAGCTAACAGAATCTCAATTTCCTATGTATTATATTTACTTTCATATCACAGAAAGTCAATCACCCATTTTGTTCTCTTCCCTGGTACATAAAATGGTTGGGGGATGGGGGGAGTATTTTATTAGACAATCATAAAAACTGTTCACCAATGTCATCTTAATAACCACAATTGGTTCATCCTCTTGGCTGAAGTGTCTGGTATCACACCTTTTTTTTTTTTAACCTAATACAATTTTCTCCACATAGCACAGTCTTTTACAAGGGCAGAAGTAATAGAGGGGAAAATGGGGAATAAGTGATTTCCCAACCATCTGCTTTAAAAGAGATAAAACAGATGTTAGTATCTCTAACAATATCAACATTCTTCTTTAGTATCATCTCCAGTCTTTCAACAGACAGATTAATTAAAAGTACATACCATGACCTTAATAATAATAATACTTCTAAAATGGACAGGATGACATTTTGGTATAACAAAACCAAGTATGTTTGTGTACGGTTTTTTAGCATGTTTTTTAGACGAGCTCATGCTGCTGATGAAGTCAATGAGAATTTTGCCATTAACTTCACTAGGTGCAGTAGCCTGAAGGAATTTTACAACTCTTGGATACTTCTGTTAGCCTTGGTTTTACAAATGTTAAAACAAATATAGTTAACAGTGCAATGATGGCTGTGCCAAAGAGTTTTGTTCTGGGAGGTTACCAGCAGAGTCATTCATGGTGTGGTTTCCTGTGCTAGCACTGCAGCAATCTGCAGACTGCTAGTTCTCCAATTACATTTCCAGAAATGCCACAATGTAAAAACAACATGCAACTCCAGAGTGATGGTTTGTGTCTGCTTTCCATTTCCTGCCTTTGGGCTCCCAGACTGACTTTTGTGACTGCTCTCTCCAGGCCTCCTGGGCTATTCAGCCACTGAGCCAATATAAAAGCAAAGCGGGTATTTCCCCCAGGAGGCAACCCTTTAATACCAATTTTGACATTATACATCTGCCTGAACCTAACTCACTCCTCAGACCTAATCACAACACATAACTATTGAGCTCATGAGAATAACTATCAAGGGATGCTCCACATCCATGACTTTGCTTTTAAATGATGGCAAAAACTTAGGTCTAAATTGTGGTTGGTTCCTGTGATGGTGGTCATGGGAATCTTCCTCATCTCTTGCAGCCCATCCTTTATGTGGGAGACATCCACAAATGTAGTCTCTGTGATCTTGTGAGCTGAGCAGGGAGGATCTGGAGTGAAGCACTGCCTCCTCTGTGCACCAGCCAGCAGAACTGACCAGTTGTGTCAGAGGAACTTATGCTGCACACTCTTTCAGAGTCTCCTGATGGACATTCTCTCTGCTCCCTGTGGCACAATGATGCCTGCTGTTCCCATTCAGATGGTGTGGCTCTGAACAGCCCACCCCCACACAAGACTGAAGCAAAAACATCCTATTGTTATTGTCGTTGTTAGCTCTTCTGTCCTCCTCCCTCCGCCCCGAGCAGAACATTACATCTTGTCTTTTAGCTATTAAGCTCTTTGGGGCAGTTCTTTATTATATGTTTGTACATTGCCTAGCATAATAGTGGCTTGACTTATCTGAGGACTCTAGGCACTAATACAAAAAAGATTATTACAAAACTAATTTAATATCATTTTGTGTGATAACTGAAATGTAATTTATAATTAATATAATGAATGTCATATAATGTATCATTTAATATATTATAGGTACATAGTGCCACAAGGAACAGATCCTACACAAGAACAGAGAACATTAGCAGTAGATACAACATCCAAATCACATGCTCTTAAGAGAATGATCAGTAGTGCCAGATAGGGAGATCTGGGGGGGGAGGGATAGCTCAGTGGTTTGAGCATTGGCCTGCTAAACCCAGGGTTGTGAGTTCAATCCTTGAGGGGGCCATTTAGGGATCTGGGGCAAAAATTGGGGATTGGTCCTGCTTTGAGCAGGGGGTTGGACTAGATGACCTCCTAAGGTCCCTTCCAACTTTGATATTCTATGATTCTATGATTAAGGTTGGGATAACTCATCCTTTGAATTTGGCACACAACATGACTAAGTATAAAATGGAAACAGGTTTATGTACTTTTGTTTGTTTTATTAGTTTTTATTGTGTTCATTATCGTAGCATTTACCTGGCTTAGATTAAAAACAGAAGATTTTAAACCCACAACTAGTCCCATTGTGATAGGCACTAAACAGAGAAGTAGCACAAAAGACAGTCCCTGCCCCAGCAAGTTTACAGTCTAGGTGTCTGACAGGACATGAAAATAAGATGAAATAGACAAATGGTGTTGGTGTGGGATGGGAGGATGAGGAAACAATTAAATGAAAGTTTAGCAGAAAAACAGAAGACTCAGTTTGAAGCTGTATTCTAAAATCTGATAGCAAAAATATGCCAGTTAATCCCATGTGTCAGGAAAGTTTTACAGGGTGAAAAATGGTCTCTCAGGTAATTGGGTCCTATATTATTCAGTGTTTGAACTGCACGTGGAAGTAAAAAGGAATCGAATGTTGAGATTGAAGCATTCATGTTACAGGCTCGTAGCAGACTACCCTATTCAGGAGGCATGCAGCTTCCTTTTTTTTTTTTTTGCCAGCTATAATTTCTGTGTGCTCTTCAGGTGTATTCTTAATAAGACATATTATAGTCCTCTAACCTGGTGATGACAAAAGTGTGGCTGGCATTGTAAGGTCAATATAACAGAGGAGTGTTTGAACCCATCTGATCAGTTACAGATAAGAAACTAAGTATCCATCACTGCTTCCACATCTAGCATTCCAAGAGCAGTAATAAATCCAATGTAATTGTCTAATGGGGACACTCTTAGACCATATATAGGATTTCAAAATTCTTCTATTGAATCATCTTTGGCTTGGGTGCTAAAACTAAGGTTGATGGGAAATGATTAGGGCCTTACCAAATTCATGGCCCATTTTGGTCAAATTTGCAAAATCATAGGATTTTTTTAAATAGTCAATTTCACGCTTTCAGATGTTTACATCTGAAATTTCAGTGTTTTAACCAGGGGGGTCCCAACCCAAAAGGGAGTTGTGGGGGATCACAAAGCTGTTGTAGCAGGGTCGCGAGATTGCCACACACACTTCTGTGCTGTCTTCAGGGCTGGGCTGTTTGTGTGGGCTAGAGAGAGCAATGTCAGAGGAGATATTAAAGGTAAACCCTAGAAACAGCGAAGCTTAGAGGAGAAGCTTGGTTTGAGGTTTATGTTGTATTACTCTTTCTGAATTACCAATAAAGCCAACCTGCAGAAAGGGAATGATATTGAACACTCCAAGTATGTGGTGGGGGCTCAGCTCATTCACAGACCCCGAGAGAAGCATTTTGGCACAAGGCAGCACATGTCTCCTAACTTGTGCAGAAATTGCCCTTCTTCTCTAGAATCATTCACTGTACCAAAAAGCATCACTCCCATCTTGTCAGGATTGAGGTGTCAGCTAGATCACTTTGATCCCTAGCACATCAGTCATTGCTAAAGCAGAGAAATTCTTGAGTCTGGGTTCAGGAAAAAGGCAACAGAGCTGAGCATTTTGTCTGTCTTATCTGCCCTGCACACATGTCAGATCTTCAAAGGCATTTAAGTGCCAAACTTCCGTGGAAATCATTTGGGGTTAGGGACCTAAATACCTTTGAGGTTACCGGCTGCAGGACCTTATGTAACTCACATAAAGTGAGCAAAATGTATATAAAAATATGTTGATTTTGTTGTCTCCTTCCTATACATGAGCAGGCATGGAAACAATCTTCTTTGTCATCCTTTTCATCTAGCATAATCTGTTAATTTAGTATAGTAGGCTTTTGTCTGGCCCCGTGGAAGAAGAGATTAATTTTACATTTTGTTCTAAAGGTGGTAAAATTGCAGCAATTATGATCTGTTGTGGCAGGATGTTCTATCACCCTGGGCCATTGAAACATATCCTGAGGCCTATGACCTTATGAATTTATGGCTCTGATAAGACTTTTGAGTTATCAAGTCTTTCTTATTTATTTGACTGCTTATGTTTTCCTTAGATTTTCAGTAATGGAAAAGTATGAAGTAGAATTCTTACCTAAAACTACTTACCCTTGGAATACCCAAATAACCTCTTGAGAACTGTTTCATATTTGGCTGTTTCATGACAGTTTTAGAAGACAGAGAATAATTAACAATAAAAATGCCTTGAGGTTTTCTTTCTTAACTTTCATCTTTCCGGGTCTGTCATGTTAGAAAAGAATCCTCAATACATTTTAAATTTAGAATATTACATTAAAAAAACTGTAATAATATATATACTGGTGCATTTGTTTTTGGCAACATGGCCATGGCTGCTCCACTTTAGCTTCTCTTTTGCTTACCCCACCTGCAACTAGTGCAGGTGTTTACAAGATATACTGTAAGAAATGACTAGCCACCTTGAAAGAGATAATAGCCACTTACGTTTTGAGTGCATACACTGTAGTTGTATATTGCATAGAGATATTATTGTTACATGCCCAGATCAGGGACAGTTTAAAACTTAAATTTTATTAAACTTGATATTAAAGAAACCCCACTGCTTGAACAAGCCCCGTTGCTGCTCAGTACTTTCAAAGTGCACACCCCTCTGCTTCTGCAACCAGAATTATCCCTTTTGACCCCTCAGCAAACCTTCAATCCTTAAAGGGAGAGGGCACAGGTAAATCTAACCCTGACATTCTCTTGTCAGTGCTACACTTCCAGCTCATAAAAGTAATGTCATCTGAGCATTTTATTAACAATATACAGCATACAGTCCATTCATTTGATTTATTAACAGTAGTCTACAAATTCTGCAACCTTTTAACTGTCCTCCTCAATTGAATCTTTAGGTATCTCCACTTTCACAAGTTGTGGTACTGATGGTGAAAACTGCATCTCTTTGGTTTATTTCACATTAAGCAGAATGTTTCTGTGGCAAGTGTGGTTCTACTATCCAACAGAATAGCCATCTTAAATTCCCAAAGCTATTCCTTTATTATGAAATTAGTTACCAAATAATAAAGGGTATAACCAGGTAACTCCAAGTCACTGGGCATATGTAAGCTATTTAGAAAAGACTCCTCTAAATTAACATAATAACAAAGTATCCAGAACTATAAAACACTTTATTTAGAACCATATCCCTATCATAAATCAATATAACATCATTTACAAATGTTACATCAGTCTTTGATACAATGCAGGATAAGGTACATGGCATATATGTACATATTGTGATACAGCATGGCCAGAAGGCAGCAGGAGAGTGATCTAGGATGAGGAGAAGCCTTATTCCCTGTAGATTAATTAAAAGCACCTGAAACCAATTAGAGCACCTGAAACCAGTCACCTGATAAAATCCCCCTGCTTCAATCAGCCAGAGGAGGAGCTGGAGCAGAGTGAGGAGGAGCTGGAACAGAGTGGTTTGGTGGTGGAGCAGAGACCCGTTTGGAGGAGTGAAGCAGAGTGGATTAGTGGTGGAACAAAGAGCAGTTCGAAGGAAAGTGGAGGAGAGTTTTGAGAAGTGCTGCAGCGGGCTAAGAAGACCAAGATCCTAGGTAAAGGGACACCTGGCTTGTGCAGAGGGAAGGCAGGAAGCCCCACAAGCTGAAGGTCAGGAGAGGGAAGTAGCCCAGGGGAAAGAATCACTGGTACAAGTGGTTCACCTGCTATCATAGGGCCCCTGGGCTGGGACCCGGAGTAGAGGGCGGGCCTGGGTCCCTCCCTCTCCACTCCCCTTCCCTGGGATACTAGTAGGATAGCTGTTACCCCAGTTCAGGGGCAAGAAATGGCACCCTGAAACCCCACCACAAGAAGAGAAAGTGCGGGACCCATCATAGTAGTGCCGGCAATTTGCCACAATATGTACATGGTGTATGGCATTTGCAAACATGAGGACAGCCCATGGCGCATTCACCCACCCAACAGTTAGATGTAGACACTCATAAATAGGTGTCCTTAACTGTTCATATGTGAGTATCTGTGGGGATGTTCTCTCTCTAGCACGACAACCTCTCATGTCAGTAGATTGTTCTGTCATCTTGTACACTACTGATTTCAGGTTCTGTAGTCTTATTTTGGCATTCATGAATTTCAAGAGCTGGTGTGAATGTCACATCAGTGTGATAATCAGTTTTGAAATTTACAGGATTAACAATATCCTCATTTCCCAGATGTGGATAAAGTGTTTCTGCCTCTAGATTCAGCTTCTGTGCTATGGACAGTAACTGGTTTCATCACATAATATAGTTCACCTTCACTCTCACTATCAGAATTACTGGAGTCCAAATTCCTGTTTTCATTGTGAGCTCTCATTGTGCTAGTTTGCCTTTTTCCCTTTGTCTTCTGCTGTGATGGTTAAAAGGGTTATATCCAAGGGTAAGATGTCACAGAGAAGTAAAAGATTGTAGTGACAAACACATCCTTTTTATCTTCTGCTTTTACTTCATGGACTGTACTACCCCCTTTCCTTTGAAGTACTACATGAATTTTATCTCCCCAATAGGATTTGAATTTGCCTGGTCCCTCTCTCTTTGAAAGGTTCTGGACAAGTAATCTGCCATCTGGTATGAGGGCAGCACTATCCACTTTCTGATCTTAGTGATTCTTTCCATGAGCAGCATGTGTTTTTAAGAACATTTTGATTCCAGTTCATAAGCTTCTTTCATCTGCTGTTTCTATTTCTCAATATAATCATTATGGTCCCCACATGCAGATGCATGTATATAGGTAGACCAAATGCAATGTCAATGGGAAAATGTTGGGTTTGACCAGTGACCCTGACCTGATCTCAGAGAAGGCCTTTATGTAAGAAGTTAGTCATATACTGTATGCTAAAATCTTTAGGATGGTGCTTAATACACTTATGGCAAGTGAAGGAATATAAAATCCATATAACAACTAAGGTAGGCTTGTCAAGAAGTGGAGGCCTAGTAAGAAATAATAGGCTTATTTTTTAGTTAGCTGAAATATGCCTGAGGGTTTGACCTGAAGTCATATATTATTCATGTTCATGCTTTGTAACAAAGACGTTAACTGCAGAAAACAGGCGTATCACATGATTGCATAAATGTGCTTATAATATGGGATTTTGGGGTACTTTGCAATAAGCTAGCCATGGAGATGACCACATAGACACATGGAAACTATTGGGATATTAATTGATGCAAGTGAGGTATTAACTGTCGGAAGTTCAACTACAGTTAGCTGGAATACCACATATGGGCACAGGCCAAAACCTTATCAAGTATATTCCTGGCTATATGTGGGTGGAATATATAAGGTGTTTAAAACCTTATCCAACCTATTGTTGGGACTGCTACATGGGGCAAACGGGTAGGAAACCTGGCCCGATGCCTTCTTATTGTGGTAATTTCTATTTACTTTTTCTTCTATCTTAGTTTTCCACGAGTCTTAAGAGTTTGTGAGTATGTTTATCAACTTAAGAGCTCTCTATGTATCTCTGTTATTTGTAGTGTTGTAATAAGAAGTGTATTTATTTTGGTGGTAAGTAAAATTTTTATATCTATGTGTGTGTGTCATCAATCCCATATTCAATAGCAATTCTGTATGTAGCTGCCTGGGAAGAATCTGTGACAGTGACAAGAGTAATTTTTTTTTGCAGTGTTGTAACTGCGTTGGTCCCAGGATATGAGAGAGAGACAAAGAAGGTGAAGTAATATATTTTATTGGACAAACTTCTGTTGGTGGAAGGTACACATTTTCGAGCTACCCAGAGCTCTTCTTCAGGTCTGAGAGAGAAAGGAGGGTGTCTTTGCTAAAATCAAGTTGGGGCAGATTGTTAAGCAGAAGGGGTAACATCTTGGAGGCAGTCACTTGAAATGAATTGAGCAGTTGTGGGTTAGACTGTTATGCATAAAGGGTTTGAAGTGGGCAATTAAGGATAGCAGGCAGTGTGATGTGTTACAAAATGTTGTAATGAGCCATGAAACTATGACCATAGTTTCTGGTGTCAAGCAGAGTTATGAATTTAAATTCCCAGCTTCACCTTTTGAAGGTATTGTGCAGGTTTCCTTTGAGGACAAATATTGAAAGATCACATATGGAGTGATCACTTTGTGAAAAGTGTTTGGTCATGGGTGATGTGGTGTTCTTGTCATTTATCATTTTTCTGTATGAGTTCATTTGAGAGGAATAGTGATTATCTGGTTTCACCCACATAGCTGTTGTTGGGACATTTGATACACTGGATGAGGTACACCATGTGTTGTGATAAGCATGCATAGGACCCATGGATCTTCAGAAGTGTATTGTAGGAGGTGTTGATCATCATAGGAGTGAATATATGTCTGCAGATTTTGCAATTATCATAATTAATTAGACTACAATCATCCTCCTCTATATAATAAATAGAAATGTGAGACCCCTGTAGCCTCATTTCTTGTACAATATAGACATAATTATCTTACTAAGAGACTCCTTACAGTTCGATTTTTTTTGTTCTTTGGGCAAGGTTCTCAGCTTAGCCAGCAGAGTTTGGTTCAGCCTTTCTACTTTCCCACTGTCCCCTGCGTGGTTTGGGATTGTGCAAGATGTTTCAATTTTACAGTAGTGCTGTAACCTTCTGAATAAATTATTTTCAAACTCTGCCCCTTGGTCATGATGAACACTTCTTGGAAAGCAAAATTTTAAAACAAATTCATTGAAGATTTTGTCTGCCACAGTCTTTGCTGGTGGCAGGGTAGAGTGGGACAACACTAGTGAAGTGATCCACTATGACTAAGATGTAGCCATATCCTCCTTTTTTCTGTCTAGATGCAAGAAGTCTGTTGATACAAGCTCACATGTTTCTGTTGTAAATACGTTTGTTAGTGGAACTCTGGTAGGCTGACGAGGTTTCTTTTGCTTGATACACGTTGTCACATTCTGGGGTGCAATTCAGACCAGTGAGGGGTTTTCTGCCTGCCTTGTAATCTTGAGTGACTCACAATGATTTGCTGCTGAAGCTCCTAACCTGGGCCACTGACAACCAGGCTACAAGCATGCAGGGCACACCCTTTGTGTCTATGTGCTGGACAGCGCTGGTTCAGCAGCTCTGACCCCAGCAGACTGTCCACAGCCCCATTATGACCTCCACTACTCTTGGTTACTACTTTCAGGATGACCCCAACACTCTCCCAGTCCTGAGTTTTCCAAAAATTGTGACCTCTGCAATGTCCAGCCCTCTCCTGGACAGTTCAGAGAAATAATATAGTTCATTTGTTCCTCTAAAAACACAAAAACACATTACAGCTTTTTAACTTAACTGGGGGTAAATACACCCTTCCCTTTAAACACAGCACTGACTTGGTTTATAGTAAAAATGAAATAAATTTATTAACAATATATATATATATATAGGATTAAGTGCATTCAACAATAGGGAATGAAGATAGAGTTATGAGTAAAATAATCAAATGAATATGCATCTAAACGTCTAAAACTTAATCTAGCAAGATAAAGGCTTGGTTCATTTTTCTTCCAAGCCATGGCTGACTCCCTCAGTCAGGACATTCCACAAAAGTACAAGGTGCTAGTTTACCTTGTCATCTTAGGCAAAATAATTTTATCTAAGCAGATTTCTCATCTATATTCTGTTGCAGAGACTTCAATCCCCCAGTGGTTGAAGAATCTGTTTTTCTCAGATTTCAAGAGCTCTGGCCTCTTATGTCTATCTAGTGATGGATGCCAAAGATGGCTTCTGTCCTTGCTTATATATTCTAGAGTTCAATGAATTTGTTTCAAGAGGCAGGATAACTTCATGCTGTTCTTCCCTTCCTGTGGGCGTCCCATCTTTCTACATAATTTCTATGTCAATGGGGTTAAACACACATTTGTTAGGATAGACCTGTTTAACAAACACGCCCTGCCCCCGTCATCCTCCCCCTCGATATGCCTGGCTTGAACACACTTTCATTATAATTGAGGCATATATTCATAACTCTCAATAACCATTGCGTATGTACATCATGCAAGAATATTAATAATCAATGAGTTATTAGTTTTCAGATGATATCTAACAAAGCCTATTTTGTACAAAGATTATTAGTGTGTAGGGAGTGAATACAGGGGTGCTTAGAGTCACACATGTAAGGACTCTAGTGACAAAATGTTTGATGTTCCACTTCAGTTGTGGCCAGTAAAATCAATGTCTTTCAAGACTGATTACTCGCTCTGCTCCTGAATGTCCCACCTCTTCATACGGTTCTTGATGTACCTGTCTTTAGTGGGGTTTTTTAGGTATTCTGATAACGTATTCCACCTATATCCAAATGCAACCAATGTCATTCATGCGTCAGGGTGTCAATCTTCCCACATCCTCATGTGTTCTCCTGGTTATTCAGTTTGTACCCCAAAGAATTACAGTAAAGAATTTTAGCAATCACTACATCTTCTGTCTGAGCTGCCAAAATGTATTCTCATGGATAAGCTTTATGTTGGATTTAATCTCCATGGAGAAATCTTCTGTTGCCAAAGAATTGGCAGGAATAGCTGCTAACCAAGATACGTTGCCCTTTCTTTGTACATCCAAGGACTATAAGACAGCATTAGCAACATCTTTGCTTATATCTTCTGTGCATCCTGTCCTATATTTTCCATGCCAAGGAGCATTCTGTATAAAGCGTCTGCCTCCACGTTAGATTTCCCTGGATGATATCTAACTCTGAAGTTAAAGTCAGCTAATTCTGCAATTCACCCATGTGCTGTGGTGTTCAGCCTGGCAGAGGTGAATACATAGGTTAGAGGGTTGTTATCACTGTAAACTGTAGAGAGATGTGCATAGTCAAGATAGTCACGAAAACTGTCAGTTATGGCCCAGTTCAAAACTAGAGACTCCAGCTTTCCTGACTGAAGGTGCAACCAATTCTACTGTAACTGAATTGTCCCCTTTGACCGCCTCAGCAGACCTTCAATCCATAAAGCGAGAGTACACAGGTAAACCTGACCCTGACATTCCCTTATGAGTGCTACATTATTAGTGCCATTTAAGCTTCTTCCTTCTCTTCTTTTGTGACAGAAACTTTGAAAGCTTTCCTGCTGGAAGGGTAAATCTTTATCTTTTCTTCCCTTTTCAAGCAATTAATTATCATCCCTTTTCTAAATTTACCACTTTCACCTTATATGGAAAATTTTATTTAGTTATTTGTGGATGGTTCTGGAGCAGAATGCTAGAAAGGGAAAATAATGCAGCATAACATAATTATTAAGAGACTTGTAATAAGAAAACTGCCAAGTTGACAGTGGAAGATGGCCATACAATAGAAAAGTTTGGAACAGGGCATGACAACAAAATAATAGAAAAACTCCTGTGAGATTTATTTTTGTATGGCTTTCAAAAGAGGAAAGAAGGGCAGGAGTAAAAAGCAGAGAATGGGTGTAGCAATTACACTGAAAGGAATTTAAATAGCATATATTGACAAGGAGCGTATTCTACTAGATAAAGCAAGAGACTGGGACCCCCACACTACTAAAATATGATCACATCTTTGCTGCCTGGTCTTGGGCAGGTCACTCATGCTAACATTTTCAGAAGTGGTCTCTTAATTTGAGAGCCTCAATTTTGGGGTCCCCCTTGACTTCAGCTGGAGTTGTGGGTGCTCATCACTTCTAAAAATTAGGCATAGTGGGTAAAATTCTGACCCCACTGAAGCTGGTGGCAAAACTCTCATTAACTTCAATGGGGTCAGGATTTCACTCTGTATATTTTAACTTTGAGCACTCAAACATGGAAGCATCCAAAATCAGAGGCTGCTTTTGACAATGTTGACCTTAATTTTTATGTTTTAGTTCCCTTATCTGTAACACTAGTAATTTACCTACCTCATGTGGGTTTGTGAGATTAATTAGTTAGGGGCAAAATGTAGCTGGCTCTTGTGCGGCTATGCAAAGCAGGAAAGGTGCAAGAAGCCTTTCTCGCCTCCTGTACTCCTCTGGCACAGGGACCAACCACAGTAGGTCTATCTACTCAGTGTCTGGAAATGAGCCTCCAAGCAGAGTTAGACATACTGATGTTACTGGGGCTTTTAGCATGCTAAAAGTAGCTGTGTAAATGTTGCTTCGATGCTGAGGCTCTCAAGCTCCACCCTATCCCAAGGCTTGAGAGCCCGAGTTCTAGCCTGAGCCACAGCGTCTACATAGCTACTTTTAGAGCACTAGTGCGAGCCCTGCTTACATGAGTTTGACTGCCCAGGCTCACTCCCAGATTCAGTGTAGACCTACCGAGTGAGTATGGGGGCATAGAATGTACTGGTTCAAGGTGCGTGGGTGAACTGGCTGATCTGCCAAGTGCAGAGGAGTGTGCGTTACCTAGGCACCACACTGAATTGTTACTGGGGGCTCTGGTTGCAGTGCAGCCTTTGCCACACTATCTAGAATAGTAGAAGGCAGCTTGGTCACTGTCTAAATTTAATACATTGCTTTTAGAATGTAAAGGATAGCTGTAAACTAAATGTATAACTGTAAACTATATAGCAATACATGTTATATTACTTAAAGCTGGAACTGAACCAAAACCCTGGATCTAGGTTGAGACAAGTTTGCTGCTTGGATCTACCTCTCTATTAGGCTTAATACAAACACTGGATCCATTAAAAACATCCCTCTAAAATTAAATAGTTAATTTACTATGGTTGACTTGGCATGTGGGTCCTCACCCTACATGTGCAGTTTATATTCTCAGTAGCATGTGTGGAAGTGAAAGAGGTGTGAAATGAGAGAGAACAATGCCAGAGTTTTTTGCAGCAGATGTGAAATAAAATTTGAAATTATGCAGGACATCATCCCTAGTTAAAGCTCATAATTAGAATATTTCAGAGTTTCTGTTGGACTGACTTAATCATTTAGTGCCAGATTTGAAAAAAAACAGAGTCTGACTTTTGCCAACAAAAAATGAACATACCTGGATGAACACACATTTGCGTGCACAATACCCACGTTTACACACATACAATTCAGGTGATTAGGCAAACAAGTGCATATATTTACATATTCATATGTGCATACACAAATATGTGCATATGTTTTGTTTTGCAGGCATGTCCACCTCCAGTTTTCAAAACTGGGCCTTAAGAGGATTTCCATAAAAGTGCATCATATTCATGGCTGCAGATGATTACCCTTGCTGTGTTTTCATGCTTTTTTATTGGAAAGTTTACTCTAAAACTTCACAAGAGACAGGAGGAATAATGACATCTGAAAGCAGCTTCCATAACATTATATTATAGTATTTGTACAGTGATTAAACATATTACATGGCTCACACAGTGTAGTGGGCAATCTTCCAGTCTTGTCCATTCTGCCATAGTAAGTTCCAAACCAAATATCAGGAACAATGTAGCATTGTGTACAAAAGATCTTGAAAATGACAATGTTGCTATCAAACAAAAGGTGCAATTGCCACACCGGTTTGGAGTGTGCCCTATCCCTGTATCTATTAGACAATTGGGCATTAATATGGATCAGTAGGATCTTGGAACACTATACTTAGTCTGTACAGACTAGGAGTTGGATCAAGCTTTTTTAAACATTATTTAAGCAAAGCATTATTTCATGCAGACTCTTTCATTTCCTTGGAATTTGATGTACAATGCTATATTCTTAAGAGATGTTCTGAATCTGATAAAATGAATATTTATATTGATGCTCAAAAATAATATGGCAGAATGAGTTATCACTTCCAGCCATTACCTTATTGGCAATTTAGCTAGCTAATCTTTTTATTTGCCATGCTCCAGCCATTTATAATTTGAAAGTCACTCCTGATAATTCAGGTATATTTCTGATGATGCCACTTATTTTAGTCCTCTTCCCACTTTGGCTGGGAAAATGCAAAGTGAATTTTAAACTAAAGTGTGACATTACTGTAGTCACACTAAATTGGCATTAGTCTCTGTAACCAGTGAGATGTTTAAAAAAGGAAGAATATATGTACTGCCAGCAAGGCCTGATCCATGTCTCAAGGGCAGAATTATCACCCAGGCAGACACAGATTACTGGGAGGGATGTTCTCATAAAGAATTAGGTTCTGGATAGTGTTATGCATACATCGGTCATTCAGATTCATGTTCAGAGGTCTGATATTCAGATTTATTCCATATTAATCATAAGGTATATAAATAATGAGCACCATTTCAAAAATAATTCTCTCTTTCATATTAATCATTTTTATGACATTGTTCTGAATATTCCGCTAGTGATACACAACCCTTGTACTGAAGGCCATGTCATCTTTGTCTCTATATCCTATATGTAATTCTATATTTATAAATATATAAAACATGGTGCAGAATGCTCTGCTGGGACATCAGTGAGTCGAGAAAATACTAATGAAGTTGAAATAAAAACAATTGTACCAGCAATAACATACCATGCTAATGTGCCTATATCAGTTTGACTGCAGATAAATATACAGTATGGATTGAGTTGGCCTTTTCTCTTTAATTCAGAATGTGAATTATGTGTGTACATGATCTATATATGCACCACTGGACAAGTCTGTACAGTGGGTTTCAGGGAAGATCCTTCAACATATGAGTAACAGAGATTCTTTTTACTAGCTCTGCCAGACAATGTATTTTCCCTTACTTTAACACTATCCAAGTGGACTCAATTCTTTTTAGTGCTATTTATAGAAGGAAGTGCAAGTGTTGAAAGTGTTTGACTTTGTATAAAATACTTGAATAGTCATTGGAACTAGAGGTCTAGAACTCAGGCTTATTTTGATCCCTTGTTCTTGTACAGAATGAGAGAGTAAATAGGAGCGCCCACCTGGACTTCTCTATATCACTCACTATTGTATATGTCACATATCTTTTTCTCCTCCTCTCTAAACTATATAGTCCAACTTTTTATTAATCACTTTTCAATGGCATTCTTTCCAGGCCTCTGACCATTTTCATTGCTTATCATCTGACCTTTTTAAATTTCACCATATCCTGTTATGAGATGTGCTGACCAGAATTAGAACATAGTATTCCAGGTGACGGAATACCAGTGGTTTATATAATGGCATTATAATATTTTCAGTGTTATTCTTAATCTCTTTCTTAATGCAACCTAACAATTGTTTTTAAACCACCTATGTGCATTCTGAGGATGTTTCCATTGAGCTTGTACAACCTGATTCCTAAATCTTTTTCCAGAGACATGACAATTAATATTGAAAGCATGAGTAATTCTCCAACCTCTGTCTCACATATTTGTATATGTTTTCCCCACCCCTTCATTCTGTGACATTAAAACACATTACTTAGTCCAAACCTCAGCTGCTGTTCTTAAGTTATTTCCTCATATTTTAAACATTCAATCCAGCCTCTTTCTGATGCCAAGTAATTGGAGTTGCCCCTGGGTAATGTGTTGGTATAGTCACCAAATATCTGTGCTGATCAGGTATTTTAGCCCTAATTCCTGTGTCTCACCCTCAAAGGATGTGCTACAAAGTATATTATGCCTACTCTAGTAAACTGTGCATCAATATTTTATGAAACCATGTTGTCCCATGAATTTATGAAACCAAATATAATTGTAGCATTAGTGATAAAGCTAATTTGTATCAATTATTAAACTATTAGATCTTATAGTTTGCCAATGAGTGGTGTTATTCTTACTTATTAGTTACAAGCAGAACCCTCTCCATCTCCTTTCCCATTAATAGTTGGAGGCAGATGCTTTACCTGAAGCTATGTTCTGTAGTCAGCTGTGGTAGTCAATCATCATTTATATTATGGTCAAATTGTGCCCTTGACATTTGCTTTATTCAGGAATAATACATATAATTAGGGAATTTTACTGTGATTGCATTTTTATTTCATGTGCTTCTATTTGCCAGAAATAAAAACAAACATAACAGTTGTTTCCCAGATATGTGAAAATATTCCAAACAAATGGAAAGAATTAAACTATCTATGCCATTTAGAGGAACAGCTTTTGCATATCCAGTTAAGACAGACACTGGTTCACCTGAGGACATCATTTACATGTTGTTTTTGAATGGGTGTGTGTCAAGCAGGCTTTTCATACTGTATACAAGAAGCAATGATCCACTCATTCATGTAGTGTCCTCGTACAGAAGTTATATGTTTCTGAGTAGTGGACTTGTGATTATGGTGTATGTACCCTGTCACCAGCCAGGAGAGGAAAGAGTTGTTAAGCTTCCTTGGAAAGGAAGGAAAGTACCTGCCAAACCCAAGTTGTTAGTCCCATGGAAGGGGCTGACAGATGGCCTTTGTTAAGGAAATAGTCCCTTAAAGGAAGGGTTTGGGCAATGGAAGAAGCTTTTGCTCCCAGGGAGGAAAGTACTCTGGCTGATCTTAGACAATTCTACTTACAGGGCTCAGGAATTTACTTGCATTTTACTATTTCTTAGTAAGCCCAACTCATCCTCTGCTGAACCAAAGGGGCATGTAAATGCAATACCTCTTGTAATTGTGAATCCAAGAACAAAGATGTCCTCCAAAATGGCAGCACTGTGTTTGACTCTAAACTGCTATAACAATGAGAGCTCAACTCTTTAGAATATAGCTAATGGAGGTGGGACAAGGTCACCAAGAGACCTTTTTCAACCAGTCCAAAGCCAATGACTTTTGCCAAAGGGGAGGGGGAGAAAAGGGATGTTGAGAGGCAGCACTGAAGTTTGGGAAAGAGACAGGGAGGAGAACAAAGGGCACAAACAGAACTCTTGGTTCATCTTGCAAGTCCCATTTCTGCTGCTGGTCCAAGGTACTGAAGGCCCTGAGCACTGCCTTTTAGGACTTCAGGGAAAGCGACAGGCCAAGAAAATAGAGACTCCTATCAGGACAGGAGGACTGCCGGCTTCTGCCCACCACCAACTCCCAGCCCAGCCAGAAGGATAGAATCTATGAGTGTATTTGGGTACCCACTAGACTCACTTTAGAGTAGAATTGACAGCTTTCTTCTTCTACAGAGACCTCTTAGAGACCTCTGCTTCATTGTTGCTTTGTGCATCCTCCTACATAATTTTTGGAGCCCCCCCTTCTGAGGTAATGAGGTAATTCTGAGGTAATGAGACCCACTGTCTATAATCCAGCATGTATTTGTGCCCATTAGACTGAGGGTTTTGTTAAATGAGCACTAGATGACACTAATGTCTGATGGAAGTTAGTTCTTGAGTAAGGAAAATTAATTCATTATGATATTGGGGAAGGCAGGATTGTAAGGTCAAGTCTCCACTAGAGTGCTACATCAGTGCAGCTGCACTGTAGCACATCAGGTGAAGACGTGCTATGCTGATGGGAGAGCGCTCTTCCCTCTGCATAATTACTTCACCTCTGCGAGAGGCAAGACACTGTGTTGGTGGGAGATCATCTCCTGCCAACATAGCGCTGGTGTGGACAGTGCTTAGGTCGCATAACTGGCATCGCTCAAGGGTATGTCTTTTTCACACTCCTGAGTGATGTACGTTACATCGACTTAAGCAGTAGTGTAGACCAGCCCTAGGAAACTCTGCACATTTTTTTAATCTGCTAAAACATTCTGCCCAGCCTGAAAACTACTGCCCAGAAACTGATACCTTTGTCTAGAGGCTAATGGGTAGTGTCTCTCTGAGAAAGATGTTGCATTGAATTTGGCCCAGAATTCCTAGATTCCTATGAATTCCATCATGATCCTTTATACTTAGAATTACAGTGTCCTGGGCCCTTTACTCCTCAACCACCCTAGACTTTGACTTCTCATACAGAAAATGAAGTGATCCTGGTGTTGACCATCTTCCCAACTGACAGTGTCACCTCCAGGTCAAAGGTTTAGACTGGGCATTGAAATCCTTCATAACCGTCTCAGCACTCATTAATTTAGGACAAATTTGAGAGTGCCCGTCAATCCCCTGTGCTCACCAGACTGTTCAGTGAAGTGCAGGCTTTTGTCCTCTTGCCCTTCTTATGCCACTTTTGAATCCTTAGAAGTCAGAAGGCAGGCAGACAGGGAGAAGAAGTGGTGGGAATAAAGCTCCACCCACAATACCATAATACTTGGATGTTTCTAATAAACAGCATGAACTATTCCACTTCTGTTCAATTTAATAATTTATCTGTTATCATTAGGGTTCAGAATCACATTAATAAAAATGGGACTTAGTACCTCTTAATACCAAATTTATGCCTCTTAGTACCAAATTCTGAACTCGCTATGCAAAGCTTGGGTACATAGGACTTTGAATGGAATATCTAAGAAGAATGGAGAGAGAAGGGATGCAGACAATTTTCCTTTTCCCACTGCCATCCCTGTATCTGGGAATGGAACAGTTATGTAGCCACTCCTGCTAACACCACCAAATTGTTACATGTGGAATGCCTGGCTGATTTGTCTGCTTTGCAGAGTGGGAAATATTGGGGGTGCCAGCACTTGCCTTTAGTGCTTGTGTTTCATTCTCCCTATCTGAGGACTCAGCACTGCCTCAGTTCTCATTTGGAACAGTATGTTTGTCATGTTCTGGGGTGATCCAGACCAGAGTTACTACCTGCCTGTAACCCTGGCTGCCTTAAATGCTCTGCTGCTGAGGCTCACAGCCTGGACACTAACAGCCAGCAGACAAACATGCAGTCCCTTAAGTGTCTGAGTGCTCTGTAGCTCTGGTTCAGCATTCAGACAACATCAGCCTGCCTACAACACATCATTCCCATTTTTGTCTCTATCACCTAGTTACATTATGCAGGAGTGATCCCAAGCCTACTCCTAGTCCTGAATTTCCCTAAACCCATCTGCCCTGACATGTCCAGCCCTAGCCTGGTACATTTGGAAAATATGACATTCGCTAGTCCTTTTAAAGTAATAGTACATCAATAGCTTACCACCTTTCTGGAGTTAACAAACACTATTTTAATCAAAGGACTAGATTATAGTAAAAAGTAAAAGAAGTTTATTAAACAAAAGTAATAGGTTAACTGATACCAAACAGAAGGAATAAAGGATAGAAATGGTTCTGGTTTCTGACCTATAATCAATTTCCAGAGACTTCAGTCCCCTTGGTGAAAGGGCCCATCTTCCTGCAATCTCAAGATCTTGGCCTCTTTAGTCCTTCGAGTGATAGATGCCAAAAAAAAGCTTTTGATCTCTCCTTATATATTCCCAAAAGTACTGTTTTTGTTCTCAGGCTGACCTCATCCTGTTGTTCTCTTCCTGTGGACTTCCCATCCGTTTGCTGATTCATATTTAAATGGGATTTCCATTGTTTTTGGTCACAGCTTGCTTAATTTAATTGGAAACAGGTAGATAGATGCCTTCCCTCCTGTCTGGGAGAAATCCTGCTTCTCCCTGTGTTTGGACGCAGACTTTAAAGCATATAATTAAATAAACATACTTCCTCATATAGTATTAATACATACATTTCACAATTATATTAATCACCAGTGTCTCATTAGCTTTTAGAGAAGACCTTACTTGATACACTTTTATAATACAGTAATAATGTCTACAACCAGTTGATTCAATTACTCTGCCTCTTATGGGGGTCTGAACCTCAAATGGTATCTCCCTCACTCTCTAGATTGATGGGTTTGTTTAACTTCTATATAAATGTGCCTTCATTGTCTCTGCCCGATGACAAGCAAACACACAGTCCTTTGCAGACTTGGCTTATGCATTGCTTTCCAAATACATTTTAAGAAGATAATTTTAGCACATGTTCAGAACTCTCTATGCACACTCTGTACATGCACTTACACGAATATTAATGATCAATAAGTTATTAGTTTTCCAATGATACCCTATAAGATATCTTTTAGATACAGATTATGACACCAGTGTGTCAGGACTGACGAGAGCTGCTGACGCAGCGTATTGAACCACAAATGGGCCTCTGTGTCACAATCTTCATAACTATAATGGCTAGCAACATTAAAAAAAACCCCAAACCTTAAATTCTGCTGAAACCAATGGGGGTATCCAGAGAAGAACTAATATGACTGTGATCCAAGGCAAACTCTGTATGCACATGTTACATACTGCTTCAATATTTGTACAAAAAATGCCTTGTGAGGTATCACATGAAAGCTAATTCACTGGTTATTAATATAGTTGTAAAATGCATATGTTAATTTTATAGGTGAAGTTATTAATTCCCTCTGTATGTTGTTGCTAGAATATGTGTAAGACCAGAAAGCCTAGCCTAGGTAAAGGTGATAAACAGGTCTGTCCTAGAAAAAGGAATGTGGATTTACCTCAATGTACATATTAACAGTAAACAAAGCTATCAAGCTAAATGAGTGGAAGTTATCTTTTCCTGAACGAGAGAGAGAGAAACAGTTAAAGGTTCTCATCCACCCCAGAGAAACACTAGCGACTGAATCCCCAAGGGACCTTCCTGACTTGTAAGACAAAGCAATCCTTTTGGTGACATAAGGAACAGAGAGAGAGAGAAACTCCATTTTATCCTTCACCTTAGGAGTCAAAGGAACCAAGTGATTTGATCTCTGTGACGGGTCCTGGCCAGGCTGAGTAGTAAAAAGCTGGAAAAGGAGATTGTGGGTAAAAGAAATAATCTTGAACAAAGACTGTATCTTGCTAGATTTAAGTTTTATAGTTTTTGATGTGTGTTTTCACTTTTATTTGCTTGTAACGCTCTCAACCTTTATCTCTTTTTCTTGTTATCACTTAATCCGTGGTCTTTTGTTAGTAAACTTGTTTTATTTTTACTATAATCAACTCAATGCTGTATTTGAAATGAAGGGTGTATTTACCTGTGTTAAATTAATAAACTGTGAGGTCCTGATTCTATAAAAGAGCAACAGAGTTAATATCTTCTGTGACTGCACAGTAGTAGAGGCTGTGCATTGTAGAGAAACATCTCTGGGGAACCCAGATTCACTGATTGTTACATGCTAGGTGAGGTCTGGGCCAGGAGAGCCTTGAGAAGTTTGCTGGTGAGAAAGAATGACTGGTCTGGCAGTAAGCTGACACACCATTTAATTGCTAGCAACTTTCACTTTTACTGAGGCAGAGAGATAACATGGTGATTCACAGTTCTGGGTATCCCCAACAGCATGTTACAACGACAAGCTTGATAAACTGGCTTAGTTTGAACTCTGGGCACTGTTGTATTAATTTAGATGGACTACAGGGGTCCAAAGATATCAATGTAACCCATTTACTGTCCAACAAGATTCCGGCATACAGAGATCTCAGATTGCTTAGTATTATGGCAAGCATACCATTACAATCTTTTACATCTTTTTATTAGAAAAACAGTAAAGCATTTGAAATGTAAAGTATTAAATAAGGTTTTCTTTTTAACAACATCCTTTGTTCCCCTTCTCTTTAGCTGGAGAAAATTTTGAGAAGGAATACGCCCTTGTCTGATAGTCTTGTAGATGTTACAAAAGATGGTAACACAGTCTTTTGTGTGTGTGTGGAGGGGGTGTGTGATAAAAGAAGTTAGTTGAAATGGGCTGGAGCTATTGTTGCTGCTGTTAATGCTAAAGTCCAATCCCATTGCCTGCAAAGACTCAACAAGACAAACAAACACAAGGTGAGAGAAAAGAACAGAAAAGAGAAAATGCAACTTCTGTCTCTGGCATTGACTCTCACTTGCAACCTCACAGCTGGAAAAACACAGCGCATTTTCATATCAGCCACTCTGAGTCCTGGCAAACTCGTACCAGCACCGGGCTGTTCAGGGCATTGCTTTTAGCTGCCTCTTATATTTGGACCCAGCAGAGAACAAGATGGACACATAGGAAACTGATTTAAGCACAGTTCTCTGCTGTGGAGACTTTATTGTGCTGGCAGCAAAACTGAAACAAAACCAAAGTGAGACTTTTCACTGGGAGGGGGCAGTACAGAGAAACCAAACATTTAAAGTGACGGGACATCACATTCCTCCATCCTCCTCCTAAAATACTTTCCAAACATATATACATTATCATTTACATGGCTAACATAAAACACTATCAGAGGGGTAGCCGTGTTAGTCTGGATCTGTGGAAGCGGCAAAGAGTCCTGTGGCACCTTATAGACTAACAGATGTATTGGAGCATAAGCTTTTGTGGGTGAATACCCACTTCGTCGGGTTCTGCCTGTCTCCTTCCTCAGCCTTAGTGTGGCCAAGTGTGTTAGACCCAAGTGTGTTATCTGCACATAAATTAATTTTCTCACCCTTGCTCTGACCTCCTATTACACCTAATTTGTGGTATTTCGTGTTGTGGCTGCCAAAAGATTGACTAGAATAAACAATGGTGAAAGGGGAAAACCTTGCCTTGTGCCTCCCATGAATTTAAACGGATTTGCAATATTAGAATATGTGAATATGGATGCTAGTGTGTTAAGATACAGTATGGATCATTTTAATAAAATACACACAAACTTTTTTCCACTCATAAATAAAAATGTATTTCCACTCATCACCATCAATACCTTGTAGGCATTAAGAGACAAAGCCATGCATGGCTTCAGTTCATTTCTAGGCCGAAGGATCAGATCAATAACATTTCTAATATTGTTGGCTTTTTAAAAAAAACCTCATTTGTTTTTGAGTGATTATTATGCCTATAGATTTGTCATTTGCTTGCAAACCTCTTGCACAATATCTTGCAATCACATTAAGAAGTGAAAATCTGTCTGTAACTGGTTGTATTAAGAGGGTCTTTGTCGGATTTTGCAATAGGTTTATATATATCACGTTCATATACTCTGGTAATTGACCTTTCATCAAAACATAATTAAAGGTGACTAGTAAGAGCAAAGCCAGTAAATCTATATTTAATTTTTTTTTAAATACCTCACAAGGCAGCTTCTGAAGTTCTTATTTGAGGGGAATTCTTCAATCACTTGTTTATTTAATCTATATTTAGTGGAGTCTATAACTCAATTTTACTTTTTTTCTTTTAAAAGATATGTTCACAGAAGTGTCATGGAATTGATCTGAAACAGCACCTTGAGATCTGGATATTGTTTCATAATATCTTTTAACTGTTTCATTTACTATTTTAGGGTCTTTCACTGTCTCATCATTTCTGTTTTATTGCTGGAATTTCTGATTGGGCTTACATTTTATTCAATGAATGTGTCAATAATTTTTACATTTTTTCAATGAAAAACGTTAACTATGACCCCATAACATCCTTCACCCTTGTCCTGTGTATGTATTTAGGCATGAATATTTTCTAATGTTGCTGAGATTAAAGTTTTTCATTATAATATGAGGGAGATTACTATATTATGTGTAGTATGTTTTTCTATTGGAGGCAGAAAGAAATACTATGTGAAGTTACAGAGTTCCTCTGTCAATGGTGTTGGAGGCATTAGTGTATGGCTAAGAGGTGTCCCAAAACTTGTCATTTCCTTGCAGCTAAAGATTTGCATTGGGGTGGATTTCACTGTTAAACAGCCTTGATATTTTTAAATGAAGTTTTGTTAAACATAGAATTATTAAAAATAAATGTAGAAGGGACCTTGAGACTGGTCCAGCCCCCATGCACTAAATTAGGACCAAATAAACCTTAACCATCCCTGACAGACATTTTTCTAACCTGATCTTAAAAACTTCCAAAGACAGGGATTCCACCACTTTCCTTGGTAAACTATTCCATTGCTTAACTATCCTTAGGGCTTGTCTATTCTGCCCGCCAGATCGGCAGGCAGCGATCAATCCAGCGGGGGTTGATTTATCGCGTCTAGTTTAGACGCGATAAATCGACTGCTAAACACTCTCCCGTCAACTCCGGTACTCCACCAGAGCAAGAAGCGGAAGCGGAGTCGATGGGGGAATGTCAGCTGTTGACTCACCACAATGAAGATACCGTGGTAAGTAGATCTAAGTACGTCAACTTCAGCTACGCTGGTGTAGACCAGGCCTTAGAGTTACAAAAAAATGTCTAATATCACTTCTAGTTCTTCCTTACTGCTTGTTCTGCCTTCAGTGGACATGGAGAACAATTGATCACCATCCTCTTTATAACAGCCCCTGACATATTTGAAGACTGTTATCAGATTCCGGCCTCAGTCTTCTTTTCTTAAGACTAAAGCATGCCCAGGTTTTTTTAAAGTTTTCCTCATAGGTCATGTTTTCTAAATCTTCTATAATTTTTGTTGCTGTACTCTGGATACTCTCCAATTTGTCCACATATTTTGTAAAGTGTGATACCCTGAACTGGACACACAACTCCAGCTGAGGCCTCAGCAGTGCTGAGTAGAGCAGGACAATTACTTCCCATGTGTTGTATTCAACAGTCATGTTAATACACCCCAGAATATTAGTTATTTTATCACCAATAAAATAATAAAACTGCATCACATTGTTGGCTCATATGCAATTTGTCATCCACTAAACCCTCAGATCTTTTTCTCAGTACTACTGCATAGTCAGTTAATTCCCTATTTTGTATTTGCATGTTTAATTTTTCTTTCTTAAATGTAATACTTTGCAATTGTCTTTATTGAATTGCACCTTGTTGATTTCAGACTAATTCTCCAAATTATCAAGGTCCTTTTGAATTCTAATCCTGTTCTTCAAAGCGTTTGCAACCTCTCCCCGCTTGGTGTCATCTGCAGGTTTTTTACTCTCCACTCCATTATCCAAGCTATTTGATGAAAATATTGAACCCAGGACAGACCCCTGCAAATCCCCACTATATACATCACCCCAGTTTTACTGTGAACTATTAATAACTACTCTTTGAGCATCTTGTTTCAACCAGTTGAGCTCCCACTTTATAGTAATTTCATGTAGGCCACGTTTCCCCAGTTTACTTTTAAGAATGTCCTGTGGACTGTGTCAAAATCCTTTCTAAAATCAAGATATATCATGTCTACTGCTTCCCCACTAGGCCAGTCACCCTGTCAAAGAAGAAAATTAGGTTGGTCTGGCATGATTTGTTCTATGTTGGCTCCTACTTTTCACCCTGTTAGCCTCTAGGTGCTTCCAATTGATTTTTTTAAAGTATTTTTTCCAATATCTTTCCAGGTATCAAAGTTAGGCTGACTGGTCTATAATTCCCCAGGTCTGTTTTGTTTCCCTTTTTAAAAATAGGTACTGTGTTTGCCCTTCTCCTGTCCTGTGGGACCTCACCCATTCTCCATGAGTTATCAAAGTTATCAAAATTGCCAAGATTGCCAATGGTTCAGAGATAAATATATAGGACTTGATTCATTCACTTTTGAAATTCAGTGGAATTTAACTGCTGTTTAGAAGTACATAAGAGTTCAGGGCAAAGAATGAAGAATATTGCATTCAAATTAAAAGACATGAATAAAATTAAAGGGACACTGTCAATGTGATATTTTAAAAAAATAATCAATCAAAGTAATTTAAATTACTTAAAAAATGATTGGTTAGAGCCCCCTTTACAATAGAATGTTCTGATTTTTTTTAAAAAGTTCCTTTAAAAATCATAAGGATTTTTCTGCATTTCTGCTGTTGCTTAGAAGATTTGCGAGGTCAGAGAGCAGAGCAACAGCACCAAACATACTCACTTATCCTCCCACTTATGCATCTCCTGTTACCTTTCCCATTTCAGTTTCAGCTTTGTTGCTGCTTTTACTGGTAAATATTTTCTTGCAGAGCCCAGGGAAGAACATACATGTGAGCTTCCCAGTGTAGTGTGTTGGGTATGTCATCCTCCTAAAGCATAAGACGGAAAGTTCACGTGAACATAAACAAAATTCTGCACAAAGTGCTGACAAAGCTAACACTGACTTTTTTTTTACTCTTTCAGTGGTATTCTTCAGTAGTTGTAACACCAGCAGGTACCCAATCTTCAGACACAAATCTGATTTCAAGTTTATGGTGTCCCTTTATCAAGACTTAGTATTTATATAATACTTTTCTTTTTCAAAGCACTTTATAAACATTATCTAGTTAATTTTCACAACAGTACTGGGGAATAAATACGTGAGAAGATCAGATAAGATTTTACAAATGCAGAAATTGAGGCAGAGAGAGGAAGTGACTTGCCCAAGGTCACAGAAGTGGTCTGTGTTGGAGTTAATATTTAAGTAGGTGGAATGTAATTAGTTATAGTGAGATGTGGCCAGAAGAGTTTGGTTAATGCCTCTATTATTAAGAAATTGACCACAAGTGGTTTGGACCTTGATTTTATATCTTGTTGAGAAAGTATTGTCCCACGCAGTACAGTTCCTTTTCTTAAACTATACTGGTTTATTAGTTTAATACTGATTTTACAGCTTGTCTACACATGAAAGTTAATCTAGAGTAAAATAGGGTGTGACTTGAAAGCAAAATAAGAGTATCCACACATAGAGTTAATCAGGAATAGCTACTCCAGAATAATTCTCCAGGTACACAGTGTGAAGAAAGCCATCTTCTGAATGGTCAGCATCACTTCCTGTAGCATTTAGGTCTCCCATCTAAGGATTGACCTCGACAAACCCTGTTTCTAGTGAGATCCAACAAAAAACAGAATGGGCTTTAGTCACATAGGCGCCGACTCCGTGGGTGCTCCGGGGCTGCAGCACTCACGGGGAAAAATTGGTGGGTGCAGAGCACCCAGCGGCAGCTACCCGCCATTCCCGGGGCCCGCGCCCAGCTCCCCGCCAGTCCCGGGACCCGCGGCAAGCTTACCTCAGCACCGGGAGACGTTGCGGGGCCCCGCCCCCGACGCTGGGCGACGTGGCGTCGGGGGCGGGGCCCCGCAACATCACCCGGTGTCGGGGGCGGGGCCCCGCCCCTGACGCCGGGTGTCAGCCCCCACCAGCACCACCGGAAGTCGGCGCCTATGTTTAGTCACATTATGTGAATAAACTGGGGCTAATATAAAATCACTACATTTATTTTGACTTTAAGAAAAGATTTGCACCATGGACTCTAGAGGTAAAAGGATCATACATTAAACCTCCTGCATCATGCATGTTAATTATTAAGGAATGGCAGGTATGACTTTCTAATAAAATGTCTTATCTATATATACAAGTTAAGTATACAACTCTAATCATAATTTAATAGGGGGAAAAATTGTTGGTAGAATTTTTGAGGTCTGTATTTTCCTATTATGTACTAAAGATTTTAGATGTGCTAGCTCAGCACATAAATTAGACTGCCTGATTTGCTGGCATTTACACACTTTAAGAACTCAAGTGGTCTTTTAAAATTGCTACATCTCAGGCTATTATGTCTGCCAACTGCTGATGTGCAGAGTTCCCATTTGGTAACTGAACTTGCTGTGCATGCATCCCGCACATTGCTGCAACAGAAACTTGAACTGGGATCATTGTGTCTGTAGAAAGCAGCAGCAGGAGCTCTCCAGGTGAGCCAAAAAGGAGCGCCCCTTGGCTGAGCTGTTGCTAAGACTGGTTCAAATGTAAGTTGCTTTTTGCGGTTTGTTTGTCTGTCTGTCTATCTATCTAGTATTAGGTAGGTCTTTTTGTATGATTATTTAAGCTGCCTTCAAAAGACACCCCAGCTCTGCACATATGATGGCGATAACTGAATTGCATATCTTTTTCTAAGGACTTGTCTACATAGAGTCAAGTATCAGAGGGGTAGCCGTGTTAGTCTGTATCCAAATAACAAGGAGTCCGGTGGCACCTTAAAGACTAACAGATTTATTTGGGCATAAACTTTCATGAGTAAAAACCCACTTCTTCTTCAGATTCATGGAGTGAAAATTACAGATACAGGCATAAATATACTGTCACATGAAGAGGAGGGAGTTACCTTACAAGTGGAGAACCAGTGTTGACATGGCCAGTTCAGTCAGGGTGTCCCATTAAGAGGCTGGCATGTTGGGGGCTGGGCATCCTAGTATCCATGGCTGTTTCCATGGTTTGGACAAAGTGTTGTTAAATGTGAATTTGTTGTGGCTAAGGTGAAATGGATGAGTTTGGCAGTGTGTTGTAGGTGGATTTCCAAGCGTTGTACATTCTCTTTTCAGTATTAGAGGCAAGTAGCTATGCCATCTGGGTGAGGAATGTCGGTGTATAGGGAGGTAACATCCCTGCTGGCAAGGGTGGTTTTATTGGGAAGGTCATTAATGTTCTGGAGTTCGGGAGGATATTTGTAGTGCCTTGGAGGAAACTTGCCTTTTGTGTGGTGGGTGGTTTGAGGATGGTTTCTAAGGCCTGGTCTACACTAGGACTTTATGTCCAATTTAGCAGCATTAACTCGATTTAACCCTGCACCCGTCCACATTACGAAGCTATTTATTTTGACATAAAGGGCTCTTTAATTCGATTTCTGTACTCCTCCCCGACGAGGGGAGTAGCGCTAAATTCGACATGGCCATGTTGAATTCGGGTTACTGTGGACGGAATTCGACGCTAATAGCTCCGGTAGCTATCCTACAGTGCACCACTCCGTGGACACTCTGGACAGCAGTCCGAGCTCGGATGCTCTGACCAGCCACACAGGAAAAGCCCGGGAAATTTTGAATTCCTTTTCCTGTCTGGCCAGTTTGAATCTCATTTCCTGTTTGGACTTCGTGGCGAGCTCAGCAGCACTGGCAACGATGCAGAGCTCTCCAGCAGAGGTGACCATGCAATCGCAGAATAGAAAGAGGGCCCCAGCATGGACTGATCGGGAAGTCTTGGATCTGATCGCTGTGTGGGGCGATGAGTCCATGCTTTCAGAGCTGTGATCGAAAAAATGGAATGCGAAGATCTACGAGAAGATCTCAACAGCCATAACGGAGAGAGGATACAGCCGGATGCAACGCAGTGCCGCGTGAAAATCAAGGAGCTGCGACAAGCGTACCAGAAGACCAAAGAGTCAAACGGACGCTCCAGAGCCCAGCCGCAAACATGCCGTTTCTACGAGGCACTGCATGCAATGCTCGGTGGTGCTGCCACCACTACCCCACCAGTGTCCGTGGACTCCGACGATGGGGTCTTATCTACGGCCACATCGTCGGAGGTTTTCGTGGACGGTGAAGATGAGGAAGGAGATGAGGAGGATGAGGCAGTCGACAGCGCTTTCAACGCTGATTTCCCCAACAGCCAGGATCTCTTCATCACCCTGACTGAGATCCCCTACCAACCCTCCCAAGACGGTAACCCGGACCGTGAATCAGGGGAAGGATCAGCAGGTCAGTGTTTTAAACATTTATTTTGAATAGAATAGTCATGGTATGTTAGCAATGGGTTTTTATTGCTTAGTTTGCCCTAGGCGCTTTAGTTTTGAGTCGTTGCCATTGCAGCTACTCGAAAAGTCTGTCAATATGTCTGGGGATAGAGGAGAAATCCTCCTCGGAGATCTCCACGAAGCTCTCCTGGAGGTACTGTGAAAGCCTCTGCATCAGGTTCCCGGGTAGAGCGGCCTTATTGTCTCCTCCATGGTAGGAAACTTTTCCGCGCCAGGCTAGCAGCAGGTACTTCGGTATCATTGCCTTGCAAAGCATGGCGGCATACGGCCCCGGTGTTTGCTGGCATTCACGTAGCATACAGTCTTTCTCTGTCTCCGTAATCCTCATCAGAGTGATATCAGTCATGGTGCCCTGGTTTGAATTCGGGGTATTTTAGTATGGGGACTGATTGCCTGTTCCTTTAAATAACTCTACCCGGCGGTTTCCAGACACGCGGTGGGGGTGGGGAGGTGAACCGTTCAGGCTGAGCGGTTCGCAGGCAGCAGGCAGGGATCTTTCCCGGGAGCAGCCACGCGGGTGGGGGGGCGCGTGGAGGCGAACCGTTCATGCTGAGCGGTTCGCAGGCAACGGGCAGGGATCTTTCCCGGGACCAGCCATGTGGGGGGGGGCGGGGAGGCGAACCGTTCAAACTGAGCGGTTCGCAGGCGGCAGGCAGGGATCTTTCCCGGGACCAGCCACGCAGGGGGGGCGGGGAGGCGAACTGTTCATGCTGAGCGGTTCGCGGGCAGGGATCTTTCCCGGGACCAGCCATGCGGTGTGGGCGGGGAGGCGAACTGTTCATGCTGAGCGGTTCGCAGGCAGCGGGCAGGGATCTTTCCCGGGACCAGCCACGCAGTGTGGGCGGGGAGGCGAACCGTTCATGCTGAGCGGTTTGCCGGCAGCAGGAACTGGCCACCGCTAGGAGCTGTGCTTGGAACATGGTAGTAGGGCGCTGCTGTGAAGTAAGCTCTCAGCAGGCAAAAGTCTATGGCTTACCATGGTCTCCAGATAGCAGAATTCTGGTGTCCAGCCCCGCTTGTGTGCTCTGTACACCAAGACCCCAGGCACTCAATATAAAGACAGAATATTCAACCTTGTACCGAGTGCACATGTGATAGGTAGTGTGCATGGTCTTGTTCCCAGGGAAAGAGTATAGTCATTGTTCAGGAAAATGTATCTTTGTGAGGAATTCACTCCCTTTCTCCCATCCCACAGCTGCGAGCGTCTCCTGCAGTACCCGTGCATCCCCCTCCCAGAGGCTGGCACAGATCAGGCGGCGAAAGAAAAGGACACGGGACGAGATGTTCTCAGAACTTATGTCCTGTTCCCAAACCAAGGCGGCACAGCAGATACAATGGAGGGAGAACATGTCACAATACCAGCGATCATACAGCGAACAGGGGGACAGGCGGCGGCAGGAAGACCAGCAGGCAACTCAAACGCTGCTTGGACTAATGAGGGAGCAAACGGACATGCTCTGGCGCCTTCTAGATGTTCTGCAGGACCGGAGGCAGGACGAAAGAGCCCCACTCTATTTGATTTCTAACCGCCCTCCCCCGTCACAAAGTCCAATCCCCCCCCTCACCCAAAGTCACGAGAACGAGGGGCAGCAGGGGCCGTGGAAATAATCACTCCACCCCTGCTGACTGCTCAAGTAGCAGAAGGCTCTCATTCCCCAAGATTTGATGGATCCTTTCCTTCCCTCCAACCGCACCCCACCCTAGCCCCCGTCCAAGTTTCATCCCATAACTCTGCTGTCCTTAATAAAAATTGCTGTTCTGTAAAGTACTGTTTCCTTGATTTCCTTTTAAAGGACGTTGTGTTTGAAGGGGGGGAAGGGGGTTGGTAATTGGAGACGATAGGCGCCTGTACCAGGGTACAGACAGGGGGACAGGTTCACCAGAACCTCACACTCACATTGCATTCACTAGGCACCATGGTCATTCTGGGAGGTGGTTTTCATGTTCTGTGGGGGGAGGGCTCTGTGAGTTTCTGGTTGGGGAGGGCGGTTACAGATCTTTTGCAGCAGTCAGTAGCCCGCATGACAGAGCCACGCAGCAGGGGTTCTGTAACCACCATCCCCGGCCACAAAGTCACACAGGCCCCGCCTCACAGAGTTCCAAAAAGGAGGGGTGGCAGGCTCCGTTGAAACAAGCAGTCCACCACTGTGGACTGCTCTAGGAGAAGGAGCCTGTCATTCCCCGAGTTTGGAAGCGTCCTTTCCATCACTCCACCCGCTCCCCAACCGCAGTATGCGTCCCAGTTTCAACCCTTTACCGAGAAATCCTTAATAAAGAAGATGGTTTTAATGAACAGTGTTTCATTTATTTTATTTTTAAAGCAGTGTAGGAAGCGGGGGAAGGGTTTTGGAAATTGGAGAGGATAGGCAACATTAACTGGGTAAAGAAACATAGGCAGGTTCAGGTTCTGCTTACACAAAGGTAATAGTCACAGGTTACCCTGCTCGCTCTGGAAGCTAGCTTTCAAAGCTTCCCGGATGTGCAGCGCGTCCCGCTGTGCTCTTCTAATTGCCTGGGTGTCTGGCTGCGCGTAATCAGCAGCCAGGCGATTTGCCTCAACCTCCCACCCCGCCATAAATGTCTCCCCCTTGCTCTCACAGAGATTGTGGAGCACACAGCAAGCTGCAATAACAATGGGGATATTGGTTTGGCTGAGATCAGAGCAAGTCAATAAGCTTCTCCATCTCCCCTTGAGACGGCCAAAAGCACACTCCACCACCATTCTGCACTTGCTCAGCTGGTAGTTGAAGAGCTCCTTTTCAGTGTCCAGGGCGCCTGTGTACAGCATTAGCCTGTGTAGCCAGGGCATTAGCGGGTAGGCTGGGTCCCCGAGGATCACTATAGGCGTCTCCACATCCCCAACAGTTATTTTGTGGTCCGGGAAGTAAATACCTTCCTGCAGCCGTCTAAACAGACCAGAGTTCCTGAAAACGTGAGCGTCATGAACCTTGCCCGGCCATCCGACGTTGATGTTGGTAAAACGTCCCTTATGGTCCACCAGTGCTTGCAGCACCATAGAAAAGTAGCCCTTTTGGTTAATGTACTGGCTGCCCTGGTGGTCCGGTCCCAGGATGGGGATGTGAGTTCCATCAATAGCCCCACCGCAGTTTGGAAATCCCATCGCAGCGAAGCCATCTATGATCACCTGCACATTTCCCAGGGTCACTACCTTTGAGAGCAGCAGCTCAATGATTGCGTTGGCTACTTGCATCACAGCAACCCCCACGGTAGATTTGCCCACTCCAAATTGATTCGCAACTGACCGGTAGCTGTCTGGCGTTGCAAGCTTCCAGAGGGCTATGGCCACTCACTTCTGAACAGTCAGGGCTGCTCACATCCGGGTGTCCTGGCGCTTCAGGGCAGGGGACAGCAACTCTCACAGTTCCAGGAAAGTGCTCTTATGCATCCGAAAGTTTCGCAGCCACTGTGATTCATCCCAGACCTGCAGCACTATGCGGTCCCACGAATCCGTGCTTGTTTCCCAGGTCCAGAATCACCGTTCCACAGCATCAACATGACCCATTGCCACCATGATGTCCATGGCACGGGGTCCCGTGCTTTGTGAGAGGTCTGTGCCCCTCTCAGAGTTAATGTCCTCACCGCGCTGCCGTAGCCTCCTTGCCCAATTTCTCAGCATCTGCCTCTGAAAAAGGTGGATGATAAGGCGAGAGGTGTTGACAACGGCCATAACTGCAGTGATGATCGCAGAGGGCTCCATGCTAGCGGTGCTGTGGCGTCCGCGCTGTCAATCACCAGAAAAGGGTGCGAACTGATTGCCCACCGGCGCTTTCACGGAGGGAGGGCGGGAGTGAGGGTTGAATGACGACATTTACCCAAAACCACCCTTGACACATTTTTTGCCCCAGCAGGCATTGGGGGCTCGACCCAGAATTCCAATGGGCAGCGGGGACTGTGGGAACTGTGGGATAGCTATCCACAGTGCACCGCTTGCAATGTCGACGCTTGCCCCATTACTGTGGACTCACAAAGTCGAATTAATGTCCTTGGTGTGGATTCACACGTTCGACTTTTTAATATCGGTTTCACAAGTTTGGTTTAAGTAAAATCGAACTACTCTCGTAGTGTAGACATACCCTAAGAGTCCTGATACTCATTTAGTAAGAGTCCCATGGCCAGATATGATGGGTCTACCAGGGTTCCTTTGTTCGTGTATCTTGGAGAGCATGTAGACAGTTCTTGGGAGGTATTTATTGGGTGGGAGTGAGGTTGTAGAGTTCCTCTTGGAGTTCCCCAAGGAAGGATTTTGATCCTACTTTAAAATTCTGTGTGAACTGTGGTGTAGGGGGGTCTTCTTTTAGTTCTTTATAGTAGATGATGTCAGAGTTGTCTGTTGGCTTTGTTAACATAGTCATCGAAATGAAGAACTATGACAGCACCCCCTTCAGAAAGTCCAAGTTGGTTTCCAGAACAGCTCTGCAAGCTGTTTTGGATGCAACAGACTCCAGCTCACTGACTGCATGGTCGCTGTCATCACTATGAGATGGTCTTCATGGTTGCAATTCTCAGATCTCCCTCTAGATGCGCAGCAAACAGTCCAAAACCTTCCAATCTGAAGGGCCATTGCTCTTTTTTAGGAAACACTGATGGAACTCTGCATAGTCTGTAGGACACTAGAGTGACCCTAAAGTCCTTGGGCATTTATACTCTGGAAGTAAAGAGGAAGGCCTTCCATCATCACCAGACCCAGAGATTTTAGGGGTTTGCACCTCAAGCCCAGGATCCACTGAGGAGGAAGAGCAGATGTTACAAGAAATGTCCACTACCAGCCTCTTCCCCAGCTGTTGCTGCTTTATCGAGGCAGGCTGAATCCTCCAAAAACTCATTTTGATGGACTGATCAAGAGAAGAACATTTCTAAGAATGCCATCTTTCCCTTTCCCAATTTTTGCAAACCACCTACCCCACTTCTGTCATGTTTGGGCCCACATCGCAACAGATTAGTTGGTTCTAAGCATGGTGGAAGTAGGATACACATTTCAATCTCTCTCTATCCCTCCTCTTCCCTGTCTCTCATCCAGGAGCTCTTTTATGAAACCATGTTGTTAGAAGAAATACAATTTCTTCTTGTAGAAGCTATAGTAGAAATCCCTCCTTTGCTCAGGGGAAAGAGGTTTTACTCCCGATACTTCCTGATCCCCAAGGCAAAAGGGGGTACCAGGCCTATTTTAGATCTAAGAGAGTTAAACAAGTTCCTAAAGAGATCAAAATTCCAGATGGTCACTCTAGCTTCCATTATTCTTTCCCTGGAGAGAGGGGACTGGTATGCTGCTCTCAACTTGACACTTACTTTCACGTGGCAATTAATCAGAGCCACAGAAAATTTCTAAGATACATCATTACCATTTCCCACTGTCAGTTCACAGTGCTGCCATTTGGTTTGTAGGCTGCCCCTCATGCATTCACAAAGTATATGGTGGTGGTAGCAATGTTCCTTCAGAGGTCAGGAGTTCGTCTTCCCATACCTGGATAACTGGCTAATAAGAGTTCGATCCAGGTGACAGGTTTTGTCCAGGTCAAACATAACCTGGACCATATCTGATGCATTCAGCCTGCTGATCAACACAGAGATGTCAGTACTGTCTGCAGTATAGAAAATAGAATTTATGGGAATGGTTCTGGATTGGACAATGGCCAGAGCCTTACTACCTCAGGTGAGGTTTCAGATAATGTAAAGCATCATTCTACACTTAAGCTTATCCCCTCATCATGGTAAGAGACTGTTTAAGGCTGCTGGTGCAGATGGCAGTGTGCACCTATGTAGTCCAATATGCTAGCCTGCTATGGGCTGACTGGCCGAAGTGTATTCACCAAGGAAGTACCATATAGAGATGTTAATTCACATTCCAAAATGAATCATATTCTCCCTAGATTGGTGAATGGATCTGATCATTGTTTGCAAATGAGTTCCTTTTGCTCCTCCTCAATAATCTCTTACCTTACTGATGGATGTCTTAGTCCCGGGTTTGGGGAGGGGGGCTTATTTGGGCCTCCTCCAGATGAAAGGTCTCTAGTCTCCCCAAGATCTTTGTCTGCACTTAAATGTCAGGGAGTTACAAGCTATCTGATTGACTTGCTTGGTGTCCCTTCCCCACATGAAGGGAAGGAGCTTGTTGGTGCTGACCAATAATACTATAGCCTAGATTTATGCAAACAAACAAGGTGGCTCCGATCTTTGCTGCTCTGCCAGGAAGTGATTCTACTTTTGGACTTATGCATTGCCAGCTCTGAACTTTTTGAAACAGCTTACCTTCCAGGGACCCAGAATACATTGGTAGATCACCTGAGTAGGTTGTTAATCAATCACCATGAGTGGTCCCTTTGCCCAGACATAGTAAGGTCCATTTTCCCCAAGTGGATCTGTTTGCATTAGAAGACAACAGAAAATGTCGTGTTTTGCTTCCAAGTAGGCCACAGCCTGGATTCATTGATGGATGCTTTTCTACTACCATCGTCAGAGGGACTCCTGTATGCTTTTCCCCACATCCCTCTTCTACCATTCTGTGCAAGGTCAAGCAGGACAAGGCTCTTCTTATACTGATCTCCCCAGCTTAGCCCTGTCAACACAGGTTTTCAGGGCTCTTATACCTATCAATCAGTCTCCCACTGTCACTTTCACTTCACACTGACTTGATTGGAAGAGAAGATTCAAGGTCTGGAGAAACGAGTATCAACCCTGCGTTCCATAAAAGAAAATGAGGAGTTCCTGGATAGACGTCAGGATTGGCTTCAGCGGGCACAGTGTTCTGAGGATTCAGAGCAGGCTACGCAGCGGGGACAGAAGGCCAGTGAGGACAATTGGCGGCATGTGACCTCCAGAAGAGGAAAGAGTATGAGACAAGTCCATGTACCAGAAACGCATATTCAGATGAGCAACCGTTTTCATGTTCTCTCCACAGGTACTAGTGCAGAGAGTGGAGTGAATGATACATCTGAGGGAACAGAGCAGAAGGAGACTCCACTGACTGGAAGGCATGAGATCCACAGTCCTAGGGATGGGGGTTCCACGACCACCACTCCCAAGAGGAGGAGGGTGGTGGTGGTCGGGAACTCTCTCCTCAGGGGGACTGAGTCATCTATCTGCCGCCCTGACCGGGAAAACCGAGAGGTGTGCTGCTTGCCAGGGGCTAGGATTCGTGATGTGACGGAGAGACTGCCGAGACTCATCAAGCCCTCAGATCGCTACCCCTTCCTGCTTCTCCACGTGGGCACCAATGATACTGCCAAGAATGACCTTGAGCGTATTACTGCAGACTACGTGGCTCTGGGAAGAAGGATAAAGGAGTTTGAGGCGCAAGTGGTGTTCTCGTCCATTCTCCCTGTGGCAGGAAAAGGCCGGGGTAGAGACCGTCGAATCGTGGAAGTCAACGAATGGCTACGCAGATGGTGTCGGAGAGAAGGGTTCAGATTCTTTGACCATGGGATGGTGTTCCAAGAAGAAGGAGTGCTAGGCAGAGATGGGCTCCACCTGACGAAGAGAGGGAAGAGCATCTTTGGAAGCAGGCTGGCTAACCTAGTGAGGAGGGCTTTAAACTAGGTTCACCGGGGGAAGGAGACCAAAGCCCCGAGGTAAGTGGGGAAGTGGGATACTGGGAGGAAGCACAAGTAGGTGAGTGCAAGAGGGGAGGGCTCCTGCCCCATACTGGGACAGCAGGACAATCGGTGAGTTATCTTAAATGCCTATACACAAATGCAAGAAGCCTGGGGAACAAGCAGGGAGAACTGGAAGTCCTGGCACAGTCAAGGAATTATGATGTAATTGGAATAACAGAGACTTGGTGGGATAACTCACATGATTGGAGTACTGTCATGGATGGATATAAACTGTTCAGGAAGGATAGGCAGGGCAGAAAAGGTGGGGAAGTTGCATTGTATGTAAGAGAGCAGTATGACTGCTCAGAGCTCCAGTATGAAACTGCAGAAAAACCTGAGAGTCTCTGGATTAAATTTAGAAGTGGGAGCAACAAGGGTAATGTCGTGGTGGGAGTCTGCTACAGACCACCAGACCAGGGGGATGAGGTGGACGAGGCTTTCTTCCAGCAACTAACAGAAGTTACTAGATCACAGGCCCTGGTTCTCATGGGTGACTTTAATCACCCCGATATCTGCTGAGAGAGCAATACAGCGGTCCACAGACAATCCAGGAAGTTTTTGGAAAGTGTAGGGGACAATTTCCTGGTGCAAGTGCTGGAGGAACCAACTAGGGGAAAAGCTCTTCTTGACCTGCTGCTCACAAACAGGGAGGAAATAGTAGAGGAAGCAATAGTGGATGGGAACCTGGGAGGCAGTGACCATGAGATGGTTGAGTTCAGGATCCTGACACAAGGAAGAAAGGAGAGCAGTAGAACAGAGACCCTGGACTTCAGAAAAGCAGACTTCGACTCCCTCAGGGAACTGATGGGCAAGGTCCCCTGGGAGAATAACATGAGGGGGAAAGGAGTCGAGGAAAGCTGGCTGTATTTTAAAGAATTCTTATTGAGGTTGCAGGAACAAACCATCCCGATGTGTAAAAAGAAAAGTAAATATGGCAGGCGACCAGCTTGGCTTAACAGTGAAATCCTTGCTCGTCTTAGACACAAAAAAGCAGCTTACAAGAAGTGGAAGATTGGACAAATGACCAGGGAGGAGTATATAAATATTGTTCAGGCATGCAGGAGTGAAATTAGGAAGGCCAAATCACACTTGGAGTTGCAGCTAGCCGGAGATGTTAGGAGTAACAAGAAGGGTTTCTTCAGATATGTGAGCAACAAGAAGAAAGTCAAGGAAAGTGTGGGCCCCTTGCTGAATGAGGGAGGGAACCTAGTGACAGAGGATGTGGAGAAAGCTAGTGTACTCAATGCTTTTTTTGCCTCTGTCTTCACAGACAAGGTCAGCTCCCAGGCGGCTGCACTCCGCAGCACGGTATGAGGCGGAGGTGACCAGCCCTCTGTGGAGAAAGAAGTAGTTCGGGACTATTTAGAAAAGCTGGACGAACACAAATCCATGGGGCCGGATGCACTGCATCCGAGGGTGCTAAAGGAGTTGGCCGATGTGATTGCAGAGCCATTGGCCATTATCTTTGACAAATCATGGCAATCGGGGGAGGTCCCGGATGACTGGAAAAAAGCTAATGTAGTGCCCATCTTTAAAAAAGGGAAGAAGGAAGATCCGGGGAACTACAGGCCAGTCAGTCTCACCTCAGTCCCTGGAAAAATCATGGAACAGGTCCTCAAGGAATCAATTCTGAACCACTTAAAGGAGAGGAAAGTGATCAGGAACAGTCAGCATGGATTCACCAAGGGCAAGTCATGCCTGACTAACCTAATTGCCTTCTATGATGAGATAACTGGCTCTGTGGATGAGGGGAAAGCAGTGGATGTGCTATTTCTTGACTTTAGCAAAGCTTTTGATACAGTCTCCCACAGTGTTCTTGCCAGCAAGTTAAGGAAGTATGGGCTGGATGAATGGACGGTAAGGTGGATAGAAAACTGGCTGGATGGTCGTGCTCAACGGGTAGTGATCAATGGCTCCATGTCTAGTTGGAAGCCGGTATCAAGTGGAGTGCCCCAAGGGTCGGTGCTGGGGCCGGTTTTGTTCAATATCTTCATCAACGATCTGGAGGATGGTGTGGACTGCACCCTTAGCAAGTTTGCAGATGACACTAAACTGGGAGGAGTGGTTGATACGCTGGAGGGTAGGGACAGGATACAGAGCGACCTAGACAAATTAGAGGATTGGGCCAAAAGAAATCTGATGAGGTTCAACAAGGACAAGTGCAGAGTCCTGCACGTAGGACGGAAGAATCCCATGCACTGCTACAGACTAGGGACCGAATGGCTGGGGAGCAGTTCTGCAGAAAAGGACCTAAGGGTTACGGTGGACAAAAAGCTGAATATGAGTCAACAGTGTGCCCTTGTTGCCAAGAAGGCTAACGGCATTTTGGGCTGTATAAGTAGGGGCATTTCCAGCAGATCGAGGGACGTGATTATTCCCCTCTATTCGGCACTGGTGAGGCCTCATTTGGAGTACTGTGTCTAGTTTTGGGCCCCACGCTACAAGAAGGATGTGGATAAATTGGAAAGAGTCCAACGGAGGGCAACAAAAATGATTAGGGGGCTGGAGCACATGACTTATGAGGAGAGGCTGAGGGAACTGGGATTGTTTAGCCTGCAGAGGAGAAGAATGAGGGGGGATTTGATAGCTGCTTTCAACTACCTAAAAGGGGGTTCCAAAGAGGATGGATCTAGACTGTTCTCAGTGGTAGAAGATGACAGAACAAGGAGTAATGGTCTCAAGTTGCAGTGGGGGAGGTTTAGGTTGGATATTAGGAAAAACTTTTTCACTAGTAGGGTGGTGAAGCACTGGAATGGGTTACCTAGGGAGGTGGTGGAATCTCCTTCCTTAGAGGTTTTTAAGGTCAGGCTTGACAAAGCCCTGGCTGGGATGATCTAATTGGGGTTGGTCCTGCTTTGAGCAGGGGGTTGGACTAGATGACCTCCTGAGGTCCCTTCCAACCCTGAGATTCTATGATTTTAATGATTTCACAGAACTGCAGCCTCCTCTTCCATCCCAGTTTTCAGACCCTTCCCCTGATTGCCTGGATGTTTTGTGGTTAATGTCAGTGGAGGAGTCTTGCTCTAGGGACATTCAGGAGGTGCTGCTAAATAGTAGAATATCATCAACAAAAGTATTTTCCCGGCTATATGGAAGAGGTTCTCCATCTGGTCCAGACTGAAAGTGATTTCCCTGGGCCTCACTTCAGTTCAGCATATGCTGGACTATCTTCTGTCCCTAAAATATCAAGGATTGGCAGCTAGCTCAATCAGAGTACACCTAGTGGCTATCTCGGCCTTCCGCCCACCTACTAATAACCACTCTCTTTTTTCCAACCCAATCTCAGTAAGGCCTGGGTAGACTATTTCCACAGGTGCAGAACCTATTCCCCGATGAGTCCCCCCCCGCACCCCACCCTCCCTTTGAGCCTCTAGTGACCTGCTCTCTGTTACACCTTTTGATGAAAGTAGCATTTTTGGTGATCATAACATTGGCCAGGAGAATGGGGGAGTTGAGGGCACCACACCCTGAAAGAAATCTTCCCCAAACCCCCTCTTCTGGCCATCAAACAATCCCCCAACCTTGCCAAGCTCATCATTAGAAGCAAGCTCCCCACAGACGAGGGCACACCAACTCAAAGTGGCACCAAACCCTTCCAGAACATCAGATGCAAAACTTGTATTTAGCTCCGATAATCAGATTTATTTCCCCAGATTTGAAGAACAGTGTAGTTTGAAAGCTTGTACTTTCCACCAACAGAAGTTGGTCCATTAAACTATATTACCTTGCCCACTTTGTCGCTCGTATTCTGGAACCATGCTTACATGCCTGCAACAACATTGCAAATAAACATGTTTGGTATATAGCAATTATAGCTTATTGAATTTCTAGCTTGCCTATATATATATCTTTTTGTTGGTTCAGTTACAGGAACTTTTTCAGCTAAATATTTTTCAATTGTCCACAACCTCCTAATTGCCTTGTACCCATAAGAATTTCCTAGTTCACAGCAGTGAAGCCTTCTCCTTTCTATGACAACCTCCACATTTCCTGCCATGAAAAATGTGTAGGCAGCAGCAAATTACAATCCCTCAGCAGTGAGGAGGATGATTCAGAGATGGGTCGGTGATTCATGGTTCCCTTTGGGGTACTCCTACGAAAGTTCAACTTATGCCATATATGGCAGTTGGAGTGAGATGGAGGGGACAAAGGCCGGTAGTCTCAGCCCAGCTAGGCCATAGGATTTGCGCCTGTGGCTCTAAGAGTCTGATATCTGGCCATATAGTTTTCAGTTTAATGCAAACATGCAAAGTCACTAAGTAATAATTTTTGCACTGATTTTTTTTTTAGGGGAAAATGAAAAAAAAAAGTTACCTCCATTTATTTGCATGATCATTGTGACAAAGTTCCTCCTCTACCTTGGTGAGTCCTGCGCTTATTGGCGGATTTTGATCGCCTCAGAGATCTTCCCCTCTGGTAGAACCCACAGTCAAATTCCTCCTGTGTCTGATCAGGAGTTGGGAGGTTTGGGGGGAACCCGGGCCCGCCCTCTACTATTAGCCTGCCTGTCTTAATTGATTCTAGCAGGTTCTTCTTAATTGGCTCCAGGTGTCCTAATTAGCCTGCCTGCCTTAAATTGGTTCCAGAAAGTTCCTGCTTGTTCTAGTGCAGCCCCTGCTCTGGTCACTCAGGGAACAGAAAACTATTCATCCAATGGCTAGTATATTTGCCTTCTATCAGACTTCTGTACCCCACTTGTCTGGGTCTGTCACATATCCCTCCCCCCTGCTCAACACCAAGGGGTTGGGCAGTTTGGGACGCCAGACAGTGCACACGTGACAAGCCATCGGCATTGCCATGACGGCTCCCTGCTCTGTGTTGCACACGGAACTGGAAAGGTTGGAGGGATAAGAACCACCTGGTCACCCTAGTGTTCTTCTCCTTGTTCCGCTGCATCCATTGAAGAGGGGCATGGTTGGTCACGAGGACAAATCTGCGCCCGAGCAGGTAGTAGCACAATGTTTCCATGGCCCATTTTACAGCGAGGCACTCTCTCTCCACCACGGCATATTTTTGCTCCCTCGGAAGGAGTTTCCTACTGAGGTAGAGAATTGGATGTTCCTCTTCCCCAACCATCTGTGATAGAACGGCCCCTAACCCTACTTCCGATGCATCCATCTGCAGGATAAATTCCTTGGTGAAATCTGGGGCTATCAGTATGGGGTTACTGCAGAGGGCAGTCCGTAGGTCTGTGAACGCTCTGTCAGCTCCGTCAGACCATCTCACCAGATCAGGTCCACGGGCTTTCACTAGGTCTGTCAGGGGGCTAGCCCTTGTAGCAAAGTGGGGGATAAATCGTCGGTAATACCCCACCACACCTAGGAATGCCCGGACTTGCTTCTTGCGATGTGGTCGGGGCCAATTTTGGATGGCCTCTAACTTGTTCAGTTGGGGTTTTACCAGACCTTTTCCCACAATGTAGCCAAGATATTTGGCCTCCGTAAACCCTACAGCACACTTAGCAGGGTTAGCTGTAAGGCCAGCTCGCCTGAAGGTATCGAGGACTGCCTCCACCTTCTCGAGGTGGGTTTCCCAGTCTGGGGTATGAATGACCACATCGTCCAGGTAGGCAGCCGCATAATGATTATGGGGGCATAATAGCTTATCCATGAGGCGCTGGTAGGTAGCTGGGGCCCCATGTAGTCCAAAAGGGAGGACAGTATATTGAAAAAGTCCCTCTGGCGTAGAGAACGCAGTCTTTTCCTTTGCGTCTTTGGCAAGGGGAATTTGCCAGTACCCCTTTGTCAAGTCTAGGGTAGTCAAGTACCGGGCATTGCCCAGACGGTCCACTAACTCATCTATGCGAGGTATGGGGTACGCGTCGAATTGGGATACCTCGTTTAGTCGCCGGAAGTCATTGCAAAACCTTGCGGTGCCATCAGGTTTGGGCACCAGTACGATTGGGCTGGACCACTGACTGTGGGATTCTTTGATGATCCCCAACTCCAGCATCTTTTTTACTTCTGCTTTTATTTCCTCCCTTTTGGCCGCTGGCACCCTGTAGGGCATCGTTGTTACTCTGGCCCCAGGGTTTGTGACGATGTGGTGAGATGTCTCAGTTGTTCGACCCGGTTTTGTGGAGAACACATCTTGGTTCTGGAAGATCATCTCAGACACCTCATTCTTCTGGTCTGGTGTTAAATCGGGAGACACTCTCACTTGTTTAGAAGGTTTGTTTTCCTGGGGTAGGTCTTTTCGGACAGCTGTGCATGCCTCTTGTGCATGCCAGGGTTTCAGAAGGTTGATGTGATATATTTGTTCTTGTTTCCGATGTCCTGGCTGCCGCACCTTGTAGGTTACTTCCCCCACGGATTCAACCACCTCATAGGGCCCCTGCCATTGGGCCAGAAGCTTGCTTTCTGCCATGGGTACCAACACCATCACCCAATCCCCTGGTTGGAACTGTCGGATTTTTGTCTGGCGATTGTAATGGGTTCGCTGGGCCTCCTGTGCCTTTTCCAAATGTTCCCGTACAATAGGGGTGACCCGGGCTATCCGGTCTCGCATCTGCAATACATGCTCTATTATATTTCTCCCCTCACTGGGTTCCTCTTCCCAGATCTCTTTGGTGATATCTAGTATGCCACGGGGGTGGCGCCCGTATAATAATTCAAAAGGGGAAAACCCAGTTGAGGCCTGAGGTACCTCCCGGATAGCGAACATAAGGTAAGGTAGTAGGGTGTCCCAGTCCTTCCCATCCCGACTTACCACCTTCCTTATCATAGCCTTGAGGGTTCGGTTAAAACTTTGTACCAGCCCATCAGTCTGTGGGTGATAGACTGAAGTTCTCAGGGCATGTATATGGAACAGCGTACAGAGGTCCTTCATTAGCTTCGACATAAATGGAGTCCCTTGATCTGTTAATATCTCCTTTGGTAGCTCCACTCGGGCAAAGGTCCCCACCAGCTCTTTGGCTATCGTTTTAGAGGCTGTGTTCCACAGGGGGACGGCTTCTGGGTAGCGAGTAGCATAGTCCAAAACAACAAGTATATATTGGTGACCCCGAGCCGTCTTCTCCAGGGGTCCCACTAGGTCTATGGCTATTCACTCGAAGGGGACTTCTATGATGGGAAGGGGTACTAAAGGTGCCCTCAAATGGGGACGGGGACTGTGCAGCTGACACTCTGGACAGGACGCACAGTACCTCCTCACTTCTTCATGTACTCCAGGCCAGAAAAATCATCGTAGGACCCGTGCCAGGGTCTTTTCTACCCCCAAATGCCCCCCAAAAAGATGACTATGGGCAAGGCTTAGTACAGCATTCTGGTGTTTTTGAGGTACTAGGATCTGCTGTACCTTCTGCCCCTGTACTGGTGCAACCCGGTATAAGAGATCCTTCTTCATTATGAAGTAGGGTCCTGGTCCCTGGATTTTCCCTTCCACGGGAACCCCGTCTATTTCAGTCTCCTCTTTCCTAATGTTGTCATATCTTGGGTCTTCAGCCTGGTCCCGTCCAAAATTTCCTCTCCCGGGGCTAATCTGCCCAAGATCTAGGGGGCCAGTCTCTGTTGCCTCTGCTGGTTCAGAGGAGTTAGGGTGGGGGTCAGACTCGGGTGCTTCTCCCTCCTGGGTGGCCTCTTGTTCAGCTGCACAGGTCCGCCTCCCTATGAGAGCGACCCTCTGGCTTTGGGTCAGTATTCGGGTTCCCAAGGCCTTAGCTACCCTTCTTTCCCTTTTCGTCTTTCTACCCTGTCTGGGAGTGGGGAACAAATCTGGGGATATTTCAGAGAAGATTGGGGGTTGACAGTCTACTGTGGATGCCTCACTAATTTCAGGGTTCCCTTCTTTCTCCAATCCCCCTACTGGGAGTAAGTCTCCAAACCCTGGGAAGTCTCTCCCTATGAGCACTGGGTATGGGAGTTTAGGGACTACACCTGGTGCTACCTCAGTAGTGTTTCCTTGGATTTCGATTTTTACTGGGATGGTGGGGTAGTAACTAACTGCCCCATGGACACAGGTTATCCCCGTACGTTTAGCCTGCAGCAGCTGACTACGCTTCACGAGCCTCCCTGAGATGAGCGTGATAGCACTCCCTGAATCAACCAGTGCTGTGGTCTCTACCCCATTTAGTTTCACTGGTCTGGTGTACATATGTGGGGTTAGTGAGACCCCCACAAGGTGGATTAGGGAGCATGGGTCTGCCCAATTTCCCAGGTTACACTGCATAGGCTCCTCGGCATTGGGACACTGTGCAGCTATGTGTCCCCACTCTCCGCAGGCATAACATCTGTATGGAACCCTAGGCATTCCCCAGTCTTTTGGTTTGGGCAGTCTAATATCACGAACTTCTTCCCCCTCAGTGCTCCGACTCTTTGTGGCCTCTGGTGGGCCTTCAGCCCCTCTCTTTTTCCACCTGGGCTCTCCTGGTGGCCCAGTCACTCGAGCTCTTGGGTTTGGTGCTGCTAGTTTAACCCGGGGTTCCGCTTCCTTAACTGGTCTGGTCAGCTCCCTTGCCGTCCTTCGCCTCTCTACCAGTGCAACAATCTCATCATAGGTGGAGGGTTCATTCTGGCTTACCCATGTGCGAAGGTCTGGCGGTAGTCCCCTCATGTATCGGTCAATGACCAGAACCTCTAGTATCTCTTCTGGACACCGGGACTCAGTTCGCAACCACTTTTGTGCTTGCGATGGATGAGGTCATACAATTGGGACCGTGGGGTTTTGTCTTCCTGGTACCTCCACTCGTGATACCGCTGGGCCCGCACTGCGGTCGTTACCCCAGATCTGGCCAGGATCTCTGCTCTCAGCTGTGGGTAGTCTGCTGTAGCCTCTTCAGGCAGATCATAGTAGGCCTTCTGGGCCTCCCCGCACAGGAATGGGGCGAGGATGCCAGACCACTGATCTCGAGGCCAGGCCTCCTGTAGGGCTGTCCTCTCAAAGGCCAGGAGATATGCCTCTATGTCATCCTTCCCCGTCATTTTCTGCAGGCAATTGCTGGCCCGTATCTTCCGCGTCCCATCATGGTCATGGTTCATCTCCGTAAGGACCTTCACTTGGTTTACTAATTCCCGCAACATAGTCCGGTCTTGAGCGGCCTGGTCCATCAACAGGTGATTGGTCTCCTGCTGCAGCCGCACTGCCTCCTGTTGGGCAACTGCCTGGACACGGGTAGCTTCCTGCTGGGCAGCTGTGGCTTGTATCAGTGCCCGTACTACATCTTCCATTGTGGTGAAGAAAAAAAATAAACCCGCTCCCTTATTATTATTTTTTTTAAAACACCCCTCTTCTTCCGCTGCGCTGTGCACACCACAATCCCACCCCTGACACCAGTTGTGACAAAGTTCCTCCTCTACCTTGGTGAGTCCTGCGCTTATTGGCGGATTTTGATCGCCTCAGAGATCTTCCCCTCTGGTGGAACCCACAGTCAAATTCCTCCTGTGTCTGATCAGGAGTTGGGAGGTTTGGGGGGAACCCGGGCCCGCCCTCTACTCCGGGTTCCAGCCCAGGGCCCTGTGGATTGCAGTTGTCTATAGGGTTTCCTGTAACAGCTGCGTGACAGCTACAACTCCCTGGGCTACTTCCCCACAGCCTCCGCCCAACACCTTCTTTATGCTTACTGCAGGACCTTCCTCCTGATGGTCTGCTGATGCTTGTACTCCTCAGTCCTTCAACTCTTCTCACTCTCAACTCCTTGGGTGCCTCTTGCTCCCAGCTCCTCGCACGCAACACCACAAACTGAAGGGAGCTCCTTTTAAAACCCAGGTGCCCTGATTAGCCTGCCTGTCTTAATTGATTCTAGCAGGTTCTTCTTAATTGGCTCCAGGTGTCCTAATTAGCCTGCCTCCCTTAAATTGGTTCCAGAAAGTTTCTGCTTGTTCTAGTGCAGCCCCTGCTCTGGTCACTCAGGGAACAGAAAACTATTCATCCAATGGCCAGTATATTTGCCTTCTATCAGACTTCTGTACCCCACTTGTCTGGGTCTGTCACATCATATATCTATTTACTTTTCTGGTTGCACATTTAAATATGCCAGTGTCCCATGATGATCAGAATTTTTAAAAAATACATGCATTTGTATCTAATTAAATATGTGATTTTTACATCCTTCAGTATATGTGCTCACTTGTGTATATGTGGATATCCTACCCATTTCTGAGTTGTTAAACTTCAGAATATTAATGTACCATGCATGTGTCTAATCGTATTTTCAAAACCCTTTAACTGTATTATTTCTTAATCTAAAATCTTCAAAGTATTCATAGACAATAGTTCCCCCATAAGTACTCCATGTCATCCAAGTTTGAAATTTAAACAAAAAACCCCATTTTTGAGTGATCTAATACAAAATAAGTGTATGAAAAAAAATCTCACTGGAAAATATACTTTTGTCCTCTCATTTGGATAAGTAAAAATGACCATCGCCAGCTGCCTAATATTTTCTTGCCTTTCAAAAAGAATGATGGGATACCAGTACACTTCCTGGTGGCCAGATATGCACAACACAGCAACTGTCATTGTGAATGACAGTAATTAGCTCCTTTTGTTGACAATCTTAGTGAAGAGGACAGGACTTGAATGATCATGGAATTAAAACTACTCACACATCCATGCACGGGACCTCGCTGGATCTCTGCTGTTAATTTATCTTGGATAGTGAGAAAGTTTAAGGGCTAATGTCTAGTCAACATTTTAAAAGTGTAAACATGATGATCTGTGTAATTTATGGGCCTGTTAGCTTGACATAGTTCCCAGGGAAAATAATGTAATGGCTGATACTAGACTCAACCAATCAACAGCGAAAGGGTTGCAATTTCATTAATGGCAATCAACATTATTGTATGGAAAATAGGTCTTGGCAAACAAACTTGTTGAAACTAGGCAAATTCAGACTGGAAGTAAGGCTCATATTTTCAATGGTAAGTGTAACTTACCATCTGAACAATTTACCGTGGGGATGTAGTGAATTCTCCATCACCTGAAAACTTTAAATCAAGATCGTATTGTCTCTTTGAAAGATGTGACCTAGTGCAACCTCAACTAATTATGCTTCATAAAATAATTACTGGGTGAAGTTCTATGGCTTGTGTTATTCAGGAGCTCAAACTATGTGATCATAATGGTCCCATTTGGCCTAAAAATCTAAGCGTCTTTGTATCTATAATAATGGTCCCTGAAGAGAGTTGAGATACAAATGTGGGGCAGCAATGGGAAAGCCAGCCCTCCTGCTGCCTGTGCTGTACCTTTTCTTTAATGAAGATTTGAGGACTTCATTCTTCAGGGATGTGAACCTGGTGTCTGTCTTGAGTCATAAATTCACTTGTTAAATAAAATTATAACAACATAGCTTGACAAATTTTGATCAAACTTTCCAAACCAATTCACCTTTTTATTATATTTGATTTGCTAGAAATTTCACTTTATCACTATATATTGAGACATGTTGTGGTAGGTCCAGTCATTATTTCTGACAGAGCCTGTCAGACTCTGGTGAAGAAATCTACCAAACAAGGAAAGCACAAAGGGGGAAAAATGACAGCAAGAGGAAAAGGTCCTCCTGGACTCAAATGGAAATAGAATTTGACTCTCAGAATAATAATTTATTGGAGGCTTGGACAGAAGTGTTTTGCACTGAAGTGACATTTACAGTGTTTCCCTCTTGACAGACACATTTTATAACTAAAGTGTTTGGTCAGCATTGTGAATGAAAACTGTATCAATGTAACCCAAGAATTATTGAGATGGAGCACTGAGTCCCTGGCTTGGAAAATTGATCACATGATATTGGCTTAAGCATGACAAATGATGAGTGCTGCTAAATCTTAACTTCTAGAGACTCTGTGGCTTGGAAAAGGGAGTTGGGGGAGAGAAAAAGCTACTGTATAATTAGTAAATGAAAGGAAACGGAGCAATAATATTTTCATTCTCCTGAAGATGTTGACATCTTGTGTCCTTGGTATTTATGAAGAAAACAGGGAGTAACTGGAAACTAGTGAGTACCTCTGGTATATGCAGTACAGAATGCCAGTGTGTGATCTGACCACTGTAGACATTATTTGGTCCTATGGAAATTACAACACGCACTGTAAGTAAGAAATTGTAAAATTGCTTAGTAAACAGACTTGTTTCTGCTCTCCTTCCTCTTCTGCTTGTTCAAAATGAACAAACTATCCAATGCTAAAAGATCAAATGCTGAACAGGAATATGGAATTTATCATGTAATGTCCGTATCTGTGTTACTTTCCTAAGCATTCTGTGCTCTTAGGAATAAGTCGTGCCCCTCCTGGTCCAAGGTTCACCCATTGTAGAACTAATGCATTACTCCCCTGTTGGTGGGGAACAGGATTTGCAGACCTTTCACAAAGGTGCACTTCACAGAGCTCAGCTGCCTGGGGACTTTCTGTGCACCCTTGCACCATAGAAATGTATAGACAGAGCCCAATGTCAGGATTTTTGGATATGTTACCATACAGACCAAACATGCTTATCCCCCTTCAGTGCCAGGGAAGCTATTCTAGCCCTGAAGCTAGAGTAGCAACAGCAAAATAGATTTGCTGCATCTGTGTTGCCTGAGGAGGATTATTCCTTCATCATTCGGCAGCACATAGTGCTTGCTTCGGCAGCACATATACTAAAATTGGAACGATACAGAGAAGATTAGCATGGCCCCTGCGCAAGGATGACACGCAAATTCGTGAAGCGTTCCATATTTTGGGGGGAGGGATAGCTCAGTGGTTTGAGCATTGGCCTGCTAAACCCAGGGTTGTGAGTTCAATCCTTGAGGGGGCCATTTAGGGATCTGGGGCAAAAATTGTGGCTTTGTCCTGCTTTGAGCAGGGGGTTGGACTAGATGATCTCCTAAGGTCCCTTCCAACCCTGATATTCTATGATCTTAACCACCAAAGATCTCCTGATCACACATTCTGGCAGCAAGATTTGGACTTAATTTCAACAGTGGCAGGAAGTACAAATCTCTTGTGGGAGGAGAGAAATCTTCCAGCATGTACAGAGATTGCCTGGGAATTTTCTTCAGTTTCTTGGTTAAGTTTTTAGGACTCATACTGTAACTTTGTATCCATTCATGCTAATTTCTAGGCTCCATCTTCCTAAAAAAAAAAACCCACTAGATTTTGAGACTTATCTGCTAGTATCACTAATTATTTTTCTTTCAAAACAATTTGACTGATATAATTTTTGAAATTCATGGGTGCCCATTGCCAGTGATAATTTTGAAATTCAGTTAGAATATAACCATAAGAGTAAATTCACATGTGCTCAATGTCTAGTATGCTTAAGATTTTTAGAAAATAACTCTTCCAAATGCACCAAATCAGCACTTAAAAAGAAGAAGCTATTGCCAAGAATTTAGTAATTAAATGGAGGAGACACAATAGAATGTTTTGCCTACTTGGCACCATAGATTGGCAAATTCTTTTTGCTTAATGACAAGCTCACTTGAACATTGTGCAATGATTTAAATATTTTAAATACTATTAGGAGAGACTGGGGTAGGGGAATGAAGGATAGAGAGAAAAAACAAGGGAAAATAAATAGAAACATGGGTTGGAGACTGGGCAGTGCGGGGAAATGATATAGAGAATCAGTACAAAGAAAGCCGAAAGAGGAGAGAGAAAACTCAAATGAAAAAATAAATGCAATGGGCAAAATTCTATGGCGAAGATATGGAAAAGTGAGAATTAATTGAGCTCAGGCAGAATTCTATCTGGTGCTTCCACAGGTGTGGAGCATTTCAGCCCTGCTCTCAGTTGAATGACTGTCCATTAAAAGAAATACTGAGCCCTCTCTGTTTGTCAATTTACACTCACTTTGCACCTCACACATTGCCTTTATTGGCACAAATTAGATAACTTTAATGACTTACAGCTCTTTTCTTATCATGTTGTACTTGACAAGTGACTTTTATGTAAGCGGAGGAATAGTCCCGCTATTGTGGGGAACTTTTCTCATCTCTGCACTACCCCGGTGAAATGGGCTAGCGGAAGATCTCAGTCCTCGCTCCCACCTCCTTTACCCCAGAGGCCTCCCTGCCCTCGAGGACTCCCCTTGTACTCTCCTGTCTGGCAGAGTCCTCATAACCCCAACAAGGCTGGGCCCAGGATTCCTGGGGGGCTCGACCCCCAACCTTGCTGTGGTCACCTAGGTCAGGGGCTAGGGTGTCCCCACTCCGGGGTACTCTCTCTGAACAGGATGCTTCCCTGACCCACTGATCACTGCATACAATTCAAAGCAAATGCAAATTATTTAATTAACAATTAATTTTTAACAGGAATAAGGAAAAATGGGAAAGGCTAATGAAAACACATCACCCCGCTCTGTGGCAGGGAACATCACCACAGTGTCTTTGAAATGTCAGGGCAGTTCAGTCTGTTCCTGTGTAAGTCCCAGGCTCCTTCTCAGGCCCTGGCTGTGCTGCAGGGACACTGTGGGTTGGACACTTGTTCTGGCGGTGGCCACACACTCGCAGGCTCTGGGTGGCAGGACCCTTCTTCCCAGCGTCGCCCCCCGCCCTGTCGGGGTTTAGATCCCCCTGCAAGTCTGGCCTGCAGGGCCTCTTGGCTGAGGCCTCTCCCTGTGCTGGGCCTGCTGCCCAGGGTTCCCCTCGCTCTCCCCAGCTGCTTACCGCACCCGGCTCCGGACTGCTCCAGCCCCAGCTCCACCGCTCTGCCTCAGCTCCAGCTCCTCTGCCTCAGCACGGCTGCTGCTGCTGCTGCTCTGCCTCCAGCTCCCTGGGCTGCTGCCCTGGCCCCTCTGGCTCAGGCTGCTGCAGCTTCTCCCCACAGGGCAGGTCTGTCTCCCTGGGCTGCACCTCTGCTCCCAGGGCAGGTGAGGTCTGTGTCTCTGGGCTGCACCTCTGCTCCCAGGGCAGGTCTGTCTCTCTGGGCTGTGCTCTGGATCTGGGGCTGCACCTCTGCTCCCACGGCAGGTCTGTCTCACTGGGCTGCTTTTCTGGCCCCTCTGGATCTGGCCCAGCTCAGCTCTGGCCTCTGCCCTCTCCTCACTTCAGCCCCACTCACTCTGACTCTGGCAACTTCAGCTCACAGGGAGGACGGGATCCACCCTGACCTCCTGATTCGCCTGCCCGCCCTGTCAATCAGAGCTGACCTGGAGCATTGGCCTCTCGGCATTGCCCCTGGGAGCTGTGAATGTTAGTAAGGGGATAACAGTCCCCTTACATTTACAACCCATGTAAGTAAGTCATTGCAGAATTTTGCCAAGTGTGTATAGGGAAGCCATTTGTATCAGTCTTGTTTTATGGGGTGTTTTTCTTCCTAAAACATAGTAGGGGCTTCCCTCTACTTAGAAATTGTTTGTTTGCTTGGTTTTTAAATGGAATCATCCTTTGGGGAAAATATTTCCTTAAACTGAAAAGGAAAAAATTAGTTTGAAAACTTCAGCTAGTTTGTGAACCTCTCTAAAAATAGTTTGAAAGATTTCACAAGGATCATCCATCTCTAGTGGCATCTAAACCTAGTTTAAGAGCTGTAATCTCTAGACTGTGCAAGGACTTTTGCTGTGACTGAGCCCCTGGTGAGCCATACTAGGTCCTTCTGGAGAACAAGAAGGCAGGTAACCACTGTTTTTCCCTCTTTTAACTCTATTTTAACTGCAGATCTCAACACAGCTTTAACTATTGTATGGAACTTAGCAATGCCTCCATAATTATTCCAGGAATTCTTTCCGAGTTTCTGAAAGTGGAAGTGGGCAAAACTACAAACCAAAGCACTCTAAAATGGTTGCTCTCTTGCTAATTGTTGTAATATTTAAAACCAATGGAGCAAAAAATTAGCAACTCTTCCTCACTAACTTACACATTTTCCATTTTTTGGACTGATCATCCCTCTGCACATAGCTTTGGCATGGTGCTGCCTCCTCTGTCTGGGAGAACTGTATAGTTGCAGGATCCAAATGTGAGGAAGGAGCAGGCCTAGGGCAAGATGGGAGTGACTGGGCAGACTTCTATCGTTCCCTTCTAAGCCAAGTGTGGACCTGTGCATATAAGGCAATACAGCCCAGTGCTCCCTACATGCTTGCAAATTATAATTTGCTGGAGGTTCTGGTAAATGACACTGGATCATGAGACCCTGGCTGTTGCCTACAAGCAAGGATATGCCAGAGCTGCTGCCGAGACACAAGGGGTCCTGTTGATATGTAGTAACCATAGGAATTGAAGGTAGAACCCCTATACATTCTGCAGGGGCCAAACCGTGCAGAATGATTTTATGGAAAGGCTACCAGGGGATCCTGGAGAAATTTCCTTTCCATGCAGATTTCCGTGGGAGGCAGAAATCCGGGCCATTGTTTTGGTGAGGGAGAAAAGGGCGAAGTTTATTGTAAAAACTCTATGTCAAGCACAGAGTGACAATGGTAATGTGTATTGTATTCATATAACTCTCTCCAACTGATGGATGTCTCTTATGTGGTTTCATTTCATGTGTCCCATATTCTATAACTTGATCCACAAGTCCATGGGTATCCTGGGTAGCAATGTGTTTGGATGTGCTAAAGTTGTTCGATGTGCACACAATATTAAAGCTATATAAAATGGTCTGTACATCCTGTGCAGACTTGTTTCTGTTACTGCATCACTCTGGATGAGTTGTTTAGAAAAAACATTCCCTTTTGTTTGTCAAAAGGAGAAACAAAGAATCCACAACTGTAGAATTGAAAAAGACAAAATGAAAGAATGCATTAAAGGTTAAGTATTATATTTAAAATATTTGTGTCATAAAAGTAAGAAGCAGAACTAACTCAATTTGTAGATTAGATTTGAGCTTCAACTGCTGCCAAAAGCAAAGGAAAGACAGCTACAAATTGGAAGAGTGAAGACAGTATTATTATTATAAAAGCTGAAGATGCATAGTTTTGGTCATGGACAAAAATAAAATATGCTGACAATGTCAGTAGAGTTTGGTCCAGATGCCAAAATGACAGCAGCCCTGTCCTCTCCTCACTGTGCATCCAAGGCCACAATCGCCATTAAGGTACTGGACATGCCTCCAGGGTTGCAGTTGTGGGATTCCTTTTCCGAGAGCATAATCAGACAACCTTAGAGTCAATTCCTAGGCTAAGCAGTTGTGCCACTGTCCAAATTGCACACACAGTTTCTGAACAGGATTTTCAGTGGAATGAAGCAGAATTGCTTTAGGCAGATTGTATGACAGATATTAGGTGAATAATATAGCCTGTTCTTTCACTTTGTTTTCTTATGGGTCACTGAATTGTTTGCTAAGGGAAAATCAAATGTTAAAAAAAGTCTTATTGTGTGAGCTGCTTCTAGTTCTTGGCAGTCTGGCACTTCAAAAGCTGTTTCATGGGTCAAGAGTGGAAATAGTTTAGAAAGAAACTAAATCTATTAACGGAAGAGTCCAGTGCAGTATGATTTATTTGTAGGCACAGCACAACTAGAGACTAAAACATAGGTTTCACCCATCCAATGCACCATACAGGGATTGTGCTTGCCTATACAGTGCCTGTCACAATGGAGCTCTAGTCCTAATTTGGGGGGGGGTCTTTGCTGACATTTTTAATATAAATGTTAAATATATGCAAAAACAAAATAAATAAGACCTATGTTAAAAGAACATTATTAATGTTACAAAGTCAAGCATTCAAAAGTTATGAAATGCTAGAATTATGGTTGCCCATATTATCTTTCTTGTCACCCTTGTGTGTTTGCAGTATGATACAATCTTTATTTCATGACCACATACTGTTTTTTCCACAGGATCATTCAGTGCCTAGGATGATGGATGGTTCCCACTTAACAAGAAGCTGTTCAGTTTTTTTTTTGGCCTCATTGTTCAATGTGTGGCCCTAGGCCATGCAGACTACTCAAACCCTGCTCTGAAAGCAGGCATATTAATTTCCTCATGGGCTTTTGAATGGTGCTCATCACTGTAGTATCTGAGTTCACAAACATTAATGAATTAATCTTCACAACACCCCAGTAAGATGTGGGGTGGTATTATCCTCATTTCACAGATGGGGAACAGAGGCACAAAGCGATTAAGATCAACATTATCCACTAATTTTGGATGCTTAATTTGAAATGCCTAGGAATTTTCAAAGAACTTGACAACATATAGCACCAAAGAACAGCTCCCATTAACTTCAGCTGAAGCTGTGAGTGTTCAGCACTTCTTCAAATCAGACCTTAGGGTCTCACAACAAGCACCCAGAAAATGAGGAACACACCATTAGTGAGCCCTATGAAAAGTTTGGTTTCAGTGACTTGCTCAGTATCACACAAGAACTCTGTGGCACAGACAGGGAAAGAATCCAGTTGTGCAGGGCAGCATTCAACTGCTTTAACCAAAAGACCACCCTTTCTCTTTCTGCAATCCCCTGCCTCATTCAATACACAGTTTCCAACTTCTGCAACAAATGAGAACAGTAACAGCCTTTTGAACTCCACCACCTTGATTCATCCCCAGAGCAGGTCCATCCTGTGCTCTGAATGAAAACATGTCTTACCTGTGTTTAAAGGGGAAAATAGTGATCTGAGCAATCAGACAGTTAGTCTGACCTCAGTAGTATGCGAGGCTTTAGAAATTTTTTTAAAAAAAGGAATTATTAAATTCATAGAGGTAAATGCTAAAGAGGATGTAATACATCATGGGTTTACCAAAGTTAAAATCAACCTGATTTCCTTCTCTGAGAAAATAACTCATTTTTTAGATAAGGAACATGCAGGAGATCTAATAAATGTGGACTTCAGTAAAGCATTTGACACACTACCACATGGGATATTAATAGTTACATTAGGGAAGATGGGATGAGTACAAGAATTGCAAGGTGCATAAGGAACTGGCTAAGGGGGAAAGGCAATGGGTTGTGCTGAAAGACAAATGGTTAGACTGCAGGAAGGTTACCAGTGGAGTTCCTCAAGGATTGGTCTTGGGACTAATCTTATTCAATATTTTTATTAATGACGCTGGTGCAAAAAGTAGGAGTATGCTGATGAAATTTGGCGATGATACAAAGTTGGGAAGTGTCATCAATACAGAGGAGAGTTGGAATATTAGAAAGAAAGATCTGGATGACCTTCAAGACCGGAATGACGAAATGGGATGAAATTCAATTGTACATAGTGCAATGTCTAATAAGAATTTCTGCTGCAATCTGGGCACTCATCAGTTGGAAGCAGCAGAGGAGAAGAGACTAGGGTGTATGGATTGATTCCAGGATGACTATCAACCATAATGTGATGAAAAAGGCAAATGTTGTCCTAAGATGCATCAGGCGAGGCATTTCCATTAGCGATAGAGAAGTATTAATACCTCAGTATGAGGCACTGGTAAGGTGTCATTTGGAATACTGTGTACAATTCTGGTCATCCATGTTCAAGAAAGATTAATTCAAACTGGAACAGGTGCAAAGAAGAGCATCTAGGATGATCAGGGGAATGGAGGGCATATGAGAGGAGACTGGAAAAGCTTGGCTTGTTTAGTCTAGCACAGTGGTTCCCAAACTTTACCAACCCGCGAACCCCTTTCACTAAAATGTCAAGTCTCGCGAACCCCCTCCTAAAAATGAACATTTCCAGGGATTTTCACCTTTATCTGAGTATAAATTAGAAAAGTGCTCTTGGAAATATAACATTGGTTTTTATGACGTGCTTATTACACACTATGTATTATTAATTATTATTTATCATGACAGTATCTTTATTGCATTATGAAAATGGCAACACTCTTCCAAGATCTCACTTCCGTCACTTGTATCACTTTGAATAAGCCTGTTATAAGACAAGGCTTCTAGGTTTCATCAAGGAGTATCAGATGTGAAACAGCATGCAGGGATTTAAAAAGACAACTCAAATCAAGAATTCCTCCTACACAAACATTCAGGTCTTGAGCAGTCCAGGCAAATCATGCATGTTACAACAAAGCTTAAACTTGTTCTTCATCATAATTTTAAAAACAATACTAGCTGCCTGTTTCATTTTAAAAACAGCAAAAAATATTCACCTTCCTTTGTATTTCTTATAAGGAGTCTTGAAGTTAAAATTTTCTCAGTGGGATAGATATGCTTACTTTGATCTGCTTAGCTCTTGGAAGTCCAGGGGCTCCAGGCTGCTGGCCCCGTGCTGCCTGGGGTCCCTAGGGACAGCTCTGTCCACCATTAGGGAATTTTTTCCCAAAACCCCCCTGTAACATTTTGTGAACCCCCAGGGGTTCATGAACCCCAGTTTGGGAACCACTGGTCTAGCAAAAAGGAGGCTGAGGGAGAAGGGGTAAACACCAGGAAAGGTGACAAGCTATTTAAGATAGATGACAATGTTGGTACAAGAACAAATGGATATAAACTGGCCATGAACAAATTCATGCTGGAAATTAGGAGGTGATTTCTAACCATCAGAAGAATGAGTTTCTGGAACAACCTCCAAGTAGAAGTTGTGGGGGCAAACAATTTAATTAATTTTAAGAGAGAGGTGCACAAATTTATGAGTGCAATTGTATGGCAGGGTTGCTAATGATGGGAGGGAGTGGGTCTCAGCAGCTCTAGAGCTCACTTCTGGTTTATGTCTTATGTTCTTAAAAGCTCATGCTTCAGGATTTCAGGGGGCCACCACCAGGAATCAGGAAAGGATCTTCCTCCTTCTTCCAATGAATTCTGGGTTGTTGGCGTTTTTTGGTTTTTTTTGGTCTCCTTCCTCTGAAGCATCAGGGAAGGCCATGTCTGGAGATGGGACTTAGGTGGGGTTGGGCCAGGGCTATGATGTGGCACTGAGCATTCTCTCTCACAGGTGACTGGCTGGCTGGTTCTTGCTCACATGCTCAGGGTCTAATTGATCACCATTGTGTGGTCGGCCGGGCAGTGACCTTGCAGATTATCTGGATATATTTTATTTAATTATTTCCCTACCATTGTGGGGGTCCTGGGGCATTGGTGTGTGTCAGTCCCTCCTATTCTTTCCCTATGGCACATGATAGTCCAGTCTCCTGTGAGGTGTAATACTTTGGTCTAATTTCAGTTGTTGGGTTAGTGTGGAGGTGCTGGGGGCATGTGATGTGCAGGGGTTCAGACGAGATTATATGGTAGTCCCTTGCAGCCTTAAACTCTATGACTCTATCGTATGTGATTATGTAATTAAACAACTGTATCAGAATGCAAAGACACAAGGGGGCTGAATTAAGTTTACACAGGCAACCTTAATTTTGGCACTGCCTGACTTTTGAGCGCTTGGCTTTGCAACTTTAATAATAATTTTTATGTAGTTTTATACATGTAATTTCATAGATTATTAAAAGAATAAACTGAAAAAAACCCAGAAATTCCATCTTGTGGCATCACAACACCCACATTGGTCAGCAGCAAGATTGGAGCCTTTAATGCCACTACGCTGACCTCTGCCACTTGAGCTAATGGAATAATTGACAGCAATAGCAGTGGTCATCATCTGTGTGGACCAGCACAAGAGGACACTTTGCCAGTGGATTTCACAAATATTTGGTAACAGCAGAGGGATGGAGAAACTCAGAAATCTTGGGTTCCATCGGAGAGGAGTGCGAACTAGCATAAACAGACTCTGTTGCTCATTCCCCACAAGCATAGCCACTTCTGCCCTGTCCGCTCCACCCTGTCCCAGTCCCATCTGTTCCCCACTCCTGGCTCTTTGTCCCAGTCACATTCTCTTCACCTAGCCACTGAAAATCTCCACTCATCAGGCTATTCATCTCAGCCCCAGTCTCCTATCTCCTCATCCCAGTCTATCACTCACTGGTGGCACTTTGTCACCTTCCCCAGCCATTTTCAGTTCCCTCCAACTGCCCAGCTCCTTGGCCAGTTGTTCCCAGTTCCCTGCCAGCTTGTCATACAACTATCCATCCCCCACCCTGGGCTCCAGTCACCCCCTTGTTCACATTCCCCATCCCCACTGGCTCCAGGTCTCCTTCCCTTGGCTCATCGTCTAATTTCAGTATGTCCTCCATAGCTCCTTCTCCCAGTTTATTTTCCCACCCAGTCCCAGTTCTCCTACACCACAGCTACTCACGAGTTCTCCCTCCCCTTCTCTCCACCCTACTCATTCTTCTTCTCACTCCTCTTCCCGTTTCAGGCTTCCCCAACCTACTAGTCTCTTCCTTCCATTTCCCTCCCCAGCTCCCGTCTGAGTCTCCTAGCTTAATCTCCCCTCCCCCCACAACTATGAGTGTGTTTCCCTTGTCCTAATTGTCCCCCAGGCACAATTGACTTCCCTTGCTTCCCTTAGGTCTGACTCTTGTTCCCTGTGCATTTGAATCATGCAGCTTTCTGCACCACACTCCCTGAGGCCAGGTCATTGACAGTGCTGGAGAGAAAATTTCTCTGATCTCAGTTCAGGTACTCAGACCTAGACCAGCCCACAGCAGCACAGAAATCCAGTTGCAGGGGAAATCCTGCATAGCCCCAGGCTGGAACATGCCCAATAAAGATGCAGTCTTTGGGGGATATTTAGCTGCTAAAATCTAAAGTCTCTTTGAGCAAGTACAAACTGTGATTTGTCAGAGGCTTAGAACTTGGCCACATTTGGGTAGATTTCCACAGGGTGGCAAAAGGCATATCTCTGACAGAAGGACCATCCGACTACCAAATTTTAAGTCCCTGCTCAAAAGCATAGTGTACTAAATAAAAGGTCAAAATGTTTTAATGTGACCAAAATGTATTTTCCCTAGCCTTACTCTCAAAAACAACTGAATTGTTTTGGTTGAAATTTCCACCCCTCCACCTCCCAAATGACTTTAGTAAAAGTCATGGACAGGTCACTGGCCATAAACAAAAATTCATGGGCCCGTGACTTGTCCATGACTTACTAAAAATACCCACCCTGACTAAAAGTTGGGTGGGGGGCCATGGGTGCTCGGGGGGGGGGTGATCCAGGGGTGCCATAGGTGCTGGGGGTGGTGGCCCAGGACCCCTGCTGCTACTGGGGGTTAGGGGCTTGGCAAGGCTGGCAGGGGCTTCCTACCTGGCTCCATGTCCTGCCCCCTACAGCTCCTAGGCGGTGAGGCAGAGGCCAGGGCAGGGGCTCCGATGCTCCCGTCACAAGTGCCAGCTGCCTCAGCCAATGGGAGCTGCGGGGACGGGGCCTGTGGGCATGGGCAGCACACGGCACAGAGACCCTCCGCCCCCTTTCTGCCTAAGAAGGGGGGCCATGCCAATGGGAGCTGGGGAGCCCCCCCACCCCAAGATAAGCACCCCCGCACTCCCCAACCCCCTTCCCCTAACCCTGAGGCCCCTCCCACACACCCAAACTGCTACCATTGACCCTGGGCCAGCACCAGATGCTGCAGAAGTCACAGAGGTCATGGAAAGTCACGGAATCCATGACAGACTCGCAGTCTTAATAATAGCATGTGCTACTATAGCCTTGCCTATAATAAGTGAGACATACACAAGTGCTAGTAAGGGGCTGGTGTTTATTTGGAAATGCTAAAGGTAACATTCCCACTGTACACAGGAACATTTATTGGTGTATTATGTTACTTTATTCTCTTGTGGTTTTCTTTAGTACCCATTATTCTAGTATCACAGTGCTTCCCAAATAAATCTGGTATGTATGGTGAGCTCCCTCACAGACTTTGTCAGTCTTCTGCTCTTCTCCCTTCTCAGGTGGAAGAGGCTCTGCTTGTGATATATATTTGTCTCTGGGGTTGATTTGGCACTTTTCTTCGTCACTCCCCTCGAACCTATTCAATTCTCTTCCAGTCCCCCATTGTTTTGGCTATACTGATATTATTCTTTCGTTGTCCAAATTGTACAGTTTCTTCATATAATCTTGGCAATGTTATAGGGATTCAATATAAAATAGCTCATAATATGTACTATTCCTTGTTTTTATTTTCTTGCTTGGTATTTTTACTGAATGTCTTTGATGCTTATCAAAATGCATTATGTACTAATGAAAAGTTTGCCTAGGGTTCAGTAGGATGAATCATATAAGCAATGATAACCATCACTATGGACTGCATAAATGAAATAATAGAGCAGGCCTGCACAACATACGGCCCGTGGAGCCTCTCTTTTTGCTCAACAACTTTCCTTGCATCCGGCCCTCGGCCCTTTTCTTTGGAGTAATGGGGCCCTCACTGCTTTACGAGTTGTGCAGGCCTGTAATAGAGTGTGACATTAATCTTGTGCCAACCCCATAATGAGGGTACATAACAGAAAACAATGTTCAATTTTTATAAGATTTAAAAATATATGTTAATATACCAGGTTTTCCCTTGGTACATTCTCGGTTCCATAGAGAGAGAGATGGGCAAGATCATATGTACAGTCTCTGCAGCCAGATGGGTTAAGTCAGAGTAATAATAACCTTAAATATACAAGTTTAGTGTGTGGAAATCCTTCCCAATTCCATTGCAGGGGAAGAGGGGGAACAGAGGCAAATTTTGGCATTTCCTTGTCCCTATTAGGAAATAACCTATGTAAAAAAACTGTCTGCCTCTAAGTCACATGCCATAGTCATAGGCTAAGGGCTGTGATTCATAACTTTAAAATAAGGTGGTTTTTTTCAAATAACTGTGCTTTATTCTGACTGCTGAAGTAACTCCAAACAAGCATATATACTTAGTAAACAAGTCTTTTGACACAGATGCGGAGAGATTTTCTAATAAGATAATTGAAAATGTCATATGGGCCAGAGTACCAATGCTACATCTAAGGGCAGGTCTTCACTACCCGCCGGATCGGCGGGTAGCAATCGATCTATCGGGGATCGATTTTTCGTGTCTCGTTAAGACGCGATTAATCGATCCCCGATCGCGCTCCCCGTCGGCTCTGGCAATCCACCTCATCGAAAGGCGGAAGCGGAGTCGACGGGGGAGCGGCAGCGATCGACTCGCCGCCGTCCTCATGGCCAGGTAAGTCGATTACGATACGCCGACTTCAGCTACGCTATTCACGTAGCTGAAGTTGCGTATCGTAGATCGACCCCCTCCCCTAGTGTAGCCCTGGGCTAAGAGACTTTATTGTCCAAGTGCACTTTTAGTAGGTCTTAAGCCTTAGAAAATACATAACATTAGGTATCAAGAGGAATCAGTCTGCTTCTCCTAAGGAAGAATAATCTTTTAATCATAATAAAGATACAAGCAAGAGAACATATTTAATTTCCTGCGGAAATAGAAGGCGGTTAAGGCTGGTGTTAGGATAATATGCTATTCTGTGTCTGTCATGCCTACCATGAAGCATTTACTTAAAGAGCATGTTTAGTGCCAAAGGTAATACTATAACTGATGGAAATGCTGAGCACTTATCTTTATAAAATGAATCCTAATAACCATAAATGTACCACCTTAACTGTTGGGGCGGGGGGGTGGGGGGGGAATGCCTGTGCTGCAGTGCCTTCACTAGAGCCAGTGCATCATAATGGAGATTTAAATGTTTTGCAGCCTGAGCACCTATGGACTCATTTAAGAAGACTTAGTAGCAATGGAATATCAAAATACCAATAAAGGATGAGACCATACATTAACTAAAATCTGATGTTGCAAATTAAAACTGTGTGCAGGAATGACAGTATATACTTGAGTGCTGTGATGGTGGTGGGCTTATAGAATCATAGAAATGTTGGGTTGGAAGGGATCTTGAGAAGTGTTATAGTCCATTGTCCCCAAGCTTAGGTAGGGCCAACTATAAGACTATCCCTGACAAGTGTTTGTTCCTAAAAAACTCCAACGATGGGGATTCCATAACCTCCCTTGGAAGCCTATTTGAATAATTTATTTTCCTTATAGTTAAAAAAACCTAATATTTAACCTAAATCTCTCTTGCTGCTGATTAAGCTGATTACTTCTTATCCTGCCTTTAGTGGATGTGGAGAACAATTGATCAGAGTCCTCTTTATAACAGCCCTTAACATATTTAAAGATTTTATCAGATCGCCCCTTAGCATTCTTTTCTCAAGCTAACCATGCCCAATTTTTTAACCTTTCATCATAGGTCAGGTTTTCTAAACCTTTTATCACCTTTTTGCTCTCTTCCAGACTCTCTCCAATTTGTCCATATCTTTCTTAAAGCGTGGTGCCCAGAACTGGACACGTTACTTCAGCTGCGACCTTCTCAGTGCTGAGTAGAACAGGACAAGTCACTCCCGGGTCTGACATACAATACACCTGTTAATACACTCCAGAATTATGTTAGTCTCTCTTTTTTTGGGGGGGGGGCAACTCCATCACATTGTTGACACATATTCAGTTTGTGATCCACTATAACCCCTAGATCCTTTTCAGCAATACTACTCCCTATCCAGTTATTTCCCATTTTTTATTTGTGCATTTGATTTTTTGTTCCTAAATATATTTTACATTTCTCTTTATTGAATTTCATCTTGTTGATTTAATTCAGACCAGTTCTCCAATTTGTCAAGATTGTTTTGACTTGTAATCTTGTTCTCCAAAGCACTAGCACCAGGGCCAGCTCTAACTTTTTTGCTGCCCCAAGCAAAAAAAACAACAACTGAGCGCCGCCCACCCCCAAGCAAAAAACAAAACAAAACCTCGAGTGCCCCCCCCCAAGCAAAAAGTAACAACCCGAGTGCCACCCAGCCGAAACAACAACAACAATAACCCGAGCGCCGCCCCACCAAAACAACCACTCCTCCCCCGAGCACCGCCCTGCTGAAACAAACAAAAAACAACCCCTGAGCACCACCCTGCCGAAACAAATGCCCCTCCGACCGTGTTGAAACAACAACAAAAAAAACCCCGAGCGCTGCCTCACTGCCCCAAGATTGGCCACCCCTTAGAAGGTGCCACCCCAAGCACATGCTTGGTCGACTGGTGCCTGGAGCCGGCCCTGGCTAGCACGCTCATCTTGGTATCATCTGCAGTTTGGTGTAATCTGCAGATTTTATAAGCGTGCTCTCCACTCCATAATGCAGGACATTAATAAAAATATTTTGAATAGTTATGGACACAGGACGGACCCCTATGGGACCTTTCTACACATGTCCTAGTTTGACAGTGAACCATTGGCTACTATTCCTTGAGTATGGTCTTTCAACCAGTTTTGTATTTGTATAGTAATTTAATTTAGATCACTTTTCCCTAGTTTGCTTATGAGAATGTCATGTTGGACTATATCAAAAGACTTATCAAATATCATGTTTATTGCTTTCTCCCATCCAGTTCAGTAACCCTGTCAAAGAAGGAAATTAAAGACAGGTATTATGTTTGCCTTTCTTCAGTCTTCTCGGACCTTCCCTGTCCACCATGATTTCTTGAAGATAATCACTAATGGTTCTGAGATATCTTCAACTAATTCTTTTAAGTACCCTAGGTTGAATTTCATCAGGTGCTTGTTCCTTGAATATATGTAAATGATCTAAATATTCTTTAACCTGTTCTTTCCCTATTCTGTCTTATATTCCTTCCACCTTGTTGTTAATATAAATTGTGTAAGCATCTAGTCACAACTGACCTTTTAAATGAAGACTGAGGCAAAGTAAGCATTAAACCCTTTAGCCTTGGTGGTGGTCCATAATTAGCTCTCCTTCCCCACTAAGTAGTGAACCTTTTTCTTGTTCTTAATGTATTTACAGAACCGCTTCTTTATTGCCTTTTATATCTCTAATTAGATGTAACTCATTTTGTACCTTAGCCCTTCTGATTTTGTCCCTAACTGCTTATGCTATTATTTTTGTACTTATCCTTAGCAATTTGTTTGTTTCCACGTTTTTGTAGGATTCCTTTTTTATTTTTTGTCATTATGCATGGAGATTGGCATTATGTTGGCTCTAAATGTGACTGGTGATTTACTTCTTTTGTAGTGTTTGCAATCATGTGAAAAGGTACATTAGAGCAACCTTTAATCTAAGTTACCAATGTTATTTCTGTGACATTATTATATTCTAAATATTAAATGTGGATAATTTTATAGCTAGCTTACTCACTTTCCCCTCTAGCACTGTTCTAGGAGTTAACTAATGCTAAAAAAGTGGTACTTCACCTTTTCAATACTGAGAAGCCCTCCCTTCTAAATGTGCTGAGATCTTGCACGGTGCCCCCCCCCCTCCCATTTAGGCATATGAGAAGGTCAAGGTGGTCATGAACCCAGATTTTGAGAATGCCTGCTCTAAAATGACCCACATCTAATATTTAGAATATAACAACACCACAAAAAGACTTCATTAACTTGGAATTAAATCAAGTGCATTCCTTCACAATAATGTGGGAGCTGGGTTTGGGGTTCTCACAATTCAAAAGTGAATGAAGTAGGAAATCTGCCCTGTTTTATGGATAGGATCATGTTAGTAGAGACAGTAGCCATTGTCAGACCCTTAAACACATAATCTCTTTACCTCTAGATTCTGGGGATTAGCAGAGTGGATCAAATAGGATCATATAACTCACTGTGAAGAGTATTTGTTGAAATGATATGTTAAATATGGAAAAGCGATTAGATGTGTCTTTAGTGCAAATTAATTAATAGCCAAAGAGGGAAAAGCTTAAGTCAAATAAGGACCCAGCTGGACTTGGCTTGGGCAGTCCTTGTTTGGCATCAGAGAAGGCTGTGACAAAAACCTATCATTTCAAAAGTCAATGTTTTTGTTTAAAGGAAGTTGCATGAAATCAAGAGTTTTCTTTACACTCTGAATGACTAATCTGTACAGCACTACATGCAAAGAAATTACATTTTTTTAATTATTTCAAAGACTGCTTTAATAATAAAATCACCAGCTTTAGCTTCAGTAAAGTTTTGTGTGTGTGTGAAGAGTCCATGTCATCTTAATTGGAAATAAACTGATTAATTATTGGCAGATATTTTTTGTTGAAAACATAGGGCATGATGCTTTTTAAACAAAAACATTCAGATCTGAAGACTTTTGTACTGTAACTGCTCAGGTTTTTGGCATTCTTTCCCTTAGTACATTGTTCTTACATTTCATCAGAGTTAAATCAGTTGCCCTTTTAAAAATTGTATAACTATGTTTCTCTAAATTTGAAAAGTTTAATAAACCCGTATTGTTTGTTAGCTTTTGATGATGCTACATTGATATATAGAAAGACAAATGTCCCTGTGTCAACGAGCTTGAAATATAATGTAAACAGGTAATATAATTGTGCAGTTAGTAAGCCAAAAACCAACGTGAGAGAGTGAGTTCACATTAATAACAGCCCCTTTTTTATATTCAGTATTTTTTGGTAGAATTTGACTTACACTAGTGAAAAGTCAAGGTAGGGAGATTTTTATTGGAAATCTACAGAATGGTTCAGTAGTAATTTGAATAGCGTGGAAACCTCTTGATTTCTTTTCCTTCATGTACAATGAAACAGGTCTTTTAACATATTTATTCATTTATTGGGTATTATTTAAGATTGCCTCCCTAATGTACAGTGTAGCACTGCCATACTGTAGGTTAGTACACTAGGTCATATATATTAGTAATAAACTTGTTCATAGTTCATCTACTATAGTATAGTTTGCTATTTTATTCCTTAACCAATGTACTCCTTGTCACATGCTGGCTGGCCCATCAAGGGAAGTCAGGCTCAGCTTTGCCTGTGATGAAGCAGCTATCCTCCAGCTGGTCCTGATTGAGTAGCTTAATTGAAGTTATTGGATACAGCTGTGAACGGGTCAGGATACTGTATGAAAGAGGGAGAGCTCATCTGGAAAGGGGGAGACCTAGGACAGAAGAGGTTGGGAGTTCGTGTTCTCGTGGAAGGGCCTGATAGGACTCAGGTGGAAGGAGAACTGAGGAGAGCCATGGAGGAGTGAGACCTGTAGTGAGCAGCCATGTGGGGGAGCTGGTTGGGAGGAGGCAGTGGGGAGCCCTGTGGGGGATGTTCTGCTTTAGCCATTTGAAATGTTGGGAGGTATGGCTAGCGTGCCAAAAACAGTAGTGCAGCTGTGGTAGCACCGGCCAGCATGTCCTGTCATGGCTGGATGAGGCATAGCAGGCTTTCCTCATCTAGCTGCCCTGAGTACAAACATGCCTGGACCTCATGGGTATGTACTCGGGGCAGCTAGTCCCTGCCACTGCTGCCTGTGCGACCATGGCTACATTACACTTTTTAGATCAGGAGGCAGTGACCATGAGATGGTTGAGTTCAGGATCCTGACACAAGGAAGAAAGGAGAGCAGTAGAACAGAGACCCTGGACTTCAGAAAAGCAGACTTTGACTCCCTCAGGGAACTGATGGGCAAGGTCCCCTGGGAGAATAACATGAGGGGGAAAGGAGTCGAGGAAAGCTGGCTGTATTTTAAAGAATCCTTATTGAGGTTGCAGGAACAAACCATCCCGATGTGTAGAAAGAAAAGTAAATATGGCAGGCGACCAGCTTGGCTTAACAGTGAAATCCTTGCTCGTCTTAAACACAAAAAAGCAGCTTACAAGAAGTGGAAGACTGGACAAATGACCAGGGAGGAGTATATAAATATTGTTCAGGCATGCAGGAGTGAAATTAGGAAGGCCAAATCACACTTGGAGTTGCAGCTAGCCGGAGATGTTAGGAGTAACAAGAAGGGTTTCTTCAGGTATGTGAGCAACAAGAAGAAAGTCAAGGAAAGTGTGGTCCCCTTGCTGAATGAGGGAGGGAACCTAGTGACAGAGGATGTGGAGAAAGCTAGTGTACTCAATGCTTTTTTTGCCTCTGTCTTCACAGACAAGGTCAGCTCCCAGGCGGCTGCACTCCGCAGCACGGTATGGGGAGGAGGTGACCAGCCCTCTGTGGAGAAAGAAGTAGTTCGGGACTATTTAGAAAAGCTGGACGAACACAAGTCCATGGGGCCGGATGCACTGCATCCGAGGGTGCTAAAGGAGTTGGCCGATGTGATTGCAGAGCCATTGGCCATTATCTTTGACAAATCATGGCAATCGGGGGAGGTCCCGGATGACTGGAAAAAAGCTAATGTAGTGCCCATCTTTAAAAAAGGGAAGAAGGAAGATCCGGGGAACTACAGGCCAGTCAGTCTCACCTCAGTCCCTGGAAAAATCATGGAACAGGTCCTCAAGGAATCAATTCTGAACCACTTAAAGGAGGGGAAAGTGATCAGGAACAGTCAGCATGGATTCACCAAGGGCAAGTCATGCCTGACTAACCTAATTGCCTTCTATGATGAGATAACTGGCTCTGTGGATGAGGGGAAAGCAGTGGATGTGCTATTTCTTGACTTTAGCAAAGCTTTTGATACAGTCTCCCACAGTGTTCTTGCCAGCAAGTTAAGGAAGTATGGGCTGGATGAATGGACGGTAAGGTGGATAGAAAACTGGCTGGATGGTCGTGCTCAACGGGTAGTGATCAATGGCTCCATGTCTAGTTGGCAGCCGGTATCAAGTGGAGTGCCCCAAGGGTCGGTGCTGGGGCCGGTTTTGTTCAATATCTTCATCAACGATCTGGAGGATGGTGTGGACTGCACCCTTAGCAAGTTTGCAGATGACACTAAACTGGGAGGAGTGGTTGATACGCTGGAGGGTAGGGACAGGATACAGAGCGACCTAGACAAATTAGAGGATTGGGCCAAAAGAAATCTGATGAGGTTCAAGAAGGACAAGTGCAGAGTCCTGCACTTAGGACGGAAGAATCCCATGCACTGCTACAGACTAGGGACCGAATGGTTGGGCAGCAGTTCTGCAGAAAAGGACCTAGGGGTTACGGTGGACGAAAAGCTGAATATGAGTCAACAGTGTGCCCTTGTTGCCAAGAAGGCTAACGGCATTTTGGGCTGTATAAGTAGGGGGCATTTCCAGCAGATCGAGGGATGTGATTATTCCCCTCTATTCGGCACTGGTGAGGCCTCATTTGGAGTACTGTGTCTAGTTTTGGGCCCTACGCTACAAGAAGGATGTGGATAAATTGGAAAGAGTCCAACGGAGGGCAACAAAAATGATTAGGGGGCTGGAGCACATGACTTATGAGGAGAGGCTGAGGGAACTGGGATTGTTTAGCCTGCAGAAGAGAAGAATGAGGGGGGATTTGATAGCTGCTTTCAACTACCTAAAAGGGGGTTCCAAAGAGGATGGATCTAGACTGTTCTCAGTGGTAGAAGATGACAGAACAAGGAGTAATGGTTTCAAGTTGCAGAGGGGGAGGTTTAGGTTGGATATTAGGAAAAACTTTTTCACTAGTAGGGTGGTGAAGCACTGGAATGGGCTACCTAGGGAGGTGGTGGAATCTCCTTCCTTAGAGGTTTTTAAGGTCAGGCTTGACAAAGCCCTGGCTGGGATGATCTAATTGGGTTTGGTCCTGCTTTGAGCAGGGGGTTGGACTAGATGACCTCCTGAGGTCCCTTCCAACCCTGAGATTCTATGATTCTATGAAAGCTAACACAAGTGATTCTGGGCAAGCTAGGAATCACACGCCTAGCTCACAACAGACATAGCCTTTAATTGACATGGCTGGAGGGCTGAGAGACAAGAAGATGCAAACCATTGCAGGGCTGCTAGATGAGGAAAGCCTGCTCTGCCTCACCCAGCCATGACAGGACATGCTGGCTGGTGAGACACTCTTCTACACTCCTTCATCTGAAATTCACGTACATGTGAAATGAGAAACTTTTTGTCCGCCAGGAACTAAGTTCAGGATTCTGTGTTTTTCCCTCCTCCTGCAAAAGTTGATGATATACATTTAGTATGTATTTTTAATTTAAATTTTATATGCTCTTTGTGTCTAGGGAAGAAATATTTTAAAACACTTAAAACAGGGAAGGAGTCCATCAGCTTTAGTGCAAGTTTTCTTTATTACTCCCCTGGGTACACTCCAGCATAAGGTCAAGAGACTTCCTTAAGATCATGCAATGAGAAGACATTTCAGCTGAATTTAGAACCAGGAACTGCTCAGCTATAACCACTTGATCACAATGGAGCAGAGTTGTGAATTCTTTCTAATTTGTATGTTTTTCTCATCATCTACCTTGTCAGAGCTAGATATTACATTGAGATGCAGGATATGATTCATTATTTTATTGTTTAATTCTTCAAGTGTATTTTGTTTAGTTTTTTTTTTCTTCATTTGATGAATACAAATCAGGGATAATATGATATCTTGTGCTGGTATATGCCTCCCTATACCATGTATAAGGTTTGAAAGCTTTAGGGTTTTAAAATATTCCTTCAGTGAAGGTAGTTTACAGTATGATAGGTGCTACTCTTTCTAATTCTGTATTATGTAGTAAAAGCTTATTTGTACCTAATAAAGTGGGATTGTACATCAGAATATTTTGAAATTATCTTATACTGACAAAAATAGATTGCATGTTTCTAAACAGAATTGCTTATGTCATGAATTCTCCAGTTAAAGAATATTTTGTAGTCCTATTCAATTAAAATTACAACTGAACTTTAATTCAGTTAACAGGACGGTTAACATGTACACTATTTGAATATAAGGAAAGGCTGAATATCTTTAATGCTCAGAAAACAGAAATACTGCCTTATAATCTGGTATGCATTTTAGTTATTTCAGATGAAATCAAGAATATAATTTTATTTTTTGCAGGTTATTAATGCGGCGTTAGCTCTTGCTGCCAGACCAAAAAGCCAGGTGGTAAAAAACAGCATGGAAATATATAAGAGCACATGGGAGAATCGCATACATGTTCTTACTGAAGCTGTGGATGACATTACAAGCATTGATGATTTTCTTGCTGTATCAGGTATGCTAATTTTCAGAATCTGATTTTTTTATTTTAACTTCTCTGTTCTTCATTTAAAAAAAAAGGAATTAAGTATATTCTCACTTCCCTAGAATCCAACAGGAAACCAGTGGGAGATTAGTCTGAGTAAGGATTATAATTAATATTCTTAATAGACTTCATGTATTAGGTCTCAACACAACACCCTTCTTCTCATTCCATGCTTGGGCAAGGTACAATATGGCATTTGAAGTATAACCTTCTAGGTTTTGTGACTATAAAGACATTTTCTTATTGGGATTCAGAAACATTTTCAGACAGGCTCATGATGTCTTACACATTTTTAAAAACAAATTTTTGATTATTGCACAGTCTGTTCTTGAATAAAATTATTTTTGTGGGTGTTTAAAAAGCCAACTGAAAATGGATGTCCAAATACTTTACTCAGCTATCAAGCTCATTCCTGCCCCTCACTAAAAAAAAAGATGTAGTGTACCTCAGAAGGGTCTAAATGTAGTACTCACACAAAGCCAAAGCCACAGCAAGGTATAAAGAGTTTATATCGTAATCCCAGGGTACTCAGGACTGCTACTAGAGCCAAATCCTTGTTTTGGCAACAAGTTTCTCAGTGAAGTGTGTGTAAGGAATTTGCCAGTCTTTTGGGGCATGTGCTTAGTCACTTGTAGGATTTTTGTATAAAACAAGTAGCCACAAGTTTCCAGATGGTGATAAATTCTTTTAATTACTGCTGGGTTAGCTTGAGCCTACCATTCTGATGTCGGATTTACAAATTACTATTAGGAAGATTTGATATACTATGTTCATGAAAGTTAATTGGTTGTTCTCATTACTTAAATAAAAATTACCAGGCCTAAGTGTTTCCTTAGTAGAGAACTGTATTGTTTCATGTGATCAATTTGTCCAGTAATTTCAGTATAGCGCAATGTTTGGATTACCTTATTTTACATGGGCTGCCAAAAGCCCAAATATGTTATTCTAGCAGCCAGGTACAGGGATTCTAGCACCCAGACAGTTTAGCCACAACCCCTGTGCTAGGGGAGAAGGAAGTGGAATAGCTGTTCCTACATCTCTGTGTCACTGGAAAATTCCCTTTTGCAAAGATAATTCTCCCCCGGGTGTTTAGCCAGATTTGATTTTTGCCTTGTGATGCCTGAGCACTGCTGGGTCTGATTCACCATTGCCGTGCACCTTGTATAATCATGCATACCAGAACAAGGTCAGTGCAAAGCTACCTGATCGGAGTAGAATTGTTTTGACTTTATTTGCACTGATGTAAATGACTACATAAGGTATAAAGTAACAATGAATTGGGCTTCCAAATTTGAGTTCCCTTATCAAAATGTCTAAAACTAGGCTGCAGACCTGTTTGGTCAAGGAAACAAATACAAAGAAAACACCTAATCAAATAATTTGCTTCCCCGGTGTTTTTCCGGTTTGTATAGCTTTTTCACTCTTTTAAAGCTTCACATTCATATTTCAAATGCTTCCTAAATGACCAGAGGTACTGTACTAGTTCCACATTTCCATTTCGTATCTCCAGGATATATAAATATCTGGTAATGAAAAATGTACTTTAAAATAGTATTCACTAAAGATATATTCAATATTAATAAACTGTATTTATTGCATTAATAAGAGTATTCAGTATCTGAACAGAGGATACAAACTAGTTATCTCATTTCCGACATATTATGGGCCATATTCTTCCACCTCTGACACCTATGCAGCTCCATTTAAATCAACAGAGTTGCTAGGGCACAAAGGCACAATTTGATCCAGTGTATCTGAGCAAAATTTAACTATTTTCTTACTGTTAGTTTTAGGCTTGGCACAATGTACACTATCTTGGTGAGTGCAGCCACGGTTCCCCATGCCATTCATTGGGACCAATTTGGATCATGCAACAGTGTAAAGCAGGAGGAGTTCCACTGATGTCAATGGAATTACAGTAGTTTGAAACCATTGTAAGTGGTTATTTATTGAATGGGTAGATCCACTCTGTTATAAAGGGAGTTAGCTTGGATAATCACTGCCTTAAAAAGGTTCCTAATTCCTTTGGGAACAACACATTCACTATGGAAATTGGAACCTGCTGGAAGTAGAATTCTCATGAGTAAACAGCACTCTTCTTGGTACTAGGACATTGATGGAGTCAACTTAATTTTGTGCTCGGAGACCGAAAGTTCCCCTCTCTCCTGGGAAAATAATTTTATTAAGGGAATTTTTACCTGTGTTGCTTCTCTTCGGGAATAGGGTATTTTTGAAAGATGTTACCAGGGGCATTTCCCCACCAACCAATAGTAAATTTGTAGGGAAGTTCCGGAATGGTGTTCTATCTCCAGCTTTCGTAATCTTCACCTTGAAACCACCACCACCAGCAGTATCTGTCCACATTGTATTTATATTGTGCCATGGAAAAGAATCATGGAGATAGCCCTATTTCAAAAATTCTATGACATTTCTACTTTACAAATAAATTATTTTAATTATTAGCTAATTTTTTCATCAACATAGCACTCTACTGGCACATAGTGGCTCATCAAGTGGTAGTATGGAGTTTAATTTAGAAAAGGGATGAAATATGAATTGTCTTAAAGTTCTTGTCTGTAACATGACGTTCTACATGCCTTGACGGTATTCTGTTTGAATATTTTTTTTATTAAAAATTACGTTGTAGCTATCCTGACAGAAAAGATATTGCACAAGAGTTCAGAGGTTTTTTTAAAATTTGGGATGCATTAGTTGATCTTGCACAGTACATTTCATGCAGTAAAAATAACATTATCTAACATTTCACCATTTAAAAACTATATTTGTGTGTATTATTCTATACAAAATGAAAGTTATGGACTGGCCCCAAGGTAAGAAAAATGATATACTGGTAAATCCACAGCAGCTAGGGAAAATTTGTTATTTGCAGCTATACTTAAGACTACCTAGAAGATTTACTCTCACGTATGCCTAGAATCAACAACCCATCACCATTCATGATAGTATTTAAACACATCCCTAATTTTAAGAAGACATTTAAGTTCCATTGAATGTAATGGAATTTCAGCACATGCTTAATTTTAAGCTTGTGCTTAAGTGTTTCCTGTAATAGGGATGGATTTAAGCATATGCTTAAATGCCCTTCTGCATTAGGGCTGTTGAGCTTAATTCCTTCCCTGAACTCTGATTCTTTCTGCTGTTGTTTTTTCTCCATTTCCTTAAATGGGATATTTAATCCCAGCCTTGCTTTCCCTGGGTAATGTGATCACTTTCTGGACATATAATGTGTGTACAGTTATTGTATTTCACACAGTATAAAGTCCATTCTGCAGTTGATTATTCCAAGTTGGTTGTTCCACAAAGAAGCAGCTAGATAGTTAATCCTTATCTGTTCATGAAACCATTTTATTAAGAGTGTGTGTGTATTTATATGTTATATAATCCCTCATCATATAGCACATATTTAATACCTAGCTGATAATGAAATCTTTAAGATACCTAGATATAAAGGAAACCCAAGCACAGCACAGCCAGGTGTGACTGTACTGTACAGCGTATTCACTTTCAAGCTTCATACACAGCAAATGCATTTACTTCACTGAAAATGCTGAGTCCTTCTGTAGTAGTAATACCTGTTATCTTACTTCCTATCTATATGCAATGTGAAATATGAATTCCCCAGGATACAGTATATCAGCGTTTATGCGATCCAAGAAAAAAACAGTTTAGTGAAACTGTATTTTCAGAGTTCCCACAAGTTCTTGGAAAATCACTGTGAGAAATGAAAACCCCTGACACTTTAAATATTTCTAAATAATTGAATATGTTCAGTAGCAAAAAAAATGAAATACATTCTAGACTTTGATATCTGCAAGCAAATCTTCATGCTGATATGTGCATTTTATGTTTCTGTAATAAAGTGCATATAAATTCTACTCACTGACTTAAATGGAAAATTTAATGGAAGCAAAGTACCTAACCTCCTAAATCTTTCTTTGTGAACTGGGGCCTAAAAATACAGTATCCTAAATTGTGCAAGATGCTTAATGACCGCTGCAATTTACTGTGATAATATATTAGGAATGTAAAAAGATGCTGAGGAATAGCTATACTTTCCAGCTTTTAGGATCAGATCATTAGTCCAACAAAGAGTCCAAATAGCTGGGGAGATGCAAAGACAAGCTCCTCCTCCCCAAACCCTCAACCCTATGGTGCAGCTGCCAAGGTTCTTCATAGAGGTTATTGTAGCCCAGAGGCTGAATATCCTGTAACGTGTTCCTGAAAAAGGGTAGAGTTGGAGAGACCAGAGGATCCATTTAGCAGTGGTTTATCTTACTCTCTTCTCATGTTTCCTTGCCCAACCTGTACCCTGCCTTCACCCACCACTTGTGTGCTCCTACACAGGCTCCTGGAGAGCTGAGCTCCATGTTCATACTCCTGAACAGCTCTCACACACTTATTCAGCGGAACTATAACAGCCCCAGTACTAGGAAGTTGTGCGGGCTGGATTTGTCCCTTACAGAAGAATATTATTTATAGTTAGTTCATTTAAAACCGCTTCAGACCACAAAACTAGACTATGAACCTCTTTATTCCTGGGGCTACTTGTCCTCCAGTAGAAATGAACAGAGACCACAGGAAAAAGAAAATGGAGTGTGCTAGAATTTCCACTGGTGCTAGATCTAAGTAAGTGTGGTTCCTGAGTTAAGGAAGGGTCATTTAAACAGCTTATCACCTCCTGCAGTTGCTAGAGCTAACCAATGGTAAGCAGTCCCAAGTTTGTGCAAGAGCATGGAGCCAGATCCCTGGCCACATTCTGGCTCCATTGTGCCCCTTCATGATCACAAAGGGGTTGGAAAACTAGCATACTTGGTCAGCTGGTGATTCGCTCTGAGAAAAATCCTTGCGTTGTGTAGAACCAGCTACATGGGGGTCCAAAACTAACCTCTTGTTGCCATGGGGATCAGGGAACCCAGACCTGAGGATGAAGGCCTGGGATTCCAGTGCATGTGTTCTTTCTGTCTTTTTCTTTTTTCTTTCTTTCTTTCAAAATTTATGTCTAAATTCTGCCCAAAAAATCCAGCCAGGCTGAGTTAGCCCTCCCGCTCTCTAGGTAAGACCAGTCACCACATGGTCAGCTCTGCTCTGGCTGCTAGTCCAGGGCTTCTGCCTGCTGTGAGTGCATCTGGACACTGGGGTAGGAGAATACAGTTTGGATTTTAGTATAGTTGTGTAATCTGCAGCTTGAGCCCTGCACCCCTTTGTGATGAGGGGAAATCCTGGGACCAGAAGAAGCCTGACTCCTGCCTGAAGAGGATCCCTGCCAGCAGAGATCAGCCCCTCTGCAGTGACCGAGGAGTCCAGAGTCATCTCTGAACCTGAGGATCATTCATGGAGTTTGTGAGTGCACCATCTTTTAGTTAGTCAGTCAGTCAGAGAAATTGTTTTGGGACCCCTCCCCCCACTCCCTGAACCAGGGATTAAGGGTTTGGGGATTTTATAACTTGCTGCGTATTAAACCTGTGGAGGGACTTACTACCTCCTCCTACTTGTGAGTCCTTTGGGCTGTACTGAACCCAGTCAGCTACACTGCTAAACCACTGCAGAGAAGATATCATGGTCATAGGTCATCAAGGGCCCCAACAAAGTACGCGTACCAATGGAACACTGATCTTACATGTGCTACATCGGTCACATGACTGAGGAAAGTCACGGGCATTATCAGCGTAGGCCTAAGAATAGTGTTTTACCCTGTTATGTTGTATTTGTCTCCTGTTTAATATATTTACCGTGTTTAATATATTGTATGTGTTTGTGTTATTTCTTGGGAGTTTCCAACTATCTGGCAAGTAAGTGGGGGTTATCCTCTGGTTAGAATTTTCCTCCCAAGGTGTCCTGGTGACCCTACCAGGAAAGAGTGAGGGGGGTGGAAGCACCACCAAATAAATTCATAGGGAAAAATAAAGAAGATACACCCTGCTGAGTGGGTGGTGGGATCCAGAAGAACCGAGATCTGTCCATCAAAACCTGTAAGCAGATTGGCATTAAAGAAGGTAACCGGGTGGAGAGGGGGCGCTACATTTATAAATATCTGCAATAGTGTTCCTCAATCTACAGGTATATAAACTCCTATGTGGTTTCATCAAAGATGGAAGGATATCAGAAATTATTGAGCTGGTTGTTTGTTTCTTTTAAAAAAACAGCAACTTTGTGTTGGGTGAAGGGATCTCTCCCACTGATCACTATAGCTATAGGATGGCTGTGAGAGGCATATGACTTCTCCTGTACAAAACTACTGAGACTTTCGTGCCTCCAGCTCCCTCCTGTTGTTTTGCAGTAAGATGGGAAATATTTAACCCAATGTTCCTCCCCTCTTCTTCTTCTTGGCTTAAATTCATTCAGAATTTAACTAGGGAGATGATTTTTAACTAGGGCATGTGATCTTTTAAAATTTATTACCACTTCTATCTGACAGGGGAAGAACTTGTTTCCCCTAGCACCTGTCAAGAGGTCATAGCATGTGCTAGCATGCTGTGACTTTGCTGCAAGGAAGGAGGACTTTCCTTGTGGAACAGCCTGTATGGCTTTGTATTGCAGCAGACTTCCTAGGCTAACAGGTGCAGAGGGGATTTAGAACTGGATAGAGCTTATGAAACAATAATATTGCTTTACTAATGCATGCATGAAAGCTTATATACCAAAACCCACAATAAATTGACTTAGAAATATATGAGAGGACAATGCAGTTTTAAGCTGTGAGGGTCACATACTCTTCTGTGCTCTTGCTGCAGTGTTTATACTCCTTTACAGCCATGGAGCAAAACATTTACAATCTGCATTTGACCACTGAATTATTAATAACTAATTAGCCTATTATCATCAATTCAAAACTGGGTAAAATTTGTGGGATTTGTTGATAATTGAATTTGTGAAATGTTACACATTTTGCAAAATTGTAGTGTGAAATTTTGTTTGACTTTACAAAATCACCATAATTTGCAAAAGTTTCATTCAATTACATTTTCTTCTGACTTTTGTAACATCTTCACAAAGGTGTTTCTTATTTTTGTAATTAATAAATCTGGTGAAAAACCAAAAATTACCACTTTCACAGTATGTGAAAAATGATTTGTATGGCTCTTCGGGGTTGGGGGGGGGGTGGCTTTTCAATGGGAATCAGGAACCTAACGTAGACACTTTTTAAAATCCCACTAAGCACCTGTCTGTAATCATTAGGCACCTAAATACCTTCGTAAGTCTGGCTCTGAGGCTTTTGGAACATGGGGAAATGTGCTTTAATGTAAATACTTAATTATACTTGGTCAAAGTAGGGTACTGAACAAAGAAGGGTAGCCCTGCTTAGCAGCATGCCAGCGCTACTCATCTTGCTTAGACAGGTGGCACAACCCCAGCAATTATTTTAGGACTGGGTCTAGCATAAATAATTGCAGAATAGAGCGTGTAGTTTATTTTATGAACGATTCTCCTCCAAGTAACTTATCTCTCTGGCACAGATGTGTACAGACTGGTATTATTTTCCCCTTCTATGGAAGGTCAAAAATGTTGCCTGGATTGACAGCCTGTTCTGGAACCAGCATCTGAGCCTTTCCATGGCTTACAGAGCTCAGGAATATGTAGGGATTTTCTGCTGAAGTGATCTCAAAAAACTTTATATTTAGTACTATACCTGTTAATGTGAGGAAAAAGTGAGTCCATTTTCTATTTTGTTAAAGTGTTCAACTCTTTATGTCCTGGTGAGAAATCTGCTGGGTTTTAAAATTTGCCTTTTGAATTCATTAAACGTTTGGGTTTTTTTGCCTAATTAGATACTTATATCTAATTTAAATTCCATGCTTCAAATAGCTTTCAAATTTTTTTGACAAGAAGAACATAAGTTAAAGATTGCTATATTAATAGGAAAAAAACCTTTCATAAATCTTTGGGAAACTAGCCTTGAAAGAATAGAAGCCCTATTCTTTTAGTGTGTATTATGCCATCTGGCTGAGCACAGTTGCATTGTTCATAATTCTTCACGCTAAGTAAAAGCAGATACTGTAGCTTAACTACCAAGAATATGTAGGCATGGGCTTGTAACTAAACAAACATTTTTCCAGCGACTTAGCAAAAATCCATGTAGTTATGGTAAACAATGTTTAGAGCAGCTTCTTTAAGTACCACTTTCAGCAAGGCACTTAGACCCAGATTTGTAAAGGTATTTAGATACCTAACTCCCAGGGGAGTTTATAATCAGGGCCATAAGCACATGTTTAGTTTAACCATGCACTTACATCCCATTGAAGTCAAAGTTAAGCAGGTACTTAAGTGCTTTGCTGAATAGAGTTCTCTGTCTGACCACATCAGCTGTTTATTTGGGAAGATTCCTATTGTCTTATCTATTATTATAAAACTCCATCTTAAATATGTAGTGAAAAATATTATGTCATGTGTTTTGTTTTGTTTTTTTCTGTGCAAACCAGTTCAAGTGTATCCCTTAAGTACATAAGAGTTGACAACATATTGTTTTCAACAAGGATGAAAAATTGTAGTTCAAATCAGTTTGTAATAAAACTTTAGAACATAGAGCATGGATGTAATCTTGAATTCTAATGCTCAAATATTATTAGGTCATGCAGAGGGAATTGGATGGAGTTGCTGTAGTGGGTTGAGGGGACCAGGAAAGGTTGCAACAAAAGTGGCATAGGCAAGCTAAAATAAGGATCATCAGTGTCACATTTTAACCTGTATTCCTGCATATCTTCATTAAAATTAGATAATTTACTTCGTGTCTTGTCCTTTAATAAGAATTTTAATAATCCAGATTCCCCATCCAATGCTATTCCTCACATTTTCATGGATAACTGGACTTTTGATCCCTCCCCCACCTGCTTTTCCTCAAGGGCACCCTCTTAAGGTTTCCGGCTCCCAGCCGTCACCTCTTGCGGGCAGAGACTCATGTCTCCCCTCATCCATACTGGTGGTTTATACTTGCAGTCCAACTACACCTCACTGTGATTTCCTTGGTAAGTCTGACTGGGATCCAGCATCTGTGGCTAACCTCTCTCCAGGGGCTATAACCCTGTACAGCAGTTCCAGCCAGCCTTTACAAAGCAAACTGCATTTATTGTTACGGTAAAAGCATTACAGGGAAAGCCATATAAAAACAATGAAAGGACCTACATACATACTAGAAGCTTACCAGAGGTCACCCCATGTCCAACCTAGGGCTCTGGTGGGTGTCAGTCTCTCCTGCCCCACAACTGGAGTAGTTGAAATGAAACATGACGCATAGAACAAAATTAATGACTTGCTCTCATTCTGAATGTAACCCTTTATTTAAAAAAAAAATTGTTGGTGTCCGCAGAATAAAGAAGGTAACGGGACCTTGTGACAGAGTGAGAAAAGAAACTAGGAAAGTGATTCAATGTTTTGTACCCACAGGAAATAAAAAAAAGAAACTAATTTCGTACTGATTATTAAAAACAATTATAAATATTAGTAAAGCACTAAAGAAGAATAAGATTACTGAATGAGCCATATTTTTCTAAACCCACTAAATATTGGCATTTTTTTCTATGATTTTTTTGGACATTCGTCTTCCATTTCCTGATGTTCATAAACTTGGAGAATTTTGCTACTTTTTTCTTTTTGTCTTGTTTTATTTTTATTTTTATTCCTAAAATGAATTTACTACTTCCCAGTGTTAATTCATCTCTAACCCATCCCTCAGCAGAAACAGAAGCTCTTAAAAAATTAGGAGTTTAATGAACAAGCTAAGAGGACATCCAAATCCAAGTAAATTCAAATCGATACATGCTGTTTGCAAAGTAAAGAATGCAATTAATGAATTGCATTTTTAAAAAGTCACTGTGATCATCATATATTATAAATGATGATAATATTGTTCATAGCCCTGGTACAGCTGTAGTTCTCAAATAACACAGAATCCATTGCCGGCTATTGGTTTTGGTTTCTAATTTACACAAGGAAAAATGTGGGTATTAATCTTTATAACTCAATGACATTAGTGTAAAAGAGAGATTAATCTACTTATGATAATGTGAGATTTTTTTAGAATGAAATCAGTAAATTGAATATACTAATACAACTGATGCATATATTCCCAGGAGACTCTAGTTTTGATTGTAGATTGTAATTTTGTTTTTGTTGGTAGGTTGTAATTTTGTATTGTTTTTGGAAAAGTAGACTGTCTTTTTCCTTCTTATTTTACTATTGCTTTCTCTTTTTATGAGCTATATATATTCAAAACTGGGGAACGTATGGCAGAAACACAGCTGGGGGTATTCATTTTCTATTGGGTTTTTTTTTTTTTTAGTTAGTTATTTTACATCCTTTAATCAAAATAGTTGGTATTAACATTTGAATGTGAGTGAGGGAAAAACAATTGTCAAAACTTTCTTACATTAATAGTTATATATTCACCTCTCCTGACTCTAAACTGTTATAAATATAGAAAATTCAAATTAGAATTCCAATCATGTAGAAAATAGTCTACCCTGGCTGCTATCTTTTAACAACAAACAGACAAAAAACAAATTTTTTAAAATGACCTAGTCTATAGCTCAACATAATTTATACCAGTATTTTAAGTAAAACAAGGATTAGCAATGCTGAATGTGTCTAGGATTGGCATGACCTGTGATTGTTTTTTTGTTGTCTCATTCAGCTTCAGACTTCTAGAATGCACACTTCTTGCCTGATATATCTAAACGTGCGGAGGAGATAAGCTGCTTTAAACATTTCTCAAAACCTGTTATTGTCTTTTGGCTTCTGTTGCAAGAACAGAAACTATTGTTTTGTTTTGTGATAGTACTGTTTTCACTTCTGAGCAGAAGCGTGTCTCTTAATATCTTTCTCCTTGAAAATGAAGTTTCTTTTATAGGTTGTTCTGTGATATGCCATCTGTATTGAGGGATGTCTCTCCAAAATCCATCCATTTTCCATTCCACTGTAAGTCTCTGTGCCCAGATCTTCGTTCATTTAACTATTGCAGCCTTCTTCTCTCTGGCCTCCCACACATCACGTCCCTGGGTTTCAGTCTGTCAAAAATCTACCTTACCCTCCACTCTAGCTGCATCCAGACCCTTTCTAGTCCTTTTACTGGCTTCCCCTTGCCATCAGCATCAAATTCAATTTCTTTATTCTCCACGTCAGGGTCATACACACTGTGGCTCCTCTTTATATGTTGATCCTGGTGGTAGATTGCTACAGGTGGGGATGGAAGGCTAACATCCCTAAAGCGGCAGAGTTAACATTGCAGTGAGTGGTCTGTAGAGCAGCGGTTCTCAAACTCATTTGATCACGCCCCCCTTCTTTGTGTGTGTAGTAGTTTATGCCCCCGCCACATACGTACAAATAGTGATGATAAAATCAACATGCGACTCTTGCTAAATATTAAAAACAGTAATTCAAACATTCAAATGGAGCCATTTTTTCTGTTGTACAAATGAGCCAACAATCCATTGTTAATAAGAGCAAAACTGCAATTGCGGTCAATGCTTACAATCAAATTTGCACACTGTGTCGTAGCAAATGCAAATGGATAAACATACACATGGCAACGACTTTGTATAATTCTATGCAAGCTTAACAGAAATCCGTCAAAATGCACACTGCCATCTGAGGACCTGATGTGGCTGGAGGAATCAGCTTTGCTAGTTATTCATTTCTGGGGGTAAAATGTGCTCAGTATGTTTTTTCCCCCCTAAAGCTTCTCACGCCCTCCGCCCCCAGAATACATTCTGTGCCCCCATCCAGGTTGAGAACCTCTGCTGTAGAATATGGTAGGTGTGGTGACAGTCAAGTGTGGGCTTCTGGTTGTAGAAGTGAAGGGTGTGTATTGTCAATGGCTTAAATTTTTATTTCTGTGCTTTTGAAGATTTGTCAGAAATGTTATGCATAACTCTGCTCCTTTAGGGATGTTAGCCTTACATCATCACCTGCAGCAAACTACCGCCTTGTAAAGAACACACTGCTGTGATGGATTGTATCACAGAAACACCCTTGGGGTTGCCAACTGATGTGCCAAGACTACTTCTGCCCCTGCTTTCTTGCCCTGGCAGTTTGGGACTTCAGTGCCCTGCCTGATTTGAGCCAGATCCACTAGTCTGCTGCAAACCCAGACCCAGGTCTGAACCACGTCCCCTAACAGCTGTAGGCTTAATTGAAAGCAGCTAAAGACGTGTTCCTGTCTTTAACACTCAGATGCCCACCTGCCAATGGGGTCCAAACCCCAAATAAATCTGTTTTACCCTGTATAAAGCTTATACAGGGTAAACTCATAGATTGTTTGCCCTCTATAACACTGATAGAGAGATATGCACAGCTGTTTTCCCCCATAGGTATTAATACATACTCTGGGTTAATTAATAAGTAAAAAGTGATTTTATTAAATACAAAAAATAGGATTTAAGTGGTTCCAAGTAGTAACAGACAGAACAAAGTGATTTACCAAGCATAATAAAACAAAACACAGAAGCCTATGCCTAATACAGTAAGAAGACTGAATACAGATAAAACCTCACCCTCAGATGTTTCAGTAAGCTTCTATCACAGACTGGACACCTTCCTAGTCTGGGCACAATCCTTTCCCCTTGTACAGCCCTTGTTCTAGCTCAGGTGGTAGCTAGGGGATTTCTCATGATTGCAGCCCCCTTTGTTCTGTCCCACCCACTTATATATCTTTTGTATATGGTGGGAATCCTTTGTCCTGGGTTCCCACCCCTCCTTCTCAATGGAAAAGCACCAGGTTAAAGATGGATTCCAGTTCAGGTGACATGATCAGATGTCACTGTAAGACTTCATTATCCATTTGCCAGCACACAGGTATACAGGAAGACTTACAAGTAAAACAGAGCCATCTACAGTCAATTGTCCTGGTTAATGGGAGCCATCAAGATTCCACACCACCATTAATGACCCACACTTTGCATAATTACAATAGGCCCTCAGAGTTTTATTTCATATTTCTAGTTTCAGATACAAGAGTGATACATTTATACAAATAGGATGACCACACTCAGTAGATTATAAGCTTTGTAATGATACCTTACAAGAGACCTTTTGCATGAAGCATATTTTAGTTACATTATATTCACACTCATTAGCATATTTTCCTAAAATCATATAGAGTGCAACATCACAACCACCTTGCAAGCTACCATCCACAACTAAAATTATTATTAGTTTGGTAGAGGGGTTTGGTAGAGGGGTTTGTGGATTGAGGGGTCAGAGTTAAGGGTGCAGTCTATGATGTATGATAAATGTATGTGTAATATGAATGTATAACTCTACATTTTTTAAGTAGTTAAAAGCAATACCTGTTAAACATACCACACAGTGTGTATGTATCATTATTGTATAGGTAGTCCTTCAGTATATGCAAAAGTTGTCTGAGATCCATTGTTCTGATTATCCTGTTAGCACATGGCTCAGTAATATGTTCCCTGCCACCCTTGCAATTGGGTGAAATTGTAGACAGTTATTTTTGCACACATCCACTAAGCTAAGGTGTGAGTTTATATAAAAGAAGAAAAGAAAAAAAATCCCATGTGAGTTTCCCTCAGCAGTATACATTTGCTTTTCTCCTGAGAACTTCTTATTATTTATGCTTTATTCCCTTTCTTTTAATTTTTCTTTTCTTTGTTAATTAAAACTCCTGCAGCCGAAACCCTCCCCTCTGCTAAATATAGGGTAACAAGCCTTCAGATGTGGAACCTTGTAGACTGATTTACAATATGCTGCTTTCAATATAGTGCGAAAAATAAAGTTTACTTCAACACATTTTTTTATAGGTGCCACTGCAAAAGTCTACTCTTAATAGAAATTAGACTGGGAAAGGGTTGAGACTGTTCAGAATAGATAAATGTATTCAGTCTGGGCTGTTGAGGAAATTCTGTGGTAGGGCTAACGGACATGCAGACTGTCTCAGGTGTAGGCGGACAGGAATAAATTTTTAACTGAAGAGTTGCCATGAATCAGCACTGCCAAGGGGAGAATGGATGACTCAGCATTGACCTTGCTATAACTGCCGAGTGCTGTATGACTGACTGTAACAATTGACAAATGAGAATTAAGAAAATACTTGGTTCCTTTCCCCTTGAATAGAGATGAGAAAATACTGAAATGGAAGCAAAGCAAAAAGCTGAAATGCAGACAAAGTGCTAATAGTTTTCTAAAATTTTCCTTTGGAACAGGCTTGAAATTTTTCTCTAGAGCCTACTAATCCTCCATGTGGGCACCTAGCAATATATCCCTTGTAATAAAGGTATATGGTTAGAGGTTTTTTTCCCAATCATAATGGAAGCCAGTAGACACAGGAACTGAGACACAGCAGTCTTAGATCAGAAATGGTCTTATATTAGAAACTCATATACCATAAAAACTAGTTTTTAATACATGGAAAGGATTACGAAAATGGAGAGCAGTAGAAAACAGGATACCATGAGAGAGCAGCTGGAGGTAACTCAGAAGGCATTTGCTATGTATGCAAAAGGATACAGTGCCCCCCTGGAAAGTAGGAGCTAATGGACCAAATTCTCTGCTGGTGTAAATTTGCAGTGCTCCACTGACCTCAATGGGGTTGCCCCAATTAACACCAGCAAAGAGTTTGGCTCTGTACCTTTTCAAAAGCAGTGCCATAGATGTAATCCTCGATTATTATTAAGAGCCCACAATCAGAGCAAAGAGGGGTTCTTTAATAGTCCTCTGTGGTGTAGGAAGTCAGATAAATATGATTAAAATACAAAATACTACATGTTAAACTGCAAAATACTTAGAGGATACACCTGATGATCCTAAAGAAGTGAGGTGTGTTACAGCAATGTGAATGTGTGGCACATAAGTGCCTCTCTTTAGAACTTGCTTCTGTTTTGCCTTTCAGTGATGTTTGTTCCCTTTCTCCACCCATCAAAATTGCATCTGCTTCCTCTCCCACCTTCCAGCTATTGTAGAGTTCACTTGTATCTGTTAGGCACAGTCCTTCTTTGCAAGCAGCCCCATTCTGCCTGAGCTTCCAGGCATGGGGCTGGATGGGGATGGAACATGCTTACTGCACCACCCCTTAGGATGGGTAGTGTGGTTTCTCTTGCACATCCAGACAGATCTGCTTTGTACCTCCAAATGGGGCGTTGGGAGGGAGCTATGCTTATGGCTGACCCTTGCATGGAAGGTGGGGTAAGTGGGGGTACGATCCATTTTCTCTTCATTCCCAGTCAGATTCTGGCCTTTATTGGGAGGGAAGGAAGAGAGCAACTGGTGAATTCTGCAGTATGTTCATTAGTTAGTTAAATGGGGGACAAATTTTCACAGAATCATAGAAATCAGACATGAAAACACCTATTAATACATATAGCCCAACTCCTTGCCAATATCGGATTTGTCCTTCCTAATGTATCAATATCTGGGTTGTTGATTAATCCCAGTTAATTCACACGATTAACTCAAAAAATGAATCATAATCAATTGCAGCTTTAATCGCACTGTTGAACAATAGAATACCAATTGAAATTTATTAAATATTTTTGGATATTTTTCCACATTTTCAAATATATTGATTTCAATTAACACAGAATACAAAGTGTACAGTGCTCAATTTATAGTATTTTATCACAAATAATTGCACTATAAAAATGATTAAAAATAGTATTTTTCAATTCACCTCATACAAGTATTGTAGCACAACCTCTTTATCGTGAAAGTGCAACTTACAAATGTAGATACTATTTTTGTTACACAACTGCACTCAGAAACAAAACAATGTCAAACTTTAGAGCCTACAAGTCCACTCAGTCCTACTTCTTGTTCAGCTAACTGCTAAGACAAACAAGTTTGTTTGCATTTACAGGAGATAATGCTGCCCGCTTCTTATTTACAATGTCACCTGAAAGTGAGAACAGGAGTTCACATGGCACTTTTGTAGATGGTGTTGCAAGGTATTTAGGTGCCAGATATGCTAAACATTCGTATGCCCTTTCATGCTTCAGCCTCCATACCAGACGACATGCTTCCATGCTGATGATGCTTATTGAAAAATAATGCATTAATTAACATTTGTGACTGAACTACTGGGGAAAAAATTGTATGTCTCCTGCTCTATGAATCTTTAGTGCATCTGGCACGTTAATATCTTGTGACGCCAGCTACAACAATGCCACGCGAACCCCTGTTCTCACTTTCAGGTGACATTGTAAACAAGAAGTGGGTAGCATTATCTCCTGAAAAGGTAAACAAACTTGTTTGTCTTAGTGACTGGCTGAACAAGAAGTAGGACTGAGTGGACTTGTAGGCTCTAAAGTTTTACATTGTTTATTTTTGAATGCTTTTTTTGTACATAATTCTGTACAATTTTGTTTGTTGAATTTTGTAAGTTCAACTTTCATATCGAGATTGTAGTACAGTACTTGTATTAGGTGAATTGAAAAATACTATTTTGTTTTTTACAATGCAAATATTTGTAATCAAAATAAATATAAAGTAAGCACTGTACACTTTGTATTCTGTGTTGTAATTGAAATCAATGTATTTAAAAATGTAGAAAACATCCAAAATATTTAAATAAATGATATTCTGTTATTGGTTAACAGCATGATTAATTGTGATACATTTTTTTAATCACTTGACATCCCTAATCAATATATATTTTGCTTTGACTAGGCTAGGTCCAAATGTCCCATATAACAGGGTCTCCACAACTGCTCCTAGGAGACTATTCCACAGTCTAATAGATCTAATGTTTGGAAGGTTTGGAAAGATTATTGGTTGAGCAAAATCAGGCTTCGTGCTCAACTCAATGGCATTTCTCTGTCTGTAATGCAGTAATTTTTAAAGATTGTGTCCAATCAATTCCAAAGGTTCACAGAATAATTTGGACATAAATGGGAAGTATCCATTGGTTTTGGTGATGATCAGGAAACCACAACTCTGGACAAGTCACATTTCCACACAGTGCCCATTTGGTGCTGCAGGCAGGGGAGCATTTTGGCCAGAGCCAGTGCAAGGAAGTTTCTCACCCTAGGCGAAACTTCCTTGCACTAGCCCTGCACTGCCCCCCGCCCCCCCATCCCCCTGCGATAACACCCCTTCCACGGGCCGCAGGAGCTGAGCGGGGAGCCGGGGGCAGGGGGTCGGCTCGCCGCGGCTGCCCTCCGGCTCCCCACTCAGCGGCTGAGTGGGGAGCTGGGAGGCAGCCGCCCGCCGCCCCCCAAATCTTGGTGCCCTAGGTGACCGCCTAGGGTCGCCTAGTGGGTGCGCTGGCCCTGATTGTGGCATCAGAGGTGGTTCTGCCAGTCATCATTCACTCTCTCCAGTTAATTTGCATACTTCAGCAAATGAAACTGCAGACCAGGACTGCAGTGATTTGACAGAGTTGGAGGGTTCAGGGGTGCAGGAATGAAATACCAGGGGCTCCTTCAGATCAGGTGCAATATTGGCAGTGTAGGATTTAGGATCCTTAAGGTCCTCTGCTATCAGGAGTAAAAAGTCTCAATGTTTCTGTCACTAACATAAGCGGCTATGACTCACTACACACAGGAATCCGATCTCTTAAGTGAGAAACTGCCATTTCTTTTCAGACCCTTGTCTTTCCATCACGCTGTTCTTATTTTCAAAAAGGTGCCTTGAAACATTTAGTTCTAGGTTGCTCCCTGTTGCTGAGCTTCTTACAAACAATAGCAGTAGGTAGTGTGTCACCCTCAGACATGGACTGAGTCCATAATCATAGAATATCAGGGTTGGAAGGGACCTTAGGAGGTCATCTAGTCCAACCCCCTGCTCAAAGCAGGACCAATCCCCAGTTTTTGCCCCAGATCCCTAAATGGCCCCCTCAAGGATTGAACTCACAACCCTCACTACATCCATTCCCTTCCTCCAAATACATGCTAGTGCCTTACCCTTTCTAGTCCTTGGTTCATCTGGCTCTTTTTTTATAATGCTGTTGCTGTTTTCTCTAGCTCCCTGGTACATGCATTGCCTGCAGCATATCTGATTTCTCCTCCTATAGCTCTGAGCCGTACAAACTAGAGGAAAATGGGAGGTATGGCAGTAATAGTGGTTGAACCAGTTAACCGATCCCCTATTGTTCAATGTATCGATATTCTGACCAAGAGAGGTACTCAGCTACATACACAAAATGAATACTTCATTTCTTGAAACAGTCAACCTGTATCTACACACTGTCCATCAGACATTTTCTACCCTATCACATATTTAAAATTACCTTTTTATAACATATCATCTAGGATACTACTCACTGTGACATTTAATTTTTCACTTAGCTATGGTATATTGTCCAACTCTGATACATTCAAGGCAATTTCTAAATTTAGATGAGATTTTTTAGGGGACACACTTCAAATGCTGTCCCCTCTGTCTTTATATCCCAGATCCTGGAACTCTGCCCTTACAGAATCACAATAACCTTGCTACTGTGCTGACCCTTGGTATAAAAGTCACAGGTAGAAAACCATAAATATCCATGTCAGCAGTGCTTTAAATCCCTGCCAACCAGTGGTAGTTTGGCATATGGAATGCCAATATGGGGGTTGGATTGCATGGGAGATTTGGATGTGCTTTGGATTTGAGACCTAGCCCATACTCTAGTGTGTAATAATTTAAGCCCGATCATGATTCTCCTTGATACTGTTGAGTATTACCTTACTCAACAAAGAGTCTCACTGCTACTATAAATAAAGGTATCAAAATCTGGCCTTTAATTTTTTGCTTTGCAAAATAATAAAATTTTGTTTTATTTTTATATTTTTTATATTTGTATATTTCTAAAAGAAACTTAAGTTGACAAGGTATAATCAATTGTATAAGTATTTATACTATACTATCCTCTTCCGCCCCCCCCCCCCCATGTGCACACGCACACTTTCAATGATCATTCCCTAAGTGAGGAGGTTTTAGACAGTATTTTTTTTTCATACAACATGAAGATGTGACAATCAGATAAAGTACATTTTTCTTACATATTTTGTTTTGCATTGAAGTATTTTTAGAAGTTCTACCTGCTCGTGATCCTGCTAGAACTAGATTGTGACCCAAAAATGAATCATGACCCATTGATTGGGAGCCACTGACTAAGAGAATGAAAGTGATCCAGCGCATCATTCACAATTAGACAGCTTGCACAGGGCATAGATCAGTTTGTTAGATTAGATTGGCCACACATCTTCCATTTCAGCTCAACACATATTTGAACTTCAAAAGCATTCTATTTAACATTTGAAAAATCACCAAAATCACAAATACATTTAAAAGTGACAAAAAACAAGAAACATCAGGAAAATAAGTACAGAACAAGAGAGACTTTCCTGAAGAGATTTTGTTTTAAATTATTAAATGGTTTATGCATGATTTATGCATGATACACAGCCACATACAGTTTTTCTAAATATTTTTCTTCATGTCCTTATTTCTTTAATATAAAATGAGACTTAAATGTTGTTTGGGATTATATCATGAATATTTGTTTCTGCTAAGATAATTATTTTAAAAAATATTGGGCCAAATCCTGTTTAATTACAACAGTGCAAGTAACTCCATGGATATCAACTGAGTTACTCCGGAATGACACTGGAGCAATTCAGAGCCAACTTCGTTATGTGTGTTCATTACCATATATCAAAAACTGTAGAGAAAATGATTGAGTTCAAGATTAGACTAATATGTAGTTTACATCATTTGGAAACAAGGTCATTTTGTTTAGTTGTTTCTAAGCAGTCCATTGGTATAAATCAATATTTTTGCTCATAAGAAATAAGACCAATTATTAAATTATATGTTTAGGTTTGGAATTTTTCATTTTTCACTTCAGCTGTGTCCAGTTTCTTATATACAAACTACAAAGGGGATTTTATGTAACTACTCCCAGGTCTAAAACAGCAAATTAATATTATTAAAGTAGCATATTAAAAAAACAGAAAGAGAGAGATTGCTGGGCTCTGAGCCACTGAATGATTTTGCTAAGATGATGGTGTTAGCTGGAATCGGGATTTGCTGGATGGATGCCCTTTGGTAATGTAGTACTTGCTGCATTATACTGAAGGTTATAATTTATATGAGCCAAAATGCGTAGCCTTTCCTGTAATTGAAAAGGTTTTCCAAAGGCATTGCATTTGTAATCTTTTACTTAACATTATTTATGAAACTAAAGCAACAAGTGAAAAAATCATTTTCAATTTGTTTTTCATTTGTTAGGCTCTGGTAGCACATAGTGATATGGTACAAAATGGCAATACAATTAATATTATTTCATATCCTTTTAAACATTAAAGATTTCAGTTCACCTCAAGAGGCATGAGTGTGGAAGGCTGAAGATTTCTTGGTTACAAGTTGGTATTATGTATATACAACCGCAGGCAAATTTGCAGGGCTGCAGCCAGGGCAGGCATGTCCCAGTGCTTCCTTTCCTAGTTGCTGCCTTGCAAATCTGCCTTCCGTTTATCAGTAACTGCTGGATAACAGTAACTTTTTTTCTGGCAACTGAGGGTTGCTAATAAACAACATCATCTACTGTACTTCTTTGAAATACATTGATATATTGCAGTTTTGTACTAGAGCTTGGCAAACTGGTTCGGGGGGGAAAAAGTCCCCTCTGTTCCCAGAAACCACCTTTCATTTTTAGACCAAACTCAAATCAAATGTTTTCTAAGGTTCTGAAAAGTTCATAAAGTGTTTGTTTTTCCCCCCATCTTCCCAGAAGGGTCTGGAACTGGAAATACCAAAGTACAATAAGAAAATCAGTTCCTTATTGTTTCTTGTTAGTACCAAAAGCAGAAATTCTAGAAACCTTGTAAGAAATTCCAGACTAAGCAGTTTTGTGAACTTGTAGAAGCTTTGGATAAGCATGAATTGGATGAACAAGAATTGCAAACCCTGTAAACAAATTACAAGGTTTGCAAAAAGTTGGGAACATTGAAATTTCGATGAATATGGATTGCAAACATTTGAGGTTCACCCTAAATCACACTAACCTACCATTCCCACCAAAGTTAAATGGACATTACTCCCTCTGGGACCCATCAGGGCCACTCTGTTGGTTAAAATGGGGTTATGTTAGAGGAGATTGAGGTGAGGTTTTCTCTCAGGGTCTGTGTGCTGACTCACTTGCATGCCTAAATCTCAGCTCAAGAAGCTCAGGATTGAATTCAGGATCCAAACTGACCTCCCAATTATAAAGGTATTGTTACTAGATCTTCAGGCAGGTCTTGTGGATAGATTTTAATAGAAAACATCCAGCTCCCAGAATTACCTCTGTGTCAGAGCCACTTTGTGTCATGCTGATGCTGATTCATTCATTTTCAGTTTTATGGTAAGAGTTTAAAGATTCCACGATATCAAAATGACAGGATTTCAGGAATAGGTTAGTCATGCACCAAGAACACAATACCTGGTAAAACAAGTTGATTAACCAAAGCTAAAGCTAATATGACAATTTACAATATTTTTCTGGAACTTAATAAGGAATAAGTTGCTAAATAACCAACTGCCTATTTTTACCTGGTGTGGCTTATATGTTTTGATTACTTCTGAGTAATTGTTGCCCCACTAATTAGTTGCCAGAAGATGTAGGCAGCAGGAAGAATTGTTTGTTACCCTGTTCACTTGAACTTCTGACAGATTCTGGATAGCAGTCAAATGGGATGTGAATAGGGACTAGGTAACATGGCTTATGCAGCTCTTTCCCTGCTACTTGTTCCTGCCAAAAAAATGGATTCTAATTCTCTAGGTATCATCTGTTCCTCACCACACTAAATCAGAATCTGGAAACAGACTGTACTGCTCTACTGTGTACCATTAATACTAAGTGTATCACTCATTTTAGACCTAAATTTACCTCTATCCCACACAAACCTTCTGTTTATTGCTGTAAACTATTGACATCCAAAATGTTGAATTGTCACACTGAGGTTATTGAAAACTTTGTACATTTTGAGTAAATGGATCCTCCATCATTTCCAATTACATTCTCTGTTGTTTGATGATGTGATCTTTGTTCTAGGTTTTTGATCATCACATATTCTAAAGACTGATTATCACATATTTTGACCAAGGCATAGTAAGAACTATACCTAGAAGGTACCATTTTTGGGGTGAGCTAAAGTTAAGATCACTGGAATTCTGCGGGGACGGAGGCAAACAGTATATTTTTCAAAAATTTTCAAAAGTGCTGACTGAAAGTCAATGAGACTTAGTTTCCCAAGTCATTTAGGGAACTTTTGAAAGTTTTACCCCAATTCTATAGAATCTGTTTAATCCTCCTTTTCCTTGGATTCTACATAGTTTTAGGGCTTGTCTACATGGTTCAGCAACACACAGTAGAGGGGTATGCTTTCTAAAGCACACTGACATAATGCTCACTAAGTGCCCCAGGCAGACCCTGCTGGTGCAAGCTGAAAGTTTCCTAGTGTGTGTGTATGTTAATGTAGTGCTATTTCAAAACAGCAGTTTGAAACAGCACTATGTTAATGTGCACTAGGGAACTTCTAGTGCATGCAAGCAGGGTCCATGTGGACAAGTTAATACAGAGCATGCTGGTGCGCTTTAGAAATCACATCCCTTTAGCATACATTGCTGTGCCAGGTAGAGAAGCCCTTAGATACTCTGGGAATTAAGACAAATTAAGTGAACACACAAATGGAATCACTAATAGGTTCTATAATAAATTGTTTCTATCTCTTATGTAGTTTAAAATAAAAGTTATATTGTTTTTTTTCAGTAAGCACTTTAGTTCTTGTTTTATTAATTATTGTTGTTGTTGTTAACATAGCACCTAGGAGCTCTGGTTGTAGACCCAGGACCCCACTGTGGTAGGCACTGTACAAACAGAACAAAAAAATGGTCCCTACCTCAACGGGCCTTATGATTCAATTATATGACAAGACACACCTGATGGTTACAGATAGAGGGGAAATTACAAGTAAACAATGAGCAAATATCGGTCAGCATGATAGGCATCAGTCTCTGCACACTAGCAGCCTAAGCGTTGTCAAGTTTTATGTAGTCATCAAGGCAAAAGTGAGTTTTGCAGAGGGATTTGAAGGTGTATTACAAGGTAGCTTTGTAGATATTTACGGGGAGAACACCCTGAGCATGTGGGGCAGCATAGGAAAAAGCACAGAGGTGTTTTTTTTTTTAAATTTACAAGTGGGGAGTAGAGGCTAGCACCATGGGCTTGTCTTAGATAAACATCGATAGCGAATGAGACCCAAGTAGCATGGGGATTGACTGTGAAAGGCAATCTGACAGGGCATGGGGGTGGGGGGACTCATAGCCCATGTTGACGAGGATGTGATGATCAGAAAGGGGAAACTCAGCAACTGAGATCAGAGAAAGAGAACAATGCTTAGTTCACTGGTGATTTAGTCCAGTGGTCCCCAACCTTTCTGTGGCCAAGAGCACATTCATGTTTTCAGAAGAGTGTGGCGGATGCCAACAATTTTTCAAGACTTATTTAGTATTTGTACACTAAATAATACGAAAACCAGCATATTTAATATTACATAATATATGAATCCATAAGATAAAAAAGGTAATTTTACGTATAAAAGGTATTAATTAAATTATTCTGCGATTATTCTTTCACCTTACCATGTGAATTTGCTCTTTTTTATCTACCTGTAAGAAAAAATAAGGAGTTTTAACAAAATAAATATCATAAACAGTTTTCATCTTATTTATTTTAATAAAGTAAAACATTGCTGAACTGCTGGTTCAAATATATTTATTATTCTTCCGTTAACATAGATAGCCAGTTATGGTTAATTAGAAATATTCTTTGTATTGTTACTTGTATCTGGATTTCAATAAACAAACAAACAAACAAATATGAAAAAAAGTTAAACACAAGTTGATCATACGCGCTCATCGGCACGTAATGGAAAATAGGTATAATTAATTCACGTGTTTTTTCTAATAGTGCGCTTTTTGGCACTGCATTTCTTCAGCCAATTTTTCATAGTTGGGAGAGTAGGATGATATTCCCATTCGTAAGCAATCGTCAAGGTGGACATCTGTAAGCCGAGATCTGTATTTTGATTTTATGATGTTCATTGTTGAAAACAGGACTTCGCATAGATAAGTGGAACCGAAATAAGATTTTATTTTGTATGCTACATTTTTTAAGGCAGGAAACTTTTTTCGGTCAACCACATTCCAAAAGTTTTCATCTGTTGCGCAGGATTTTAGAACAATATCATTTTGAAGGTCCAAAATCTCCAGTTCTACGTCTTCTGTTCTTAATTGAATGAGACTCGCAATTGATGTAGCCATTTCTGTTACCTCTATTTGGCAAGTAAAAGGATTCACAAGAAAGGCAACTACAGGCTCAATGATGGTGAACTGTTGAAATCTCTTTTCAGATTGTTCCAGAAGTGTTTGAATGTGGATAACAAATGGTACTGGATTAAAATCACTGTCACATACCATTTTCTTCATACTTGGGAAATGTACGAGAGACTTCATCTTCATATGTGACATCCACAAGTTCAGTTTTGCTTTGAATGATTTTACAGAACCTATCATTTGAGCCACATGTTTGTCTTTTCCCTGGAGCTCAAGATTTAAAATGTTCAATTTGTCAGTGATGTCGGCAAGAAAAGCCAAGTCCATTAACCAGCTGGAGTCTTCTAGTTGCTCGAAGTTCTGATATGTGGACTTCAGAAATTCTTTGATCTCTTCAATTAGGTTTAAAAAAACGTGCAAGAACTTTACCTTTGCTCAGCCATCGTACTTCTGTGTGAAAGATAAGATCAGATTGTTTATCATCAACATCTTTCAACAGGGCCTTAAAAAGACGGTGTTGCAAAGGTTTCGCTCGAATAGAGTTAATTATTTTAATAACGACATTCATGATGTGTTGAAAAGGAAGAACTTTGACGCACAAAGCTTCTTGGTGGATAATGCAATGATAAGACATAAAGTTCGGAAAGAATTCATTCTTCTTGCAGAGTGCAATGAATCCATTGGCACTGCCCATCATTGCTGGTGCCCCATCAGTGGTGATTGCAGACAGCTTGTGTAGTGGCATACTAATTGATGTTGCGTATGATTTGAATAAATTATAGATGTCCTCACCCTTTGTTCGCCCTTTCATAGGCAATACTTTTAGTAACTCTTCTTTTACGGTGAAGTCACTAAATACCATCCTCACCATAACTGCCAACTGCGCTGTATCAGATATATCTGTCGACTCATCGAACTGCAGTGAAAACCAGTCACATATTTCCAAGTCATCCTTTAGCTGAGTTTGCATGTCGCTTGAAATTGCATGTATCCTCCTCGTAACTGTGTTGTCTGATAACTGCAAGTCTTCTATTGCTGATAAAATCTCACGCTTATTAGGAAATCCTTGAAACAGGCAATCGGCACCAGTCAAAAATGCTTCCTTCAACAATTCACCATCTTGAAAGGGTTTTTTCTTCTCTGCGAGCAGATGAGCAATTTTAAAGGAAGCAATAGTAGCACTTTTAGACTTTACCACTTGTCTAGTGAAAACAGATTGCTGGGCAGATAGATTTGATTTGAGTTGATTAATTTTCTTCTTTCTTAGCTCAGATTTAAGTGGATGGCTAATGTCAAAAGAGCCGTGATTAGTTTGGAAATGGCGTTCAATATTATGTTTTTTCGGCACTGCAACAGTACCACCGCACAATAAGCAAACACATTTCCCTTTATTTTCAATAAAAAATAGGATTCTTCCCAGTCTGCGTTGAAATAATACGTACGTTGTCTTTTATTTGACCCACTCATTTTAGGGCAAAATGTTAAAAAAATAATAAATTGGAAAGCACAAGAAAACAGCAGTATCAGTCAGGGCAATGGAAGAATTCTCATAGGCTCCAGGGCCAATCACGTGACTGGGGAAGCACATGCTAAGCAGCTAAGGGTCACCATTGTGGCCAATGTTAGGGTGGCAGAGTCTGAGCGGTGTTTTTTCCTGCTCCGGCAGCTCCGGAAGGGGGCAGTCCAAGCTGTTTTTTTGAGGGGGTAGCGGGGCTGCAGTTCTGGGCAGCGTGGATCACCGGCACCCGCAGCCCGGCCTGCCGGGGACAGAGAACTCCAGGGCTGCAGGCGCCGGTATTCTCTGTCCCCGGCAGCCGCGGGGCTGCGGCTTCTCTCCACGCTGCCCCGTCCTGCCGGGGACAGAGAACACCAGTGCCCGCAGCCCCAGAGTTCTCTGTCCCCGGCAGGCCGGGGCAGCATGGAGAGAAGCTGCAGCCCCGCGCCTGCTGGGGACAGAGATCACTGGCGCAGGTGCCCATAAATGCCCCGCGGGCACCGCGTTGGGGACCACTGATTTAGTCAGTGCTTTAGAAGCATATTCGAGTGAGTGATCATCCTGCTAAACACCAACACCAACTCATGTGAGCTCGCATTTACCATGGTCTTAGGTTCAAAATATTTCAGAACAGGTATTTCTGTGACAGCTTTTTTAATGCTCAAAAACAATTCTCTTGCCACTCATCCCAGGTTCATTCTATACCATGCTTAAGGAGTATTAACTGTGACAAATTGGAGATGGCTTTGTGTATATGTCAACATGCCCATGATTCTCTCTAGGCATTGTTATTTGGGGGGTCCTTTCATCTGTATAATGTATCTAGTGGTAACAGCTGTCTAAGGCTTTATGATAGGAATAAGGTTGTTTGATGAATGTGGTCCTTCAGATGTATCTGATCAATTTGCGTGAAAGCCCATCCCCTCCTCCTCCAGCTGACTGAATGAATAGTTACTTTATCTACTACCTTAATCTGCTGTCATATAATTAGTACATACTGTAGGTATAATGAGCACTATTAAAATAACAGCTCAATACTCATCACCCTAGGTACCTGCAGTAACTCTAGTTACTTTTCTTTCTAGTTTCTAGTTTCCTGTTCTTTGAAAGAGGAGATAGCAGGGCACTGCATTCCCCGAAGAGCAGCAAATATTACATTTTAATGGTATCCACTTTAGGACATCTGTCATAACAATATGAACAATCTCATGTTTGTGCTAAACTGGGTCATTGTGGGTAAACCTGTACCATCTTTAATTTCAGTTAGTATCCACTTAGAAGAGACAGTGATGCTGTGTCTATTGAATCAAAGCATGAGAGTATTTAGGGGCCTGATGCAAGGCTCATTGAAGTCAGAGAGTGTCTTTCCATTGACTTCGATGGGCTTTGTATCAGCCCATGTAGGAGGATAAAAGCGGACTCTTTACACTGATCCAGGAATAAAGAATGAGGCTTTAAAAGTATAGAATAAGCTTGTGGTATATTAAATTCAATTCAATCTTAGTTCAGAGTACTATTCTAAATTGCTTGATATGTCAGATCAGTGTGTGGACGGGACCCTCCATCCACAGATCTCACTAGCCTGTGCAGAACAGTGTACGAATGGAGGCAATGGTCTTTACGGCACTGTTCTTTCCTTCCCCAGACATTGCAGAGGTGGAGGAGCTGGGAGAAAGTGTACATATTCCACCTGACTCTCTTCAATCCAACACGTAATTTGTGTAAAAACGTCATGCAGCCCCAGGTTTTATTAATTTCTGCACAGAATCCAACCATGCTGGGGAATCTCTCTTTGAAGGTGTTTTCCAGAGGAAGCTGCTTGTGTAGGGGTCCTAGGCAGTGTGGCACTCATTAGATATGTTTCGATGAAAAGAGAATCAGTCAGGTGATCCCATGTGGTCTGAGAACCAAAGGATGCAGGAGGCTCTGGAGCCTGTGTAGAGGCATGGATGAGCTGGGCGCATCAGCATCTTCACAGATTGGGGGTTGAACCCCTTGGTTCTTGGATGAACAGCAAACCTTATCAGCATATTCTATTCCTCCAATGGAAGTAACTCATGGATTTTTACTCTCTTTAGAGAGCCTTCTGTGTGTTTTTTCTGCAGAAGTGAATGATCTCCTCTATTTCCCATAGTTCAGGGTGTGTTGTTGTCACTGAAGTATGGCACAAACTTCAATCAGGATATCATTTTTTTTTCTGAAATCAAAGGCTCATCTGTTGGATTTTTTTGGTGTATAATCTTTGAGTTCAAGACTCTAGGTGGGATGATATCCCCTATTAATATTTACAAAACCATATGTATTTTAAATACAATTAATTTATTAATATAATCCATTATTTACTTTCAGATATAGAAAAATTCACATTCAGTCAGGGGTTTAAAGGATCTGAGCTGCCTTGTTTGGAAAGTTCAGATCATGCTTCTTTCTTTAACCTTGTTATGTCATTATATTAAATAGCACTTGATTATTAATGTCCATATCCAATAAATCTTAAGGTCAAGTCTCAGTCTGTAAGTATTTGTGGCATTAAGTTCTAGTGCATGGTTGGGCTCATGTTTCAAATTAATTCGGACAGTCACAAGCATTAAGATAGCAATCAAAACATTTCAAGTCACTTAAAACAAATTGAACAACATATTGTAAGTACTCAGATGATGCCTAACAAGATGAATCAGATTTCTGGGTTGCTTATCTATATCTATATAATCAGTTTTCCCTCCGTGTTCAAAGGTCTGCTTGACATTATTACATTTTCCTCCCAGTCCATATGACAAATTTTCAAATGATTACGCCACACAGCGTGCTGACTATAGGCTCACTCATAGCATAGCTATAGATGCGGGTGAGGGGGAAATCATGTCACCACTCAAAAAAAATTTTTTTTGGCTTGATGATAACTACATTAGAAATATACCATGGCATACTTTCTGACAATATATATATCTAAATTAATCTAATAAATCTAAATAGAATCATATAGAAATAATTGTTTAAATATTTCTGGAGGAACAGTGTTAGAGTGGGAAGGTAAAAAAACCAACCATTCGGCTTTACTCTCTTTTACTCTGAGGCCATGTTAGACTGCTGTGGCATTTTAAAGGTGCCTTACCGCAAGTGAGAATCAACCCGACTAGGTTAAATGTACACAGGGTTTAAATTGTGTGATGCCATTTTGAACTGTAACAGAGTTGCCCCAAAGTGAAAAGTCTGCTGAGGAGATAGAGGAGTTTTCAGTGGGAACTTTCCTTGTGCTGGTGAGCGATGGAAGGCAAGACAAATAAAAAAGTGGGGACAGTGCTAACTGGGAAAGAGGTGTAGCTAGAGACAGGCTGAGTCAGCCCATCCCCTCAGCACCCTCTATCTGTTGGACTCTTAAGGAGACCTGCCCATAAACTATGTCTATGTCTGTACTTGAAGCTAGCAAAGTTATTCCCAACTCGCGTAGACATACTCACGCTAGCTCTCCTCTGCACAGCTCTCTTATTTGAGGGCCACAGCACTTGGAATTCAGTTCCTCATCAGTCTGATAGAGCCCAGTTTTGGCAGCCTTTGGAGCATGAGGCAAGAGACATTTATTTGATTTAGCTTTGCGTTATTTTTTTAATCTCCTAAAAGCTTGGTTGCTGATGTATTTCTGGATGCAGCCATAGCAGTAGTTTTTAATGTTACTGTGGAGCATCGTATAATTTGTTTGACTAGCTTTTGTAATAAGGCCTGCTTACATATATAGGTGCTTTAAAAATTGGTATTTGAATAAATACAGTCAATAGTAACAGAAACCTCTTTTGGTTATTGGTGCAAATAATTTAAAAATAAGGTGGTCCTTTGGTGCAGAGTGCCAGATTTTCAGGCTTCTATATGCTTTGCCATAGAGCCTGAATTCTAAGTGTCAGCTGCTTTCGGTGTATTTGCTGTATACATAATTTTCTAGCATACATGTATATAAATGAAACCTAGCCAGCAAGGTGCCAGTATTCAGGTATATTTAACTCTTCTTCCTTCCCAGTTTGAGCAGACAGCAGATATACAGTATGTGCTAAAAGCACATCACTGAATGTAATACTTTGTATTAAGCTCCCTGCTGATGAACTTAATAACAAGCCACGGGACATTAATGAGGTTTTTGTAATTACTATTAAACAGTATACTCTTCAGTATCTTCAGCAGCTGAACGGGACATACAATTGTTCTTGACCAAGTTGAGGATCCTTAGTATATTGGAAGAAAACATACAGGAAAAAATTCATGAACTCAGTGTCCAACCTGAGTTGCAGGATATCTGTATGGGAGGTATAGAAGGTAAAGAATAATTGGAAGGTATTTCAGTCCAAGAGCTGCAATATACCTTTGTGATCCCAGTGTGCCCCTACTGCAAGAGGAAGTAAGAACTGGAGGAATATCTTGCATAGGTAATCTGTTCATAAATTATAATGGGCCAGATCTTCAGCTGCTGTCAATATGAGGATCTCCATTTATTTCATTGGAGCTACACCAATTTACATCAGCTGAGGATGAGGCTCCCTGTCTTGATCTGTTTCCGAAGGCATACAACATGCTCATACATGATAACTTTAAATATTTCAAAGTCTGCCATCTCAAGTGACAAATACCACCTCTTTCCTAACTTGTCACCTCTTTTACAACATATTCATACAAGTCATAGGGCTTATTTACATATGCAAATTGCAACAGTGGAAAGCGCTCCCAGGGTACCACTCTGTTTGCCTGAAACACCATTCTGAGCAGGGTCCTCCATCATGGGAATACCTGTGTGCTATTTTATAGTTCCCATAATACAGGTTGATGCGTGAACTACAAGCCTACCAAACATCTAAGTAGTAGTGTGTCATTCTTGGAACCATTTATCTGAACTGCTCTCCATGAACTATTGATGCGGGGAAGAGGGCAGTTCTGATAAATGGGAACCAGATCTGCATCACCTTTGTTCATTTTGCCATATCATCTTTTTTCATAGTTTTCATAAGAAACCAAATAAAATAGACTGGCTAAGGCTGACAAACCAAAATCACCTTCTGTTTTGCCATCTGTATAAAAATATGCCAGGACGGTTTGTGAATGTCCCTAATTTATCAATCATATTTTAAAGCAGCTGGAGTTTGAAATACTTTATAAGTGTTTGCAGATTCCTTCAAAATAATGGAAAGCAAATGAACAACCCCCATGAAAATTAACATTTACACAGTATTTTGATAGTCGTGAGAGTAGTAGCCTACTTTTGTTTGCCTACCAGCACTTTTGCAGTCAGACTTGTTTTTAGAAAACATCATTATGATCAGCCAGTGTGACTTTGATATACCATATGAAGCTCAGATAATGCTTTATTAGAATCTTAATAGTCAATAATGGCAAGAGAAACAGAGCTGTTTGCTTGCAAGCACTTTTTCAGTCTGACTTGTTTGCCCAAATGTTTATTACCAATAAGCTTGGCAAATCTTCTGAATTTAGCTTCATAAAAGTGGTGTTTTGTAAAGTCAAAAAAATGAATTTTGTCCCTGTATGATACTCGACCGGGGTAAAATAGTGATTGGGTCTGTGGGTCATTTGGAAATTAAAATGCAGCAGAGGAGAAACAAGCACAGAGGTGCCCCCAGCATTGATTCAAAGAAGTTCTAATAGAATCCGAGCACATGTAGGGACAGACACATTGAATTTACTGTACTCTTGCTTAGAATATACCAGTGGGATGGAAGATGCAGTCTTAATGAAAACCTTAATTCCAGGTTAACTAAATTTTTTGCCCAACAGTAAGTTTACTTTATTTATATACATATATGTAGATATATACAGGGCCGGCTCTAGGCACCAGCCAAGGAAGCAAGTGCTTGGGGTGGCTCCTGTGAAGTGAAGGGGCCATACTTGTGCTTCACAGGCCTTGTGAAGGGGCCATACTTGTGCTTCACAGGCCCCTTCACTTCTCAGGTCATACAGTGAAGGGGCAGCACTCCGTTTTTTGCTTTGTTTTTTTCCCCCCGGCAGCATGGCTGTGGCAGGTGATACATTGTTTCCTCTTCGGCGGCAGGGCTGTGGGCAGGTCTAACATTGTTCTGCTGCAGGTTCTATATTGTTTCTTCTTCGGCCACAGCTTTCCTTTCTTTTTTTTTTCTTTTTTTTCTTCGCCGCTTGGGGCAGCAGAAAACCTATAGCAGGCCCTGGATATATACATGTGGAAGTAATTGCATGTAGGTGAGCCCTAATCTTCAATTTCCTTACCTTTATGCATGTAAAATCACAACAATAACTCTATGATGTTTTCCACATATAGGTACTTACAAGTTATGGTAAGTGTACTTCACAACCTGTCATCTATATAAATATGTAATATATGATTGCACAGGGGGAAATCAGTGTCCCAAAGAAATATATACAAAGCAACTAAGAAAGGGGATGACAAAGTCAGGACTAGTAACATGGGCACCTTTAAAAAGTAAACCTTCATTCACTGTCAGAGAGTACAAATACTTCGCTGGAGTATGCATTCCTAATATAGGAAGTAATACATTAAAGTCAATTCTGCAGTTCAGGATTTGCTTTCTCCTTTTGTAAATGGAGGCCTAGCACAGCAGATACATCAATCAGAGAGGAGCAAGGAGGAAACAAAATGAAAGGGAAAAGAAAGGAAGCAGATAGAATATTTTTATTATGGATTGAAACTTATGTATGTTATTGGTATAATTTTACACAGGTTCCAATTTGTGAACATATACTTTATGGATTTTTGTTGAATGATAAGCAGCCTGTCCACTCATTCAATCTCTAGGATATGTTATTAAAATTAAATAAAAGGGAAATATTGATGAGATAGATAAAAATGTTGATTTTATGTGATTGCCATTCACACCACTGATTCATGTGAAGTATCATGGAACACATCCATAATTTATTTTATTGACTCTTAAGATTAATCAACTAATAGATGATCTCCATCTACAGTCTGCCTGGTTCTTGTGCTATATTGACTTCTGATCTAAAAAATAGACAGTGAAATAAGGATCAGTGAAATTACTATATTCAGACTAATAAAGATGATTGGAAAAAGCAACAAAACAAAAATTAAAGTAAGACAATATCAGAACAGATGTTGTGAATCTGTTTTTCATGCAGAGATACTTAAATGAGAGGAATGGCCTTCCAGGCAAGATTGCTGAGATGATAACACCGAATTTGTTCAAGATAGTTTGATTAGATGGCATGACAAGGGAGGTTTAGTACTAAAAGGAGAATAAGCTGATGAGCCAGCTGGTCTTTTCTCATTGCTTCAAGATTTCTCTTGGCTTTCTTTAGGAGCTCAAACCAAGTATTAAACAGCCTCTGCTGTGTATGAACATCTGAACTGTTTCTCTGTCTTAGCAACTGCCGACTCTTTGCAGACACTTAAATCCTTTTCTGCTTCATTGTCCTAATTTCAAATATTATTCTCTTTTAGCTCATTGTCTTTTTTTCCACATCAGGTGTTTGTCGTCACTTTATTTTGTTTCTGAATTTCCTGCTACCTTTGGCATTATGGTAACATCTTACTCATTTATGTATTCATTGCTTTCTGTACAACATAGCCTTATACTCAGTGAATTTTATATCTATACTATACAGAGGTATTAACTCGTTGCCACCCTATTGTATTTAACCTTCAAATCTTTTATTATCAACCGACCAGTCTGATCACTGGACAGCTGATCCCGAGAATGAGCAACGTACAGATTTTCACTTTGAGTGAAAATATTCATATGTAAAACTTTGAATTCATATGTAAATTTTATGCAAGGTGCATATGTATCAATTCCACCACTAGAAAAAATCATGAGTTCATCACAGGTAAGAGTTTGTCATATTTGTGTGGCGGTTCCATGAGGTTTCTATCCCAAACCAGCTTTTGTGATCAAATGACAGTTTTTTACCCGCTGTTCAACAAAGGCATAGAGGACAAATTTTACTGCATCAGACAGACTTATCACATTTACATCAGTTGTTTGGTGTAGAAGACATAAAGCTGTTATAATAGAATGTTACCATGGGATGAGTGTCTTCACCTGAGCAATTATCCAAGAGCGGCAGATGGCCATTATCCTCTGACAATATTTTATTGACATCTCTAAAATAGCTGGCATTTAACATAATAGGGTATGCTCCGTTATTAACATTGTAAAAGAGATTTAAAAAATTATATAAAAAGTCTGCAGTCACATACTGCTAATGTAGCAGAGGGAAATAGACTTTCAGTTTACAAAGTGAATTTGGTATCCCTGGAAGTGCTGAACAGACTGAAACCCTCTATTTACCCACAGAAAAAGTATAGCACAAGCAGAAGTATGCAAGCTTCCTAAATACTCTTCAGCCCTGACCTGAAGGGCCTAGCAAAGATAGTTTAGTCTTCATTCCCTGGCCTCGCCCCTGAGATTATCAACAGGGGTGCCTGCTGTGTATTGTTTTTAAAATATGCACTAAGAATTGGAGTGAGTCCACTGTTTCCCATAGACAACTGGAAAGCTTGTCAGATTGTAACCTTTTCCCTCACCACAGACTTGGCCCAGAATTGAACTGAATAAGAAACTAAAAGTTCCATACCTCATTATATATCCCTTGCTCCATATCTCATTAATATCCATAGTCCCATCCATAACTCAGATAAACTATTTTGTAAGAAAACTCATTTTTTTTGCATTTTAGACTAAAGAATTAATAAATCCTAAAAATCTCCCGTTTTTTTACAAATATTTTTGTGAACCCAATTTCTTAGCTAGATCTTGTTTTTTGAATATAACATTAAGTACATTGACTATAAGCTTCCCATTTCTTAGCTGTGTGTGTGTGTGTGTGCGCGCGCGCACGCGCAGAAAACAGATGTATTTTGCCCTGATCAAGGCTAAGTCATTTCTCACGAAAAGCAATAAAATTGCAATCTTCAGACATTTTATGCAGATCAAGTAGAAAGGAAAATTGAACCCTTACTATTCTGTCAGTGGTAATGTAACTTGTTAGTTTGTAGACCCTACCTACCTAATTCTTTATTTACCAGCTCTCTAAGCAATTCTGCTGCTCAAAACGGCAAACATGCTGAAAAAGACCAAGCAATCAACTTGGTTGTTTGATGTATTTAATGTGTGGCACAAGCCTCTCTCCATGCACTGAAGGACAGATATTTCTTTTCTACTGTAGAATCCCCCTCCAAACAGCTTTCCAAATAGATTCCTTGTCACAATGCTGGTAAAGCTCACCCGCAGGACATTCACTTGGCTGCGGTGTTTGGATCCTACTATGCTGCACCCATGTGCACTTAATCTTCCCTTTGTCTGGGTTGGCTCCAGGACTGTCTCTTTCTTTGGCCTCTCTGATACACTTCCTGGGCGCGCACACAATCTGTTACCCTTTCATGAAAATGGGACCTCAGGGCCCAGCTGCCCCAAATTGTCACATTGTTCAAAATCTAACAAGCAAATCAAAGAAACAGAAAAGGCAGAATTCTCCTTCTCCAGTTCTTTAAGGCTAAGGAGGGAAAATTCCCTATATCTTGGCCAGAGGTTTGTGGAGAGAAGAATCAAGAAAGGAGTTTCCCTCCCAAATTCTCTGAGACCATGATGGATATTCTGCCCCTGGAAAAATGAAGAAAAAGACAAGGTCAAAGCATATAAAGGAGCATTTTGTCCAGCTAGCTGCCCTATATTTTTCCAGTTATATGCCTGATGAGATGTCAAACCTATATGAATACACCATGGGTTTCAGAAGATCAATAATTCTGCATCATCCAGTAGTCAAAGGAAAGTGTCAAAAACTCATATTACCAGATGACTTATAACATGTATATCCGAGCCAAAGGTTTATGACCTCCAGAGAAAATCGAAGCACAATTTACTAAACTAAGTTTGACACCTTGTGCCAAACAACCCTATGCATTTTATGAGGAAATCTGCAAAGCATCTCCCTGTCCAGGGTACACAGACTTCAGTAGGCACTGGAGATTAGATATATTGACCTCAGCAGATATCTGTTGTAGCGAACGGGTAAAATGCAGTTTATTCCCCATCCTCTGCCCTTATATTAATATCCTTACTTCTGTTGTATATAGTGCCAGGAGAGTATCTTTTTTCCTTTTTTCTAGCTCCCTTCTCAAGATACTTCTTAAGTGCTGGTACACTCCTATTTGTGAGGATTAGCGGACATTGACTATGTTTGAGAATAGGAAATTGGCAATTTCCTTTGTCTGAATGGCCACCTGGCTTTTGCACTAGTCAGTCACTGCCCCCAAAGAAAGTGACATTTCTTTCTCTCATGGTGCTCTTTTGTTCCTTCTGTGGGGGAATTCTTTAGGGTCAAATCCTCATAGGGTTATGTTTTAACTAGCCTGTTAAAGAATAGTGTGTTTCCTTTTCAGTGCAGTTCAGTGTTACTTTATGCTCAATATGTTTTTACGGCTTTGGAAGAGATCCTGTGGCCAGCCTTTTCCAAGTTTAGTTCTGAGCGGGGGATAAAATTTGGTTTCTACATTCAGTTGGCTAGGAGATGTAACATCTCTTCCAGGGAACGCACTGCATACATCCATGAAGAGAGGGGATTATCATATGGACACCAATTTCCCATTATGGATTAGCGGTGTCTTACTAAACCAAACAAGGAGAATGATCTAGTTATGTATGAATACCTTTTCTTTAGCAGCATTTAAAATTGTGGGTCACCTGTTGAAACTGAAGTAATGTAGGAAAATTTACTCAAAAAAGACACAGAGAAATATGTCAATTAAAAAAAAAAAAGGAGCAAAGCAGATCAAATAATGTGATATTAAGGATGGGAGTAAACTACAGGGCGGTGCTATAGAGCTTAGTTAACAGAGTATTAATAGGAAGAAAAGATAACATGTTGGTGCAATGCAGGTTGCTGAGAGTAAATAACTCATGAATGAACATGTAATTGTTGTGAGGGACTGTCTGCCTAAGTTGGGTAGATGATGAACTATGAAGCTGAGATCTGAAGCACTGATCTCCCCTTGTTCCGCAATTGTGACTGAACGGGCCTGATCCAAAGCCAATTGAAATAATTGGGAATCTTCCCAATGACTTCAATAGACTTTGGCTCAGGTTCTAAAATGATGGGCCAGATCTTCAGCAGGTGTACACTGGCATAGCTTCAATGGAGCTAAATCAGTTTATACCTGCTGAAGTTCTGAGTCTGAATGTCTTGGACTGAAGTTGATTATTTTAACCAGGACACACAGGATCAAATATTGCTCTCAGTTACATCCATGCAATTCTTTTAAATTCATTGGGAATAAACAGGTGCTAAATGAGGGCAAAAAGTTGATGTTCAAGCTGCTAACATCCCAGCTGCTCCAACATTTATTATAAGTGGTTTAAAATAGGGCTGTCAAGCGATTAAAAAAATTAATCATGATTAATCGCATGATTAATCGTGCTATTAAACAATAATAGAATGCCATTTATTTAAATATTTTGGATGTTTTCTACATTTTCAAATATATTCATTTCAATTACAACACAGACTACAAAGTGTACAGTGCTCACTTTATATTTTTATTACAAATATTCACACTGTAGTAAAACAAAATAAATAGTATTTTTCAATTCACCTCAGACAAATACTGTAGTGCAATCTCTTTTCATTAAAGTTGAACTTAAAAATGTAGAATTATGTATAAAAACACCTGCATTCAAAAATAAAACAATGTAAAACTTTAGAGCTTGCAAGTCCACTCAGTCCTACATCTTGTTCAGCCAGTCGCTCAGACAAACAAGTTAGTTTACATTTGCAGAAGATAATGCTGCCCTCTTCTTATTTACAATGTCACTTGAAAGTGAGAACAGGTGTTCGCATGGCACTGTTGTAGCCGGTACCACAAGATATTTACGTGCCAGATGCATCAAAGATTCATATGTCCCTTGATGCTTCAACCATCATTCCAGAGGACATGCGTCCATGTTGATGACGGGTTCTGCTCGATAACGGTCCAAAGCAGTGCACACTGACGCATGTTCATTTTCATCATCTGAGTCAGATGCCACCAGCAGAAGGCTGATTTTCTTTTTTTCGTGGTTCAGGTTCTGTAATTTCTGCATCAGAGTGTTGCTCTTGTAAGACTTCTCAAAGTAGGCTCCATACCTCATCCATCTCAGATTTTGAAAGGCACTTCAGATTCTTAAACCTTGGATTCAGTTCTGTAGCTATCTTTAGAAATCTCACATTGGTATCTTCATTGTATTTTGTCAAATTTGCAGTGTGAAAAGTGTTCTTAAAACGAACATGTGCTAGGTCATCATCCCAGACTGCTATACCATGAAATATATGGTAGAATTCGGTAAAAACATACAATTCTCCCCCAAGGAGTTCAGTCACAAATTTAATTAACACATTATTTTCTTAACAAGCGTCATCAGCATAGAAGCATGTCGTCTTGAATGATGCCCAAAGCATGAAGAGGCATATGAATCTTTAGCGCATCTGGCACGTAAATATCTTGTGACACCAGCTACAACAGTGCCATATGAACGCCTGTTCTCACTTTCAGGTGACATTGTAATTAAGAAGTGGGCAGCATTATCTCCCATATATGTAAACAAACTTTGTTTTTCTTAGTGATTGGCTGAACAAGAAGTAGGACTGAATGGACTTGTAGGCTCTAAAGTTTTACATTGCTTTATTTTTGAGTGCAGTTATGTAACAAAAAAAAATTTGTAAGTTGCACTTTCATGATAGAGATTGCACTACAGTACTTGTATGAACTGAAAACTACTATTTTTTATTTATCATTTTACAGTGCAAATATTTGTAATAAAAATAATGATATAAAGTGAGCACTGTATACTTTATTCTGTGTTGTAACTAAAATAGACATATGTGAAAATGTAGAAAAACATCAAAATATTTAATAAATTTTAATTTGTATTCTATTGTTTACCAGTGCGATTAATTGCGATTAATTTTTTTGAGTTAATTGTGTGAGTTAACTGTAATTAATCAACAGCCCTAGTTTAAAATGAATGGGAGAAAATTCCTTCAGTTTTCCCCCACGGGTTATAAATATCCTAGGAAGCTAAATATTGCTATAAAGCTCTTACCCAGACAGTTGATGATCCATTCTAGTGTAAGCTAAAACCTTCATTAGTCAATTAAGCTGATCCCTTTCATCTGCCAATTTTGTAATTAATAGACATTCACGTTCAGAAACATTTTTATGTTCATTTTTTAGCTTTTGTGTTTTTTTTAAATGCTAACACCTTGAAACCATTTGCTTGAGAGAGAGAAAATTAATCTCAAGTAGAAGCTGCCAGTCCAGTCAATTATTTGTGCATCCTAAGGTAAAACCAAAAGAAATTATAAATTTAAATTAATGTTTTCTATGTGCAGTGTTGAAATTGATGTCTCAGGCAACAGAATGAACCGTCTGAAAATGCACATCCAAGAAAATGTTTGTCCTGCTTAAATTGTTAATGCTTTTTTCTTCAGAAATTATTGTATTGTAAAATGTAATTGACATTAGTGATTAGTACATCTAATGATCCTGAAGGACAGTTTTTCTAATTGTACTTTTTGTCCTCTATATTTGTTTGCTTTCTTTTTCTAATTGACATCCTTTCCCATCCCCTGGTCCTCTTAGTGTTTCTATTCTATTCTATATAAGTACTTATACCTCAGTTATCAACATACTGCATTAAGTGACATGAATGACATCTGTCACCTGTTTCAGTGTAGTAGCCGTGTTAGTCTGTGTCAGCAAAAAGAAAATAAGAAAGAAATACTTGTGGCACCTTAGAGACTAACAAATTTATTTCAGCATAAGCTTTCGTGGACTACAGTCCGTGTGTTCTGTCATCCTTTCCCCAGGAGACGTGTGTGAAGTGGAGTGTTTTCGTTTGGTAGGATGTTTATTATATAGATGTTGCTCTGTGTTTATATCAGAGAAGGCAAGGTCAAAGAAATATGGCTTGCACTTGGAGTGGAATGTGGTGTGGTTTGTGATGGTCCTTAATGTTTGAGGAGTTTCTGCATTGTATTCAGTTAAATGTTTTGTGATTATACACTGGTGGGTTTTGTCTGGTGTGTTATTTTGGGTTTCTAAATGACTATAGACATGATTCCCTTTTTATAACCATGTAATAATACAAGGTTTAAGTTAATACTGACGTATTCTTTATGCAGTGTTCAACAACATGCATCCTGTATTAGCATGTGGGGTGTAGGAACTGGATGGTTTTATTGTGTAGTGTAGGAGTCTATCTGTTCTAGATGGCACTCTTAATGTTGTTACCAAAATCTGTTTTCTTCACATCCTCTTACTGATGTTATTTTACAATACATCTGCGCAGAGAAACAGGGCTCATTTTAGGTCTGTGTATGAAATGAGGTAATTCAATAACAAGATGTATATGAAAGAAACTTCTAGGGTAGAAGGTCAATAAACATGTTATCTGTGACTTTTAACAACCGTTTATTTTATTTGAAGAAAATAGTAGACATTTTCCCCATCATGAGTAATCATCTATTTCTTTAATGCCCCAATTAAATACATTAGTTAAGCACATACTTACTGTTATGCACATGAGTATTTCCACTGGAGTCAGTGAGACTACTATCATGCTTAAAGTGAGCCATATGCTTAGACACTTTGCTGAATCAGTGTCTTAATCGGCAGTTCAGAGCTCTGAGGCCCTTGAATTAAAAAGAGAAAAATCTTACTCTACTGTATGAAGAGCTTTGCAAGTCACCTTCCTCTCTAATTGTATCATTATTTTTAGATCAGAATCAAAAGTTGTCTATAAAACATAAATATACCTTATTGTTGCCAGCAGGAGGAAAATGGTATTAAAAGCCATGGTACAAAAATCATAAACATAATTAATGATATTATAAATTGCAACTGTCACAGAGGGTAGCTGTTTCCCATACTGCAATCAGGTATTAGATTAAACATCTGTATAGATAATAATATAGCCCTCTATATAATATATACATTTCCAAGAAGCTTGGAATCCATGGCACAAAGAATTAAACAAGTAGGGACAGGTTTCTAAAGGTAGAGGATACAGTGCAGAAATATACACAGCCCCTTTGAAAATCAAAAAATTCCTTTGGCATTAAGGTTTGAACAAGAAAATGGCTTGGGGGTGAAGATGACCCTCCCAGTAAAAGGCTCAAACAAAATAAAAACATACAAAATCAGCATACAACAAAAAGGGTAAGTAGACACAGTAAAATAGGATAATCACTCCATAGCACTACAAAAATAAGTATACAGCACAGTAATTGCCACCTTTCACATATAGTCGATATTTAACATTCATGAGGACCCATCAACATTTTGTAAAGTGAGTTAAGGAAACATCTGGTAGTTAAAGAAGCATCTGCTAAGTGTCTAACCAAATAAGCATTTTGCAGTCTCATCACAGAAGACATGATTATAAGCAAGGTGACTCATTATCTTGCTTGAAGACTGAACATACTTAACCTAGCAGGAAATGGAGATGATCAATTGAGATGAGATCTCTGGGACAAACTCATGGAAATGCAAAAATGGTTTTTTTTCTTGATAGATTGGATATTTTGTGGAGAATGAAATAGCAAGCTTTGGTAATTGCATGCATGTGGAAGGAGAAGCAGAGGAAGGAATCAAAAATGGACACCTAGTCTATTAGTGGAAGTAGGAAGGGGAAAAAGTTTGGAAGGCAAAATAGGAAGTTCAGTTTTATTGTTGTTATATTTGAGCTGCCAGCAAGCCATATAGAAAAATATGGAGAAATATCCAGATATGCTTAGCCTGCAGAGAATTTTGTAAGTCATCAGCATAGATATTATTAAAACCTGATGGTCCTATTTCCATGAACATAGAAAAGATTAATTCAGTTATGGCAATTCTTAGATACACAATTAATCTCTTTATAAAGCACTTTGCCATAGACATTTACACAGGACACTTTCAGTTATAGTAATAAATCTTCCCCTGGTTCCATCCTTCAACTATCCAGAACGTATGAAAACTTTCCTAGAACTTTAATTTACATGTATGTTTTTAGACATTTAGATCTAGACCCTCAATGGTATTTAGATGCTTAACATCCATTTATTTCGATGGGAGTTAGGCTCCTAAATGCCTTTGAAGATTTGGGCCTTTGTAACCATTCCTGACTCCTTACTGCATTGCTATCTCAGCAAATGGAACAGTATTGCACATACAGCGGAAACGGGGAATACTACTGGAATGTCAATAAACAGTTTTAGTCATATCAAATGAAAAGTATCAGGTGTCACAAGAGAAAGAAAAGCTGGAGTCTTATGCCCAAGTAAGTGTTATGCCCAAGTAAGTATTGTGCACTATATCCGAATTGGCAAGAAAGCACAAACTCATTGTTTCACTTTGTCTGAGTGGAATCACAGCTAAAGGAATCAAATCTAAAAAGTAACTATTATTTTGTTCACAGAAGGCCACATTCTGGAGGATGTAAACAAGTGCATCCTTGCACTGAGAGAGCAGGATGCTTATGATTTAGATCGTGCAGCCGGTGCCATCCGAGGGCGTGCTGCAAGGGTGGCTCATATTGTCTCTGGTGAAATGGATAGTTACGAGCCTGGGGTTTACACTGGAGGAGTGATGAAAAATGTTCAGTATCTGACAAATACTGGTAAGTCTGGCTTTGAAACCAATTTAATTCCTCTTCTGTTATATGCTGTTTGTGCTACTGATTTAAAATAGAATAACTCCATGATCTAATGAGTTAACACCAACTTTGTCTTGGGTTCTGTTATCTCCTCTCAACAAACACAGTATCTTTTTGTGATTACAGCATACAATGTTAAAAATTGAATCTTTGTAAAATTTTGTTAGCCTATCAGAAATCCTTTTCAGCATTATTTATATAAATCCAGGTGACACCATCTAGCCAGCTTGTGACTAGTGAAGCAACAATGTTTAGCAGTGTTCTGATAGCCACCTCATATTTCTTAACCATAGTCATGACAAAGTCATTGATATCCCAGGTTTGCTTTTATAATGTGTGTGCAGTATAAATGAAGCCCTTAGTGTTAGCAACAAGTATATTTTTAGTTCTTAGCAATATGAGCTCCAAGTGTAGCAGGAGCACCTTTTAGGTATAGGAAAGTTGAAAGTTTTTTAAAAAGAGAAGAACAATCCCTTTTGTGATCACATGTTGTATCTATGGTAATATGAAATGAAAAGAGACTATTAACTATGGTTAAATATCCACCTTTCCTTTGCTATGCAAAGTCTGATCCCTGTGCAGCCAGTGGAGAGAATATATTATTAATTCCTTTATATATGGTCCTCGGCTGGGTCTGTCAAAGAATAGAAGATGAAGCCACCGTATTGATAAAAGGATTTAAATTGCTTTGTTGTACAACACTTTCTACAGTATCTACTTTAAAGGCTGATTTAAGATTGATGAAAAACAAATGTACAAAGTATTTTACCATACATGGTACCTTTGAGGCTTACAAAATTCCATAATTTGTCCGGCCATGCTGGAAGAAAGGCAGGGGGCAATGGATGTGGTTTAATTAGGCTGCAGCTTTATTCACCCCAAATATCTGGGTGTACCTGGCAATATATTGTACAGTGCAAGTCATCATTATTTCCTTAACTATTCCCACCTGTTTGGGGAGCTGCTGCCAGCCCTCTTCCTTTCCAACCTGGGCCTATTTCTGGGACTCTGCCGCCCAACACCATGTATAAGGGTTAAGGGGACTGAAAAGGAAGTGGATAGGGGTTGGCTGCACACTGTCTCAGATATTAGGAGCCCTGAACCCCCTTCCCCAGCTTCCTTAATAAATGCTTTCCTCTAAATCCACTCTTAATCCATTTTATCTGATCACCATATCCCTTGTCTAATGAGTACCTGCACTGAAAGTCTGCTACATGTTTTATATTACTGAGTCATTACATTTTAACTTAACCTCTCTGCCCATCCCACCAGGTCTCTGACCCACTATGGGGAAGGTGAAAGAACCTACACTGCCTCAGCCAATCTGGCAGCAAGGGAAAAATTCCTTACCAGCCTCCAGGGGAAAAGGGCAACTAGCTTAATGCCCACAGCAGATCATAAAGAAGCCCAGTTCTACTCTGATTCCATGGATGGGAAGAGGAGTATTGACAGCCTGATCCCAGTGCGATAGGGCTTCTCTGGAATTGCCTGGGATATAAATATCTTACCAAAGTCACCGGGAAGGGCAGTGGCCCCCACAACCTGGTCCAGTAACTTCCTGTTCCTCCTTGCCCCGCCCAAGTAAATCTTGCCCCTCTGCCATCAATTGCAGAGACAACCCTTACAGGGTAACAGTATTTTTTCTCCCAATCAGCCAGACAAAGGGTCCGTCCATCACATGCAGTTGTGGTGAGCAAAGTTTCATAAGTCTGGAGAGGAAAGTAAATTGAATGTTCAGCCTTTCTTCCTTCCCCCTATTTCTACCATCACTTCATTGGGACACTGTAAGTCTGTTGGATGTAAACTGGATCCTTAATATCTAACTTTTAAGCTGAAAAGCCTTTGTCTTCTATAAAAGATACCAAATCAAAAGGAACTCCCAAGACTTGTGTGTTCTTTGATTAGTTTTGATTTCAAGAGCCGACCTCTTACCAAATTGACCTTATCCAGTTTTCTGGTGAGTGCAGACTGCTTTAGAATATAGCCTTTAATTATATAAATGTTGCTGTCTAAAGCCTACATCTATCAGCAGAGTTTCCTAAACAAGTCTTCAATGTGTTAAGCTTAACTGACATTCACTTAGCGTACATTCAAGAAAAAAGGGGCATTTTGTATGAGCTCATTCTTAGAGTCAATCAGCTCAAATAGGTCCAAGCTGGAGCTGCATACATTGGGAACAGGAGCAGACTGAGGTCCCAAGAAGTTGCAAAAAGTGGGCATGATGATGGATAGAGCTTGAAATAAATGTAGCCTTTGTTTTCCCTCTGACATTTTCTAGAGAGAGCCTGAGAAATTGTAGAGTAACACTTTTCTCATTACCTCTTAAATGAAACAACAAAGACAAATAACCAAAGAAACAAGCTATAGAGAAGCACAGCCATCTGTTCTCTGGTACAATATCAGCCCTTCCTCCTTGCGGATGGGTAGTGTTTAAACACTGTGGGAACTGACACTGATTTCTGTTCTGTTGCACTGCAGTGACAGTGTATATCCCTAAATTGGTGTACCTAAGACAGACAGGAAGAAATACAGCCTTTTTTGTTGGAAAATGTGGTTTGTGTCAAGGCACATTGGGCACAATGTCATGAGTTTGAATTTCTTTGTAATATATTGAACATCAGAATCCAATATCCTTAAATTATTCAGTAAGAGTGAAAAGAAGGAACATACATTTTTCATTGTTATCATTATTTGTACATTCTTCAGTGAATAAATATGAAATCCTGAGAGGTTACACTGCTCTACAGCCAAAATGCTTCTGAAATAAATGTAGTCAAACTTTACTAATTCTGGGTCACTGAGAACAAAAATGATGCTTAAAATTGTTGATTGGCTCTAGTTTTCAAGAGATGCTATTGGGTCAGTATATATGACCCTTGACTTGGGAATGGCGGAGGATAAGTGAGTTATAAAGGGAAGGGATCTCAATTTAAACCAGAAATGACTAAAATACATCTTTGACTGGATCTATGAATAAATCTATGACTGGGTTTGGACAGTACTTGCTTTTTAGGCAAAACAATGAATGATGCAATCTGAAGCTGGTATTGCATCATACATGATATGAATTGCATCATGTTATTCCTAGAAGTCATGGATGATGCAATCATAACGAATCTGACATCACTCTGCTGAACAAATTGCCCTATATCAGCTCTAGAAATCATACAGTGTCGTGCTCTCTTATTTGTCAGTGTTTGATTTTGCAAAGGGACACATTTCTGTTTAGCCAAAGTGAGCAGAGATGCCTCATACTTGTGTGAACAGTGCAGATAACTTCTGCTATGTTTGTGGTGAAGTGACTTTTGCATCACAAAAGCGCAGTATAACCACTATGGTTAGGAAAGCCTATCACCTTTCTTTTGGCTGCAAAATTGGAGATCAGGACAAGAGGTGGGCCCCACACGTATGCTGCAACACTTGTGCAACAAATCTTCGCCAGTGGTTGAACAGGAAAAGGAAATCTATGCCTTTTGCAGTGCCAATGATTTGGAGAGAGCCAACAGATCATACCAGCAATTGTTACTTCTGCATGGTGCCTCCAGTTGGGAAAGGTGTGTCAAAGAAGAAAAAGTGGACTGTACATTATCCAAACATTCCATCAGCTATACGCCCCGTACCCCATGGAGAAGGACTGCCGGTTCCTAATGCACCAGAATCATTCTCACTTGAGTCAGACGAGGAAGAGGATGAAACTTCTGGTCCTGAACCATCAATGTCACAGGACCCACATTTTCTCCCATCCTCCTCCTCTGAACCACACCTCATAACACAAGGTGAACTGAATGACCTTGTCAGGGGTTTGGAACTACCCAAGAGTAAGGCAGAGCTTTTGGGCTCCAGACTACAGCAGTGGAATCTCCTGGCAGGTGATGTTAGGGTTTCCATGTGCCGTGACCGTCAAAAGGATCTTGTCCTATTCTTCTTCATGGAAGGTGATCTTGTAGCCTGCAACAACAGAGATGGTGTGATGGCAGCCCTTAACATCGTTCACGATCCAGATGAGTGGAGACTGTTCATTGATTCATCGAAGATGAGTCTTAAAGCTGTTTTACTGCATAATGGCAATGTTTTGCCATCAATTCCAGTTGGTCATGCAGTCCATATGAAGGAAACCTATGACAACGTGAAACAACTTTTGAGGTGCATAAACTATGACCAACATCCGTGGCAGCTTTGTGGCGATTTGAAGGTTGTTGCTCTCTTGCTTGGTCTGCAGACTGGATACACAAAGTACTGCTGTTTTCTCTCTGAATGGGATAGTCTTGCAAGAGATTCCCACTACATCAAGAAAGATTGGCCACTCCGACAGTCATTGGAGCCTGGGAGGAAAAGTGTTCAGCATCCACCACTTGTTGAATCAAGGAAGATTTTGTTACCACCCTTACACATCAAGCTGGGTCTGATGAAGACCTTTGTCAAGGCCATTGACAAAACACAAGCAGCTTTCAAGTACCTCCGTGGAAAATTTCCAAGGTTAAGTGAAGCTAAGATAAAGGAAGGTGTCTTTGTTGGTCCTGAGATTCGTGAACTTCTTCGAGATGATGCATTTGACCATGCACTGCGTGGCAAGGGAAAAAAGGCATGGAAAGCCTTCCAGTTAGTGGCAATAAATTTTCTCGGAAACAACAAGGCAGACAACTACAGGTTGTTGGTGGAAAACCTCCTCAAGGCATACAAAAGCCTTGGTTGCAACATGTCACTAAAGATACATTTTTTGAACTCTCATCTAGATTTTTTTTCCACCGAACTACGGAGCAGTGAGCAATGAGCACGGCGAGCGATTTCACCAGGACATTGCAACAATGGAGAAACGCTATCAGGGCAAATGGAGCCCATCAATGCTTGCAGACTATTGCTGGACAGTGACAAGAGATGCTCCATTTAATGAATACAAGAGACAAGCCAAGAAGCGCCGAGTAGACACTGAATAGGACTAAACTATGTACATAATAGTTTTTGCCTTTTGTTTCATAATAAATTTTATTTATATAACCCCTTTGCTGATTTTTAAAGTGTTGCATAAACAGGACAGGTGAAATAGTATCATGTAAAGCAACCATAAACACATGAAAAGACCTAGGTTTGCAATTTATAATTAAAACTCTACTATCTACACAATGTACATAGACATAAAATGTAAAAACTTAAATATCTTAGAAACAGTAGCCAATCAGTTGTTTTAATTGTCATATTTGAATTCAGCACATCAAAATACATACTAAATAGCACATTTTATCTCTGAAGCAGACGACTTCTCAAAAATTGTAGACCAGTGTTATTTTCTCACTTTGACTTCAATGGAAATTGCAGGTGCTCAAAATCACTCAGAATTTGCCCCAATAAGCACTGTTTTGGGGGGTCCTTCAAGCAAAAACCAGCCAATAACCAGGTGGGTTTTTACTAAGAGTTATTTGTATTTATGCTGCTATTGGCTCCTAATTTAGTTTGCATAAATTACCCAGGGCAATGTAATGATCTCTCTGCTTCCTCTATATCTAGTGCAAATGAAGCATGTTTCCGATGGCAGATCACTGTTAGGCCAATCTTTCGCCTGTTGTTAATACTGTCTGAATAACTATGAATAATCAGACTCCAGGGTAAGGCGAACAGAAATATTTATTACTTTATGCTAACATACCAGGTGTACAAAAACTAAGCAGGAACACTATTTACAGTGTTAGCCAAGGAAACACATTGGTATGTAGGACAATACACAAATTATTGTTATGAGAGTAGATATGCTATTTCACAGTAAAATTAATGAGCTCATTTGAATCCACGGAACTCATTTAAAACCTCTTTGAGTAGATCTATAGGAAGCCTTATAAAATACTAGCAATCCACTTTCTCTTTCAATTTTGTTCTACTGGCTGGAAATCTGGGAGAACATTCCCCCGCTGTAGCCCTTGGAAGAATTTAGCAACCAGGGAGTCCAATATCCTTCTGTTAAAGGCTGTCCAGGATTCTTTACATTCAATCCTATCACCACCCTTTCTGAATTGGTGGCAGCACATCCTATCTGAGCAATGTCCAAACTCAACCAATGTCAACTATAAGTTGCAAAGAACTCAAAAGATACTTTGGAATCTACATCTAACTGTTACCCATGTAATCCTTGAATATCCCAAGGCACCAAGGAGACATTTCAAGACAAACACCATTATCCTTTCACAGCTATATTATAACCAACACAGATAAAATAGATGCATTTACTTACACAGAAGTTGGAAGATGAATAGGAAAGGAATTTAGGCAGTTGAATTCTGACCTGGAGAATTGGATTCTATCCCTGCATGTGCCACAGAGTGCCTATGTAATGCTAGACAAGTCACTTGAAACCAACTTTCCACAGGTGCACATTAATTGTGTGTTCTGCATTTGCAGAGGAAACCTTATTTCTGGCATTACCTAACTTTGACTGCTTTGATGTTCAACCTTAATGTGTTTTAACATCGATTTTGTGTGTGAAATATATTTGGAGAAAGTGAGATTTTGGAACTAGGCTGTGTTTTTTAATACTTTTACAGTCTCATCAATACTGATAGCTATCTGGAATTCCTCATTACTGGTAATAACATTGATGAAATGGGCAAATTCTTCACAATTTGAACAGAAGGTAAACACTGCTGCATAAAATAAAAATGAATAATATAGCAGTGTGGACTAATGCATAATATAGTAGTGTAGTACTTACTTGATATAGGATATGCCCCTTTTAGAAGTAGAAGAGCAACCCTATACTGTACAGTATTTTAAAATGCAATATAATCAGTTGTTCAAAGTCCAGTGTTTAATTGTACTGCCTGTCAGAATTTTCAGCAGTTAAAATTAAGTGGACAATTTATACTATGAAATATCTACACTGATACAGTAAAAGAAGAAAAGCCTACATTTATTATAAACATTACCTACAGTAAACCTATAGGGTGGCATTTGCCCTTTAAGGACCAGAGGCCTGGGATCAGCCAGCTCTGTTTATAAAACACTTACAGCTGAGAGGGGGGCAGTGTTCCTCATAAAGAGCTGCAGGAGAGGGGCTTAAGGAAGGAACACTCTCCTGCAGTACTCTCTGGTGCAGGAAGAAAGGCCCTCACGGGAGCAGCTCTGTGGCCACTATTCTGTATGAGGGGCAGGGAACTGGGAGGGAACTCAGGCTGAAGAAAGCCAAGAGCCTGCAGTGTGACAAAAGGAGATGTTTTCTGCCAGTCTCTGAGAGTGCTGGGGTAAAGGAAGGCCCTAGGGAGGACCCAGTGGCCAGCGTCCTGTACAAGGGACAGAGAACTGAGAAAGAACCCAAGAGGCATGCAAGACATTTATTAAGCCCAGATGGGTAGTTATTCTTATGATGGAGAGTAAGTAATCTCTCCACAGATAGAGTTGCAACTAGCTAGCTTTGTACATATTGTGATACAGCATGGCCAGAAGGCAGCAGGAGAGTGATCTAGGATGAGGAGAAGCCTTATTCCCTGTAGATTAATTAAAAGCACCTGAAACCAATTAGAGCACCTGAAGCCAGTCACCTGATAAAATCCCCCTGCTTCAATCAGCCAGAGGAGGAGCTGGAGCAGCGTGAGGAGGAGCTGGAGCAGAGTGGTTTGGTGGTGGAGCAGAGAGCAGTTTGGAGGAGTGAAGCAGAGTGGATTGGTGGTGGAACAAAGAGCAGTTTGAAGGCAAGTGGAGGAGAGTTTTGAGAAGTGCTGCAGTGGGCTAAGAAGACCAAGATCCTAGGTAAAGGGACACCTGGCTTGTGCAGAGGGAAGGCAGGAAGCCCCACAAGCTGAAGGTCAGGAGAGGGAAGTAGCCCAGGGGAAAGAATCACTGGTACAAGTGGTTCACCTACTATCATAGGGCCCCTGGGCTGGGACCCGGAGTAGAGGGCGGGCCTGGGTCCCTCCCTCTCCACTCCCCTTCCCGGGGATACTAGTAGGATAGCTGTTACCCCAGTTCAGGGGCAAGAAATGGCACCCTGAAACCCCCCCCACAAGAAGAGAAAGTGTGGGACCCATCATAGTAGTGCCGGCAATTTGCCACAATATCTATTTTAACCCTCCCCCCCAAAACAGTTTTTGGCTTTTAAAATATTTTGGTCTGAAAAGTGGTAGCTTTGCCCCAGATGCAAAGAAGAATGTTTCTGCAATGTGTGAAAAAATGACAGAGTTCTTTCCATTCCACATAATCAAAAATGCGTCTGATTTAAAATGGACTTTTGTCTAATATTTGTTTAGCTTCCTGTAAACCAACCTATCAAATTCTATACAAGGAATATCATTCTCTTTTACAATCTGTAGGTTATCTTTAACATTATTTCATTAGAATAATTTTATGGAATTACAGTTAAATTTTATAGAACTCTACTGGATTAATCACTATTGATTTATATGGGGCTTTTCCATAAGAGTACAATAAATGTACTAAATAAGATGGCAGACAGTTACAAAATGAAATTACACAGTTCTACACCACTCACATATTGTAATCCTATTGCACAGAGAGTTATGGCTTCACTAGGTATGTTTATACTGCAGCTAAGAGGTGTGATTCCTAGCACGAGTAGACAGATATGCCCTGGCTCTGCTCAAGCGAGCACGCTAAAAATAGCATTGTGGACATTATAGCAATGGCAGTAGCTCAGGCAAGCCACCTGAGTCCTAGCCTGCCCAACCCCCTGGGTGGCTAAGACACACCTTTATTCATGCAGTAAACTATTACTTTTAAATGTGACTTGATGTTAAAGGTCATTTGCTGATGAAGTATTTACTATTGTTAGCGGGGCACTAGCAGTATTTAGACACCATGTTTTTTTATTTAAACACGTCTTTAAAGCAGCCAGTTTTGAGTCAGAGATCTTAGCAGCTATTCAGTCCTGGACTGAAGAAAGGTTGCTGGTCATATATAATCCCTCTTTCCCCTGGATGAGGGAGCCAAACAGGATTAGAAGTCTCTTCTAGAAGAAGGGCACAAGTGATCCATTATTCATTTGTTTGTGAGGGTTTTTTTAATGCAATGGTCTTTTTGACTTGGTAAGGGACTGTGAAGCAGGTCTGGGGCAAGGAAAAGCCCTGCTATTCAAAAAAGGACTTTAAAACAGACTACTCTGGGAATGGTCTGTGAAACTACAGAATTTGAGGACTTGAATGGAGACCCTCTAGGGCTGGGCCATGCTGACTTCAGAGAGACTGGGAAGGGTAACCCTGGACAATGAGGGTTGTTGGTTTTTTTTTTATTTTAAGAACTTCATGGGAGGAGCACTTTGTTAGGTTTGCCCTGGCACTGTCCCAAAGGGCATATTTAATTGAAAAAGTGTCCATCTCTTCCACTACAGAAACAAGATGGGCAGGAATGATGTCCCTAGCCTATGTTTGCCAGAAGCTGGGAATGAGCGACAGGGGATGGATCACTTGATGATTACCTATTCTGTTCATTCCTTCTGGGGCACCTGGCACTGGCCACTGTTGGAACACAGGATACTGGGCTAGATGGACCTTTGGTCTGACCCACTAGGGCCATTCTTATGTTCTTAAGATATGTTTTTATTATAGGCTCCATATTTTCATTGGATAATTAAAAACTTTTAAAATGTAGATTCACACTCCATTTAGATTCACACTCCATTATAAGTGACCGTATACAGTTTTACAAAAGTAAAAACACCTATTTTTGTCCAATTCTTAAAACAATTCAAAATCCACAGAGCTTCTTGTAACATCTTTAGTGTGCTTGTTTACTTTTTAAACAATATTTAGTGCTAAGAGTTTTGGGTTTTTTATAAAGACGTGCAAATACCTCTCTGGGGCAATGCAAGTGTCCAAAGTGCTGGTGGAGAGAGCTTATCTGAAATACAAAAGTACAAAAACATAGCACAAAGGAGCTGAAGCACTGCACTGCACCCTGTACAATCAATCTGTCTGATTTAATGTGATACATTAAGGTAGATGCAGGGATAAACGTTTTAGGCCTTTGGTACTGTATCCATTTTTCAGTGGAATTGTTTGTTATAAAGTTTGCTCTTAAGGCTATGTTTATTTTTCCAAGAGCCCATTCACAGGACTCACAGCAGTGGTCCAAACGACTTCTAAACAGCAACATACCCGTTCTTGTGTTTACTTGTATTCTGCTTTTGTTGCCCTCTCATATTAATCTTTGCTGGCAATTATTTCCATGGAAGCATTTGTGCCTAGGAAAGCCTACAGAGATTCTGCTCTTGATAGTTTGCGGAGAGAGGCCATTTTTATTCGATATTACAAATCTTCATCCATTGTATGTGAGTTATTTTCTTTCCTGTCCACCTTTAGCATTCTTGAGACTTCACTTAGGCCTGGTACATCAAGACCTTTGAGAAACACAGCATTTTTTCTGTACCAAGGGTTAGACATGCTATTACTGTGGCCAGGCTTTGTAAATTCTGATCCACATTAAAAAGGCTATCCTGGAACTTTTTTCAGCCTTCTATTCTGGCTGCAGAAAAGTGAAAGTAACTAAATCTAACTGACAATTACTTTCATGTCTATTGGCAGTCAGTCACCATTTGAAGTGTGTTGTGCACAGTGTGTACAGCACAATCAGCACCCCTTACATTTAATCACCACCACTGTTTCTCCTGCCTCTTGTAGAGACGTTTCCTTCAGTGAAGGAGCTCCTTCCTAGGAACAAAGCTGGGCTTAGCATGCCACTAATATAATCACTTCATAGGAGGTTGAAGATTTTTGGGGTAGGATTTGAAAGGTTTGGATTGTTGGATTGTTATTTACTGGTGGGTGGATGTTTGAGGCAGACAAAGATTTTATTATATGGTATTTTGACTGTAAAAATATATTTACTGTAAATGCACTGGGGCCAATTGGCCAAGTATTTACTGCAAATTAGAATTAAAAAAAATATTCATGACTTTTTACTTAAAAATCTATGGGAAGAGCGGACTGAGCAGAATGATTACAGGTCTTGGACTATTCACCTACCATTTTGTGGTCCTTCCTGAGAGATGGGGCCAATAACTGTGTATATGCAAATTACATGTAGACTAAAGGTCCATGGGATTAGATTAGCAGGGGAAACCCCTGTAGCTCTCAACCCATCATTCTAAAGGATCCAGATCTGGTCTTTAACTGGCAACTTTTTCAGGGGATGGCGACAATAGTTTCTTTCCTCTCCAGACGCACCTGTCAGAATCATATGTGCATTAGTCTAGTTTTAGTTTTCAGTGAGTTTTGTAAAGAAGCTCTGCTAGGATGCTAGCTGTTCTAGAGACAGTTATAGATAGATTGGTTTGGATAAAATAAAAACACCTCATTCTCCAGCTGTCGACTGGGCCAAATTTGTTTGAAGGTTTCAGAAAATTGGAGAAACCCCCATCTCTGCCAAGAGATGCTTTCTCCACTAACCTTTACTTTAACCCTGACTGTACCCTGCCTAGATCTGGGAAGTTTTGCACAGCACTTGGAAACAGAAACAATGACTTCCCACCACCACCTTTTTCACAAACCTGGTGAAAAAAATCAATATTCACTTCATGTGCATCAATGTTCACTGTGCCGAAGATGATAACTGCAAGTCTGGACATAGCAGCACCCCCTTTGTGGTATCTGTGTTAGTACTGATTTTGTTCACTTTACACCTGACTCTCCTGAAAGGAGAAATATTTTGAGTGATGACAAAATGTTTTGGTTTTGCAAAAATGGGATGGAGAAGCACTATAAATAGAAAGTGTGATACAGTTAAGAATAACTTGGATAAAGTAGGAATAAGAGAAAATAAATGCCCTACAGTGTGTAACAGAATATAGACAAATATACAGACACTAGAATAAAAAGTAAATAAAAGTGAGAATAAGAGCTGTGGTTCACAATACTAGTAAGAAAGGGATCTGGACATAGTAAAATTCTCAAATCTTTGGCACAGAGCTGAATAGCAGTAATAAAATCAAAGAAAACACTGATATATAACCTGGGGTCTAAAATAGAAGACAGAGGAAATTATTTTTGTTCTGTATACAGGATGAGTGAAAACACATTTGGAAATCTGTACACTCTCCTGCTCACCTCATTTTGGAAAGGATATTATAGAAATAGTATGTATCAAAAGGCAGCTGACATCACACATCCACTAAAGGATCTTTAAGCTTTCAAAAAGCTTAGACACACTACTCTATGGAAGAGAGTAGATTAGAAAAGACCTCACCAGTGAATATAAAATTCTGAAGGGAGTTAAAAAGATGCAGATGATGGCAAACCTTCTGCAACAAGGCTAATTAAACTAGTGCCAAACCCAAGGACACAGGAGCCCAAGTATTAGGGCAAGAGCTTATTCATTCAAAATGTTAACAGTTTTCAACACAATAGATTAGAAAGTGTTAATGACCTAACCCCTTCTGTGGCAGAGCTGGAGAAAATGAACAGTTGCTTCATTCATTCCTCTCAAACAGGACCTAGAGAATTATGATGAGAAACCTACCCTCACTCACAGAGTCTCTCTATCCTGTTTCCCCCTCTCTTCTGTAATCTATGAGAGCGCTTAGTATGGTTGAGATGCCACAATACACTGATGACATCTAGCTTTATATCTACTTTCAAAGTGATGCAGCAAGCACCCTCACAAAGATTTCACAAAAGGCAGACCAGAGAGATGGTGGTGGGGAGTGGGAAATGTTTCAAGGTGGTCTGCCCCTCATTCATCACAGTGGTTTGAAGCTCTAGGGTTCTGCTTCTGTCATAAGTAATCCTGGAGGACCATGTAGTGACAGTGGCAAGAAATGCCTTCCATGTTCAGCTTGCTAGGAGTCGTCTCCCCTCTCAGTTGAGGATAATCTCAGTGATCCATAGTTCTTTCACATCCCTACAGCATTTTTGCAGCAACACACAGACTCCCGATTGTGCAGGACAAGCCTGGCTCTTTAGCAAGATGAGCCGCTCTGAGCACATCATTCCAATGCTTTCTGCCTTCCATTAGCTCCAAGTAATGTCCAGTGCCAATTCAAGGCTTTGGTCTCAGTCTTAGGGATATCTAAGAGTTTGTTTCCCCACCAAAACATTTGTGCTTCCTTGGGGCAATGCAGTTAACAGGATGAGGCCTTTAAGGATTGGCAATAAGGTTGCTGAAGGAGTTTGATAGTGAAAAATGCTAACAGGTGATTAGAGTGAGACAAAGTTTGACCTTCATTAGAACTTGCTTTAAGATCCACCTATCTGCTAAAACTTGCCCACCATAACTTTAGGCAAGATGACCAATAAACTAACCAAATAAAACTGAAGCAGTTTCCAAGAATCTTGGAAGAGCATAATCCACTTCTTTAGTCTTTAGATTATCAGCTTGCAGATCTAATTTTCTTTTTTCCATGCTTGGATGCTTCAGCAATGGATGTTACAGAAATTCTGAAGATATGTTGATTATGGCTGGACTCAAAGAGAATAAAAATTTAACTAAAAGTCCTACGGAAATTATAACTCAACAATGGGGTACTGTAGATTTTCTGGGTCTCCTCCACTGTAAAATGTCTGATTTACAGAAAGTCCTTATATCATTGTAATTCTACTTTGTAATGTTAATTAACCAAGAGAACAATGGATAGCTCATTTTATTGTCCTTGATAGGTTGAACTGTGATGGGCACTCTGCTCTCACTGCCAGGATCTCTGAAGTCAGCAGGGAGCCACTTCCATTCCTGCCCTACTTTTAGGCAGGGCAGATCAGAGTCAACCCTAAAGGGAAGGGACAGTTCTCCACAAACCTTCACAGCTCCTTGATTACTACCTTACTCTACCCTTTTCTTTCTGAACTTCATCTGGTAATTTTTCAAAAAGGTCTGCTCTGCTACTTATGCCTGCTTAGCATTACTTAACTGATCTATTTGCAGACCTCTCATTGTAACCATTTAGTACTTGCTCATTGACCTTGGTCTCTAAAAGTAGAAAGTATTTGTTTTATCTTGTGAGCTTATCAGTTCTAACAACTATACAGAAATTAAAAAACAAATAAAAATCCATCAACAAATATTGTAAAGCCCATACTCGGTGGTAAACTTGACCTACATTCTACAGAAGCATAGAAACATAGACATATAGGACTGAAAGGGACCTTGAGAGGTCATTTAATCCATCCCCCTGCACCAAGGCAGGACCAAGTATACCTAGACCATCCCTGACTGATGTTTTGTCCAACCTATTCTTAGAAACCTTCAAGGATGGGGATTTCACAATGTCCCTTGGAAGCCTATTCCAGAACTAAATTACCTTTATAGTTAGTAAGTTTTCCCTAATATCTCACCTAAATCTCCCCTGCTGCAGAGTAAGCCCATTAGTTCTTGTCCTACCTTCAGCAGACATGGAGAACAATTGATCACCATCTTCTTTATAACAGGAAGGTCCCCTGGTTTCTTTAGCACTCTGCCCCCAGCCCAGCAAAGCAACCAAGCACATGCTTAATTTTGAGCAAATTAATAGCTCTCCACTGACTTCAAATGTTAGCTTCCTTGCTTTGTAAACACCATTAATATATAGTGCTGCTCGTCCACCTCTTCCTTCTGTTCTCCCTCTTTCCTCTGTAGTTTGTCCATCTATATTGACATTTCAGTTATGAGAAGTTTCTGTTATGTCCATTAGCTCTCAATCTTCATAATGTAGCACTTGATTGAAAGCCTGTGGAAGTCAATGGAATGACTTTACTGTGCTGTGTCCTTAAGGAGACTTCTAGTTCCCTTTACTTAATAAATATTACAAGGTACAGCAATGAACTTTGGGAGATAACAATATACAGCAACACAGATGGTGTAGAAAATGTACAGAATTGACAAGTAGATCTTATGTTTAGTGTTACTTGAATCATCTTAAGTTTATACGCAATATTTGCTGGTGCCATTCTGAAGAGATCTTTTTTGCAGCTGATGGTGATGCGTTTTCACTGGTATTTAAGTACAATTAAGAACTTCAGTGTTTTATTTTGTGTATCACCTTGTATTTTTTCTCCTGCATACCTTTAAATGTCAACAGTCTACCACGAAACATACCTTTCCTTGATGAAATTGTTATTTCAGTTATTGCAAGTTATTTACTGTAATGGACAAGGCACTAAAAAACTAGAATGACCTTTTTTCCTAATTTAGGTTTTACCAGAGACCATTCTGTCTTTGTTTTTGCCATTTGTACCATATATCTCATGAAAACAAAGCATCTAATGTTTTCAAAATTAAAGTTATTGCTGAAGTTTTCCAAGCTTGGGTGGAATCTGTCTTCTGTGGGCTAAATGCAAGCTGGGAACTCTGGGCAAGAGCATCCCTTCCACTATTTCACTTAATTTCGGATTTTAAAAGAATCCAGCACCTATAATCAGGACCAGATTTTCAGAATGGCTCAATTTCCATGTAGGTACCAAAATAAGTGGACAGATTTTCCAAAGAGCTCAACATATTGGGAGAAAATCTGTCTGTTAGCATCACAATGGGAGCTGCTGGGTACTGAGCACTTTTGAAAATCTGGCCCAATTGTAGGTGCCGAGAATTTGGAAATGTGACCCTGAGTTCCTTTGAAAATCTGGCCCCATGATGCTAAAATAGACAGATGCTATGTAGGCACAACTCCCCCTGCCCGTCTAAAATGGAGGAATGCCACATCTATGGCACCATCTCTGCCCCCCTTGCTACCTAATAAATGACTTCCTCTGGGGCTTCACATGGAAGTTGCTTTGCTGGGTTTTGGGGGTGAAGATAAAAGAGTACAGTAGTTGCTAGACAACATTACCATTCTCTGTTCATCCAGTGGATATTCTAGCTGGCATAAATGCTGCTTTTGGTATTTACTCCTGCTGAGTCCTCACCAGATCTGTTACTCAGGCTCAGGGGGAACTGGTCACTGGCATTACAGCTCCTGCAGATTCTAAGGGGGTCTCTCATAGTTAGATTTCCAGTCTCCATAAGAGCTGAGAGACCTCGACTTAGCTCCAAGTGAGCAAAAACATGTTAGGGGACTCTTTTTAGGGCACTGCAAGATGAACTGTATGTTCTGCTCTCTTCCCATATGAACATTTCTGTGCAAGCGGGTGATGTGGCCCTTTATGAGAAGAGGCATATTTATGGGACTGAAAGGGTCATTTAAACTTTGTGCTCACTTATAGCCATCTCCTGTGAGTTTTTCCTATTCCCAACATTTCCTCCAAAGTTTCACTCAGCCTAAACTGTGTGTTTTGGGACTGAAGGCATATGAAACTGCTGAATCTACTATGGTCCCTACCTGAAACAAGAAATCCCTTCCTGGCCCTGTAAAGAGGGAGAGAATTAGTCTGAAATTCAGCCTACTTTTACCTAAAACGATCACAAACATCTTCACAAACTTGGGCATATCCAAGGTCCAGAAGTATGCCTGAGAACAGGTAAATTTCACCTGGGTTCATTGCAAAAATGTTCATAGTTATAGCACCAACATATTTGTAACAGGACATGTACAACAAGTGTGCATCCTGGAACATCACTGTTTACACAAAACCATGAATATTTCTAATGACAGCTTCTAACTATAATAGAAATAAAACCAAAGTATTTTTGGAAAGGATTTGATTAATTATGAATGCAAATTATAGCTGTCAATTTACCATTAAATCTACCAACCTAATTACCCGAGCATTTATTTGCAAGGTGTTGCCTTCCAATGTTCACTGATTATATGCATTATTCCAAATATTTTTCTCCTCTATGCCTATTGGACCTTAAAACTATGCTTATAAATCACTGTAAGCAGAGTCAGGATGAGCTCCACCCTGACATCTGGTGGTGAGTCATGGCAAAGCACTCCAGGGGCTGATCCAATTTGCATAGGCACACCCACCCTGCCTGGTACGAACCATAGTGGCCCAAATGGGCATTTTGGGCTGCTGTAGGATCCTCAGTTTGCTGTATTGGGGCAGGAATTTCTGTTACTGGGGCAGGAAGAATAAACTGTTATACTGCTTATGTAAATCATGGCCAGTGGAACTGTACTTGGCCTTTTGTCATGTTAAAGGGGAACTTGCCATGAACTAAACAACACTCGCCAGCCAAGGGACATGGGTTCCAAAGCCCAGTGAATTGAGAGAGGCTGGGGACAGGGGATTGCTTCTTGGCCTTTTGGCTAAGATCAAGCAGTAGGACCCTTGTGAGGGTCTGAGACACCAATTGCAGCATCTCTGCCTCTCTCCACTGTGGAATATCAGAGCTAATGTTGAGTTCCTTGAGAGTCTGGTTTCAGACTGCTGAATTGAAATCACTCTGGGCTAATAGTGCAACTGAGCACTAGGGCTCCCCTAAACTACAAGCTGAAATCACTAAGCTGAAATCACTGAGCACTGTGTTAAGTAGTGGGGGAGCCTGAAGATAAGTGGCTGGTGGAGCAGTTGGCAAGGCAGCTGATGGTGTGGTGCTGCTGGCAAAGCAGAGCAGTTCGTGAGGACAGTCGGAGTGGTGCTGCTGGCAGAGCGGAGCAGTTCGTGGTTGCAGTTGGAGCAGCTTGCAGGACGGCTGGTGGAGCGGCGCTGTTGGTGGGACAGAGCAGTTCGTGGGGACGGCGGTAGCGGCTTGTGGGACAGCTGGCGGAGCAGAGCGGCCAGTGAGACGGCTGGCGGAGCAGAGTGAAGCCCCACGGAGGGGTGAGGCAATCATCTTCACGCCACGTAAGGTGCCCCTTACCCCCTGCCCCTTCCCATTGCTGCCCAGGCGGGTGGCGTGTAGCACCCTGCAGATGAACTTTTGAACTCTGGGACTGGACTTTTGGGTTCGTGGACTTTTGGGGACTTTGGGTGACGTTTGGGTTGCTGGACTCAAGAACCCAAGGGACGGGGCATGGCCCAATTGGCTGGGGTGGGTCTTGCTCACAGTTTGGCTTATAGATCCTAGTTGCGGTGTTTTCCCAATTTAAGGCTGGTATCGTTTACCTGCTGCTATTAAAGATTTCTGTTACACTGAGGCTCTGTGCTTGCGAGAGGGGAAGTATTGCCTCTTTGAGGCGCCCAGGGGTGTGTATAAGATTTTCCCAGGTTACTGGGTGGGGGCTTGAGCCGGTTTTGCATTGCATTGTTGAGAAGGGAACTCCTATGTACTGAACCTGGCCCTTGCTGCTGTCAACTCATCCTGGCAGAAGGGTTACATCACAAATCTAGCATATCCAGGGATTCAACTTATTATACACTAGAAGCATCCTATGGTGGTGTCTTTAAACTGAATTAATTTGATGGTGTCAGATACTTGTCTTAATTTGTTTGCAGTGTCTATTTTTTGCCGTCAATAGCACAATCTCTACTAATTTCCACCGAGTTTTCTTAGGTAACATTCATTTGTAAGTGGTTGAGTTTTAGTACTGCTATCAGAACTCTAATAATGATTTTGCTTCTAATGATTATTCTTTTTAATTAAAGGAGTACTATATATATATATATTACACACTAAAGACTAACTTAAAAACATTATTAGGGTTGCAAAGTCAAACAATTAAGTTAGCAAATGACTGCTTCTTGGAGCAGTTAGTCCTGGAACCAACATGGCAATACTTAATATAGTCCTAAGTGGATTTGGTCCAAGAGGTGAATATAGCTGAATCACTTGATAACAGCAACCATCACAATAGTATTTAACTTCAGAAAGGGAACTACACAAAAATGAGGAAGCTAGTTAAATGGAAATTCAAAGAAACAGTTACAATGGTGAAATGCCTGCAAGCTGCATGAAAACGTTTTAAAAACATCATAATAGAGGCTCAAATTAAATGTATACCCCAAATTAAAAAGAAAAATAGAGGACCAAAAATGCCACCAGGGTTAAACAACAGAGTAGAAGAGGTGGTTACGGAAAAATGGCATCCTTTAAAAATTGGAAGTCAAATCCTACAGAGTCAAATAGAACAGAGCATAAACTCTGTCATATGAAGTGTAAAAATATAATTAGGAAGGCCAAAAAGGAATTTGTAAAGCAACTAACAAAAGACTCAAACCTACGAGCAGAAAATATTTTAAGTATATCAGAAGCAGGAAGCCTTCCAAACAAATTCAGTGGGGCCACTGAACAAGGAACAAATAAGGTGCTAAAAGCGTACCCAGGAAAGATAAGGCCATTGCAGAGAAGCTACATGAATTCTTTGCATTAGTCTTTCCTGCAGAGGATGTGAGGGAGATACCCACACCCGAGCCATTCTTTTTAGGTCAGAAATCTGAGGATCTGACCCAGATTGAGACTCCTGTGGAAATGATTTTGGAACATCTTGATAAATTAAACAGTAATAAGTCACCAAGACCAGATGATATTCACCCCTCCCCAGCTCCCGGACCCAGCCTCCCTCCTAACTTGGTCCCTTGTCCCAGTCTCTGCCCAGCCAATCCCAATTCTCTCCACAACCCAGCTCCTGGTCAAATCTGTTTACCTTCTCACTGCTTCCCATAACGTTGGGTTCCTTGTCCCAGTCTCCTTGTCTAGCCAGTCCTGGTGTCCTCACTCCTGTAATTCCTCAGAAGATCTCACTGTTTCCCTGCCAGCCTGCTGTTTCTCAGCCCCCACCGACTCCCAGCCTCCATTCCTTCCCAGTTTCCTTGCCCAACCACTCCCATCTTTCACGACCCCAATTCCCAATCCTAGTCTTCCCTCCCTTTCCCCTCCAGCTCCCAGTCCCAGCCTCCTCTCCCTCCACCCCAGCTCCTTGCCCAGCAACTCCCAGTCACATGTTCTTTACTCTGTGACCCCATTCTCACCAGGCTTCTTGTCTCAGTCTATTCCTTTCCCTCCTTCCCTCTAGTTCATCTTTTGTCTCTTCTGCATCTGAATTGGGCAGCTTCCTCCTTCATGCCACCTGGATACCAGCAGGGGGTCACTGAGAGCACAGGAGAGACAGTCCATCTGCTTTCAGGTCCAGTGCCTGGCCCCACCCCAGCCCAGAGCGGCCATCAGTGGGAGAGGCTGGCTTCACCCCGTCACCCTGGAGAGGAGCATGCTATTAAAAAAAAAATAACAAAAAATCACAGAAATGCTAAATGACTTTTTGTTTTAGTTTTCACCAAAAAGTTTAGTAGCAATTGGACATCTAACACAGTGAATGCCAGTGAAAATGAGGTAGGATCAGAGGCTAACATGGGGAAAGAACAAGTTAAAAGTTACTTAGACAAGTTATATGTCTTCAAGTCACTTATGTATCTTTAACAAAAAGATAACGGAGCAAATAATTAAGCAATCAATTTGCAAAAACCTTGAAGATCTAAGGTGATAAGTAACAGTCAGCATGGATTTGTCAAGAACAACTCATGTCAAACCAACCTAATAGCTTTCTTTGCCAGGGTAACAAGCCTTGTGGATAGGGGGGAAGTGGTAGATGTGGTTTATCTTGACTTTAGTAAGGCTTTTGATACTGTTTTGCGTGACCTTCTTTCACTCTACTCTGCACTGATTAGGTCTCAGCTGGAGTACTGTGTCCATTTCTAGTTGCCGCATTTCAGAAAAGATGTGGACAAATTGGAGAAAATCCAGAAAAGAGCAACACAAATGATTCACGGTCTAGAAAACATGACCTATGAGGGAAGATTGAAAAAAATGGGTTTGTTGAGTCTGGAGAAGAGAAGACTGAGGGGGAGACATGATAACAGTTTTCAAGTACATAAAAGGTTGTTACAAGGAGGAGGTAGAAAATTGTTGTTCTTAACCTCTGAGGATAGGACAAGAAGCAATGGGTTTAAATTGCAGCAAGGGCAGTTTAGGTTGTATATTAGAAAAAAAACTTCCTAACTATCAGGGTCATTAAGCACTGGAATAAATTGCCTATGGAGGTTGTGGAATCTCCATCATTGGAGATTTTTAAGAGCAGGTTAGACAAACACCTGTCAGGGATGGTCTAGATAATACTTAGTCCTGCCTTGAGTGCAGGTGACTGGACTAGAAGACCTCTCAAGGTCCCTTCCAGTCCTTCGATTATATGATTCTGTGCTTAGCGGCTCTGTGGGGATGATACATTCACAATCTGGTCATATATAGGAGCTTTGAGCGGTTGGAACATGCTCAGTGAGGATGGAATCTTTGAAGAGTTTAGCTGCTAAACTCTAGGAAGTCTCCAATGAGCATGTACAAACTTCAATTTTTCAAAGGTGTATAACTTGGCCAAATTTGGGCAGACTTTACATGGACAGCAAAAGGAACATTCCTGGCACAAAGGACGTCCCTATGCCAAATTGAAAGTCCCTGCTCTGGAGTCTGGGAACACTAGAGCTGTTCAACGAAAAGGTCACCAGAAATTTTTGACAGTCAAAACAATGTATTTTCCTAGCCTCATTTTCAGAAATGACTGAACCATTTTGGCTGAAAGAGAGAGAGAGAGAGAGAGAGAGGCAGACACCTGGCCTGAAAATTTTTAGCCCAAAAGGTAAAATTTTTGCAGCGTTATAAGCAATTGAAAATAGGGTCTTATAACTGGATGTGTTGAACAACCTTAATAATAGGCCTGCCTATAATTCACACACCATGCTTTCTACTTTTAGTTTTGGTTTTAATCAGTTTGGCATATAGAGATATATTACACCAGATAAATATTCTTGGTATGTCTCAAAGACATATTTTTCCATAATTCTAGTCAGGCTACACTTGTATTTTAAGTGAATCATGTCTGCTGACTGTACGATACTTCAATTTATGGAATTTAACTAAGTTGAATATCATGAACTGTACAAGACACTTTTCTAAAGAAAGAGCTGAGTAATTCCTGGATATATCATTGTGTGCACATGCAATAAGAATCATAGAATATCAGGGTTGGAAGGGACCCTAGGAGGTCATCTAGTTCAACCCCCTTCTTAAAGCAGGACCAATCCCCAATTTTTGCCCCAGATCCCTAAATGGCCCCCTCAAGGATTGAACTCACAACCCTGGGTTTAGCAGGCCAATGCTCAAACCACTGAGCTATCCCTCCCCCCAGAAAAAAAATTGCCACTAGAAATTCTATTTTGAAAGTTGAATGCTTTCTGGTTTCTTTTTAGCTATTGCAGTGATATAGTTAGATATTACAACTAGAACTGATCACAAAATCTTAATTATTTTCACACAAAGTTTTTACAAATTCATTTTAGCCTACATTTTCCATAGAAAATTTCTATTTTTGGTAGAAAGTCAAATACTAATTATTTTGTCTGAAGATCAATGTATTTTGATTTGGAATTGCTGTTACAGTGCCTCATGGGAGTTGTATATCAGGCACTTCATGCTTCCTTATCCTGGATGGACCAGACTCCCTGGCTGGACTATATTTCCCATGATGCACAGTCTCCCCTATTGGAGAGAAGAGGTGGTGCATCATGGAAATCCCTGGCCATAGCGCCTTACTGGTGATGTAATCTGGCTGGGGAACCTGGCCGATAGAGGAGAATGGGGATGTATGGCAAACTACCTACAATTCCCATGAGACACTGCAGCAACATATCTTAATCAAAATATTCTAATTTTAGGCCAAAATATTTTGGTTTTGCAACAATCGCTTTTTCAACAGAAAAACTGAAAATTTCCACAAACCTTAGACACATTTCATGAAAAATTTGGTTTAGTTGAAAACCCAATTATTTGCAAAACAAAGCAACAAAGTTTTGGAAGAAAATTTTCATCCAGCCCTAATTATTACATACCACTGATTATAATATTGTCTCTTGTTTTTGTGCACAGTACAGCCACTGTGCACATACTGTACGGAGGTGCCACTGAAAATGTAGCATTTATCACACCAATAATCTGTGACAACCACGGTAGCCTCCTATACTGAGAACTGATACTGTGATTGCACAAATACTACACAATGGTAAATACTGAGGTTTTTAATGACCACTGTGTAAGAAAACAAGGAAAACCAATATAAATAGGTCAATATTCACACTTCTGCCATTTTGCAAATGGAATTCAACTTTCACTATATACTCACACTATACTAAAACTAGGGCTCCGTGTCTGTCACGGAGGTTGCGGAAATCACGGATTCCATGACTTTCCGTGACCTCTGTGTCTTCTCAAGGGGCCAGTGTGGCTGACCCCAGGGCCACCCAAGCAGCTGGCCCTCAGGAATGCCACACCAGCCGCTGCTCCAGTGGCCCCAGGCAGTGCTCCCTGACTGGCCGGCTGGAGCAGCCACGGCCCGCTGGCCCGGGCAACTGGTGCCGCTGGCCCCGGGCGCACCCCCCCATCAGCACACTCTCCCCAGAACCCCCCCGCAGTGGCCCCAGTGCACCCCCCCCCCGAATTAATCACGGGTGTTTTTAATATAAGTCTCGTACAGGTCACGGGCTGTGAATTTTTGTTTATTGCCCATGATGTTTACTAAAAATACCTGTGACTAAATCATAGCCTTAGCTAAAATCAAGGAAGTAGCTTTCAGTCTTATGCCACTAATTAAAAATTCTTACCTGCCTGAATGATGTTCATTTGGCTAGGGAAATCCCACCTGCATGTTAAAATACTGGAAACGACCACCTCAGGGAATTCATCAGTGTCACTTACCATTCAGGGCTATCAAACAGGACAATAATACGTTATGACTTTCAGCTGGAAAAACAAAGGTCTATGTCAAATGAGCTAAAGGTGCATATTCTGTAGCTCAGCACCTTGAGGAAGTAAATAATGGCAGACACAAATACATTTTACATAGTCCATCCAGGAATGTACATATGTCAACTGATCAGACAACATTGAAGTTTAGTAAAAGGAAGAGTTTTGTTGATTTGTCTCAAAAAAGTTCAAGAATCTATGGTTTGAAAAGTGTTTCACTAATTCTAGATGATTTTAGTGCATAGCGAGTACAGTGACGAGAACTTATACTTAGCTCATATAATGTTGTATACTTAATATATGGCTTAAATATTGTACAGAGACTATGAGCATATTGCAAATATTACATCTCTTATTGCCACAAAGAATACTGCCTGTTTGAATGGGTGATAAAATACTGTGTTTGTAATTAACCTAAATAGTGATAAACCCATGGCGTTTTGCTGGCCTGTGGCGTAACAATAGTATTTTACTATTTAAGGTATTGTATAAAATGCTCAGGGGAAACATGTCTTTTACTATGCGAGATGCAAACTTTGCATTGCATTAGGTGAACAAAATTCACATGTTTAGTAAGATACAAAATCTTTGATGATTATTAAAATAGATCGTTAGCTCTGCAAAGTTGATATTTTGGAGTTCTCCATAGGCAGACATGAGTAATAAATACTTTATTGTTGGCAGATCTACAGGGTGTGCGCAAATCTTTTGAGAGATTTGAATGGAATCTTTTCTTCAGATTAATTGAGAATATGTGCCAAATCTGGAAGCTCTGAAGAGACTGCAAAAGGATATTACATTTTTTTACACATTGTGCTTTATTGTAATTTGGTACTTTTAATGGGGCCGGAGCTCCCTGAATGTACAAACACACACTATATTCTCTGGTTGATAAGAATATTGCCATTTCTGGGTTGCTACCTTTAGCAATCTTTAACCTTATACTTGTAGCAGAAGAAAAAAAATGAAACAAAGATATCTTTATCTAGTATCCTGGGAAGAGTGGTTCTTTCACAGTCTTCAAACTGCAGTAGAAAGTAAAAAAACCCAACCAAACAAAAAACCCCTCTAAAACAGATTTATATGTTGTTTGTATATTTTTAAAGTTACAGTGAATGTAAACCAGAGTTGGGTTATTCGTATGTATGTTTTTATCCATTGAATATCATTACCAGCCAGGGAATCATTGTTCATAACCTGTATAGGAAGCAATTTAAGTAATTTTTAATGATGTTAATTCTCATTTTTCATACATCAAAGCAACCACCAATCCAGAGAAAACTAATAGCTCTTGCAAATCAGTGTAGCATATGGAGGAAGAAGTCAGAAGAAATTTGGAGTTGAGACTCCCTATGTATGCAGGAAGTGGTTCAGTCCCAATCCCATTTTGTTGCCTTTGTTACAGAGATGGTTGTAGGCTTTCCTGGCTCTCCCCTGTTGGGAGCCTTTCAGGTATCCCCCTCTCAGCACTAAGTCGTTGATTCTTTCTGTGCTGGGTCTCCTATGCCATGGTTGGTTGGGTTAATGTTAGTTTAAACAGCTATGCCTTGAGGCACACTAACAGTGATGACATTTGGACACATTTTGATTTCCTGTGGGAGTTTGTTCCATGGTTGTGGAGCTATTTTAGCTGCAGAATCATTTGAAAAACATTCATTCATATGTCAAATATGTAGTTTCTTTCGCAAGATAATCTTGTTGCTACTCGGGGCAAGAACTAAATTCAGCACTCTTGCTCCAGTCACTGGAAGAGTCAACCCTGGAGAACTGTAGTTTTCTTTTATCTTTGGTCAGACACCCGTTCACACACCTTTCCAAACTTCCCCATTCTAGCAAGAGAAGGCTTGAAGAACATAGCCATACTTTACTAGCTGTGACATCCTGAGTTCTTTCAGTTGTTGAGAGCATCAGTCTTTAGTTCATGGTAAATCTTTATTTACGAGAATCTCTTGAAGAAAGGACCTGTCCTTCTGGAGGTTCAGCTTAATGGTCTGGAGCTTAAAAGGCTGAGGATAACCTTGAAAGCTAGTTGACCTACTTCTACAACTGAGGAAATATTTTTCTTCAAGGGCTCAGTCCTCTGGTTTTCCAGAACTGTAGTCAGGCATGTGAAAGTTGGGGTGCAAAAGTAACTTTCTTTTCCACCTCTTCCCTATTTTGGGGACAGCTAGGAGCCAGTTCAGCTCTGAGGCCGATTTAGAGCAGTCTCAGGTTTGCTGTAAATTGTATAAACTTGTAACAGTCACCTAAGCCAAGAGGGGCCCTCTACTAGTCAAGGATTTCCTAATGCCATTAGGTTGGTACAGATAACTCTCCAGAATAAGCTGGCTCTGCTCCATAGGGCCTCCATCTTTTTCCTGAGCCTTTTGGCACCTTGCTCGGCAAAAGGGAGCAGGAACAAGCAATCTCTGTGCTCCCCAGAGCTCAGGAGGCACAAGGACTGTTATTGTGGGTGTGGCCTTTGTGTCAACATCCCCTCCCCCAATATGAGCATACAATATGGCCCTCCATTTGCAACATAGATGGAGAAGACCTATGGATTGGTAGATGCCCTCATTGTGAGAAATTATAGGTAAGAATATTTTTTCTCTTTGTTTTTAAAGCATAACACATATTATGCCACCTATAGCTTATACAAAGGTATGCATTTGGATATATTTTAACAACAACAACAAAAATCAGTTCAGTTATGAATCAGTGCCAGAAAAGATGAAGCCACCTAAAAAGAATACAGCCTCCATTTAAGGTATAGTATTGGCTCCAGTGCCCAGTATGTTTGATGTTCAGGAGAGCATATACTCACTTTTAATGGTGCTGAACAGCAGGCCTCACTTCTTGCTATGTTTTGCAAAGAAGTTCAGCCTCCAGTAGGAAACCTTATTTAGGAGAACTTAATGTTTTCCATTTTTGTATTTGCAAAAGATATGCTTCAGGTAGATGTTTCAAAATGAATTCAAAATAAAAATGAAAGTCAGGGTTTTTTGCTATTAAATTCTGTCGCGTTTGTCTTTTATGAACTTCATAAAGAATGTCTGGGTATGCAAATAGTAATCAAGAACATGTCATGTCTCCCCTTTGGAAATAAACAATAGTATTAGAAACTGCAAGTACAAATGGATGAATAATGAAAAATATAAAGCAGGATCATTTATGTGGGTCTGATGCGCTTTGGTAAAGTAAGGCTCTGCATGTTTAAGACCCATTCATGTGCCTTTTGAAAGGAATGGAAGTTTTGTCACTGCCTTCACTGGTACTGAGGACTGAGGCCTTCCTTTAAAGTAAACTACCTAATTAACATTTTATTGTGGGATTTTCAAAAGCATTTAGCACTGGCTGAACTCTGCTCGGTGACTTCACTGCTTTTGAAAATGCCACTGTAATATTCTGGACTAATTTGTTTAACTTTCACATGCCTTTCATATTGGAACATTCTTGTTCTCATGAAATTTGAAGCTATTGAAAGTGGAAAATGAAACGGAAAGCACAAACTTCCCCAACATCTGATCTGTTATCTTGTACATTCACTACTGTGACTACACAGAAGAGTTATAGTTAATTTTGAGAGAATTAACATGTTTTGCTGGTGATTTGATAGGTTTCATATAGTGGAATATGTGGACTACTTGTAGTGTTTATGTGTTTGGGGATAGATGAAGGCTGAGGTCCAGCTTGAAAAAAACATTTAAGCACATGCCTAAGTCCATCCCTATTCAGGAAAACAGTTACATATATGTTTAATCATGTAATTCAAAGCATATTGTCAACAATTTAAGGATGTTTCCCTGAACTGAGGCCAGTGGGCAGAAAAGTGCAAAGAGTCTTCTCCAACTTTGTAACCCTATGCAGAGTAGCAGCTGCAATTATAGAACTTATACTCCTGGATGCAACACTTCTCGTCAGAGTGTGTTGGGGTATATAGGCTTCACACTGACAGGCATGAAAGAGTTAATAGATAGACCAATTACTCCTCCTGCTGCCACAAAGGGTGTGTCTACACTGCAATTAGATAACCTGCTCTGGTCTATGCCAGCTGATTTGGGATCCTGGGGGCCATGCTAAGGTGGTGTTTCTCAACTGTGGTCCACCGCTTCTTCAGGGAAAGCCCCTGGTGCGCTGGGCCGGTTTGTTGACCTGCCACATCTGGAGGTTTGGCCAGTCGCGGCTCCCACTGGCCATGGTTCACTGCTCCAGCCAATGGGGGCTGCGGAACGCAGTGCGGGCCAAGGGATGTGCTGTCCGCCATGTCCCGCAGCCCCCATTGGCTGGAGTGGCAAACCGCGGCCAGTGGGAGCTGCGTCCGGCCGAACTGCAGACGCGGCAGGTCAACAAACTGGCCCAGCGCACCAAGAGCTTTCCCTGAAGAAGTGGTGGACCACTGTTGAGAGCCACTCTGCTAAGGGGCTGTTTAGTTGCAGTGTAGATATTTGAACTCAAGCTGAAGCCTAAGCTCTGGGACCCTCCCACCTCGCAGGGTCCTAGAACCTGAGCTCCAGACAAAGCCCAAATGTCTACACTGCAATTAAACTGCCTCTTAGTCCGAGCCCCACAAGGCTGATTTAGCTGACACGGGCCAACTGCAGTTTCTAATTACAGGGGAGACCTACCCTAAGGGTCCAGTTAGCAGCAGCTGGTGTAAAAGGCTGCAGCTCAGGCAGAGAAGGGCTGCTGGCATGGAGGAGTGGCCCTGAGGAAGGTCCTCAGTAATAGGCTAGGAAAAAGCCTCACAAGGAGACAGATCTCCAGCTCTGTGGTAGATGCTGACAAACTGGGAAATGGTCAGAGCAGCTCAGAGAACCAGTATGGGATTGTAAACAGCCTCCCTTAGCTGCCAAACACATGGTCCCTGGGCTGAAAGTGAGATGAAAGAGTGGGCCTGTGTCCCCTTCCATTCCCTAGCAAGAGGGGACAGTACAAGCCTTGGGACCAAAGAGGGAAAGCCTGAATAGCCTTGGGGGGGGGGGGGGGGGGCAGGGCGCATGGAGGCAAAGGCCTGGCATAAAGGCCATTAGGGTTTTCTTTTTAGACTTTTCTGATATCCCCGGAAGGAGACTGAACTTGAAAGCTGACCTGGCTGGAGGGCCAGGCCATGGAAGCTGCAGACAAGAGGTCTGCTCAGGCCTATTTTCAAAGCCTGACCCTGACCCGAACGAGGCACAGCCAACCCAAACCCGACCTGAGACTGCTGAGTCCTTTTCAGACCCGATACTTCCCCCGTGCTGGTGCTGCCACTGTTGCTCCACCGTTTGGGGTCTCTTCAAATTTAGGGACAAGCCCTTTGAACTTCTTGGTGCCGCTGCAACATTTCAGTGCCTAATGGACAATGTCTTGTGAACCCACGCAGAATACATGGCTCCTTAGCTTGACAGCTTTGTAATGTTCAGGACTCAATGCGGGAGGTATGTGATGGGACCCCACAGACCACTGAGTCTCCACAGTGTGACAGCCGGGAAAGAGTTAAAAGATGGAGCAATTACTCTTCCAGCTGTGACTAAGCAGCCAATTAGCAACAGCTAGCATAGAAGGCTGCAGCTCAGGCAGAGGTGGTCTGCTGCTAGAGGCTGAGTGTGGCCCAGAGGAAGTGCTTCAGTAGCTGGCTAGAAAGAAGCTGTACAAAGAAACAGACTCCCAGAGCGGGAATAGTAGAGTCCACAACCCTGTGAGAGATGCTGATGAACAAGGAGAAGGTAGGAGCAACTCAGGGAAGCAGCATGGGATTGTAAGGAGCTGCCCTTAGCTGGCTAACACAGGTCCCTGGACTGGAAGCCAGAGAAGAGCGTGGGCCTGGGTCCCTTCCCCAGCAAGAGTGCACAGTGCAAGCTTCAGGACTGAAAGAGGGAAAGACTGAATAGTCCCAGAGTGGGGGGCAGAGGCCTAGCATAACGACCATTAGACTTTTCTTCTGTTTGGCCTTTTCTGTTACTCTAGAAGGGGAATGAATTGAAAGGTGATCTGGCAGAAGGACCGGGCCATGAAAGGTGCAGACTGCTACAGACCAGGCAGTAGGGGCGCTAGAGTAAAAGAACCCAGGCAATATGGTGTCCTGGCATGAGGGGTGCTCTGGTGGTGAGTGCCCCTTGTTAAACAGTGCCAACCCAAGTGCTAGCCATCCTGGGTGGAATGGAGTGAGTACAGATCAGACCACAATGCTGAGTTCATCAGGAATAGCTATATAAATACATTGGTCTGTGTAGCTCTGTAAGCACAGGGTCGGGTGAGTGCACAATACAGCCTTTAAAGGATGTCAGAGCTACTTGCTCATGTTGTGTAAATATCCCCAGAGTCCCAGAAGGAATATATGGCTGAGTGAGTTTCCAGCAGGTGGAGGGATAGCTCAGTGGCTTGAGCATTGGCCTGCTAAACCCAGGGTTGTGAGTTCAATACTTGAGGGGGCCATTTAGGGATCTGGGGCAAAAATATGTCAGGGGACAGTACTTGGTCCTGCTAGTGAAGGCAGGGGACTGGACTCGATGACCTTGAAAGGTCCTTCCAGTTCTATGAGGCATACCTCCAAGGTGGGCTGTGGATAAAAGCCAGAGGTCTTCACACCTACATGTTGTTATACATAACAGGGACTTTAACTATGCAGATTGAATATTTACTTTTCAACTAACTATTTTCTTTTAATTTACTTATAGTAATGTAAAACTGCTATGGGTTGGTGTGGACAACTTCAATTGAATCTTATTTGACGACTGAGCGAAGAAAGAGAGGTTATAAATACCTTCAGAGTGCTGCAATTTAGCTTATGTTCAAGTTTGTGTTCAGCATGAACAACAGAGCAAAATGTACGGGAGACAGAGTTCTAGCATAACATAATGAGACAGATTTTTTTTTCTCCTAACAAAAGGTGCCCTCTTTTAAAGCTAAATACTACTGTTTTTCAAGCTGCCATCCTGCTCAAGTACTACCATACCTTTAACCTTCATATCCTTTCTCTGGGCCATTTTAATCTGCCGTACTACATATTTCTTTACATGGCATGACTAAAACTAAATTTGAAAGTAGAAAGTACCACTGCTCATTATATCTATGTAACACACTCCAGGGCCAATTCTGGTATCTGCTCTGTCATGTATATGCAGCTTTGGCAACATATAGCGCCTTTGCTGGAGCCATCATGGGTCAGGGGAGAGTTCTGCAGTGCAGGAAGAGCATAGGGCCAGCATAATCAACCCTACACTACCCTCCTTGCTGGCCACAGTGTAAGAGATCTGCAAGGAAGGCAGGTCGGGGGAAGGAGTGCCCATGATGCTGAGAGCTCTGTGGAGCTTCTGGTCTATTACACAGCCATTTTCAGTTTGTAAAGTAGCAGCTTTTTAGTTTTGTTGTAAGTAGCAGCTCTGATTTTGCCAGAGACTCTCTCGTGCGGCAGTCCAAAAGCGAGAGGACACAAAGGTGACTTAAGTCACCTAAGGGCCTCCTCACTCCCACCCTGTCTCCTTTCCACCAGGCATGCTGCTTCTGTGTTACATGTCTCAGGAGACACGGTGGCACAGATCTGCCTGTATATATTGTGTTTTTATGCTGTTTTCAAATGTGCCCCATCATTCTATTTGCTTTTCATATTGCTGCTATATGCTGGCTTCACATCATTCTTGAACTATCCATGAAAACTCCTGCATCTTTTTCCTCTATATATCTGAGATGTTTTGATTATGTTTGTCAGTATACATTACCTTAAACACAGACTAGTTAAATCTTATTTACCTTTGTGCTGCCCAGTTCCCCAAAGTGTCTAAATCTATCGGATGTTTATTATAATCTTACATAGATAGCAATACCACCATCACCACCTCTGTATCTTATTTACCTTTCCTAAAAGGTTCTTATGTTAACTACAATATTAATTTAAATATCCAGGCATCTTGCTGCTTCTGTGAATAGAAGGATATTTGCACTCATGGATCTAGGCTGAGTGGAACAGCTGGGAAGTGGGCATACCCCCCTCCTTTTCATGCTGGATTCTTAAATATAAAAGTACCTTTAAATAACACTTTTCACCCTTGCTGATCTCTGGAATATTGCACTCCTTTCTGCTCCATGGAAATGCTTTTATCTACAAATCTCTTTACTATCACATTTCTTTAATCCATGACAAACCTTGGCCCCTAACCCTCTGGCAATTTATTTTTTCTTAATAATCTGTTTTGTTTCCCATTCATCCTTTATTAATATTTCAGAGAACTGTGGCAGGTTAGAGAGGCACACTTTTCCTTCCATAAACTTAGATTGTTTGACCCTGTAAGGGCATATTTATCCAAACATCACAGTATTGTCTGTTTAATTAGACACTCTCATTTTCAGCTGAGACATAGTGAGTCATGCTGGGTGTAATTCCCTAGATGGCCCATGGCTTGTCTTTTAAAGAAAGGCAACATGTTAACAATGTTAATAATAGCTGTTTTTAGAGATCTGTTGCATTGAGCCGCCTGAAAAAGGCATAGACTTATCACAGTGTGACAAATACTATTATAACATGATCCTGTGCAAACATTAAAAATAAAAGGAAAATAATGTATCCATATCTAAAACAACCATTTACTTACATGCTATAAAATTCAGCATGGAAGAGTGGTGGCAAAAACTAATTTCCCCCCCAATCAAATATAATGCAAAATGTTTTCCAGTTACCCCCATTGTTGACAGTGTATTTTGTCAAGGCAATTTAATTTAAATCCAGGGAACTAAATCCCCAGCTAGCATAAACTGGCATAGATTCATTGACTTAAGTAAAGTGAGGCTGATTTACAACATCTGAGGATCTAGCCCCAATAATTTTTCTTAAGTTCTATGTATTTTTCAAAATTGTCTTTGTAAAACAAACATTATGATTTAGTATAAATCTGATGAAATGTATCAATGCTCTTTGAATCATGGGTCTACTCACAGTGTAAGGTGCTATTCATTCTGAATAAGAGTATGAGAATCTGGCCTTAAAATAAAAAAAAATAAAAATGTGGAGTGACTTTTCATGAAACAAAATCCAGAGAGTTTTTTTGTTTGTTCACTGATGGTTTTGTTTCTTTTAGGTGTAGATTTTGCTATTAGTTTCACATTTACATTTGTAACTAACCAGCTCTGTCATCCTCTTGTTTTAAAACTAAGCAGAAGCTTGCCATATGTCGCCTACTATAAAATTTCTAAAAATCCAATGAAATTGAAATATTGGGCTTTCGTGAAGGGCCAGATGCTGCTCTCACCTACACTGACAGAAAGCTGGAAAAAGTCAATAGATCTACTCCAGAGTGCAACTGATGTAGTCTGAGAGCAGAGTCAGGCCCTAAACAGAAGTTAGTTAAATAGGATAATCTGCAAGGATTTTAGGAAGATCCTTTCTCAGATTATTACAACACAGTAATCCTCTTTAGTGTTATTCAGAAGAGTTTTCGTCATTTGAATCCTTATAAATGCAAATAAAGAGCTTGAAATTTTCCAAAATCATCATATATTATGTGCTGCTTTAAAGGTTAAAAGTGATAGGGAAAGGCTTTGAATCAAGCCCGTCTGAGACTCTAAAGACATAATCTTTCAAACACAAACTAAAGAAGATAATTGTGCAGGATTTTTTCCTTTTGTTTACAAATGTTATTACTTTCTCACAACCTCCACATCTTATACCACTGATTCAGAGAATCCCCCCAAATATGTTAATGATAGTGTCTGAGTGTTGGTTCAATCATGGGATGATCTGGCATAACTAACCTAACACCATTTATTATGTTACACTATTCATAATTTTAAAAAATCAATTTTCCCCATCATTTCCCAGCCTTTATTTCCTATGGGATAAACTATTCATGCATTTGGAATAGTCTAGGGTTGTACTGGTAGGCATTGATCCAGTTTTGAATCCTATTTTTTTAGCTTTCGACCTTTTCTACTTTGATTAAGTTAGAAATAGGCAGGCTTGAACTTCCTGCCACTGTTTTTGTGTTACAGTTTGGAAGGGAAAATACACAGTTATGTGAAATGGCACTATGACTGCACAGACACTCATAATGAAATCTATTTGAATTTCAATATCCAGTGGTATACAGATTTTATTCAAAGCATTTTTCCGTTCACATAAGAACCTCCTCCAAACTTCTAGTACTGAGATTATAAGATCTTGTTCTTGTACACTCCTTAGGACAAGGACTGTATTTTTGTTGTATTTTCCTATAGTGCCTAGCATAATGAGACCCTCTTCCCTGACTGCATGCTAGAGCCATTGAACCCATTACATAGAATCCTAGAACTGGAAGGGACCTCGAGAGGTCATCTAGTCCAGTCCCCTACTGGACTACATATAATTATATGTATAATCATATAAACGTATGTAATGGGTTCAATCTATTTGGAGAAAAAAGATCAAGTCTCTGTGCCCCAAAAGTCCTCTCTCAAAAGGTCAGGGTTGGGGCAGTGTAATATCTGACAAATGTCTCTGTAATAGATCAGCCAATCTTCCTGGAGTTACACAGGGGCATAAGTGAAATGAGATCCACTCTTCGGCGATGGCAATGTTCTGTTCTTCCTGTTCTGGTAAAAAAAAAACCACAAAGCTAAACACCAAATAAACCCAGTCTGTACAGTACAGCACAGGGTAGCAATAAGTATTCAGGATTCCAGTAAATCCATAACAGTCTTCTATTTATAGCATTATTATGTTCCAGTGAAACTCTTTCCTTTATTATTGACCTCCAAATCAACTTTCACAGCTAGAATAATGTGTGGCACATAAGCCCTTAACATATTTTTTCAGCTTCATTTCCCTGAATATGACTTCAATTTTTTTTGAAAATGGTCAATTCCCATTATATCTGTTTTTAAATAACAAAATGATACAACTCTCATCAAATTATCCCTTTATATATTGGCCCTTAAGTGTTCATAGGAATTACCACATTAAACATACAATTAACAATAAACAACATGTGATAATGCATATAGGAGTTTGGCTGTTTAGTTTTTTCCCCCCCACTAGTTAATGCTTAACTCCCTAGCTTAAGCAAGACATAACACAATATTCATTAGAAACAATCCAGTTTCACAGAGTTTCTTTGGGTTCCAAGCTTGTGACTTTCCTTTTATTTTCTCCTTCTACCTCCCACCCAACATAATGAGAAGCTATTTTCTTTTCTGTTCAGAGATCGTCTCTGTGGAGGTGAATCCAGGGCCAGCGCTTGCACTAGGTGACCCTAGGTGGTCGCCTAGGGCGCCAAGATTTGGGGAGCGGCGGGCGGCTGCCTCTGTGCCTCAGGGGCACCCCCCTGCCTCCCGGCTCCACGCTCAACTTCTGGGGCCCGCGGGCTGGGGTGGGTGGGGGGGGCTGAGCTCCTGTGGTCCGGGGGAGGAGGGGTAGGGGAGCTGGCTGGGGGGCGGGCGGCGCAGGGCTGGTGCAAGGAAGTTTCGCCTAGGGCGCGAAACTTCCTTGCACCAGCCCTGGGTGAATCAGATTAAATGGATGCTCCATAGAAAGACTATTCTTGCAGCTCCACAATTTTATAGTTTAGGGACTGTCCATAAAATTCAAAGATCCCACTAACAATCATCAGAAGAGTGAAGCCCTTTCCTTGGTTACATAACAATGCACAATCAGTTTAAAGTTACAAAAAGAAAGGTAATCGATTTGTTATAATGATTCATGGTACTTACCTGAACTACATATCACCCATGACAGAATTCTAGGTATGAGTGTGTACTAGAGATCTGATTCAGCTCCCATTGATGTCAATGGAAAGGCTTCTATTCACTGCAGTGGAGATTGGATCAGTCTTTTGGTGATATAGGTCTGTGCAAATGGCTGCATAATTCTTTCTTTTGTTATCTTCCTGCATAAATCTCTTTTGCTCCTTGTAAGTGGCCAGTTATTTGGCTTGGTTCATAGGAGGCTAGAGTAGTCTAAAGAAAATGCTGGCAGCTGGAAGAATAGAATGAAACCTAGAACTCAGGTTTAACCTTAAAGAGTTCCCAGTTGCAGCCCCCTTTCTGCAGAGCCTACAGACTCAACTCTCAGGAAAGAGTTGTTCTCATTTCCCCCAACTGGAAAAGTTTTCTTTATTTCTGGGCGTCTGGGAGGAGATTAAAAAGGGAAAAATAAAAAGAAATATCAGGAGGGTTTTATGAACTGAAATGCAAAATGCATACTATGTGATTCACTTTTCAGCATGTGTATGTCTCAATCATAATAAGGCAGTCATTGTTTAAAATGAAATGCACACAAATCTGTAAGTAAAACACAAGAATACAATAATCAAATCTTCATTGCACTAACTATTGAAGCTAGGGTGACCAGACAGCAAATGTGAAAAATCGGGACAGGAGATGGGCTGGGGCGGGGGGGGGGGGGGGGATAATAGGAGCCTATATAAGAAAAAGACCCCAAACTCGGGACTGTCCCTATAAAATCGGGACATCTGGTCACCCTAATTGAGGCCCACCATTTTTTACATCAGTCCTTGTGTATCAAAACACTGTCACCAACTTGCATGCTTTTTTTGGAACGTTGCCAATTACAACATTTTGACCAAACTGATTTGAGTGATGCTGAAGAAGTTGGGCAGAAGTGTAAATCTTCTAAAATTGTACATTTTGAATTCATTGTCCTGTCTTCTGTGAATATACTTCCAAAACTATGCACAATTTTGATTTAACAAATTTGAAAATGCAGGTTTGGGAGAGAAATCAGTTTTAAATTCTCGCTTGGCAGAAGATTCTAGGTTCTAGCACACCAAGTCCTCCTAACAACTCTTTACTTTGTCTACTTCCATCTCTCCAAAAGCCAATGACTGCTGATTCCACCCAGCAGCTATGTGTCTCACCAGTTGTCATTTCTTCTCATCCCCATCTTCTCTAGGCTTCCTTGTAGTTCTGTAGTTTTCTAATCGCTTCCTAATAGGTATAGCAAGAACCTTGATAGTCTCATCACCTCTTGACTTTTTAGAATAAATTGTAATTTAAAGTGAAACTAGAACATAATGTTTTTAGTATTAAGAAAAACTCTCAGAGAGAGGTTATGTTCAGAGTGGAAAAAGTTAAAAATGGGGAAGGGAGGGAAGGTAAACATTAATAAAACCTGGTGGCAGGAACATTGAGTTGTTTTCCTCTAGGTGTGGGGGACCCAAACCAGCCCTTTCACAACCCTGCTGTCAAGAGACCTACAACTACCACCATCCACCCGCACAAGCAATTTCTGCTGCCACACATAGACTAGGGAATTATGGAATCTTACATCTCATCCAAGTTACAGCAGTCTGGGGAGCAGAAGGTTTTTAATCTGTGTTGGGCTAGTGTATGTCTGAAAAGGGGAGAGAAGACATTTTTGGCAGCAAACAATAGGAAGAGGTGGTAAGAAGTGATCTTTCTCTCTGCTGGGTCTTACTGCATAACTATGGGCATCTTGTTGCATAATTTGTCTGCCATGCCAGAGAGTACAAGTGACCTTGATTGTTAGTACACAGTTTCATTGTTTCTGTTAGGTTAAGCTTTCCATACACAGAAACTTTAGCATGAGATGCTGAAGTAATTCTACAGAAATTATTTATAGTTCTTGTTCTTCTACATAATCAAGAATGGGGAAAAAAGTAATTGGATATTTTGTGATCTTTTATGTCACACTCTGCTCCATGTTTAAGAATGCAGATGCAGATGAAGCAAGTATTTTATGCCTTCACAGCTTTTATTTAAAAAAAACCCAACGTATTAATCAGCCTTCCTGATGGTAACTGTTACACTTGTTATTACAGAATCTGTGATTAAATATGAACAATAATATTTTAAGATGTAGAAGAGATATCAAAGGCACACAATGACAAAACTTCTAGTCCTTACTTATGTAAGTGCTCACCAGCCATTTGATATAATATTGTAATAAAATGTTGTGACATTTAATTACATAAATATCAGCAAGCTTGAAATTAAGTGTCTGTCCCACAGTGTAAGAAAATTTAGGAACTATTTCACCCTTTTTTATTTATTGTATTGCATGGGCTACTTACAAAAAAACCATAGATGATTAGGGTTTGAAAGGACTGCATGTACAGGGTTGAACTGAATGGCATAAAACACCATGATTGTCATCTTCTGCACTAATTCTATAATCATGTTGATCTATTTTTGAAGGCATCTAATGAAGGTGTATGAACTATTTGTTGATTCCAGTATAAATAGCCTGCCGCTCAAGTCTGTGCCAGAATCCCCCCCATTGGATTCAAAATCCAATGAGTTGGCCAATGCAGATTTCTTAGTTTGGAAGGGTATTCTTTTAACATACAGAATACATTCATAAAATTCATTTCTCAAAGAATACTGGTAGTGCACAATTACCAGACTTATTTTCTACCCTGACAAAAGTGAAACTGTAGCATCTCAGTTATTCTATATGTAATGACTAACAAATGCAGATATTTTTTTAAATCACAATTTGTGTAATTCTCCATGGAAGACTAAAATCAAGATTATAAACCAAGAGTAACTAATATTTTTTTGAAATAAAAATGAACATTTTAATATTTTGGTGGAACTGGAAAGCTGCAACAGTTCAGATAACTTGAAAGGCTGTAATGAAATGGAAAGTGTTATCCAGAATGGAACTACCACATGGATGTAGTGCTAGTCAGTCTTACTGATGTGTAGAGTGGAGAAACAAATTAAAATTCTATTTTAATGTCTATCTTAATACATACCAAACAAACCCCAAATGCTGATATGAACAGCGAAAAGTGAAAGCACAAAGACAAAATAATTAAAGTTGAGATTCAATGAATAGTAGAGTCCAAGGCCAGAAGAAACCATTGTGATTGTCTAGTCAGACCTCCTGTGTAACACAGGCTGTAGAACTGCCCCCAAAATAATTCCTAGAGCATCTTTTTGAAAAGCATCCAATTTTGATTTAAAAAATGTCAGTGATGGAGAATCCACCAGGACCCTTGGTAAAATATTCCAGTTGTTAATTACTTGTCATTAAACATTTACACCTTATTTCCAGTCTGAGTTTGTCTAGCTTCAACTTACTTTCAGCCATTGGATCATGTTATACCTTTCTCTGCTACATTGAAGAGTCTGTTATTAAAGATTTATTCCTCATGTAGATACTTATAGGCTGTAATCAAGTCACCGCTTAACCTTTGCTAAGCTAAGTAGATTGAACTGTTTGAAGATTGAGCTCTTTGAGATACCACAAATGATAACAATTAGTCTGGGAGCACAATGTAGTGAAATCTCATTCTGCGGGCAAGTGAGTGATATAAAGGTAAGGGCCATGTAATTTGATTTGTAAAATCTACAGAATCATAATTTCAGTGGTGTCACCTTCTGCAGTGTGGTGGGCTTGATGCCCTCCCTGACTCTCAGCTCCAGGTCCACCAGTTGACGGAAAGTTTGATAATACAACATAATTACAAATTAACCAAGTTGGGTGTCATTCAAAAGCCCTTTCTCCCCAAGCACAATGGTATCAAACACGACAAACCTGGAACAATTATGTAGAAATATTCAAGAAAATGTTTTAAAATGTTGTTGTTGTTGGCGTCTGTTAGTCTTGAGAGACGATGGATATGCGCCCATGGGGAATGTTTAGTTGATGGTTGTGCAGCGTCTGTTGTGGCTGTAGAGCCCCACACGAGAGTGGCAGTCTCGATTGCATTTGCTGCAGGAGGCTTATAACCGGAAAACTGTTGCTTCCTGTGTTGTATTGACGCTGTGAGGCAAAGCTGGAGTGTCCTCTCCAGGGCGCAAGCCAGGGCAGGGTGATATGGAGGAACAGCTGTTGCCCATGCAGCAGAACCCCCCTCTCCACGCAACTGATGGATCCAAGGGAAAGACAATGTTGATACAACTTGGCAACAGTGGCGTCGCAGGAGTTGCCGGAATGACGTTGAGGACAATGTCAGACCGCCATCGGGACTCCGACACCGGATTTGGTTTCAGGGTTGACTCCCTTAGCCTTTCCCATGAGTGGGTATTGCCACAAGGCAGCGGAGGTTTTAAATCAGAGTTTTCCTTCTCCTAGGTGGGCTGCCTTCCAAGGCTAACAAGCCCCACCTGCCCGACTTTTAACCTGCCTGTTTTAAAATAAGCAAATAATAATTATACTTTAATACAGAAATGCATTGCTTATATTTAAAACAAAAATGACATTGGTTAATCCCAGAGAAGTTAGCCTTGACGTATAAGACTGAAAACATTTATTCATCAAAGCCATCATCAGTGCCATCTCTGTATAGGGCTCCACCACTTTGTCACACTGATCCTGTCCACGCCACACTCCTATCTCCATACAAGGTAGGCATTTCAGACATAACTGGTGTGAATAGTCCATCCTCCAAGACCCACCTGAAGGTGCTCAGAATGGCTGAGACAGGCAGTTATGAGGTCAAGAATGCACCGGAGTCATATGCTGAATTTACCATTTGAAGGTCAACAATATGACACTTGGAAAGCTAGGCTGGTTGATGTTTTCCAAGAAGCAAACAGAGAAAAAAATTCTGCTGACAAAGGGTGAGTTTATACCTGCTATCAAGATGGCAAATTATCAAGCAATGGAATGGCTCTGGGATGATCAAGTATATCCAAAACTACTATCCCCTATCTAGTATGTGTGGATCTTAAAGGATGGACTGATCCTACCAGCTATGTGTGAAATACCATGCACACCCAAATCAGTCCTTCAACTAAGCAAATGCATGTGTGCAAATAGTTGATTTTTAAACATTTTGTTGGCTATACCTACATAATTGCTCTAAGTTTGTCTTGTTTAGTATCACTGTGTAAATGGGAGAAAGGGCTTCTGAATGATACCCAACTTGACCCATTTCTGACAACATTGGTGGGAATTTTGATAATACCATCAGAGGACCTAAAGATAGGGGCAGGCAGTGAATCCCCCTTCCTGCCATGCTGCAGAGTGTGACATTTCTGCCTGTCTGTAGCACTTACCTGAGGAGGTGTAGCAGAAGTTTCAATACACATGAGACCTGTCTTTCCCATTAAATTGATTAAATTGGACCCACCCATTACAGTTAGATAAGAACATCTGGAGTGTATCCTGAAACGCATTTCTCGACAGCCAAATGGCAGAGTCTGAGGACACTGGCCATCTCTTGGTTGGAACTGAGCGGTTCCTTAGTCTAATACAGCTGACAAGATGGAAAAATAGACTTGTTAACTCCCTCCCTTGCCCCCCTCACACAACACCATCCTCATCAAATTCTTGAGTTGAGTGAACAATTTGAAAATACTTTATTATCTTCATTTATTATAGGGATAAGGAGTTTTAAAGGGATACATTTTTATTTAAAAACAAAGAGCAATGAGCCAGAGACCCCTCTTAAAAATGTAATCTAAGAAATAGTAGCAACAATGATAGAACCTTGGTATTTGAAAATACAGATTATGGGGTTATAAATAACATGACATTTAATAAAGCTAATGTTAAAATTATATAATACATAATACATTGGCTCAAAATACCTTGAGTTTTCATCTTAAGGAAAAAGGTTCCTGTTATACAAAATGACTTAATGATCAAGGATCATAATTAAATGTTACAACTGGGTTTAGAAAATCTTTTGAAACTCATGGCAAATTAGTAACAGAACCTTTAGGACAGTAGATACTGCTGTTTAAAAATTAGACTAGATTAAAATATACTGACAATGCAAAGGTGCTCTCATCTTGAAAAAGAGAAAATTTAAGGGAGGGGGTATGATTGAGGTCTATAAAATCATGACTGGTGTGGAGAAAGTAAATTAGGAAGTATTTACTCCTTCTCATACCACAAGAACTAGGGGTCACCAAATTAGAATAATAGGTAGCAGGTTTCAAAGAAACAAACAGGAAGTATTTCTTCACACAACACACAGTCAACCTGTGGAACTCTTTGCCAGTTGATGTTGCTAAAAAAATAACTAGATAAATTCATGGAGGATAGGTCCATCAGTGGCTATTAGCAAGGAGGGGCAGGGATAGTGTCCTTGGCCTCTGTTTGCCAGAAACTGGGAATGAGCGACAGGGGATGGGTCACTTGATAATTACCTGTTCTGTTCATTCCCTTTGGGGTAGCTGACATTGGCCACAGTCGGAAGACAGGATACTGGGCTAGATGGATCTTTGGTCTGATCCAGTATGGCCGTTCTTATGTTCTTAACAGCAATCTCATTAGGAAACATGTAGTTAGGATAGAGTATGATTGATCTCTTGTGGGTTTCATTCATGTTGTAGAAACGTTATAGATAGCAAGAATAATCATACTGAAGTGTTTTTTTCCAGTAAAAGTAAAACTGAGATTCAGAAGATTTAAATATAAGATAAGGAACTCAGCATACCTACATTAATTAGAAATCTGGGACTGCAGTGTTTAGAGCCCTTAAAAGAGGAGCTGCCAAAGCTCTCTAAAAGTGGGGGGCCACAGGCTTCCAAACCATGGCCCTGTGCCTTTTCCCTGAGCCCCCAGCCCCCACTCACTTCTCTCTGCCTTCTACCCCGTCACTTGTCCTTACGGCTGGTAAAAAGTGATGGCGCGATGCCCCCCTAGCCCCTCCCATGTTTCAGTGCCCCTGCCTTAAAGAATATTGTTTGATGTATATTCTGTTTATATACTGTCCTCTTCAAAATGTATGTGGTGCTCTCAGTGTTTTCATTTGAAATTGTATATTCTTAGAACCTTTACCAATTAGCTTCAACAGCATTTGACTATGGTACCGTCTAGTGACTGGCTCCTTAACAGAGAATTTATTACAGCACAAAAGGGTTCTTTTTAAATTATCTTAAACTGAAGGTTGCATTTGCACAAGAAATAGTTTTTAAATTATCTTGACCATTCTAAATTAAAGAGAGTGGGTGAGCCAGGTGGCTGTTTCATTAGTCAGCTTTGAATGGCCAATGTAGTACAGCCATTTTATTTTCTATCTCATTTCCATTCCTTTTAACATTATGTGATATCAAAGTTAAGGGGAGTTAAATAACTCCATGGTGCTGCAGTAAAGGAGATACAGATATAATAACTAAGGGGAATGCTGACACAGGCAGGCCCCTGAAAACATTCTAGAAATCCCTACTGCATCAGTAGAGGCCTGGAGCTCCCTGAAACCTTTTACATTACCTTTGGATTGCTCTATTTTGAGTGACGGAGCTGAGTATTGAATGTCACATAATCAATGTATCAGGTGACTATTTAGTTCAAAACGACCCTACTTCCCATTATTTTATTTACCAACCAGTTATAAGCAACTTTGTATAACTTTGGCTAACTGAAACTATCAATTTCTGTTCTTAAATTATGACAAGCCATTTAGATTCCTTTTAAAAAAATACAAGTTTGAGGTTGTGTTAATTTAAAGCTGAGCACTCTATTAGCTATTAAATCTGATCATTGGTGAAAACCACCTTCATATCTTGCTGTCAGTTTCAGGGAAAGGTGAGGAGTGGGAAAGGAAAGGTTTTATTTCTTTGGAGTGACACATCTCTGTATAGAAGTTTGGTGAAAAGTCAGTTTGACAGGGTTTTTTCATGTATTTCATTAATATTACGACTGCTTTTTCTATGAATGGCTGAGTTACCACTCTTATCAAGTGGGTTGAACATAATCTGTTCTTACTATCCTTGACTCTATAGTCAAGTACAGCATGAAATAACAATATTTTAAAAGCATTCACACAGACTATTATGTGAACCTTGAAAAATTACATAGAATGTTACACTGATTGACTCACCGTTACTATAGCTTGTACAGATTAGGGTTTCTTAAAAGTTGTATGAGTAACTAATCTGTCTGATCTTTTATTAAAATGCATTTAAAGAAATTTATGCTTTACACAAAGTCTTCCGGTAGGTTAAAAATAATTCAGGAATAAAAGGTTCTGAACATCCTTGTTTTTAGAAGTCAATGGTATTCCCTTATAAAATATAGACAAAGGTCCTGATTTTAAGGTACGGCTAAGCCCTACAACTCCCATTTACTTTATGTGGATCTACTATGTCTGAAAATCAGGCCATAAAGGAACAGCTATCATCTTCACTGGGAGCATAATTGATCTCTGAAGCAGCAAGCCTGCTATAATTAAAGTGCGGATTTGAAGATCTGTTTTATATCTATTAACGTATTTTGAAAGCCCCATGAAAAATGAGGGGTTGGGCGTTAGATCATGAAGTCATTACTGAGGCAGAATAATATACAGTACCAATCAGCATGGTATGTGATGCTTGATCATATACTTCAGGATTTATATACCTCAAATTACTTAGCAGTTAAATCACAGGCAATGTTGTGCTCAAGTGGTGGTTTTCACACACTCAGTAACACAGGTGGACTTTGGCTTTCCATTGAATTTTTTTTTCCAGAAAAAGAATAAGCAAAAAACGAACCGACCAAACCAGTGTTTTCCTCACATGCCAGAATGAAGAAGGATCAGAAAGTTGGAAGGTCTCCCATTCCTTAGGTTATATCTAGAGTTGCTCAGGAATTGTCTATCATAAATGTGTTTTTGATGGAAAATTGCATTTTTGCAAAATGTAAATTTTCTGTGGAGAAAATTCAATTTTGCCAAAATGTTTTGAGTTTTTCACTGGGAAAATTAAAATGAAATATTTCCTTTTTTGTCTGGGTGACCTGAATAGAAATATTTTCAGTTTGTCCATTCTAATTAAAATGTTTTTCACTTCAGGTTAGTTTGATATTAATCAGTGTTTGCCTGAACTGCGTGCTTTGTGCAAAAATGAACATTGGGATATGGCGTTCTGTCTTCTCCTTTACTGTATTTCTATAGTACCTCCTTCCACCTCTCCTCCCTGTCTATCTCCTTTCTCCTTTCTGTGCACACCCAAACAAAGCCACAAATGACAAAAATTGTTTCCATTGATAGTTATTTTATTGTTTTCACATTTTAACTTTATTTTAAAAGGTCTTCATTCCACAAACTGATTCCCTCATTATTTTTTCATTTATTATAACTTTTTAAATTTTACAGTGATTCCAGAGTTTGTTACTCAAGTCAATATTGCACTGGAGAGCTTAAGCAGGAACACAATGCATCAGTTTGATGACAATCAGTTTGTGGACATCTCGAAGAAGGTCTATGATACAATTCATGACATCAGATGTTCCGTCATGATGATTCGGGTAAGTTTCTTCATTCATACCTTGACTAGTCATTAATAACATTATTGAGCAATTGGGACATCATGGAACATTCACAAGAATTTAGAGCTAAATAAGGTACTATTGCCATGAAGTTCAGATCCAGATTTGCACAGTTCCATACTATGCTGGTGCTTTGATTCTGGGTTACTTGAATAGACACGAGTATAATTCTAAAAGGTCAGAACCATCCATTGTACACAGAACAAGTATGAAGTCTCTCAAAAAATCAAACATTTTAAAAAAGAAAATCAGCATAGAAAAAATAGTGTTGTATATCCTGGGTCACCCCATAAATTAAGCAAATTGGGACTATGCACTCAGCAATGTCTAAATGAGTGGATTTCAGATAGGAGCTCAGTTGTGCAAACTCCTTAGCCTTGTTCACTAATCTGCTGAAGGGGCAACTGTCACATCATCCTAGTCAGGGGGAGGGTAGGTCAGTGGTTTGAGTATTGGCCTGCTAAACCCAGGGTTGTGAGTTCAATCCTTGAGGGGGCCATTTAGGGATCTGGGGCAAAAATCTGTCAGGGGACAGTACTTGGTCCTGCTAGTGAAGGCAGGGGATGGGACTCGATGACCTTGAAAGGTCCTTCCAGTTCTAGGACATTGGCATATCTCCATTTATTATTATATATAACCCCTTCTGAAACTGTCACCAGCAAACTGAAAGGAATTTTAGACTGACTTCTTTCCATCTGATAGCTTCAGCCCATTTAAGGATAGTGACACAAGATCCTTGCCTAAAATAATTTATTGGAGAAGCTCTTTAAAATACTCTAGAAAAAAAAAACGTTTGTCTTTGAATATGAACCCCCAAACTGCAGGTTTTCCCCAGAACTACTTCACTGCACAAATACCATTGTAAATGGCTCTAGATGTACACTGAGCTATACTATCAATAGCTCAGTCTGTGTTTCAGAAACAAAGTATAAACATTCCAAACAAACTCCACTTAATAAGTTTGTTTGCCAAAGAATGTTGCTTTTTTTCTCCTCTGTCAGTTAAGAAGAAACTGGGAAATAAATTCTGACCCCTCATATAGGGTTTATTACAGACTAAAGTAGAAAGGTTTTCTGAACCCCTTTAAAAATATTGGTAGCACATCACTTACTTGGCATCAGTGGGTGTTGAGGTACTCAGGATCTTGTAGGATTGTGTCCTTTCTGCTGTGGCTTCAGATATGAAACTCTGATTATAAACGTAATGAAAGTCCTATCTTACTGTGTGTGGTTCACTGTGCTCTCACTCCACCTATAATGGATTTTGTTGTCAAGTGCAAGCAAATTTCACTGTCATTAGCAGTACTCAGCACTTACCTGGTCAGTATTAAATGCTGCTGTGTTTTGCCAATGCCGTTGGACAATGGGATGAAAAGACACATTGCTGTGGAAGTGAAGAGATGGTTGTATTAACTCCACTTGTGGTGATGGGGCCAACACGGATATTTTTTAGTTCTGCTGAATTAGAGAAGGTGATGTCTGTTGGAAGGTAGCTGTTGCATTAACTTAGATGGAATATATGGGCCAAAAGAACCAAAGGTGTTACCATTACCCTGAAATTGTCCAGCATTAAAGCATTTTAAACGAGATTTGGGGCTTGGCATAAGAGTCCTCAGCCTGCTTAGTATGATGACAAACACCATTAAAAATCCTTTTCAAGCTTTAATTAGAGATACAAAAAACCACGGAAAAACAGTTAAGTCATTTGAAATGTCAAGTATTAAGTAAAGCTTTCATTTTAACAAGCTTGTTCCCTTCCCTTTCATTGGAGAGAGTTTTTATAAGGAAAAAGCCCCTTATGTAATGTCTCTTAAATGATAATAGCTGTCCTTTTTTGGAGGTGGGGAGAAGATACAATTGAGATGGGCTGGAGCTGTTGTAGTTGCTGTTAAGTCTGATCTTGTTTCCTAAAAAAAAAAAAAAAAAAAAAAAAAAAAAAGACAGACACACACAAATGGGGAGAGAAAAGAACAATGATAGATAAAGCAGTTTTTGTCTCTGATGTGACTTGCAACCTCACATGCTGGGCCTCTCTTTTTCCGGCAGTGGTCTCATCAGCCACTCCAAACCTGGCAAACTTGTACTGGCATTGGGCTATTTAGGGCATTGCTTGTAGTTGCCTCTCCAGTCCAGGGGCACTGGAACAGTTTTTTATAGTGAAGGTGCTGAGAGCCATTGAACCAAACTGTAAAACCTGTTATAATGAGAACCACTTCAAGCCAGCTGCTGTGGCAGCACCCCTAGTTCCAGCACCTATGTCTCTAGTCACAGGCTGACAGCAGTGTGGCAAAATATGCAGTCTGGGCTGACTAACCTGACTCTTACGAAACAGAAGGCAAAAGGAGAGAGCTAGGAAAGAAAATACATGAAGTGGGGGAAGGTAGAAGAGACACCTGGGGTGGGAGGGAGATGAAATCTCACATCTCAGGTAGTATTTGGGATTTAGCTAGAGCTGTGGGAGGTGGCAGTGGCAGTGTCATTTGTGTCCAGGCCCAGACTGGGCAGGACTACTCTCAAGAGTAGGATGAAGAAGGTCTGGAGTCCCAAGAGACCAGGGTGGTAGCAGCCTGGATGGTAAAGCTCACTGCAGGCATTGTTGGCAGACAGCTGCTGCTTCTGCTAATTTGTCCCCAAAGTCTTTTCTCTTTAAGAACACCCAAAGGGAGTGTTGGGCAGAATAGTTCATCCTTTCGTTATTTTTGTCTCCTAATCTGCCTAATTTCCAGCACATGAATTCTGATTTCTGGTTCCACACTTCTATTGTTTACCAAGCATGATCTTAAAACAGTCCTTTAAGTTATATCAGTAGGCCTTTTTGTTTGGACTAATTTGGCCTGTCTCTCTCTCTCACATCTTTTCCTATCGATATTTTTTGTTATTCTGACATCTTATGAATTGACTCCCTTTTTAGGGTTGAGTTCACAATTAGGTTAAATTTGTAGTTCCTTTATTACAACATCGGTCATTTATAATGAAATTCCTTTTATAACAAAGAGTGTGTGTGCCCGTACACATGAAAAATGGACATCACTAGCAGTGGACTCGACTGCATTTGAATGGTTACCAGTAAGCAAGCAACAACAAAGTCCTGACAAAAGCTCAGGAGATCAAGAAAAGATTGTCATGAAATAGGACATCTGGACTTTTCTACTTCATGAGCCCCATGCAAAGAGTGATGTGAGAAGCTTTTTAAAGGTTCACTGGAATGACAGCCGACACTTCCCCCTCCCCAAGGGACATTTAGTGGTGTATGCTGCCAAACCAAGAGTAAAGCATGGCATTTATTTTGAGAAGGATGCATTTGCATTCCTAATGAGAGACAGTTCATTCAATTCCAGGCTTATTTCAGTCTACCTATAAGGAGCTTTAGTAAATTTGACTTATTCAAGCATATGCAGTAACCATAGCAGCCAACATGAGGAAATGTAGAGTGTTCTATAGCAAACTGTAGGAACTCATTAATATTGTGCCAGAGAACAACGTGCTTCTGATTACATGAGATTTCAGTACTAAAATGAGGGAAGGAATTGTTGATCAAAATATAATTGGAAGATGTAAATGAACAAGGACACCAATTCAGAGTTCTTTTCAACATCAAAGCAGAAGCTCTGCAGATCAGCTCCACAGGAACCATTTCAAGCATGTAATTAGAGCGACACTATTTTAAAAAGTAGTTCTTCTTATCTGGAAAACCCGGCCAGATCCCATTATTAACTCAGTCTTTCAAAGTTAAAGCTTCACTTCAGATGTGTAAAAACACTCCCTCCAGCCACGCAGGTATAGCCTCAAAAACACTGGAAAGAAGCTTATTGTCAAATAGCTGTTCAGCAATACACTATACTATGGGGGGCAGGGTTTGAATCTGGGTCTCCTATATCTCAGCTGAGTGCTCTAATACTGGGCTGTTAAGTATTGGGGGATAGGGCATGTGCCAGTAGCACCTCCTCCTCCTCATTTTTATTAATGGGAGCTAAGTCCCCCTGTACATCTAGCCCAAAATTTTGAAATGTTTTATTTGGAGACTATCAAAATGAGCTATCTTAACACTTTTTTCCAAATGTTTTTTCTGACCAAAACAATTAATCAGAAGTGACACGGCTTAATGAAATGTTTCAGCCAACCTGAATCTCTATTTTTTCAGTAAAAAAAAAAGTTCACCTGACACTCGTGCTATACTTGATCACTCTAGAAAGGGATCCAGTCTAACAGTCAAAACAGATCTTAGTTTGGTGGAGTATGAAAACAGACTTCTAATCATTTCAGTGCTTTCAGGATACAGTGCAAAGCCAGAAAAGTGGCCCCTTTATGGCCTTATACAGACATGCTGAAAGTTCTGGCATTTGATAATAGGTGGCTAGCTATGATTTATAATATTTCTGAAATGTCTATAAATTATAATAACTAATAATGAGTAGTAGTAATTCCAAGACACAAAATTATGTTAAAATGGAGTGAAGGTTGAAGGCATCAGTAATGTAAGGATAAAAAACATTTGAAGGAAGTAAGTTGTAATTACCTCAAAACCCAGGAAATCCAGAGATGAGGTTGCGGTTAAAAGAAATCCAAACATGCATCTATGATGGACATATGTTAATGTGTGTGATTTTAGATTAGAGTAAATTGATATTTAAAGGTTTAGGGGTTGACATTAAGATTTAGGGTTGGGTTTTTTTCTCATTTCATGGTGTCACAAGAGGGCAGAGTGACGTTTGGCTGAGTAGGTAGGCAGCTGGAATGTAACCCTACTCTGTATTTCCTGTTGGCCAACTGTAGGCAATTAGGAGAACATGTTGCACGAGTTTTAGGAGTGGGTCACTGGATAGTTTCCTGCTTTATGTTTGAGAACTCTGGGAACTCCTCTGGGACACTGCAGCTCCACAACATGTCTAATATGGGCCAGTGACTAGAGGCTAAACTTGGAGGAAGAGGAGATGACAATATCTGGAGATAATTGGTCCAGAGGTGCTCAGATGACCCACAAATGGTGGTTGGTGTCTATAAATGACGCATAGGTGAGAAGGGGGGGTACATACTAGTATAGAATGAACCCTCAGGTGTTATGGTGTCAGAACAAGATGGCTCATTGTTACATATTCCATTCATGTGGCCTTTACCACAATTTTTTGACCTCTTAGGTCCTTCAGTGCCACATGGAATGAAACTAAAATAATACAATCAGTCAACTGTAAATGCATTTTACTTTTATTTACTACTCACCAGCTTTGGCTCTGTTATGTAGGTCTGACCATTTAGCTAGTGCATTTGATCAACACTATCTTAAATCTAAGTATTGTCAAGAAAGGAATTCTGAGTAATAAAATATATCCTAGACTGATCAGGCATCATTAAAGGAGTTTGGTGGGGTTACACAGTTCTTTTGCATCTTTTCAGTTGCTGGAAATAAATACTTGTCCATATTGTTCTTTCTGGATATAACAACCTTGGTTTTGCTGGTGCAAATGCTGAAATACTCTAAGGCAATTTTTAGTGTGACTAAGGCTATTGATTAGACATAATATGGAATTAAGATTTCACTTGAATGTGAAGTGGGCCATTGGGTCTTCAAAAACAGCATATGGGTTCAAAGTGAAAATGGAGAGTGGAATTTTGGTTCATGGAACTGTTGAGTAGGTGAGTAGGTTCTGACCTGTTATCTGTGCTTCATTTTGTTTGATGTGAAACTCAAAAGCTGTAATGTTTTGAACATCTACAAAAGTGACATAGACACCATCTGGATGAGAGAATGCTGCCAGGGACTGTACTTGAGAAAGAAGAGAGGTGATATGAAATAGAAAGTCAAAAGTGTGTGGAGAGCACAGAGGAGTGCTGCCTGAACAACATAAATAGCAGGTATTCACCAGTACTTTTAAACCACGGTTCACATGGCTCACTAGCCTTAAGTTACTCTTGTCATTAGTTTATAGCTCAGTTGACTTAGTGGAGTGACACCAAGGATGCATTTGGCCTGATGCCCATGAATGTTTACCACGTGAAAGAGTAGTTCTCTTAAAAATATTATAATGTTCAAAAAGGCTTTATAATAGATTCAAAGGCTCTAAAAATTGTGAAAACCGATCCAGGTACTCAAACCTCAAAAGAAGCAGATTTGAGGTGACAGTTGGGATTTCCTCAGGTTTCTGGTTTTGCAGTTGGCCCTGTAAGGGCATGTTCCCATTAAAGAGATGACTTTAGCCTATATTTGCTAAAGGGCATTCAGCTTGCTACCTGTGCTATTTTATATCTTCTGTGTATATTAGGGGCAAAATTTAGGGCTATCGATTAAATGCAGTTAACTCACGCGAGTAACTCAAAAAAATTAATCATGATTTAAAAAATTGAGTTTACAAATATTTCCACAGTAAAAAACAAAAGAAATAGTAATTTTTAATTCACCTCATACAAACACTGTAGTGCAATCTCTTTATGGTGAAAATGCAACTTACAAATGTAGATTTTTTTTTTTGTTACATAAATGCACTCCAAAACAATATAAAACTTTAGAGCCTATAAGTCTGCTTAGTCCTACTCCTTTTTCAGGAATTGCTAAGAGAAACACTTTTGTAGCCAGCATGGCAAGGTATTTACATGCCAGATATGCTAAACATTTGTATGCCTCTTCATGCTTCGACCACCATCCCAGAGGAAAAGGTTCCATGCTGATGATGCTTGTTTAAAAAAAAACCACCTTAATTAAATTTATATCTGTACTCCTTGGAGAATTGTATTGTCTCCTGATCAATGATTTTACCTGCATTCGGCCATATATTTTGTGTTATGGTAGTCTCTGATGATGACCCAGCATATGTTGTTTGATTTAAGAACACTTTCACTGCAGATTTGACAAAACAAAAAGAAGGTTCCAATATCAGATATCTAAAAATAGCTACAGCACTCAACCCAAGGTTTAAGAATCTGAAGTGTCTTCCAAAATCTGAGAGGGACAAAGTGTGGAGCATGCTTTCAGAAGTCTTACAAGAGCAACACTCTGAATCAGAAACTACAGAACCCGAATCACCAAAAAAGAAAATCAACCTTCTGCTGGTGGCATCTGACTCAGATGATGAAAATGAACATGTGTTGGTCTGCACTGCTTTGGATTGTTATCAAACAATCCATCTGCATGGACACATGTCCTCTGGAATGGTGGTTGAAGCATGAACAGACATATGAATCTTTAGCGCATCTGGCATGTAAATATCTTGTGACTCTGGCTACAACAGTGCCATGCAAACACCTGTTCTCACTTTCAGGTGACACTATAAACAAGAAGCAGGCAGCATATTCTCCTGCAAATGTAAAAAAACCTGTTTGAGCAATTGGTTGAACAAGAAGTAGAACTGAGTGGACTTGTAGGCCTTAAAGTTTTACACTTTTATTTTTTAATGCGGTTATTTTTTGTACATAATTCTACATTTGTAAGTTCAACTTTCATCATAAAGAGATTGCAGTACAGTACTTGCATTAAAGGAATTGAAAATACAATTTCTTTTGTTTTTTACAGTGCAAACATTTAATCAGAAATAAATATAAAGTGAGCACTGTATACTTTGCATTCTGTGTTGTAATTGAAATCAATATATTTTAAAATGTAGAAAACATCCAAAATATTTAAATAAATGCTGTTCTATTATTGTTTAATGGCACGATTAATCACAATTAATTTTTTTAATCACTTGACAGCCCTTGTATTTTTCTTTTTGTATATTTACATGTAGGCTGAGAAGGATTAGATTGTTGGTGAATGTTAATAAATATTGATTTCATCGTACACACACAAACCGAGAAAAGCATATTTCCATCTATAGTAATCAAAATTTACAGAATGCTGCTTGAGAATTCAGTTTGACTTTAAATATTTACTTTGCATATTTTGCCATGTGATGTTGAGAATTTGTGTTTTAATGGTAATAAAGTTTTAACTTTTTCAATTTTGATGTGTACCATCATTAAATAATTCTTACCTCACATTGTCTGACCTCGCCATAGTTTTCCGCAACTGTGACAATCTAAATAAATAAAAATTGAAGAAAAAAAGCTTAAAAGTAAACATCGACATTACTGCTGGAAGTTGTTTACAAAAATTGAGTTCTGCCAAGTGTATTTGTATTTATCTGGACAATTTCTGACTATGCACCGCACATAGTACAATGAAGCTCCACTCTTGTTTAGGGCCATTAGTATTATTTTAGTACTGATATTAAATATTAATTCAGAACCTGCACAGGCCGTCAACTGCACAATCCCTGAATTTCAAATGTGGAAAAAATGGGATTTATTTTATTTATTGTATTCATCATAGTTGTGTGTCCTGAAATTTTGCAAGGCTATGTGGAAAAAGTGACATACATGTTTCAAATGTCAGTATCCACCAAATGTTGTTGCTATCAGAAGTGTTCTCTGTTGCTATACAGAGTTTGAGATACGAGTGTTGCATTTTGGTTTTGTCCTTTCTATTAGTTCAGATCATGGAAGAACTGGGGAAGGGACCAGAAAGTCCTAACCCTTTTCTCACTGCAGACCAAGAGGTACTCATTATTTGAAGGTCACCTGAAGTTAGTTGAGCACCTGACACTCCAATTTAAGTCAAAGGGGAGTAGCAGGAGCTCACTACCTTGGAATTGGAACCATGATTTAAGGTGTGGATTTTAGTAGGATTCGTATAACAAAATAACTTGACTTTTAGTATGTTTTCCAAACGAAGTGTACATGTGCACGTGCAGTTGTGTTGATGGGATATTTTATTACTTATGTTTAAAAGGGTAGTGTTTGCCTGCAATTTTTAGTTTTCTCAGAAAACATAGGAGTTTTATAAAATTCAGATACAAGGGAATTGAATAGTTATGACCAGCACAAATCCTTCCTTCAGTTGCAGGAGTGCAAACATGATACAAAATTATATTTGCACTAACACAAGCTTTTTCTTCAACCATAACTTACTGTATGGCTACTAGAGCTGAAAAACAGAATTTCTGTCCTGTGGAAAATTCCAAGATTTCAACATTTTGTCATCCTCAAATGGGATGAAAAATTGCAATTTCAGACTTTTTTTTTGTTAAACAAAATATACTGAAATATTTTGTTTCTACTTTATTATTTTGATTTTTATAATATAGTATAGTAGCAGAAAGTCCATTTTGTCACAGTTGGGCCAAGTAATCCACATCTGTGCAGTCTCCCTCAGACAACCAATGAAATGGTCTAGCTGTACAGTAAGCGTGGTGTTTGGTTGAGTTATATCTAATATCATACTTGTCTAGGACCTTTGGCAAGGTATAGATATATGCTTTACTGTAGGCGTACACCACATGGGTGAAATTCATAACATCAAAATGGCTGACAACTTAATGGTTACAGGACACTCCCCCAAGGTATAGAATGTCACAAATATATTTTATTTGATTTCATTTGGCTATTATGGTTCTTCAAGTAATTCTCCTATGGCCGCTCCCCTTCAAGTGTGCATGTATCCCACGTGACTTTGATCCAAGATTTCATTAGCAGTGTCCATTCAGTCTGTGCATGCACTGCTGATATCCTCATGCCCCTCACCAAGGCTGTATATCAGGCTGTGGGACAATCTGCCCTCACAACCATCTTGGCTTTGACAGGGAGCTTAGCTTGTCCCCATTGAACTCAGCCAGCGGTCGAGACGCACACATTCTACTTAGGTTAGTTAGCAGTAATAGTTAATTTCTGATTATTGAAAGATTGTGTTATTTCCTTTGTGGAAATCCCCGCTGTGATTTCCAGCCTATCTCGGTCAGTGACACACTGTAAGGATGTTCGCTGCCTAGGAGAGTGGCACGTCCCACAGAAGTGCAACTTCTGTTTAGCCCTCAACTCCAGGGCCTGGAAGAACTGGGAAATCAAGCTGCGACTGTTAATGATTGAGCACTCTCTTTGCCCCACTTTGGAGCCAAGTTAGGAGAACACCTATCCCCTCCCCCCAGTATATCTGTCCCTGGGGGTCTCTAGTGCCTCTCTGACTGTAGTGCAACTGTCTCCTAGAAAAGGAGACATCTTAAACATCTCCTCGAAAGATCATAAGAAGAGGACCCCCAATTTGCCTCTTAAGGTACTCACCTCAAAAAGAGCTCACTTCTCAACCAGGTCAACAGCCTCAGACTTCATCCTCAAGGCTCAGTACCAGATAGACAGGAAAATCCTGTAGCTCTAATAGTAAATGTGACTCTATTGCTGGCAGGTACCAAGCATCTCTCAGTACCAAGAACTACTTGACTTTTTTATACAACTCCAGAACTGTCCCCTCCCTTTTCGTTCAGAGCTTCCCCCATTAGAGGAAGAAGAGGACAATGGAGGCCTCCTTTCAGTATCATCAGTCTCTGTTCAGGGTTCTCCTATGTATCCATATGTGAACCCCTCCCCTTTCTCAAAGAGACAGGGAGATGTCCAGGGACTTCATCACTCCTGGTGGGAACAAACCTGAATGCCACCCCCTCCCTCTTATGGTCCTCAATGGTCATATCTAGGGCCCTACCAAATTAATGGTCTATTTTGGTCAATTTCATGGTCCTAGAATTTAAAAATTTGTCCGTTTCATGGTTTCAGATATTTACATCTGAAAACCCAGTGTTGTAACCATGGGGGTCCTGACCCAAAAGAGGGTTGTGGGGGCTATTGTAGAGGGGTCACGGTATTGTCACCCTTACTTCTGCGCTACAGCTAATGGAGGTGCTGCCTTCAGAGCTGGGCAGCGCAGACATGAGGGATTCATGGTATGGGGGATGGGGGTCCATCACTTTATTGGAGTTTCAGGGCTAGCCTTATGTGTGGTGACTGCCCAGGATCCCATGATCAGGGGAGCACTGTGGTCTCCCCTCCACACACACACACAGCCACCTCAAGGCCCCTTTAATTCCCAAGTGCTGGGCACCAAAATCTTTGTAGAAGGGGGGGGGGCATCAGTGCCAGAACTGGGTGAGATGGGGGCATGACCCCCGCCCCTTTCAACATGGGTGTAGTTTGGGTGTTGCCTCCCCTCGCATTCTGCAAGCCTCAAGCAGGCATGGAGCGGTGCCAACAGGGGCTGCACTCCGTGGTAGCGGTGCCCCCCCCCACCAGCATTGTCTGGTGATCATAGTATTCTTGTACCTCAACATTGGTTGCTCAAAGGTCAGTCATACCTCTAAATGTTGTCTACCACTCAGAAAGCACTTCCTCTGTTCTTGGACTCTTCTGCTGGACATGGGAAAATCCACACAGATTCCCATTTAGAACATACAATTTATAGGGGCACCCCAGGATTCCTTGGCATCCAGGCCCTTCCTTCCCATGGACAGATTCCTCATGCTATTGGACCTTGTCAGAACTAGTCAAGGGATGCCCCAGACTTCAGTCAAAACTGTCTTCAATTCTACCTGTTTTGCCTATCTCTTTGTCCAATGATAAATCTTTCAGTCACTCAGCTCCCCTACCAAGGGGCCAGTCAACTGCTGCATTCCAACCTCAAGGCATGGCTCCTCAATTGTTCACAGGGTTAGAGTAGGTCTATTCTGCAGAGGTACAAAATATTAAATGGTAAAAAGATTCTACCAGAAATACTTACCTTCAAATGTGGAGATGAGTTAGTCAATGGTGTGAATTCCAGAATGCTGCCCCTGCCTTGCTTCCGCTTATTCTGGAATACCTGCTGCAACTAACGAAAATGGGGCTATCACTTAGTTCTCTCAAGGTTCATTTGGATGCCTTAATAGCTTTTCATACCACTATTGGGTTGGTTGTTTTTTTTTGCTGTTTGCTCACCATACAACTGTAAGGTTCATTAAATGTCTGGATAATCTCTTACCACTGGTGAAAGTCCTCACCCCAGTTTGGGACCTTAATTTGGTTCTTAAAAGTCTCATTAAATTTCCTTTTGAACTAATGGATATCTGCTCCTTAGTGAAAACTGCCTTTTTAATGGCGATTACATCAGCCGACGGAGTTGGACAGATTTGGATCTTAATGGCAGACCCTCCTTTCTCAGTATTCTACAAGGACAATGTTTCCTTACGATCACACCCCAGGTTTCTTCCTTAAGTGTCTTCTGAATCAGATAACTTACCTACCAGTTTTCTTTCCAAAAAACACATAATTCCAACCTGGAGATCGCCTTCCATATTGTAGATGTCAGGAGGGCATTATCTAGATGGAAGGCAAGGACTAAATTATTTTGTAATGCTCCTAGCCTGTTTGTTTTGTTTGCAGACAGAACTAAAGGCTCTGCTACTTCTACCCAAAGACTATCAAAATGGATTTTGGGGTGTACCAAAGCTCATTATAGTTTTGCCAGCATTCCAGCCCCTGCAGGCATGTCAGCTCATTTGAGAAGGAAAATACATCTATGGCTCTACTTAAAAATATCCCAGTATCTGAGATCTGCAGAGCTGCTGTGTAGTCTTTGGTACATACCTTCTCCAAGCACTATTCCTTAGCTGATGCCTCTAGAGCTGATGAGGCTGTTGACAATGCAGTTCTTTCCTCTGTGCTGGACTCAATTCCAAAACTCCCTTCTCCTTACAGGAATACTGCTCGAGGGGGGTCACCTGAAGTGGGGCACCCATAGGGACACTACTTGAAGAAGAGAGAGGTTACTCGCCCTGTGCAGTAAATCTAGTTCTTTGAGTTGTGTCCCCCTATGGGTGTTCCACTACCTACCTTCCTTCCTCTCTGCTTTGGAGTTTCGTTCTGAAACGCAGTGGAGAAGGAACTGAGGGTGTTTGCCTGTGCAGCCTGCTATAACCTTGGTTTGGGGCATGAGGATATCAGCAATGCATGCATAGGCCTAATAGATGCTGCTTGTTAGAGGGCTTTCCCTTCACCCTCTCCCTTGGTTCTTGTCATGCAGAAAGAAGGCAGAAGACCAGAAGTCTGAAGTGCTGACAATGCTATGTTTATCGGGGTTAGTTTCCAGCAAATGTGTTCCATAACTCTGACGCTTGTTTTTCAGTGTTCCCACTCCCCCCCACCCCCGCCAGCAGGAATAATTATACCTGAAATGCACACCCATAGTCCCACCCCTTACAACTTATGGTCATATTCTGTTTTGGGGGACCATAGGGCTGGGGTCTTCATTCCCATCCCTTTTCTACCCAATGGGAGGGGTAAGGAGTGAGGTTGTCCTTCAGTCAGGGGCACACATTTCTCTGGTCTTTTAGTGTTTTCCCTTCCCCCAAAAATCTCCTCTTGCCCCTCCCAACTGGTTGCTTGACCTTGCCTTAAGATATGGAGTTGAGGCCGTCTTCAAACAGGCAAGCAGAACTTGCAGTACTATCTCAGGAGAAACTACAGGCCTGGATCCTATATTGACACTAATACTCTTAACAACTGCTAATGAAAATCTCCAATCATAGGTGCATGGAACACATGCACACCTGAAATGGAGCAGCCTTTGGGGGACACATCTCTAAGAACTACAGTTACTGCACAGATTGAGTAACTTCTCTTTGTAGTAGCCTTCTCTCTCTCACACCAGTATGATCACTCTCTACATTGCTTGCTTGGTTAGTGACATTTATAAATCAAATCCCTGCCATTGCTTTTCTCTATTCTAAGTACATTCTTTAATGCTTTCCACTTCTTTAATAACATCAAGTTGTTATGACACATTATTGGACAGGATGATGCCCTGATTTATCTAGATTGAGCCCAGGTGGCCAATCCTTAGCTGGCGTAAATCAGTGATGTAAATCCATTGACTTCAATGAAATTATGCCACCCGAGGATCTGCAGAGATTCTAGAATTAATTTCAGTACAGTGGAATACTGCCCAGCCTTTACATTATGTAAGCATATAGTCCGGTAATTGGGTAAGAACAAGGGCTGCCAAGCGATTAAAACAATTCATCGCAATTAACTGTGTTGTTAAACAATAATGGAATACCATTTATTTAAATATTTCAGATTTTTTCTACATTTTCAAATATATTGAGTTCAATTACAATACAGAATACAAAGTGTATCATGCTCACTTTATATTTATTTTACTACAAATATTTGCACTGTAAAAAACAAGAAATAGTATTTTTCAATTCACCTCATACAAGTACTGTAGTGCAATCTCTTTATCATGAAAGTTGAACTTACAAATGTAGAATTATGTACAAAAAATAACTGCATTGAAAAATAAAACAATGTAAAACTTTAGAGCCTACAAGTCCACTCAGTCCTACTTCAGCCAATCACTCAGACAACCAAATTTGGTTACAATTTACAGGAGATAATGCTGCCCGCTTCTTGTTTACAATGTCACCTGAAAGTGAGAACAGGTGTTCGCATGGCACAGTTGTAGCCAGCATCACAAATTTATGTGCCAGATTTGCTAAAGATTCATATGTCCCTTCATCTTCAACCGCCATTCCATAGGACATGCATTTTGTCAGATCTGCTGTGAAAGTGTTCTTAAAACGAACATGTGCTGGGTCATCATCTGAGATTGCTATAACATGAAATATGTGGCAGAATGCATGTAAAACAGAGCCAAAGACATACAGTTCTCCCACAAGGAGTTCAGTCACAAGTGTAATTAACGCATTATTTTTTAACGAGCATCATCAGCATGGAAGCATGTCTTCTGGAATGGTGGCCGAAGCATGAAGGGGCATAGGAATGTTTAGCATATCTGGCACGTAAATATCTTGCAATGCTGGCTACAAAAGTGCCATGCGAATGCCTGTTCTCATTCTCAGGTGACATTGTAAATAAGAAGCAGGCAGCAGTATCTCCTTTAAATGTAAGCAAACTTGTTTGTCTTAACAATTGGCTGAACAAGAAATAGGACTGAGTGGATTTGTAGGGTCTACAAGTTTTATATTGTTTTGTTTTTGAGAGCAATTATGTAACAAAACAATCTGCATTTGTAAATTACACTTTCAGGATAAAAATATTGCACTACAGGACTTGTGTGAAGTTAATTGAAAAATACTATTTCTTTTGTTTATCATTTTTACAGTGCAAATATTTGTAATAAAAATAATATAAAGTGAGCACAGTACACTTGTATTCTGTGTTGTAATATAAATTAATATATTTGAAAATGTAGAAAAATATCCAACAATATTTAATACATTTTAATTGGTATTCTGTTTTTTAACAGTGCAATTAATCATGATTAATTTTTTTGAGTTAATCGCGTGAGTTAACTGCGATTAATTGACAACCCTAGTAAGAACATTTAAGATGTTTACTTCTCTTGTAAAGCTAAGGGTTGCCTGTCAGTTTGTCTCCCTGTTATTTACTTCACTTTGGTCTGATCTAGTACATTGCTGTGTTGTGTATTGCGCACTTAAAACTGTCCCTTTGATGCTTTTGTATGATGTTCCCAACAAAAAAGCACAATGCTTTCATCTCTAGCTGCCACATTTATTCTAGAAACTTCTTCCGGGTACTGAGCTGGTCTGTCCCTTTCCACTTTTCTATTATTTTGAGCCCTTTCAATTTACAGCCAAAGCCTAGAAATAATCTCTGTTTACTTGGAAACTTTTATACTCTGAAAGCTACTAAAGAGAACTTCCATTCTGTAATTATTATTATAGTACTGGGTTAGCAAGGCATAGAGCTAAAGGTCATTTTTCTGAGCCCCATGTAATACTTCCATTTGTTTGTTTTTTTCCCAGCGGGTGATTAGTGTAAGCTTTTGCATTGCTGGTCTCTCTTTTTCTATCCCCTTGGCTGCTGCTTTGCTTGGCTTTCTCTCTAAGCCTGAATTCTATCCTCTATGAAAAAAACACCTATAGAATTTATTTGAAAATAACCTTTGCATAGATTTATTTTTGAATAATCTTACAGAATGCTACATCAGATATTTAATTATTACATTTTATGAGATGTGTAATGTTCTATTTTTCAGTTTTCAGTGTTCTATATTAAATTATATGGTGTAGATCCTCAGCTGGTATTAATTGTCATATCTCTATTGACTTCAATGGAGCTGTGACAATTTATGCCACCTGACAATCTACCCCATATGTGTTTGGATTATTAGTTTCATCACTGTTTAAATTCTTAGAACGTTCTAAATTGTAGTATTAACACACAGTGCCTAGCAGGAGAGGTACAGAGTTTCCTTGCCTGAGCATGAGCTTCTGAAGGTATTGTGCCTTCAGTATGCACAGCAGTCTAGATTTTGTGTTGCTCTCTTCTCATTTGGTGATGGAATGAAACAGTCAGAACACTCTCACCCTCTCATGACAGAGGTATTCTGTCAGGGCCATTTAAGCCCTCTTTGTTGTGCTGAAGAAGTGTCAAGGGACCTCGTTGTGAGAGGGAATTTAGGTAACTGCCTCCAGGAGTCCTGGTGAAGTCCCACCCTTTTGGGAGAGTAACAGCAATACTAGCACTGCCTCAGATATGCTCCTTGTGCACTCCTCATCCCTTGTGAAACCGTGCAGGGACCAGACACAGCCAGAGTGACTTTGTTTAGTTCTGTCTTCAATACCTTCTCCCCTACACATCACAATGAATTCATTTATAGGTTAATGGCTTCTCCTCTTACTGGTCTTCCTTTCTGTCTCATGGCTGGTTGTCTGTGTATGTTCTATTATGATGGTGAGGGTGAGGAGAGATTTCATATTCTACTACCTCTTATGCACTGGACTAAGGCAGTGAGTACCACTTTTACAACAAATGATAAATGTGATGGATTGGTATGTGTCTATAAAAACCTTTATTAAGTTGTGTCCTCCACTGGACACCAACTACCATAGAATCATACAAATGTAGGGTTGGAATAGGCCTCAAGAAGTAATCCAGTCTATTCCTTTGTGTCAAGGTAGGATTGATTATGCATAGATCAGCCCCACCAGGTGTTTGTCTAACCTGTTCAGAGAATCATAGAATCATAGAATCTCAGGGTTGGAAGGGACCTCAGGAGGTCATCTAGTCCAACCCCCTGCTCAAAGCAGGACCAACCCCAACTAAATCATCCCAGCCAGGGCTCTGTCAAGCCTGACCTTAAAAACCTCTAAGGAAGGAGATTCCACCACTTCCCTAGGTAACCCATTCCAGTTCTTCACCACCCTACTAGTGAAAATGTTTTTCCTAATATCCAACCTAAACCTCCCCCTCTGCAACTTGAAACCATTATTCCTTGTTCTGTCATCTTCTACCACTGAGAACAGTCTAGACCCATCCTCTTTGGAACCCCCTTTCAGGTAGTTGAAAGCAGCTATCAAATCCCCCCTCATTCTTCTCTTCTGCAGGCTAAACAATCCCAGTTCCCTCAGCCTCTCCTCATAAGTCATGTGCTCCAGCCCCCTAATCATTTTTGTTGCCCTCCGCTGGACTCTTTCCAGTTTATCCACATCCTTCTTATAGTGTGGGGCCCAAAACTGGACACAGTACTCCAAATGAGGCCTCACCAGTGCCGAATAGAGGGGAATGATCACGTCCCTCGATCTGCTGGAAATGCCCCTACTTATACAACCCAAAATGCCATTAGCCTTCTTGGCAACAAGGGCACACTGTTGACTCATATTCAGCTTATATCCACCGTAACCCCTAGGTCCTTTTCTGCAGATCTGCTGCCCAGCCATTCAGTCCCTAGTCTGTAGCAGTGCATGGGATTCTTCCGTCCTACGTGCAGGACTCTGCACTTGTCCTTGTTGAACCTCATCAGATTTCTTTTGGCCCAATACTCTAATTTCTCTAGGTCCCTCTGTATCCTATCCCTACCCTCCAGCGTATCAACCACTCCTCCCAGTTTAGTGTAATCTGCAAACTTGCTAAGGGTGCAGTCCACACCATCCTCCAGATCGTTAATGAAGATATTGAACAAAACCGGCCCCAGCACCGACCCTTGGGGCACTCCACTTGATACTGGCTGCCAACTAGACATGGAGCCATTGATCACTACCCATTGAGCCCGACCATCTAGCCAGTTTTCTATCCACCTTACCGTCCATTCATCCAGCCCATACTTCTTTAACTTGCTGGCAAGAATACTGTGGGAGACTGTATCAAAAGCTTTGCTAAAGTCAAGAAATAGCACATCCACTGCTTTCCCCTCATCCACAGAGCCAGTTATCTCATCATAGAAGGCAATTAGGTTAGTCAGGCATGACTTGCCCTTGGTGAATCCATGCTGACTGTTCCTGATCACTTTCCTCTCCTTTAAGTGGTTCAGAATTGATTCCTTGAGGACCTGTTCCATGATTTTTCCAGGGACTGAGGTGAGACTGACTGGCCTGTAGTTCCCTGGATCTTCCTTCTTCCCTTTTTTAAAGATGGGCACTACATTAGCTTTTTTCCAGTCATCCGGGACCTCCCCCGATTGCCATGATTTTTCAAACATAATGGCCAATGGCTCTGCAATCACATCGGCTAACTCCTTTAGCACCCTCAGATGCAGTGCATCCGGCCCCATGGACTTGTGCTCGTCCAGCTTTTCTAAATAGTCCCAAACTACTTCTTTCTCCACAGAGGGCTGGTCACCTCCTCCCCATACCGTGCTGCGGAGTGCAGCCGTCTGGGAGCTGACCTTGTCTGTGAAGACAGAGGCAAAAAATGCATTGAGTACACTAGCTTTCTCCACATCCTCTGTTACTAGGTTCCCTCCCTCATTCAGCAAGGGGCCCACACTTTCCTTGACTTTCTTCTTGTTGCTAACATACCTGAAGAAACCCTTCTTGTTACTCCTAACATCTCCGGCTAGCTGCAACTCCAAGTGTGATTTGGCCTTCCTAATTTCACTCCTGCATGCCTGAACAATACTTTTATACTCCTCCCTGGTCATTTGTCCAATCTTCCACTTCTTGTAAGCTGCTTTTTTGTGTTTATGACGAGCAAGGATTTCACTGTTAAGCCAAGCTGGTCTCCTGCCATAATTACTTTTCTTTCTACACATCAGGATGGTTTGTTCCTGCAACCACAATAAGGATTCTTTAAAATACAGCCAGCTTTCCTTGACTCCTTTCCCCCTCATGTTATTCTCCCAGGGGACCTTGTCCATCAGTTCCCTGAGGGAGTCAAAGTCTGCTTTTCTGAAGTCCAGGGTCTCTGTTCTTAAAACTTCTAATGATGAGAATCCCAAAACCTCCCTGGGAAGTCTATTCTAGTGCTTAAAAAACTTTCTAACTATAAGAATAGTTGTAGTTTGTTTAATCTAACCTGAATCTCCACTGCTTCAGACTAAGTTGATTGTCTTGTCTTTATAATGGCCTTTTACATATTTGAAGACTAATGTCTCCACCCCCCACATCCTTCTCTTCTCTAGAATAAACCTGCCCAATTCTTTCAACCTTTCTTTGTAGGTCATGTTTTCTGAACATCTTATTTTTGTTGTGCTTCTCTAGACTCTTTCCAGTTTGTCCACATCTTTCCTAAAGCTTTGTGCTCTAAAATGAACACAGTCTCTAGCTTAAGGCCTCACCAATGCCAACTAGAGTGGAGCAGTTACCTCCTGTGTCTTACATACGATACTTCTGCTAATACATCCGAGAATTACATTTGCCTTTTCTCATGGCAGCATCACTCTGATCACTCATATTTAATTTATAATCCATTATAATCTTCAAATTCCTTTCCTCAGTACTGCTGCCTAGCCAGTTGTTTCCCATTTTGTATTTGTACATTTGCTTTTTCCTTCCTACATGTAGTACTTCACACTTGTCTTTACTGAATGTCATATTTCAATTCCAGACCAATTCTCTAATTTATCAAGATAATTCTTAATTCTAATCCTTTCCTCCAAAATGCTTGCAACCCTTCTGAGCTTGGTATCATCCTCAAATTTTATAAGCATCCTCTCCACTCCACCATCCAAGTCGTTAATGAAAATCTTGACTAGTATTGGACCGAAACCAGATTTTTGTCTCGTCCTCCAAATTTGACAGTGAACCATTGACAATTACTTTTTGAATGAGTATAGTTTTTCAACCAGTTGCGCACCCATCCTCTTATACTAGTTTCATCTAGACCAGAGGTCGGCAATCTTTCAGAAGTGGTGTGCCGAGTCTTCATTTATTCACTCTAATTTAAGGTTTTGCGTGCCAGTAATACATTTTACCATTTTTAGAAGGTCTCTTTCTATAAGTCTATAATATATAACTAAACTATTGTTGTATGTAAAGTAAATAAGGTTTTAAAAATATTTAAGAAGGTTCATTTAAAATTAAATTAAAATGCAGAGCCCCAGACCGGTGGCCAGGACCCGGGCAGTGTGAGTGCCACTGAAAATCAGCTTGCGTGCAGACTTTGGCACACGTGCCATAGGTTGCCTACCGCTGATCTAGACCATATTTTCCTAGTTTGCTTTTGAGAATGTCATGTAGGACTCTGTCAGAAACCTTACTAAAGTCCAGATACATAATATCTACTTTTTTCCCCATCCACTAGGCCAGTAACCCTCAACTAAGAAAATTAGATTAGGTTTGCATGATTTGCTCTTGACAAATCTATATTGGCTATTACTTATCCCCTTATCCTTCAGGTTTGGAATAATTGATTGTTTAATAATGTTTTCCAGCATCTTTCTGGGTATCAAACTTAAATTTACTGCCCTGTAATTCCCGGGGTCCTCCTTTCCCCTTTTTTAAAGATAGGTACTATGTTTGCCCTTCTCTAGTCCTCTGGGAACTCACCCATCCTCCATGCTGTCTTCTTCATCCTCTTGTGAATTAGCTCTTTTTGTTGGTTTGATTACCTTGTTTACCTTAAAATGTGAATGTACCTCCATTGTCTCTGGTTGACAAAGCTTGACCCTGGCAGACTGGTGAATCCACATTCCTGTTTATCTGCTCTACTCAGATTGCTTGGTCTGACCATATTTTAGGAACATATTTCCAGCACACATGTGAGTCTTTACTACCTACTTTAAAGAAATGAAACAAAACCAAAACAAAACCCCACCATTTTTGATATTTGCAAAATACTAAAATTGAAAAAAATATTTTGTAGAGAGGCATTTTCTCCAATATTATATCCAGTATTGTATTTATTCTTAAAACACACAATAAAATGGCCCTAAAACCTCTACAAGGAGAATTTCAGATGGGGTGGGGGGATGGGAGGGGAACCCCTGTTAAGATGAATGAGAGCTGTGTAGGTTGCAGAACAGTGATGTACATTTTCATCATGGCTTAGCTGTGGTATTTGGCATTCTAAATCCCAGTTGAAACAGGAACAGAGCAAATATTGTACAATTGAGAAGAAGAAAAAATCTAATCCTTTCCCCTGAAAGGACAACGGGGAGATATCATGCTCTTAAAGAACAGTTTCTCACATGCTCATTAAAAGCCAGTAGCACAATTAGAGAAAGCCAGAAATATAAATTATTGTTGCTATATCTCCTTACCACAAGAGCAGATGTAGGCACCCTTTACTAGAGGGTCCTCTGAACTTTATTGGGAGTGTTCCAGGGGAAAAGCCTTGTGTGCTGCAATCTAGCATTAGAGACTACAACTCCCATGATACTTTGGGGAAAGAGGGCGAGACTTCCTCATGCAGGGAGAGCAGGTGGTGGACTGCATTGGGAAAAGGAGTGTGATTGCTGCTGTGGAGCTCTGCCCATGCCAAGAGCTGCTGCTAGGAAGCCAGAAGCTGCTGAGAGCTTGCAGGGGTTTTGATCAAGCAGGGAGCTTCAGAGGCTGTTGATGGCTTCATTGGAGTCAGAGCATAGACTATTGCTGTGCCTAGAACTGACTGAGGTGGGCCTGCAGTGATCACTCTGTGAGTAACCCCCACCATTGTTTGGGAAAGTACTTGCAAGGAAAGGGGCATAGCAGAGAGACTGAGTCTGAGGAGAGTTAGAGTGATCTTCCTATGGAAGCAGGACCCAGAGCTGTTGGCATTTGGTGGAGCCAACTCCAGTTTCAGAGGGGTTGTGCAGCTTGCTGCCTTGGCTGGACTGGTGCACAAAGCCAATGGAGTGCTGTCTCCAGCCTCAGATCTTCAAGCGCACTCACGCAAGCGTCTAGGACTCTGAAATCCAGAGGAGTGTACTCTGCGGGGTGTGGTGAATGGTGGCAGTGTAAATGCCAGTTGCATAAGTTTAATTTATTACGGAATATTATATTTGTTAATTAATTTTATTCAACTCCCCCTGTGGATTTAAATTAGTAGTGACATTTAATCTTAGTCTGTTATACCCTGTTTCTTAAATTGTTACGTAAAGGAGTGTTAGCTCTAATTTAAGTATATTGGATGTATATTATTTATAATTGGTATTTGAGTTAGACCCGTGACACAGGTTATTATTAGTAATATTACTATTTGAAGGGATTTATTCCTGGAGGTTCCCAAGGCACGCCATTGAGTGTGTACAGGGGCCAGCCAGATTAGAGGCACCACCAATTTTAACTTAATTTACAAGTAAAGGGACTGCAGCAGAAGTGTGGATAGAGGATTCCCACCTATCCAACATTATCACTGGTATACTCAGGATATCCTTTAATGTCAGCAATATCAGGCGCCCAGGCACACAGGTGAGTGTTGCCTATGCCTGAGTAACCCAGGGAAGAAAGGGGGTGGGGGTGTTACACATATATATCACAAACATCGACTGAGTCAGATACTGTATGTCTCAAAAGAGAACCTGATTATGAAAAAAGATTTGGTCTAGGAGTTTGAACAAATCGTCAAGTGGCACCCAAAGCTGATTTCCAGAAGAAAATACAGTTCTGTTTTAGTAGTTCACATGTGGTATGAAGAGCAGATGAGAATTAGAGTGCTATAGGAAATTTCCCTGAGAGCAGCCAATGTTGTTAAGCCTCCTGAAGCATAAAGCATATCCTGATCACTGAGCTGTTTTAGCCATACATCTCCTACTAAAGTCAATGAGAGATGTACAGCTAACATCCCTTGTGCTGCTGCACTCTGCCCTACCTAAGAGGCAGTGTGTACCAGTGGCAACAGAGAAGCAGGAAAGGAATCATGCTTTAGCAAGGCACCTTTCCCTGCTCTCCCAGTTGCTTTAGGAGGTAGTAATCTATAGATTATCATCATTTATATCTTGCAATGTGACAGTAATATCAACCTCCTCAGTGGCAGCTTAACCATGTGCACCTGGACCCAGTCCTACTCCCCTCTAAGTCTCTGCATGGGTGTGTGTATCTTAAACCATGATAAGTCCCATTATTACCATTATTAATGTCAATGTGTTCTCCCCCACCCCCCATGCTATAAAAGAGATGTCAGAATGTATTTATTTTTAATGAGTACAATATTTTTGCCATGTGAATGTGAACCATTTTTACTTTTAATCTTGGGTATTTCCAAGTATTATCAGTTGTAGGCAACAGCACATATGAACCTAACCTTTGAAATTAAAAGCTGGGGGGAAATAAAACAAAATGTGAGGAAAAAGTCTGGATAAAGAAAACGTAGAAAAATATTCTAGTAAACCATTGTAGTTTCAGTGAAATGAGGTCTGGCATCAAGGAGAAAAGATTAGGAATACAAATACGGATGTGGAGGGACACATTTTCAAAAGCAGCGTTTCTATTTGCCTGGTTAAAATGTAATAAGGGTGCTAGCTCACCACAAAGAGGTCTCCTTTATTTTGTTTAACTTCTATTTTAATTTAAAAATCAATACATTTTTAAAGTCAAAATAATTCAGCAGTTTTCTGTTTCTGAATTGCAGCAAAGTACTAGTCATCCATCATAAGAATATAATGTGAGACGTTGGTTGTTAAAAGGACAAAAAATGGATTATATACAAACATTCTTTGTCCTGTAGTATTTTGTTGGGAATAGTTGCAATTAGTCCATTAATGTTATTACTATCAGAATGTATTTTAGTATCCTAGAAATTATTAATAGAAAAGATTTAAGTAATCTAGTGCGTCACATCTGAAGTGCAGAATTGTTCCCCACAGTATTTTTTCTAATGTTCTGCTTAGTCTAGCTTTAAAGGTGACCTGTAAAGGGGAATAAAAAATTGTTTGTGCCTTTTTTGCTTTTTTATAATATATGAAAAGTTTTTTATTTCTGCTTCTTTTGTGCATTTGGAATTCCACATTCCTTTTGGACATTACAGATAGATAACTAGTAGATTAGGACATCACATGCACCAGGCTAATGAAATTGGATTGAGAGGGGAAATGATTTTTATTCAGACTGTTTAAAATGGTTTTTGTGGGGGATTTTTGTTTCTATGTTTTTGATAGTGCATAACAGAAAATCTCCCTTTATTAAAGCTTCAACAACTCTGATCCTTTAAGGGTTGAGAGATCCCATTTCATATTTCTTGAGACTCCCAGCTGGTTCTCCAGCAAAAGCAGGTGAGGCCAGACTTCACATTTCTGGTATTTTAAAAGTTTTTTTTTTAAAGTTGCCTTTTTAAAATCTGAATCCTCCAGACCGTTATCCATAAGGAAGCAAAAAAGGCACTAATCTATCTTTCCCCTTTTCCAAGTAACTTCTAAATTAACTAAATTATGGAATTTTCATCAGTCAATATTTTTCTCCTGCTTTAATACAGTCCTTGTATCTCATCATAATGTAGTGATAAAATACCTCATCCGATGATTATTGTCTCTCCATAGAGTTTCACAAAAATTTAGTACTTATTTTCACATTTTTCTTGTATGGTAGGAATGGGCCTAACAAGCTAAACATATATTTGGGTCAGTAAGTAGTGTTATCCCTATTTTTATTGCTGGATGAAAACAGCAGAAAGCTGTTCAAATATTTCTGTAAATAAGCCTTGCTCTTGCTGATATTCACAACCTGTCTTCCTGGACATTTGGATGAGTTATTGTTAATCTCAAGAAAGCACACGTGTTGCAAATACCTTGATGGATAAATATGATTACAGTAGCACATAGGAGCCCCAATCGTGGTTCAGGATTGTATTGTGCTAAGTGCTATACAACTAGAGAACAAAAAGACAGTCCTGGCCCCAAAGAGCTTACAATGGAAGTAGAAGACAAGACAAAACAGATGGATACAGACAGATGGGGAATTACGAGGGAAATAATGAAACAATATTTGTCAGCACGACAGCCTGTGATCTCAGCACATCAGCAGCCTAACCATTGTCATGTTATTTTGTAGACTTCGAAGGAAATAAGAGTTTCAGGTCCTGGAAGATCAATCCTTTCCCCCTATATATTACCTGAAGGTTAACTGGGGAAAAGTTGTTGACCTGGTCTTTCACAAAGATTTTTAAGAACTCTTTCAGACTATTTCTTTGGGCTTGTGTTGCTAAGCTTAGAACTCAGTGGCATGTGGTCACTTTTTTCCTACAAAAAGTGAGTAATCTTCAACATGCAGTCTAAGCAGGTCAGAGAGTACCAGGAGCTGACCGTCCCTTTGGAGTTGGAATCCATGGGACTTTTATTGCTTGGGCATATCTGGTATATGTCCTTCTCTCAATAATGGTATCTATCTTTTTCTAAAAGAATGCTTTAGTATATGAGGAAGCGCCTCATACTCACATTGGGTCAGATTGCAAACCCCTTACTCCCAGGGAAGAGTAGCTACTTATATGTCCAGTCCCATTGACTTCATTGGGTCTACTCACATAAATAACTGCTCACCAGTGGGAATAAGTAGTTCATAGTTTGATTCAGAGGTATTTCCAGAATCAGACCCATAGTTTTTGTATGCAGTCTCTATTTGTTGTGCTTTCTGTTTATCTCCATTGAATTATTTCCATATTGTTTGGTCTTTCCAACACTGACTGTGTCATTTTTTGTCCTGGAAATATTACAGCTAACTGAATCTGCTCCAACATTTCCTGGATCAGTGCTTGCTTTCCACCCTATGACATGTTCCATTCAGCACAGGGCATTATTTCTATGCAGGCTACATTTTGAGAAACATTTTTCCTTTGCTTTTTTTTGTTTTGTTTTTTAGAATAATTTCAGTCCCCATTAAGAGTTCACCAGAGAAAATCCTTTTATGAAGTCCTAGTTTTGTAGGTTTTTCCCCATGAAGTTTTAGGCCCTGATCCTGAAAAAACACAAATGCTGAATTTATACACTTTGAGTAGTCTTACTGAAGAGGACTATGTACAGAGCATAACATTGAGCACATGGGTAAATCTTTGCAGAATCAGTATATAACTGAATTAAAATATATGCAGATGTCAAATAAAATCTTTACACGTGTTTGCAAGCACTACATTTTACTGCATTATTCACAGTGGGCAGAGTCCTAAAACATGCTGAGTATCCAGGCCCCACTGAACTCACTGGGAATATTCTTGTGCTTAAGTGCTTTGTTGGATTGGGGCCAGACTACTCAGCACCTTGCAGGATCAATTCAGGCATTTCTTATATCATCTAGTCTGACCTCCTGTGAACTCCCCCAGAATAGTTCCTAGAACACATCTTTTAGAAGAACATCCAATCATCATTTAAAAATGGCCAGTGATGAAGAATCCACCATATCCCTCGGTAAATTGATCTAATGGTTAATTACCCTAATTGTTTTAAATGTATGCCTTATTTCCCATCTGAATTTGTCTAGCTCCAGTTTCCAGCCATTGGATTGTTATACCTTTTTTTCTGCTGGATTTGAAGAGCCCACTTCCAAATATTTGTTCTCCATATAGATATCAACAAACTGTGATCGTAACCCCTTAACATTCTCTTTGATAGATCGAGTTCCTCGAGTCTGTCACTATCAAGCATGCTTTCTAATCATTTACTCATGGCTCTTTGAACCCTGTGCAATTTATCAACATCCTTCTTAAACTGTGAATGCGAACACCAGAACTGGACACAGTATTCCAGCAGTGGTCACAGCAGGCCCAAATACAGAGGTAAAATAACCTCTCCACTTCTGTTGAAGATTCTCCTGTTTATGGATCCAAGAATTGCATTAGGCTTTTGACATCAGACGTCAAGAATTATAACATTCAAAAACCAGTCGGAGAACACTTCAACCTCCCTGGACACTCAATTACAGACCTAAAAGTCGCAATTCTTCAACAAAAAATACTTCAAAAACAGACTCCAACGAGAAACTGCAGAACTGGAATTAATTTGCAAACTGGACACTATTAAATTAGGCTTGAATAAAGACTGGGAGTGGATGGGTCATTACACAAACTAAAACTATTTCCCCATGCTAATTTCCCCCTACTGTTACTCACACCTTCTTGTCAACTATTTGAAATGAGCCATCCTGATTATCACTACAAATGTTTTTTTTTCTTTCTCATGATAATAATAGCCCACCTTAATTGATTTGTCTCATTAGAGCTGGTATGGCAACCCCCATCTTTTCATGTTCTCTGTATGTATGTATATATAATTTCTTCCTACTGTATTTTCCTCTCCATGCATCTGATGAAGTGGGTTTTAGCCCACAAAAGCTTATGCCCAATAAATTTGTTAGTCTCTAAGGTGCCACAAGTACTCCTCGTTCTTTTTATCATTGCACTGGGAGCTCATGTTCAGCAGATTATCCACCACGGCACCCAAATCTTTTTCAGAGTCACTGTTTCCCAGAATAGAGTCCCCCATGCTGTAAGTATGCCCTTAGTGACTGATTCACACTCTGGTTCTTGCCCCTTTCCTGGGGCAGTGAAGCTACATGCTACCTCTTATTCGGGCTGGATTGTAATCATACACTCTAGCCCATAGTTGTTCATCAATTCTGTATTCAGTTTACCAAAAAAGAAGACTAAAAACACTCCCCCCACTTCCAGCCACACTGTCAGACAGCTCACCTGTTGCTTTTACCAACTATTGGAGGAGGTTCTCAACTCCATGGCCTTACTTTGGTTGTCTCATGGTCTACCATGATTTAATAATGTCCACTGGTTGAAATAGCTGTGCAAGAGCATGGAAGGAAGAGGGCTATGGAGCCACATGGATTGCAGACTTTTTTTCTCACATGATTTTTTGCGGATGTACAGATGATTTATACTAGTGGTCAAAATTTGTTACTTGTCTTCATCCATGGATACTGCATGGAACAGGCTATCTTGAAATCTCTTTAGTCCAATGAAGTCTAATTGCTTCTTACTGTCTCAACTCACTAGCAGTTTATATTCCTTCAATTAATTACTCAACTGAATCAATTAATTCACTGCATTTAACTTTTCCCCCTCTCCACCTACATGATGTCTTTATCTTCTGTCCTCCAACTCCTCTCCATTAAGCTTCCTTTCTGATTTTGATTCCTGGCTCTGTCATCCTCTCCTTTATAATCTCACTCACCCCTTAGCTTCACATTTTCTTGCATTTGTGTCTTCATTTGACGTGCAACCCCGGTTCAACTCTCACACTCACCAAAAGGGCTGTTCACATTACATGGTCTTCGATCATTGCTTTCTGTTGTTCAGTTCTTTCTCTCCAATCATGAACTGGTCTCTTTCACCATCTCTCATCCATCCCCTCCCTCATGCCCTGTCTCAACCTTTCTCACACTAGTCCATCAGCACTGAAGATTTCTCCATCTGCTCTCAGCTCTCTCCTCCCTGCCTTTCTTCCATTGATATGGTTGTTGAATCTCTCCTCCAGCCTCTACTGTTTACTCCCTCTCCCCCATCACAAGGACAGACTGTCAGCCCCCAGCCATGGCTCACCATCATCCTTTTTCTCCACTCTGATCACATGCTGCATAGCAAAAATCCTGTGATCAAGCTGACTTCATCTGCTACACATTCATTCTCTTCTCCTTCACTTCTGCCATCTTCCTAGATAAAACAACTCTTATTCTCCAACTTAACTGAATCCCGTGTCCTCAGTCCAGGCCACCTTTTCACACCTTTGATTCATACTTCAAACCTTCCTCTCCACTGGCCTCCACTTCTCTTTCTTCATAACAACTCATCTTTTTCTTCAAAGGAAAAATTGGACAAAATACAACATGACCTTCCTCCTCCCCTTGGCTCGTGTTCTCTTTCCCTTCTACAATTCTAACCTTTTTTCCTAGCGATAGGCGCAGAAGTTTATTTTCTCTTCCTCTACCACTTCCACTTGCTTCAGTGACCCTATCCCATTTCCAGATCTCTTTCCTTCTCCTTAATTTTACTCTCCTGTAGTTCCTTCTCACAATACAAGCATCATTTAGTGTCTCCAATCTTAAAATGAACTAAACCCACTCTCGCCCCCCACTTGCTTCTCCAACCACTGCCCCATCTTCCTTCTCACTTTCATCTTTAAACTAATGAACATGCTGTCCTCACTCACTATCTGGAGTTCCTCTCCTACAATTCCATCCTAGACCCTCTCCAATCCAGCTTGTGCTCCTAACACTCCACTGAAATGGCTCTCACCAAAGTCTCTAATGATTTCTTCCTAGCCAAAGCTCAAAAGCAGTATTATGTTCTAATCCTCCTTGACTTGTCAGATTGCTTTCTTACCATCAGTCATGCTCTTCTGGAAATCTTGTTCTCCCTTGGCTTCCATAACTGTCCTCTTCTGGTTCTCTTCCTACCTCTAATTGCTCCTTCAGCATATCCTTACAAAGATCCTCCTCATCTTCCCTCCAACTTTCAGGGATTGGGGGGAGAAGGGGTTCTGCAGGCCGCTGTCTTTCATCCCCTTCTCTTCTCCCTGTACATCTTATATCTGGATAGTTTAATTCACAGACACAAATTTAACTACCATCTCTATGCTGATAATTCATAGACCTGCGTCTCTGCTCCAGATCTGTCTCCTGTCCAAACTAAAAGCTCAGCTTGTGTTTCTCAATCACCTCATGGATGTCTAGCCATCAGATTTAAGAGCTCTGTTTCAGCCATGTTGAGCTTGATTCTCCCCTCCCCCCACCAAACACTGCCCTGCCTCCTCCTTTTTCAATCACTGTGGACAATACCACCATCCTGCCTGTCACTTGAGCCTGAAACCTGGGCATCAGCTTAAACTCAGATCTCTCTCTAGATCCTCACATCCAGGCTGTATCTCAATCTTGCTGATCCTTTTTACATAAGTCTCTAAAGATCTGATTTTTCCTATCCATCTATGCAGTTAAAACTGTGGTTCAGTCTGTCATCATCTCGCGCCTGGATTTCTGAAACATCCTTGACATGTCTTGACAAATGCAATCTTGCCCCGCTCATATCCAAGCTGAATAGTGCTGCAACAGTCATTCTCCTAGCCTGTCACTTTGATCATATCATCCCTGTCTTTGCAGCCCTCTATTGTCTCCCCATTGTTCATCGCATCAAACAAGCTACATGTCTTCACTTTCAAGGCCCTTCACAACCTATCCACACCCTACCTGTCATCTCTGTTTCATTATTGAGATCTCATCTCCCACCTCCAATCAGCCCATGATGCCTCTAATACCCACTTTTTACATTTTCACACAAGCAACTTCATGATTTCTCCCCTGCTACCCCTCATGCTTGAGTGGAGCTCCTTGTATACATACACAACGTTACCCCATTATCTCCTTCAGATCCCTTCATAACACTCCTCTTTGCCATGATGCCTACAAAAACCTTCATCACAATTGGACAGCTGATGTACTGACATTAATGTCTATATCATGCTGATCAATATTGTGTCGTTTCCTATACTTCCTCCATCTGTTTATATCTATCCATTGTCTCTTGTTTTATACTTGGAATGTAAGCTCTTTGGAGCAGGGTGTGTCTGTACAATGCCTAGCACAATGGGGTCCTGGTCCATGACTAGAGTTCCTACATATTACAGTAATGCAAGTAATACGTGCTCTAAACTGGTCTCTCCATCCCATGTGACTATGGCAGCTGCATGCCCCCACACACTCTTGTCTCTGTGTTTGTTTGTGATGAGATCATTTTACTCTTTATTGGACTCAAAAGGGAGACTGTATTTATACTGTGCAATGAACAATAATTTAATGTGACAAACTGCTTACCAAAATTAATCCCAAAGAATAACACAATCAGATTTAGTTAAAAAAATCAGTGCACAGATTGTTTTTTATTCAGATTAATAACTATTTATTATTTATATTTGCTTCTTCTGTGTGGCAGGATTGACTACTGCTTAAACCTTCAGTAAAGATTTCCTCTCATATGAGTAAATTAAACATGGATTAACTAGTTGTCACTACATGCACTAGATTTCATGAATGCTAAAAGAAAAGGAAAAATATTCTAAGTGTTTGTATTATTAAGACACTGAAAATAGAATTGTAAGAAGCAATTTGGGAGAATGTCAAGGATAGAACTATAAAATCTGCTGATTTCTTTATCACATTTATGTCAGAAGACTATTTCATACAATGCATACAAATAAAAGACAGTATACAATAATACACCCACCTTTGTTTGCTGTTTATTCACAGCTGGTCACAACCAGCACAAACTCTGAAATCCATTTTCATTTTTTTCCCTCTGTTCAAAAATGTTATCTTAACTCAGCCTTAGGTTACTAGTTTGGAGAGTCTGTTCATGGGAAACTATTTCTAAAAACAGGTATATGGATTTGTATAGACAAAAACAGGGAATGACCTCAAATGCTGATGCATTGACCAATGCTGAAATAGTCAACTATGTACTGTATCCATTACAGTATAAAAGGGCAATTATCCATTTTGGCAACTCTGCATTGTCCCCTGCCCAAGCTATACAGCCTTAGGCATCAGGCAAGGCTGTGAATTAAAGGCTTTGCAACAGCAAATTACTATATGGCTTACCACCAAGTCTCTTAGCTCTGGGGTTACTAGATCAGACAGTGGAACCAACAGAATGTATACAGAAAAAGCTGCTCATGCACTTTACCCTTGTGTACTACTTAAACTTGTACAACTTACTTGGATATTGGATAATTCTGCAAAGGGGGTGAGGGCTCTGGGCTGGGGCCGGGGATGAGAGGTTCAGGATTTGGGAGGGGGCTCTGGGCTGGGACAGGGGGTTGGGATGTTCTAACTGGAGCCACCAGGGTCCCTTTTCGATCGGGTGTTCTGGTCAAAAATTCTGGTCACCCTAGTTATCACCCCAGCACAAAAGTTCACCTTTCTCAAACACAGGATCATCTTCCCTATTGCCCATGGTAGCTAAAATTAGCTACAAATTCAGTTATCCTTGACATCTGTCTGAAAGGACCTACTGAGGATTTTCACTGAAGTGCCATCTGAGCTCCACACTGACCATAATGTGGAGGGCATGTTCTCTGACACAGACACCATCTGTTTCCTTTTGAAATGTGACTTTTGACAACACTCATTTAACTGTATATACTACGGGGCTCTCAGAGTTAACACAGTGGTATGGATAAAGGTCAGTTGTTACTCTTTCTTTAAAAAGGTCAAAACTTTTCAAGAAGAGATCCTAACAAATTTACTAAGTAGTGAAATGAGTTTTAGAAAAATCCCATGTCTCTGTCTCCACCCCCCCATTCCCTAGACACCTGCAAAGTAAGTTTATTTATTTTTTATTATTTTAAAATACATTTATAGGTGCCCATCCAGAACTCTGGGCACCTGTCCTATAAATTAAAAAATGCAATATAAACATAGACTGCCTCTCCATATATTTGTTGGGGGATAATTACATGGGTTAGACGCCGCTTTATATTGCTTTTAGCACAACTGCATTGTAAGATCACATAAGAGATTAATGACACCATGCTTACACAATATACTTCCCAGCTATGATGATATTAGAAAAAGAAATTAACTATGTGCTATAACTCTCTGCAGACCTGGAACAACAACATGGTAGTGAGGGGCATTATTTTGATTATACACTGGCATACCTGAGAGCAGAATCTGATCCCAATATTGTAAGGGTCTTCTCTGATCCACCAGCAAAACAAGGAGAAAACAAGAAGGTTTAAATGGATAATTTTTCTAAGTGGTAGTAGTAGTTTGGATTTGTTTTTTATGGAGAGATGCCTTTTAAAAAGCTTTAATGCATTGTGTAAGGGTATTTAATTGTTATTTAGCAGTTATTTCCACCTATGTACTTTGTTCATGCTATTTATTGATTTGGAAGCTGTATATTTCTTTTGTAAAGGGATCAGCATGGCTCCATCCCTTAATACCTGGGTAACCCTGTTAACCCCATGATGGCCACTTTTTACTACAGTTTCCTTTGAAGCATACTTTTAAGCCACAGAGCAAGTGGGAATATAGAACTATCAAAGTCAAATCTGAGTATCAAGTAAGAAGGTTAGGTAATAGCAAGGAAAATGGTTCAAAAGAACAAGAAACCATGGAAACAAGCCCTTTGGACAATAAAAATATCATCCACGGGATATGATAAAAGGAAGTCTGTAATTTTAAGTGCTGGCTACTTGAAATGATTTCTTCAGTAGTTGACAAACCAGTTGCTTCCCTTCTAATTAGTTGAATGCCCCTGGACCCTAAAACTGTGTTCTTTAAAAGAGATCCATCGTTATTCTGTATTAATAAAGGCACAGTATACCAGCAGTAAAATCGTGTGTGTGTGTGTATAGCAAGGGAGTACTATACAACATGTAATGGATTGATTACATTGAAAGTACATCTTTAGAGCACCATTGCTTTGATGTAACTAAGCTATTAGTTTTTTGAGACCCTCTTGTTGCTCAGCATAGCAAATCCTGTAGTTATTATGAAATTATAGCAGTAATATTAAGATAATATTCTATATCAGATCCATCAAGTCCATCTAGTCTGTTATCCTGTCTCCAGAAACTAGCCTGTACTTTATGACGTTATAATGTAGCCAACCAATTGCACAATACTCTGAATAAAGGGGGAAAGAATCCTTCCTTATGTCTGCTGGTGATCACTAATGCCCTGTAATACTGTGTATTAGATTGAATAACTACAAAGAATATGCATAGTATTATGGACAAGGTTTACCGTCCAGTGCAAGGTGAGTTCACCCCAGCCTTCGAGTTGCCCTCTGTCTTTAGACAGAGAGACCTAGGGGCTAAAGTCAATAGAGTTGCCCTTCTCTGCAGGACAGTGAGGCCTAGCAGCCAGAGTCCACAGAGATATACTAGGTTCATATGGCAGTGGGGCCTAGCAGCCAGTGTCCATAGAGTTACCCTGTTTTGCAGGGCAGTGTTGCCTAGCGGTCAGATTCAATAGAAATACCCCTGGTTCGTAGGATAAGGGGGTCTAGCAGCTCAAGTCAATAGAGTTGCCCTCCAGGGCGGGTCTGTATGGCCTGGCGGCCAGTTGGGGTGTGTGGGCTGCCACCGAGGGGGGACGGGACGCAGCCAGGGTAGGGGGATCTGGGCCCTCCATGCTCCACCAGCTCCCAGACCAGGGCCCTGTCAGTGGCAAGGAGCCTGCCACTGAATCAGTGGGGATCCATCCACAACACACTATCATCAGGTCAGTGGCTAATCCCGCCCCCCAAGTCTACTCCCTAGTATGATACTCATGGGGGTGGTCTGTGCATCATTGGGATCTCTGGGTTCCTCAGCCAGTGCAACTCCTGTAGCTAAGACCTCACTGGGGCATCCACAGGTGGCTGGATATCTGCTTGGGTTTCAGCATATCTGGCTTCTGTGGTCTGGGGTTCCGACTCCTGGGTCAGAGCCAGCAAGGAGTGTCTTTCCTCTCCAGCAGTCAGCCCAGACTGATCTGACCTGCTCCCTCTTATACTGGTGCTACATCTGGAACATGCCCAGTAGTGACATGGCTTCTTCTGCCCACAGTGAGGAGTTAACCCTTCCACATCCAGTGCAGGGTGAGTTCACCCTGTCACACTGTACTTTTTGTACAGTGCCCAGCACAATGTGGTCCTGGTCAATGAAGAGGGCTCCTAAGCATTAAGGTAATACAAATAATAATAATATAGTCAGGGTATAAGTTGTTTAACAAGTGACAGATAAACTGAAGACAGATAACCCTGTCCTGGTTGCACATATGGCAGACTTATCACCATGTGTGGGTCTATCCCCTCTGGCATAGCCTCAAAACAGTCCAGGGGTACCACCAGAAAACTACAACCTTTTGGCCATAGGCTTCACTGGTGCCCACGACTTGCTTTGCCAGCTATGAATTAACATCTCTTTACACTAGATTTATGAAAGGATAGCTGTCAGGTTTAATTAATATTTAGTAAACAAAGAGCAGCAATGAAGTCCTGTATATCATTTCAATCAAGAACAACAGGATTCTTTTTTTCTGGGACTACAGTAGTTTGTTGTTTAAAATGGTGTCAACTTGTCCCTAAAGCCTTGTCTATACTGGCAATAGGCCTCTATATCCTCAATCAGTGGCCATTAAGTGCTATTGCTGTGCCAGTGCAAACATCTGTCATAAACAAGGGAAGCCATAATTTCCATGGGGGGAGCAACACTTTTTCCTTTGCCCACTCCACTCCTTTAATAAGGCCATGCCACACATCTTGCAACCTCTCCATCCACAGGGTTGCCTTGTTGTGGTGTTCTTGTTATTCATAGAAAGCCCCATCAAGCAAAATGAAGGTGACTCACCTTTTGGCCCTCTAACTGCTAACAGAAAACAGCTGAATCAAAGAGCTGGTTTCCCCTAATAAAAGTATCCTCCTATCAGATGCTGTTGTATTTCTTCATTATGTGTGGAGTTCTGGTTCCTCTATAAAACAGAAAATACTTCCAATTTGTTATGCTGTTGTCCAAGTAGAAAAACTCACACATGGATCTGCAGTGATGTAATTAAAGCTATGTTACATTTTATGCTGTGGTTTGTTTATCAACAACAACAAAACGTCTGATATTTTACAGTCTAGAAAATAAACAATGAATTGGAAAAATGGAGGAATAGAATGGTTCACTCAGACCGAGCTGTAGGCTTGCCAGTTAGTTCAGAATTTCTGGCAAGTAGTTATTACCTGACTTAATTGGATTTTAGGCTGTGATATTCCTCATGTGCCTTTTCTGTTTATTCTGGGATATGATGATGAACTAAGGGATTTATCTACTGTCCAGGGGAAAAAAATCTTCAGAGTATTAATTGTCAAAAATATCATCCTGCCGAAATGGAAAGGAAAGAGCAGCTTCAGTTTGCTCTTTTCTTTCCATCTAGGACTGTGCAATCTGTGTAAATCAAAGTTTAGCTTTCAGCGAATAAATATGGGTAGTGTCCTCAGAAGAATAATTAAAATGCTGCATAGGAGCTATAACTGTGTTGTCAAAAGTCACACGAGGACTGTACATTTCTACCCTCTTTTCCTTTCCCCGCTTTTCTTCTCCCCTCTTTATTTCATTTACCTTCTCTTTTAGATTCACTTTCTTATATCTGATGCTTATGTAGCATGAGAATTATTTTCTGTCAAACATAAGGGCTTGGGTTTTCCAAGGAGTTTAAGGTAATGCTCCTTTGAAGATCCTAGCTGATTTTTGTAATACATATGTCTGATTATTATATCAGTTAAAATGGATTTTTTTAAAGTATATTAAACTATGTAGTTAAAGGGAAGAAGGGGAAATTCATTATATAAAGTAGTGACACTCGCCTAAATTAGTCTTATTTAGGAGTTGGGGTTCAATCATGTAAAACAGACACTAGGCCTTTAGTAATAACAATGGCATAACAGAATTCAGAGTCTCTCAAAGTTTTAGTTACCCCTAGGACACAATAATGCAGTACAGTATAATGTGATGAAAAATATAAAAATGTAACATAGAAGAAAATGCAGCAGTTCCCTGGTTATATCAATCATGGGATTAAACCAGGCAAAATAGCTTTGAGGGGACTAAGTGTCTCTGATCTTTTTCTGAGCCTGAGCTGTCTATGCTACCCCTATAAAACTAAATCATCTAAATCAAGAGAATTCTTATGGAGTCTCAAACTTAAATTACAAATCCGTTCCTGTTTATACAATATATTCATATATGTATTGGACTGAAGAGATTGTGGTTTGAATTTTTACAACAGAGCAATGGAGGGTAAATATAATCCTAATTTAAGACAATTTAAAACATCATACAAAGTTCCAAAAATCTATTTGAGAGGAAAATACATTTTTTCCCCCTTGAAAAGGCTTTACATACCTTGTTTTACACAGGCAAATAGAACAATTACTTTGCATTTGGGGGAGAAAATATATCTTCAAGGAAATGCGGGAAAATCAACATTAAGATTTACAGGGAATTCTATCAAATTAAATCTTTCTAACCACAGTTTTGGGCAGCAGACCACTGTTAACTGATAAATATAAAAACTATTGGCCACATCCTCTGCTGGTGCAAATTGGCACTGCTCTATAGAGACAAGCCAGTACATGGCAACTGAGGATTTGGCCCGAAAACTTTATATGACATAAGAGGGCCTAAGGTCTGTCAATAATTTATATTTCATAGCAAGGAAAAATTGATAAAGTCATGCTACCTCTATGAACACTAGTATAAAAACTGGATAAATCCAGCATGATTGGACTCCTATGGCCAGGAAAATGAACATGGAAATCAAAAAGTCAGTCACCAGAACTGGTGAGGAGTGGTTTGGGGATAGGAAATCAAAATGGTCTGTGAAATGCAGGACAGGTAGACAGAAAGGTGGAGGAACCTTCTAGAGGCAACGAGGGGATAATAGTCTTTGTGTGGATGTGGAGGGCTGGGGAAATGTGACATTTTTTTCAGATGGTACTCCTAATCAAGACTCCTTTGGGGAACTGTTGATGTAGTCTGTAATTTTTGTTATACTTATTGTCACCTGGTGGTCAATATGAGAATAGCTATTTTATTTTAGAAGCTCGAAGGCTATACTGAGCATGCTTCAGCAGGTTGACAGGTTAGAGTGAGGAAGTTTTTCAAGATGGAGGCTGAATAGCTGTCTAGGTGAACCTGTACCAGAATAAAAGATCTCCTTTTTCAGTTCAGCTGTATTTTGGATTTCCATATATAACATTGATGATGAGGATAAATTGAAAATAACAACCAACAAGTTGCATACAGTTTTTACAGATGGAGGCAGATTATTTGTCTAGGTGAACAGGTACCAGAATAAAATATCTCCTCTTTTAGTTCAAATCTGTTTTGGGTCTTGATATACTACTTATATCCTTACACTGATACACTAATGAACTCTAACATCTGGGACTTGATAAGCAGATAGGGTGAGGGCTAGGGAAGATACAGCAGGGAAAGGCTGTCAGGTTTGATTAGAAAACGATCAGATAATTGAGATGATTTTTAGAGGTGTAGAGATTTTCTTTTCTTCTTAGTAACTGAGGGGACCTATCCTACTGGGCTTTGCAGAGCATTCAGACGAAATATCTTATACAAACCGTTTCTTTTGTTTCACTATCATTTTCTTTTCTTTTTTGTTTTTAAGAAGACTACTGTTATAGAGTTATTTCACCCACATTGCCTCAAAAGAGGGAGAGAATCCTTCAGCCTCTAGAGAGGTGCTGAAAGGGTAAGGATTTTGAGGGCCTAACCTCTATGCATGATCTGTCCAATGGGGCATGGACAAAACTGTCCTCTCCCGTTAGGGTGTCTTGCAAGTGGCTACAGGACAGGGGAGAAGCCCAAATACCAAGGAGGAGACATGAGTTGGTAGGAGTGCAGGTGACACTTCATGTAGTCAGAAAACATATTAGTCATCAAAATACAGCATAAAGTCTTGGGAAGAAACATACTTTCTTAATGAAATGGAGTCTGATGGGTGGAATCTCAACACTTGCTCCTTCCATGCTCTTTTGTTCAGGTTCACATCTTTTCTTCCCTTTAATGTTTGCTCATGGAGGTCTCACTGCTTCCTTAAATTAACATGGCTAAACTAAACTCAGCTTTCCTCCTAACTGCCCTCAACTCTCTCTTTCCTCCATCATCATTGAGAACTCGTTATATAAGCTTCCAGCTTGGGGCTGTCTTTGACTCTCCCTTTCCTTCAGTCCTTACATCCAGACACTAAGTAGACCTTGTTACTTCTTACTCTGTAATATTTCTAAATTAGTCTCCATCCTCAATGCCAAAATTCTGATTCACGCCCTACCTAGCTCTCCCTCGAAATACTGTTAACTCCTCCTGCCTCTTCTTCATTGATTTTCCCTTTCTTCTATCTATTCATGTTTGGCCGTTAAGATTATCTTCCTCCCCTTCCACTCTGGTTATACTCCCTGCCCCTCCACGTACTCTATCCCTTTCATTGGCTCCCTGGAGACTTCTGCATAAAGTTCAAATTTCTCAATATTGTAAAGTTCAGCACACCTCCTATCTTGACCATATCCCATCTCCATTTGTTCCTCATATTGATCCATTGTGCTTTGCCCACTCTTCACACACTATTTCTTTTTATTCTACCATTTTGACTTTCATGCATTTTTTCATGCTTTTCCCTGCATTTGGAACCAGATCCCTTTTCTAATGCAGCAGGCATCCTCACTCTTCTCCCTTAAATCCCTCCCCAGAACCACTTTGCTTTTCACACTTGACTTCACTTCTGTCCAAGCTGCTCTTCCGTGTTCGCCTTGTCTCAGTCTATAGTTAAATTACATTTAAAAAATCCTATATGAAAAGAACATTAAGGTTGCAAAAGTCAAGCACTAAAAAGTTAGGAAATGCCAAAATTAAGGTTCTTGTGTAGTCTTTATTTAGCCCCTTTGTGCATATTCATTATTAGAACATTTTTAATTAAATGGACATATACGGTTTTTTCCACAGTACCCCTACTTCATTCAGTGCAGCTTGACCAAGATTACTTAGGTTATCCAGGTATCTGTTGTATATAATTTGCTATAATATATGTTTATGTATGGGCTAGTCTACAGTTACCCGCTGCGTCGGAGGTGTCGGATCGATCTTCTGGGTTCGATTTATCGCGTCTTGTCTAGACGCGATAAATCGAACCAGGAAGTGCTCCCCCGTCGACGCCAGTAATCCTGCTCTGCGAACGGAGCAGGCGGAGTCAACAGGGGAGCCTGCGCGCCGCCGTGTGGACTGGGGTAAGTACTTTTAAGTTCAAAATAAGATACTCCGACTTCAGCTACGTTATTCACGTAGCTGAAGTTGCGTATCTTACTTCGAACTTGGGGGCTAGTGTAGACCAGCCCTATGACATTAAATAAAAACAGAATAAGCTATTAATAACGATGCTGAATGAATATGTATTTTGCATACAGGTAATTCTGTAAAAGTAAGAAAAGATGATTTTCAATCAAATCTATGATTACACCTATATTTTACTTAAAGTGCTGCGTGACTGAATTATTTCATACTATACTGGTCTCTGATCTGCATTCAAATCTGACAAAAACATTGCACACTCTTTTGCATAAATGCAAATGCTATTTGCACAATCACTCTTCAAGTTGTCAACAGTGAGTTTACTATATGGATCAGTAATTTATTACCAGTTATTTTTCTATTCTGTTCCTAGCTATAAGAAAGTGTGTATTTTTAGTTTACCCAAAGCACTGTAAATTCCATTCTGTAATTTCAAGCAATATTGTTTCCTAGAGGAAATTAACAATATGCTACAATAATGAAAAACAAGCATAATGATTATTGTCTGTTTTTGCATCTATTTGACAGGACTTACATTATCTAATTAGAATTACAATGTAATTCCTATATAGCTCTAATTTTTATTTAAATCTATGGTCCTTGCAGAAAAAGAACACGTGCATACCTCAGAAGGAAAATGTCATTGAAGTAGTACTCTCAAGCTAACGGCATGTGTTCTCTGGGACTGTACTATTTGATTTTGTGTAACAATTTATTTTTGCTTTTACAAAGTAATGATTGAAAACAATGCTTAGAAAATCGCATAATGGATATTTGCTTCTATTCCATTTATGTTTAATTGTATTTAAACAACTCAAACAAAAAGGTCCATGTCAAGTTTTCAGATGTTTCATGTTATATTCTTCCTTCAACTTGCTATTTGATTGGCTTGAATTATCTCATTCTTTCTGATATGTGCCATTGCATTGACCCATGTCATGTATTAAGCTACAAAAATACAGAAGATACAATTTTCTATGGAATCAGTACTAGCACTGACCATTTGATTGACTGAATTATAGATGAGGCTCTCCAGTGTGTCCTTCACAATTCCACATAAGTAAAAGAACTGCATGATGTCTCTCAGACTGTACATAATTTTATTTAAAATGCAGGTTCACCCAGTTTGTAGCACAAATCCCTGTTGCTGTCCCGCTGAGTGATATTTTCTTAGTTTCAGATTTTTTTAAAAAAATCAATGTTCATGACAGAATTAAAGCCTGTGAAGTTTACTGTTTACACACAGAATAACAATGGCAGTAGGCACAAGCTTCACCACATTGTACTATCAATGGGGCTTATGGGAGTCAGAGGGTAGATCAGGTTTCATGGCTGTTTTACCAGAGGAGCATAAGTTAATCTGCTCTCCCACAGGCCCTATTGTAAAGCTGCCTTTGGCGAAAGACTACTGAGAATGTGAGGTCTCAGGGAAGCCGTGGGACTACTCACCTGCTTAAAATTAGATACATCCTTAAGTACCTTGCTCAATGAGGACTTCAGTTGGGTTCAGTGGTATGCTACTGGCTTTCATGAGCTCCTCTACTGAGATATCTTGCCATCATGCTAGAAATTGCATTAGTCAATCTATGAAGCTTGTGTCCAACTTCTGGTGTTATATACTCAGTTGGAAAATTTCTAACCAGCTCTAATCTTGTGGGCACTCTGGTTTACCACTTCATTGACACATGATAGTGGAGGCAAATAGATATAGATTTTGCAGAAAGATTTCTAAAATAATCACTGTTTACTTTAGATAGTACATGAGTTGTTATACAGATCCAGGAAAAACAATAAACACCTGTACACCATTCCCTGCCTCAGTTTCCTCACCACTCTTGAGCATTCTTTGTGATTTAAATCAGTGTCCGTTCAGGGTTCCAATCCAGCTCCCAACTCCACTTCTCCAGCATAGGGCCCTTCTCTGACCCCTGCAGTCAGTGTTTGTCATCTCCAATTGGTCCAGCAGTCAAAAATGTTCCATCTTGCTCCAAAAACTTGCCTCCATTTTTGTCCTTCTCTGAGTCCCTCCTCAACTTCTCAGTGTGTGTTTTTATTAAACCCATGCGCTTGTGTCTCTGTATCTTTGTTCCCTTCTGGGAATTTTCCACTCCTTAAAACCCTACCTCTCTGCAGACTGAAGAAAACTGATTGATCTTAGGATGCATCCATCCCATTATTCTGTTCAAGCAAGATCTATTCAGTTGTTGATGGTCTTTAATGACTGTCCTCAGAGACCGACTCAGGCACCTCTCCTTATCTACCTACCACAAGGAGTATGAGGGAAGAATACAGTTAAGATAATCATAAGGACTTAGACATACAGACAATTCATTATTTCCAACAATATATATAGATATATATATAGATTCCCCAAATAGTCACAATATCCTACGGGTCATGCTTGTCTGCGTACCATACTGCTATTCATTCTCTTGTCTTTTTGTCTGTTTCTGTCTGTGTGTGCTCTCTCTCTCTCGTTCTCTCTTTCTCTCTCTCTCCCTCCCTCCATATAACACTTTTGTGTTTGATCTCTCTACTCCTGTCACTCACCATCTCAAACTTCCAAAGATGTCTGGCATGGCACTTAGTGAACAATTTTGCAAAGGAGAAAGTGCACCCCAGAACTGAATTACCCAAGCTGATATGTCAGGGAGATGGGAGGGAAAGGGAAGAAGCTTCGACATTTCATGTTTCCTGAAATTTCATGATTTGAAACCATCCAAAATGAGCTAGTGAATATTTTCACAAATAAAACTGAATCAGTTTTGCGAAGGTCAGTTATTATAGTGACTTTGGTACATTCTTTTAAGTATAACTAAATTAATATAATTGTAGTACATTATTCTTTCATTATGAAAAAATGGGAGCTTTATGTTTGCTGGTAAGGCTGAAGTTTATGAACTAGAATTGCTACCTTATGAACTAAAATCAGAATAGTCTGACCAGGAAGTTGAGAACAGTATACAGTACTGGAGCTGTAAGCAGTTAAATCTCATGTGCTGTGATTAAACCAGGGAAAAGATTGCATACTGAAACCCCTGCCTGTGAAACCTGTTTTTGTTTTAAGGCTTTGGTTATATGCTTTCTAGTTTGGGGTTGGATGAATAAAACTTTTAATTAACCAAACAAAGGCTTGATGGTTGACTTTGTTTTATTAAAGATAGATTCACCACTCAAGAGGTCCCTGTGACATACAGAATGGCAAAGACTGTTATGGGAAAATTTAAGATTTCATCTGTTTGAAATATTATTTTATGTGGAAAATCTACTCTGATAATAAAAACTTATCAGCCTCTTGTGTCAGAGCCAAGTTATAGATTTGTGACATGAACGCTGGTTTGCCCAGTGATGTGCTTAACGGAGTGTTTAGTTCCACCTGAACTGGCAGCTGATATGAAGTACTCAGTTAAATAATTATTGGTTACAGAATGACAAAGTGGGAGTGGATTCTTGTTGAATGACTTGGACCCTCCTGATCATTAAAAATTAGGAGTGAAATATTCCTGTCTATAATTATAAAGTTATAATGAAAGGCTAAGTAATACAGGATTAGCAAATGTTTCTTCTGTTCGTTTGTTTGAAGAACGTGCTAAAACTGAGAGATCTGTACCTCAACAATAATTAGAAAATGTTGAAGGTAGGATTATAAGGGAAAGATAGCAGTGGGTGTTACCCATGCATGGAAACCTCATCTTGTTGAGAATTTAACTAGATAGTATATAGATGTAACAAAATGTTATAGTTGTGGGGGAGTTTGAGTGCCAGGCTAATTTTGTCTGCTATATGTTAAAAAGCGTTTATTTAAGAGGCTTGTGGTGAAGAGCTGGTTTGAAGCCTGGAGGCTTGAAAGCTGTGCGTTTGTCTGCTGAGATAAGCTCTTCCTTCATGGTGTTGTGACATTTACGTAAAAGTTACAGAATTATGGTATCAGACTGGTAAAAAGCAACCCAGTTGGAAAAATACAATTGAGTTGTCAGACTGTCACAATGGTGCCCAAAGTACATTTGGACAGCTGAAGGTTCTTCAGGAACTCCTGGAAAGACATGACAGAATCATATGCAAGTTGGTGAGGGAGGCATAAGTCCACAAACCTTATCAAAGAAAGTAAGTAATGGAATAGCCAGCCATTGCCAATGTGATAGCAGATTCTGGGAGTCTTTATCTTGCTCCTGTTTAAGATATCATTGCTTCTAGTGTGAGGCCCACAAACTCACACCTATTGTAAGAGTGATTACTTATTGATGATGTATGCAGAATACCCTGTGGAATGCAGGAGTAGGCTTATTTTTACAACTTTGGCCTTGGCTACACTTGTGAGTTACAGCACAATAAAGCCTCCCAGAGCGCTGTACCTCACTCCCCGTCCACACTGGCAAGGCACGTACAGCGCTGTGTCGTCTTGGCTACAGCGCTGCTGGTACTCCATCTCCCCGAGAGGAATAACTAGCTGTTGTGTATTGGCTGTGACGCTGCAGCTCCAGTGTAGTCGGGGAGTATGCACTGACTGTCCTGTGGAAGCTCCCTTTGTTTTGAAATTGCACTTCTGGGTCCGGAGTTCAGAGCTCCGTTCTGGGGGCTGCTTATCAAAAAAAGAAACACAGCTAGTGTTTGCTTTGAATGAGTGAGAGGCGGGGGGGGAACTCTGTTTGGAGTGCTGACAGCAAACGTTTGCTTGAAGAGAGAGGTGGCGGGGGGGAGAAGTGGGAGGGGTTGTGGTCCGTTTCAGCGAGCGGCTGCTTATCTCGTCTATGTCGTGGAAAGCAGACATAACAAGATGCGATGGGCGGGCCACACAGCATGGCTCACGGATAACAGGTGGACTGCAATCATTGCTGAGTGGTACCCGCGAGAACAGAAAAGACCCCCTGGTCGGCCTCCAAGAAGATGGGAAGATGACATCGTTAAACGTTTCGGACGAACGTGGAGAAGAAAGGCAAGAGTGCGAGAAGAATGGCAGACGTGTTGTGATCGGCGCAGTCTTAACGACAGCTGAAGTCCGATCGATCCAGGTGAACCAGGTGATGAGAAAAAAAACAAAGCTCCTGCTGTTTGCTTTCAGTGAGTGAGAGAGAGGTGGGGGAGGGAGTTGTGAACCTTAGGAGATAGTGAGCTGACAGTCTGTGGGTACCCCAAAAACCCACTGTCTCTCCCCCCACCCTCCCTGTCACACTCCACCCCCCCCCATTTGAAAAGCATGTTGCAGCCACTTGAACGCTGGGATAGCTGCCCATAACGCACTGCTCCCAATACAGCTGCAAGTGCTGCAAATGTGGCCACGATATGCATTGTCAGCTGTCAGTGTGGACACACTGCAGCGCTTTCCCTACTCAGCTGTACGAAGGCGGGTTTAACTCACAGTTGTGTACAGCTGCAAGTGTAGCCTTAGCCTTCGTTTTTATGTCAGTTTTTTTCTGATTCCTGATGCCTAATGTTGTTTCTGGACCAAATGTTTGGAGATGTCCTGTATAATCATCGATCAACTTATATGGTTTTAATTTTAATTCAGTTTTAGTGCAGGGTATAATATGAGTTGTATTTTATCTTGAAAATTTTTATTTTATGCTTAAAATTTGATGAATTAAATGATGAATGTTCCAGAGGTCAAAACTCACTGAGGCCCTCTCCCTCACTTTACAGACTCCATTAGAGGGAAATACAAAGCACATATTTTAATTGGTATTTAAATAACATTATACAGGCACTAGTAAAAGGTGTGTAGGAATAAGTGTGAGGCTAAATTAACCCATGCTGGCAGAACGGCACAATATCCACCTCCCTGTGCCACCTAATTGCCCTGCCTTGGTGGTTTTCTGCCTTGGGAGGGCAGCTTATATTGTGATTGGGGCTACATAGGAGTCAAGGCAACAGAAGCTGAACTGAATCTGATCATTGCCTTGTGTTCTTGGTCATGCCCCCTGCTGGCCAAGATGATCCACTTTTTTGACAACACTGCATTCCAGCAGGCAAAAAAAGCTGCTGCTGCATCCTAGTAGCAAACATTCAATTCTTAGATTCCTCTGCTGGTTTAAGCTGAATGCAGCCCCTGGTCTGCTACAGTAGTCAAGTAAAAATATATGCTGTATAAAATTCTACTTGTTTTTAAGCATTGCTACTATAGATGATTATCTTCCCCATGGTTTTCAAAATAATTCCGGAATATCCACTAGAAATATGGTAGTATTCTCTTTATAGACCCAGACAACATTCAGAGGGCCTAAAACCCTGATTCAGCAAAGCACTTAAGCATGTGTTTAAGGAATTTAAGAATGTGCTTTACTGAACTGGGGCCTAAAATACTGGTAGTGCAAGGGAGTAAATAGTCCCTGAACCTGTTTATTTTTAGCTCACAAAGTATAAACTACTGGAACAATCTCAGCCAGAGCATTTAGTACGATGCTCTACAGGCCATTATATATATAAGGGAACACATCTGTTCTCGCAATTATGGCACTGCAGGCGTTAAAGCTAAAATTAAAGGGAAATTCCACTCATTATAAGAAAAGTATGTTGTGACAGTTTGTGGGGCACCCAGGACTGTGCCCTGGTTACCCCTGTCTCCACCACAAGGAATCTTTCTTGTGGTATCTGGGAGTCAGCTCCCTGATACCACCAGCCTTTCAGCCACTCAAGCACTCTCCTCTGGGCTACGCCAACCATAACTTTGATTTGCAGGTTAACTATAGGTGCACCCCAATCCCCGAGTTCCTTTGAATTGTTCCTCTGTGATATCCATCTGCTGACACTGGCTGGTCACAGAAATTCCAGATCATCTGAACCCAAATGTGCAGTGTACCTCAATTTATCAATTTTACCTTAAACCACCAAGCCTGTAAACCACACAGCACTCATGAGCACTTTTAATGAAACAAAAGTAGGTTTATTTAAGAAAGAGTAAAGATTAAACTAGAATTGAGAGAAAGTGATGGAAACAACTTGTTACAACACAAAACAAAATCATGAAAGGTGAACCTGGTTCTACACTTATCAATAGTTACTTTTCCTATCTAATAAAGTCGGCTTTCTCCCCAAAGCCTCAATCGGTTGCAGAGCTAGCTGGTTTCACAAGAATCAGGATCCAAACTTTCATGAAATCACCCTTATCCTTACAGGGTTTCCTCAGTGAATGGATATGGAGTGCCTTTCCCTACACTGTTATACTAAAACAGTTGTTTGTCTTTATTCATAGCCAGGGAAATCTTCTTCCTGCTATAACATTCCTTTTCACCTCCAATGGTTTTGATCGTTGACAGTTGTCTTTGATGTTTTTTCATTAACTGCTCTGGGATGTGGCAAGGGTAGACAAAAGAATCTTGAAGCCTTGCCAACTGACTAGGGAGGGGTGACAACTCCATCTTGCTTGAATGGGTCATCATCCAGACACATTACCTCCTGGTGACTAATTTCTACTCCAACTCCATAAATCACACTTTCATTACAAATACATTATTCCATATATATTACCGTACGTCCATCTCACAATGATTATGAATCTTGACAAGTTATGAGCTTTCTTTAGACACCTTACATCTTACGCTTTATGGATAAATATCCTGCAAGATGTGTTTTTGGTGTAGAGAGTTTATCAGACCTTCAGACTTTTTTGATAGGTAGGGGTGGGGCTGGGCACTAAACTTACCTAGAAATTGTGAGTTTGCTGACATATTCCTTCTTGGTAAGAAAGTACAGTAACATGTTTAAAGAGAAACTGACCTGTGCAAAAAGAGATTTCAAATCATGCTTTGGGCTTTGGAAATATCTGGATGGAATCTCGCTTCCTTCATAACCCAGCTCTCCCCATGAAGCATCTGTTTTGTACAGAGAAGGAAGGTATGTCTCAGAGTCCTGATTTACGACATGAAAAATTTGCTTCAGTGCAGGATTGTCTTGTTAAATACAGATAACATAATTGAAGCTGTTTTGGGAAAATGTCAACATGCTGAATTTTGAGTAAGATGTAGAGAACACTTTATCAAAGTTGGAGGAGATTATCATTGTATTAATGAAGGACAATACATCTATACCAGCTAAAATGGACAACCCAGAATTAAAGCCCAGGAAGGAATTTGAGACTGGTGAGGAAAAATAAAGTCTTTCTGTCAGTGACTGGCCATGCTTCAAAAGACATTTCACCTATGAACCAAACTCATTTATTTTTGCTAAATAAGTACGCTTTAAGAAGGATATTCAGATACATTTCCATAGTGTGGTCCAAATTACCCTTTCATAAAACACATCACATGAGGAATCAAGATTTTGAACCTGGGTTAGATCATTTGATCACACATAACCCAAAGATACAATTCTTTTGATGCGAGCTTGTAAAAACATTTGGGGGTGGGAGGCAGAGTATTTCTAGAGGCCAAACAATGTTTGCAAAAATTGAGGTTTTTTAATTCTCTGTTTTGCATCTAGCCAAAACGTTCCAAAATGAATCACTCTCTATTAATGATTTAAAGGATGCTCAATTGATTGACACATGAGAGGCGCTTGAAGATGTGGACTGAACAATCAGGCTGATTTCTTTATTAGGGTGTAGTAATAGGACTCACCAATGGTGGAATTTAAAACTTGATCTGGTCTCAGGGAAATCATTGTGCTAGAATCTGTGCAAGCACATAGTAAGAGAAAATGATGCTCTGAAGAACTTACAATGTAAGGGCTTGATTGTCAGTGTGGTGGGCAACTGCAGCTCCCATTCATTTCCATTGAAATTATGGGTGTTCAGCATTTCTGCCAATCAGGCTCTAAATAAACAAGACAGACAAAGGTAGGGCGGGGAAAACAGAGGCACGGAGAGGCCAAGTGACTTGCCCAGAGTCACACAGCAGATCAGTGACGAGCTGCGAACAGATCCCAGGTCTGTTGAGTTCCAGAATTGTGCCTTATTCATTGGACCATTGCATCTTAGCAATGCAGGATTAGGCACTTAAATATTTTATAAACCAAGAATTCAGTCACAGTTATAATTAATGCATCAATGCTGCAAACACACAGGTGCTTAACTTTTACTCATACGAGTAGTTCAACTGAAGTCAATAGCATCACTCATGTGAATAAAGTTAAGCACATGCATAAGAGTTTTGTAGCATCATGACCAAAAGTTTGTATATTTCTCAAGATTTTTTTTAATGAATTCACATTTTTAATGCACAACCGGGGACCTAATCAGTTGGTACTTGCCTGGTTTCAGGTTTTTCACCAATGATTTGGGAGGAGCAATAGTTAATTCTGTTTTTAATGTTTTTTTTCACTAACCGCAACAAAGACGGGTTTTTTTTAGTACAGCAGCATTTCTTCAGGATACTGCTGCTGGGTGTGAAGTATCTTTGCTCTGTTTAAGGGAAATGTGACTGACCCAGCGCATACCTTAGAAGGGAAAATAAAAGTTTGTCTCTAGCCTGCTATGTTGCTCTCTCTAATAATTATTAACACATGTGGCACACAGGCCCTTTGTCAAAGGGTCCCCTGTTTTTTGCAAATAGAAGCAGATAAGAAGGTCCAATGAAGAAATGATCAGAGGAGCCACTACAAACATAGGCCCTGAACCTATAATTGGATTCAGCCAGGCAGACCCTTGGACCCCTGTAGAACCCGATTGACTTCCACCGGGCTCCTCATGGATGTAAGGGTCTATTTGCACTGATCTTATTGTGGAATTGAGGCCATATTTTGCAGAGTCATAACAGTTTTTTAAGTCTAGAGTTCCCAGGTTTTTATAGTTTATGATTGTGTTTATCTTAGTGAAGCAGCAGTGCCTATACAATTTTGATTATACAAAAGTCATTTGAAAATTCAATAAGAGGAACATAAGGGGAAGTGAGGAGAGGCCTTGTAGAGAACTTGTAGAGTTCACACTGAAATGATTTACCTGGAGAATTTTAAAAGATGCTCTTTAATTCTTTTTAAAGTCATAAATGACTTTCAACACAATTTCTTTGTGTATAGAAATCTCTAAAAATAGAGGCTGCTGTCATTGCACATTTTGATAATTTATTTTGCATAAAAGTGTGATTATTCACAAACCTTTCACTTGTAGATTCATGCAGAAGACGGTTTATTTTCAGCATGGTGCTGAGAATAAAAAGACAAAATCAGCAACATATACCCTTCTGCTACATTAAACAATAAGGATAGTTTGGATTAAGTTAGTATAGGATTTTTTAAAAATGTATTTCATTTACTTTTATGAAGGAGTATTTTGTCTATTTGACCAGATAAGAAAATTAGCCTAGCCCCAATGGAAAATTCTATTCACAATTTAAAAATATAGGCTTACTTAGGTTGTTCCAAAAGGAGAAAGCAATTATGAGCTTTTGAACATTCAAAATGGAAACGAGATTTTGTGTTGCTCTGGAGGTAACAACCACCATGACTGTGAAGATGTTATTTTTAATATACAGGAAGCTAATGGAGAAAACAAGCTCTTGGTAACTTAATGAGACATCTGTTTTCAAAATTCTGAATCATATTTAAGAATATAAATGTGTCTTCTAAATAGTTCAAGCACAAGTATAAAAAAGAAAATATACTGAAATGTCTGTAGTATTCTCCATTAATGTAATTGCTGATAAAAATTTAAAAGAAGTCAACTGATTTGGTTTGTCACTGTAAGTGTTAAACTTCTAAACAGTATTTTCATTATGAATCATATATCTAAATTAGCTTCCCACTAGATGGAGCAAATGTATGTCATCCCAGCAATGAAGACATGCAATATAGTGTAGATGACGGAGGTGAAACACTGCAGAGCTGTACTTTTACAAAATGAGACACTGCCTATTTTTTTCCGTTTAATATAAAAATTGCAGATTAATGCTATAACGTTTTTTATCTAATCTGCACCAGATTAGGATAGATTTTTCTACCTGTACGAGAATTAGATCCAGGAGAGGGTTCAAGACTTGAACATAAAGCCATTCTGTGCTCCAACCTGGCTGATACCCTACCTCTTGGCCTGTTAACTTTTTCCAGGGAAAAGTGCTGAGCAAAGGCAAATTATTTTGAAAAATGAAAGTGAAAACCACTTAATTATTTAATAATGCAAAGTAAGTTGGGATAGGGGGAGAAAATACACATTTCCTGTTTTTTATATACATATATATTTGGCCTGTTCAAATGAAGGCCATTGCTGAAGAACTGGGGTTTAAAGGTCAAACTTGGAATGGAAATAGTTGTATATCAGAAAAAGTGCTATTGCTTGCTCTGAAGGAAACTGCTTGTGAGGTGACAGTTCTAAAACTTATGTGCTGATCATGTATAGTAGATTTTTTCCCTCTTGGTAAATTGTGTGTCTAAATTATACACAGTAAAAAATGTGGTCAGTGGTATTGCTGAAAACCAGTAAAAATAGCTGGTGTAAGAAGGACTTCTCGGTCCTTTGTAGCAATGGAGGAGGTTCTGGAAGAGTTGCTGGGCACTTCGAATGATGTGTCGGGGAGAGCCACTTCTGATGTAGTTTAGTAGTTCCATAGGAGGGTCCTAAGGCTTATAGATGTGGATAGCAAAGCTCTAGGCAGCTAGATGCAGTCCCACATTTTCCAGGTGTCACTGATACTGACTGACATTCATACATTTGTCCTAATGTTGCTGTTATTCGGCTCAGGAAAGAGGCAGAGTTTCCCCCTCAATTCCTTCTCCTGGGTATTAGAGCTTCTCTAAAGGATAGCTCCAGCTGTCTGCTCAGGGCTCCGTCTCTTCTTCTTTTCCTCTCAATTTCTTCTAATAAATTCCCTGGTTCCTGCTGTACTCAGTGCAATACAGCTGGAGAAGAACAGAGACAGCAGGGAGGAAAAGGAGGCATGCACTGAGGGCCAGATATTTAAAGATATTCAGGAGCTCTATTTCCCATTGGAATCAATCAGAGTCAGGCTCCTTTGAGGAGCTGGGCATGTTTGTCTCTCAGCTGTCATGGTGTGTTGTTGGTAGAAGCAAAGAGGGGCACAACAGAGGTACATTATTGATTAGCAATAACTAGGGGTTCTCAAAAATCTTCTGTCAACGTTTGTTTAAATGAAAAATGGGGTTTTCAATTAAATAGAATTTTTCAGAACGTCTGTTTCCTTGAACATTTTTAATTATTTTTCATCAGAAAACCAGTAACTTGAAATTTGTTTGTTTGTTTTTTTAGCAATTTTTGGACAAAAAAAATTGGGTTGCAGATTTTTGGTTTTCAGCAAAAGTCTAAATTTTCAGCAGAAAAAAAAATTCTACTTGGCTCTTGCAATAACCGGAAAGTGTCATGTAGAGTTAGCACTACCTCTGTGTGCAATGGAGGCCACAGCAAGCCTCATGGACAGGAGAAAAATGGAGCAGGGAGGAGGCCTCCAACAAAATCCACATAGGTTAGAAGAGAGTGGATGATGGATTGCCTCCAGGCCTTTCTCTCCAGCTGTCACCTCTTGCTTTATTTTGTCAGCCTTGGGGATGTCACTACTTGGAGGTGTCATGAAGGGTTTTTGATCATCCTCCCTTCTTTATGGCTAGGAAAATTAACTTTTCCTGTTTATAACCGACTTAAACTTTTAATATTTTGCCACTGTGTATCTGACATTACTTTTATCACAGCCACTTTTAATAAATTAGAAGTAGGTCACCAACATTTTATCACTATTTTTAAAAGTAGTTTTAGACAAATATGGTCTACGTGTTTCCTCCTCCCACAGCAATATATAACCACAGGGCTTGGCAGTAAGTATTTGTATAATCCAGGTTTAAAATGTGGTGCTGCAAGTCAAGAATGGCTGGTAAGTAATAAGTCAAATATGTGTACCCTACATGATTGTCTAGGGCCAGATTCTGACACCATTAACTCACATTGAACCGTAATTTACTCCATGAGTATTTCCACTGAGGTTGATGGGATCATTTGTGGAGTGAGATGCTGCTCAACATGACTAAATGTGTCAAACTCTGTCCATTAACCAAATATCCAGAATAGAACAAATAAATTAGAGTAGTCTCTTTGCATTGGTATTTTTAAAGTAAGATGTAGTGGAACAAATTCTAATCACACCAGAGTAACTGTGGAGTAATCCTATTCATTACAGTGCAGTTACTCCACATTTCCACTGGTTCAGCTGGGATCAGAATCTTGCTCAATGATGTCTAATGAGCTGTTACTCTACCATATTTTAACATTTATTTTGAAAAACAATTACTTGATACACGAGTGTTTGATTAGCTAAGATAGGCTGAGCACAGGTTAAGTTGAACTAGTGAACTTTATTGAACCTTCTGGACTGCTGTGTCCATGTGACTGTGTTGTTTCCAGCCTAACTCCCTGCAATCCCTGTTTTCCTGGTGTCCCCTCAATAATAGTCCTTCCGGGAAAAATGAGTCCTCTGACTCCAGTTACAGTGATCAATATACAGGCAGCACAGAAACCAAGAAAAAATTAAACCACACATCCACATTTTCACATAGGCTTAAAGTTGAGGGTCATAGCTAAATGCAAAGCTTGATATTAGTCTGATATATCTTCCTTCAGTCACACCATTGTGCCTATTTGTTTATTCACTATGACAAATTTAAGCCAATGCCTACCTTGAGGTTTAGCCTTCACTCTAAATTTCCTTGTGGTTTTTGGATCTCTCTGGGTTTTTTTGGTTGTGGCCCCTTATTACAGTTCTGATTGCTTAATAGAGGTGTTTGGAAAAAGCTGAATGGACAACTATTTGGAAATTTTTTTGTATTAAAATGAATCCCTGGATAACATTGTTAAAAAGCAGCCAAACTCTTTGTTCTATGTTCTTGGATTAAAAACGAAATAAACAAAGTAGCACATTTATCAGTTTTTTTAAAAAGATAACCTGGAAATACTAAAGGTATGCAAATATCTGAATACTAAAGTCAAGCATATTTTTATTCATTATTATACCTAAGATGCTACTTCTAAATCAAATATAGGGGATATGTCATCAGAAGGGGCCTTTCATTTCACAGAATCGAATCCAAAGCTTAGCTCAGGGTTGCAATTCATCTGGATGAGGTATGACTGACTTACAGTTGCACCTTAGAGCGAGTATAATGTCAGCAAGTTGTAAAATGCATCAATACTGGACTTGGCTATGAATATAATCATAATTTATAGCCTTCAGCCTGGGTGAAATGTATCATGAGGAAAAACAGTGAGAATGCAATGGTAATCTCATTCTACTCAAGTCTGGAAGGGAAAATGCATTCTTATTACTTGTGCAACACTTCAGCAGTAATACTGTCATAATACTCCTAAATAGACAGGGAAGTATTTTGGATGCATCTTTGATGGAATAGATGGAAAATGTTAACAGATAAACTGTCAAAATTTTGCAGTTTCTCAATTTGATTGCTGAGGGTAAAATATTATAGGAGAGCTGTACAAATAATAATGTTTATTTTATAACTTACCTAAACCTTCAATTTCTAAACTCCAAAAAGTTAAAGATGGTATTAGAATTGGTTGAAAAATGTATTATTTTCTGAAATACTGTTTGACTAGCTCAATATAATATTAATTTATTATTTCTATATTGAAAAATATCGGTGTAAACTAAGAAAATGCATGTCCTATAAACTGTTCCAAGCATTTTGTTCACAGAAAAAAGTAGGAATTTTTAAATTGGAAATGAATTTATGAATTTCCTTATTCAACAATATTGTATGGGGCACAGGTGACTTGGAGTGCATGTTAATTAAAGCTGCTCTTAAAATCCATCACTAAAATACTAAAAAATAAATTACTAAAAAATACCTGGGCAGAATACTTGCATATGTTCATTGTCATATAACTGCTTGTAATAAAGACAGTAGTTCTTTTGACTAGTGGTAGGTGATTGTGAGCACTGTCTTTTATCTGGACATAAACCCAAAGCAGGGAAACTCCAGTTGGAAATCTAGACACCTGGCTGGGGATGGGCTTTGTGTCTTAACATAACAAGAGTGTGTGACATAAATCAGAACTGAATATAGCAGGGCAATATTTCTGCTAACTACATTGATTGGCCCATTATGGGTTTGGGGAAAAAAAGAGAAGTTGCTGCTGACTAATGATGTTGAGTCGAGCTGATGGGAGAACAACAATTCCATTTCATGGCAACTCTCAAGATTTTGAACATTCGTTTCTGCATTGGAACAAAACTAAAACCCTTTGAACTTTTTTGCAGAAATGGAATAGTATCAAAATGTCCATTTTCGGATTGAAACTTGAGGCTTTTTCCAGTTTAGAAAGGCATGTGGGTGTGGCTTGGTGGTTAGGACACTGGTCTGGGAGGTGAATGAGCATATAGGTTCAAGTCCCTGCTCGTCTGCCTGATTAACAGTTCATTCCAGATCACTCTGACTCAGCAAAGAAGGGACTCGTACCCAAGTCTCCCCTAGGCTAATGCCCTAACCACCAAGATGTTTAATGTAAAAGAGTCTTTCTCTCTTCTCCACCCTGCACAAAAACTTTGGCATAACTGATATATCTCCTCAATTTTTTTTGGCTTAGATGAAACAGCATAATTCAACAATATTTCATTTGATTGAAAATGTTCTGTCCAGCTCTTGTGTTGGGAACCATGTTCTAGCTGAAGTTCTGAAGGGTTATTGGCTCTCTATTGCAAAGGGTCAACAGGAACTGTGTACACACTGGGATAGATTAGGAAAGAATGCTGTGAAGGCATCTCCCATTTCCCTCCCTACGAGAAAGCAACATAATCTAAATGTCCTACACACAACTTCAACTGTTGGAAATTAGGACATTAATATTGTGTGTTGTTTATTAAACACCATCCCTGTTTTTTGATGTGCCCAAAACATAGAGGAAGACCTGGTCCCTCCTCTATGTTCCTTACAGTCTAACAAAACAGACAGACAATGTAGTTGAGACACTTGGTCCAATTTTATTATGTAGAAATCCAAATGAATACAGTAGATGACCAGATTATTGTCAAATTTTACATCTTGTAGGTATACATATGTGACTGTATATGCATGTGTGCACACACTGTGTGTTTGTGTGAATAGGTATGTGTGCATGTATGTTATAGACAAAATATTTGGTGGTGAAACCAATATGAAAAAATTACAAAACCATGTAATGAATTGCATTGGGGTGGGGGCTACCAGACAAATGTTTCCTTCTCTTTCTGTCATGTGTAGAGAATTTGCCCCAAATATCAGAGACTCTTTCTAAGAGGAAAATATTCATCCCTGGACTAGTGACAAGTTTAAGCTCTGATAACTCACAACCTGCTAGAAACTGGATTGCTGATTCTCTGGGACAATGATGCACCTTTGTCCCTCTCCTACAGTGCAAAGTAGTCCTAAACCCATCAGATCTGGACACTGGAAGAACTGGCTTGTAGAGAGGAATAATCTTTGAGTGGTATAGAGCTATTATAGTGTGTCCTTTGGCTATGAAAAAGGGAGCTCGGGTCAGTGAATCTTTATGCCCAGCTGATCCCAGCTGTTGGAAGGCTGCTGGGGTCTGTTGACAGAATAAATTAGATCAGCCTGAAGGCTGATATTTATGCCAGGACAAATATGGTGCCTGGACAAAATCCAGTGCTAGAGGGGTCATCCAGTGTTCCTCAGACATACAAGAGAACTTAAGGCTGGATCCAGTTACAAAGCTTCTACCATTCTACTAGTGACCATTAAAATCTAGGAATCTTCCCTTCCCCTTCCAGTGATTACAGTCTTTTGCTTCTAGTCCTCATGTGTCCCAAGTTGCTGAATGGATCTGAAGCGTGACATTATAATGTATAGAAAACCTTTTTCAGGATATATTTTATTTAGAGATTTCTTAAATAAATGTCATTTCCCTCTCCCCTTCACCCTCCAAGGCCTCTACACTTAGGCTTATGATACTCAGTTAGTTTGGCTTTAGAGGAAAATGAAAAATAGGACCAATAAAATTTTGAAAAACTCTCTCAAATATTTCTGAAATAGTCTTTCTGTAAAATATGTGGCATGTAGAGAATACATGATGGTTTGGTGTGGTTTAAAGGCTTTACTAAAAGTCATTTGGGATGACTTAAATAGCTCACTTGTGAGTAATGAGACCATTCCAAGTTCATGCCAGTAAATCCTTTATATCAGATCACCAAGTATTCTGTGTATTCCATATATTTTACAGAAAAACTATTTGGGAAATGTTTGACTGTCAAACATTTTTATAGGTGCATTTTTATTTCTTTCACTTGTAAAGCCATGATGCCTTTCTATCATGAGTCCAATTGTACAGTCGTCAGAGGTGGAGAAAAAAATTAACTAATCTTTAGAAAAATCTCAAAATTATTTACGATAGTTTTCTATACTTTAAGTAGTAAATTTAAGGTCCAATACCTTATGTTTTAGTAGGAGAAGAAACAGAAGTCTCATAACTTAGAATGGGAGAATTATTTCAAGCCCTATTTGATTGTTATGAACCTTAAAACTAGATCAGGACTGACTTGATTTGGATAAAAAATTTTGGCCAAATGATTTTTTTGGCGGAAAATGCAGATTTGGATCCACCATAACATTTTCTGAATTCATGTCAACTTTTTGTTCTTGTTATGGTTGGAAAAAAACATTAAAATAAAAACCCCATTGTTTCTACATTTTTTAAATGAAACATTTTAATTTTTCCATTTGAAACTTGTCATTTTGAAATTTCCTTCAGTTTTATTTAAAAAGTTTGTAAAAGCTTGACATGAAAATGAAACATATAATTCAACTAAAAACATTATTTTTCTACATTTTGACTCACCAAAGACGCATTAAAAATATTGTTTCAAATCGGGATATCCTACAGGAAGATCTGGATGACCTTGTAAACTGGAGTAATAGTAATAGGATGAAATTTAATAGTGAGAAGTGTAAGGTTATGCATTTAGGGATTAATAACAAGAATTTTAGTTATAAGCTGGGGACGCATCAGTTGGAAGTAACGGAAGAGGAGAAGGACCTCGGAGTCCTGGTTGATCACAGGATGACTATGAGTCGCCAATGTGATGTGGCCGTGAAAAAAGCTAATGCGGTCTTGGGATGCATTAGGCGAGGTATTTCTAGTAGAGATAAGGAGGTGTTAGTACTGTTATACAAGGCATTGGTAAGACCTCATTTGGAATACTGTGTGCAGTTCTGGTCTCCCATGTTTAAGAAGGATGAATTCAAACTGGAACAGGTACAAAGAAGGGCCACTAGGATGATCCGAGGAATGGAAAACCTGTCGTATGAAAGGAGACTCAAGGAGCTTGGTTTGTTTACCTTAACCAAAAGAAGGCTGAGGGGAGATATGATTGCTCTCTTTAAATATATCAGAGGGATAAATACCAGGGAGGGAGAGGAATTATTTCAGCTCAGTACCAATGTGGACACAAGAACAAATGGATATAAACTGGCCATCAGGAAGTTTAGACTTGAAATTAGACGAAGGTTTCTAACCATCAGAGGAGTGAAGTTCTGGAACAGCCTTCCAAGGGAAGCAGTGGGGGCAAAAGACCTAACTGGCTTCAAGATTAAGCTAGATACGTTTATGGAAGGGATGGTTTGATGGGATAACATGATCTTAGTCAAAGGTCAATTAATTGCCATCAGTGGTAAATAGGACCAATGGTCAATGATGGGATGTTAGAAGTTACTACAGAGAACTTTTTCCTGGGTGTCTGGCTGGTGAGTCTTGCCCACATGCTTGGGGTTCAGCTGATCGCCATATTTGGGGTCGGGAAGGAATTTTCCTCCAGGGTAGATTGGCAGAGGCCCTGGAGGTTTTTTTGCCTTCCTCTGCAGCATGGGGCACGGGTCACTTACCGGAGGATTCTCTGCATCTTGAAGTCTTTAAACCATGATTTGAGGACTTCAATAGCTGAGACATAGGTGAGAGGATTATTCCAGGAGTGGGTGGGTAAGATTCTGTGGCCTGCATTGTGCAGGAGGTCAGACTAGATGATCATAATGGTCCCTTCTGACCTTAAAGTCTATGAGTCTATGAGTCTATAAATCAACTGAAAATGAACTCTCATTTCAAAATTTTTCAGAACTTCCAGCAAACCAAAAAATCAGTTATTTGCACAGCTCTGGGACTGACTACTGCCTGTCTTTGTGATCCAGCCAATGTAATTTTGGGGAGCTAAATGGTAGTTTGTTTTTTAGGCCCTTCAATTCTTGGCCTCCCTACCGAGACTGCCTCTTAGGGTCTCATTAGTTCTAATTCTGGTGGTGGCGGTTTTATGGAACGGAAATATGTCCACTAAGAATCTGACTTAGTTCACTCTGTGGGCTGTCAAACAGCTTTTAGATGGTAACAACTTTTAGTTATTATTGACTTATACAGAATTCTAACCAGTGACCTAAAGCTAAAAGACTTCACAACACATTACTAATCCTCTGAGCCTTCTGGCTCACTGTAACCAGTCATATTTTATTTATTTATTTTACAAATGAAGAGTCTTAAATGCTGTAGGCTTTACAATCATATTTGCCTGAACAGTTAATCATACATAGTAGAGACTGTGAATATTGTTTTCTTATTAAATCTGGACACATTTTTCCAGAGCTTGCAATTTACTATAAACTATACACTAGATTCAGGTAACTTATCTCCTAGAAACATTATTTTGCATAGTGTGTGAAATTCATTCCCCTGGGTGGTTCATTTTGGGTATCTGACAAAGATTAAATTTTAGGGTAGTGCTCAAATCTTAGGATTTTTACATTACAAAAATACCAATATTTCTTTCTGACTGAAATTATAGAGTTAGTTCAGGCAAATACTCCTACAGTAGTATTAATCTCTTCATAATGGATCTATCAGTAACTGTGCATTGTCCCAGAGTCTCTCTTTTTTTTGATGTAAATTGGAATGCACCAATATAAATCTCTTTTCTATAATTACAGTGCTCTCCAATTCATTTTAATAGCCAGTGTCTAATCTTGTACACTTCACAATCACAAGAATTTCATGTTTTTATTTGCTTACACAGTTTCGTTGGACTGGTACTGTAAAATAGCAAAACTTGTGGTTTGTTGGGTTTTTTTACAACTTTTCTGCAGCCACATCCATATTGTCTTATTTGCAGATTATTTGGGGTATAATTCAGGATTTCTATACATGGCCTAAATTACCTGGGTAGTAAACAAAGGATTGAGTGAAAGGACAAAGGGAGAAAAGTAGGGGTCTTTAGAGCAGGAAACTGAGTGGAGGGACATAGTACATGGCTGAGTGGAGAGAGGGAGTTTAAGGGATCTGGGACATGTATAAAATGGCTACTACCATCAGGGCCGGCTCTAGGCACCAGCAAAACAAGTTGGTGCTTGGGGCGGCACATTTCTATGGGCGGCATTCTGGTGCCCGCCATGCAGCCCCTAGAAATGTGCCTTGGCTGCCCCAGCTCACCTCCACCGCTGCCGCTCGGCTTTTGCGCGCCACCGCCGCTCGGCTTCTCCCCCTCCCAGGCTTGAGAGCCTGGGAGGGAGGGGGAGAACCCGAGCGGCCGCGGCGCGCGAAACAGGTGTTTCATGCCGCTTCTCCCCCTCCCTCCCAGGCTTAAGAGCCTGGGAGGGAGGGAGGGAGGAAGGGGGAGAACTCGAGCGGCCGCGGTGCGGTCATGCGCCGTGAGCCTGGGAGGGAGAGGGACGCTCGGCTTGAAAGCCTGGGGGGGAGAACCCGACCGGCGGCACGTGAAACCTGCGTGTGGCAAGCCTGGGAGGGGGAGAACCCGAGCGGCGGTGGCAGAGCGGAGGTGAGGGTGGGAGGTTGCAGGGGGGGGGGAGGCACAGGAAGCAATGGGGTGGGGGAAATGTACCACCTGCGGGGGAGGAGGCGGGGCTGGGGATTTGGGGAAGGGGCAGAGTTGTGGCGCGGCCGGGGGTGGGGCAAGAAAAAGATAGGGGGGTGAGGGGGTGGCCAAAATGTTTTTTGCTTGGGGCGGCAAAAATCCTAGAGCCGGCCCTGACTACCATGTGGAGGTGACCATTTTAATTACTGTTGCTCAGAAATGGATTTGTACAAATCAGTTCCAAATGAGGGATTTTTACATCACTCTACAAAATGACAGCTCTGAGCAGGAACAATCTGTTTTTGCACTAAAGATGGGCCCAAATCAGAACTCAAGTTCTGAGCATCCTCTAAATTTTGAGGATTTTGAAGACACAGGGAGAGAATTTGGGGGGCATATTGAGAGAGGAGAGAGGGAAGGGAAATCACATTCTTTCCCAGCACATACAACAGCGTACACTGCCAGTGGTGCTGGAACAATTTGTATAGGGGGGTGCTGAGAGCCAAACTGAGCCAAACTAAACCGTGTATATGCTGGAAAACACTTCAAGCCAGCGGGTGCAGCAGCAGCCCCAGCACCCCTAGTTCCAACACTCATGTACACTGCAGAACTAGCACAGAAACAGAGTCACACGGAGCAAGAGGAGTATTTCTAGTTCCCTGCTCTGTACAGAAGAGCTTGATGTTTTACAGACAATTTGGGAAGGCTTTGAGATGACGTTTTGAGGAGCCAGGGCAGGGGAGAGTGTGCTTGCATAATGTACGACTGACAGGGCAGGGAAGAAGCAACTGTGCAGCCACATAGTTCTGCAAGCAAATGCTTTTTTACCCATTAGTCCAGTCTAAACTTGCTCTTCACTGCACCCAATCGGGGTCCAGTTGCCATAACTCCTGTGGAACCTGTTTGTTGGCATTACAGAGGAGCTGTGCGTTACTGTCCCATGGAGTGCTTGCAGGCTGAGGGATGAATCTGAATTACCTATATACATTGGTGGGCTCTACAATGAGAGGAAAATTGGTCTAGTGGTTGAGGTGCCAGCCTGCTACCCGGGAGACTTGAGTTCAGTTTCCAGATCTGTTACAGACTTCCTTTGTGACATTTAGCCTCTCTGTGCCCCCAGTTCCCCATCTGTAAAATAGGAATAATCATACTTCCCTACCTCACAGGTGTGTTAAGAGGATAAATAAATTAAAGCTTGCGAGGTACTCAGATATTTGTTCAAGCGTGAACCTTAAGAGCGTAACATAGCTAGAATGAACTCTTTTCACTCAGGAAAAAGACTTGGGTGTGAATTATGGATTTCTCTGCTATAAAAATTGCTTCTCAATGTCCACCAATAGTTTAAAAAAACTATTAAAAGGTAATACTATTATATATATATACACTCAAAGTTACACTCTTACCTGCAATATATTGTTCAGTTCTGGCCACTCCATCTACAAAAGGGTATGGTAGAAATACAGAAGTTCAAAGATAGGCAACAAAAATAATTAGATACATGAAAAGGCTTCCCAGTGAAAATAAAATAAAAATAGTTGGCCTATTTAGACTACAGGTGAGATGAATAAGAGGGAATCTGTAGCGTTATACAAAATGAATCCTCTAGAAATGGCAAATTGAGGTCTCCTATTTGCCCTTTTTCATAATGCAGTAACTAGGAGACATTCAATAAAACTGAAAGACAACAAATTCAAAACTGATTAAAAAATTGCTTTTTCTCACAGTCCATAATTAACCCATCGCACTTGTTATCTCAGAGGCCAAAAGTACAATAGGATTCAAAAAGGGGTTGCACATTTAGTTAGATAATGAGAACATCCAGAGTTACATGAGATAGGATAATAACTTATTTTTAAAAGAAAAGTAAATGATACAAACCCTTATGTTTCTGGACATAAGTCAACCACTAATTAATTAGGGGTTAGGAAGAAACTTCCTCTTTGGGCAAGTTATTTCACAATAGTCTACCTTCCTCTTAAGTACCTCATGTGGACACTGTTACTGACAGGATACTAGGCTAGATAGGCCACTGGTCTGATCCAGTATGGCAATTCCTCTCTTCCTTATATAGCAAGGGGTGGATGGCATAGATTGATATTTCTTTGACGTGAAGAGAAATTGAAATTTTTACTTTTTATTAATGAAAATGCTGGCTAAATCTTATCCATCTCTGACCACATAGAAGTTCCCTGTAATATATTCTTTCTAGTAGCAACAATGCAAGACTAGAATACATGCAAACACAGACAATAGAACCCACTACCATAAAATGACTATAATGATATAATCCAATTTTTTTAACATTTACTAATAGCACAACTCTTTTGGTCTTTTAAGTGGACACTTAGGACAGGTTTAATATATTTTTGATGTTTTCTAATATTACAATTGCTAACTATAAAACAAAATATCATTTTTGTCATACTCTTCTCTTAGATGCCAGAGGAATTGGAAGATATATCGGACCTTGAAGAAGACTATGATGCACACAGTCATACCAGTGTTCAAACTGAAGGGAAAACTGACAGGGTATGTATCAGACTAGATTAATTAAAAAGCAGTTTGGAGAAAGTAACAAAAAACCCCTAACCTATTGTATTGCTGTTCCTGTGAAGCAATTTTAAGTTCAGGCAGTGAATCATCAAAATGTTGTTGCCCTCTTAGTAAATTTCTGAAAATATGCACGGGACTTAGAACTGAAATATATATGTATTGAAGTGGCAAAGACAGACCTGATTAAGTTGTAAATAGCCTGTGAAGATTTAAACCAATCAGGTAACTTCTTACACAGAAACACATACATATGTAGAATTCAACTTGGTAAAGTTTAATAATCTTTGAGTTTGCCTAACCAAGGTTAGGTTAACAGTGTATCTTGGCATTCAGGTTTTATTTGTGCTTTAAGTTTGTGATGCACTATATCCAAAAAATTACTTCTATATAGAACAAAAACAGCCCTGCAGCACAAAAAGGACTTGGTTAGAAGTTTAGCTGCAGCAATGTGTGCGTAATGGGATTACTTCCCGAGGAAGGAGTAAGTTCTTCGACAACTAATATAATACTATTATAACAGAAATAATAAATAGATCTAGTAAAAATAGTTATGAAACTTTTCCTTAATTTACAAATGGATTTTCAGAAGAAAATTTAAATTTTCCTGCAATGTTTTTATTTTTTGTTTTTGATAATCAAAAATATTTAGCCTTTTTATAAACATAAAAAAACCAGTGAACATTTTGAATGAAAACAGAAAACAAAACAAAAAATATTGCATTTTATTTTCCACAAAATGTTAAATAAATTGTTTTTGATCAGCTTTAATTATAAATGAATAATTTATCAAATAAATTAAAAAAATACACTTTTGGGGCAGCATGTGGTCAAGTCAAGCTCTTAAACATGATAATTAAGGATAAGATTTACTCTCATATTCACAAGTAGTCCAACTGTAAGTGTTTCACAATGTAGCCATTAAGAGTTAATCATAGTTGTCATACAAATTTACTAGTTGTTTAAATTAATCCAGGTATAGTGGATAGCTGACTGCAAATCTAACTTTAAAAATTAGAAAAGTATTGTTAATCTGGGAAAGTATTTACTAGGCCTGTGGTGAAGAAAGTTAAGCTGACACTTAAAAAAAAAGAATTGAAGTGATATTGGATGTATTTTCTCTTTCTAAGTAGAATACCAGTGCCTAATAAATGGTACCATTTTGCTTAGGTCTCATTGAGAGAACTGGGTAAAGTTAGAGAAAAAGCTTTTCAGAAAAATACACATGAAATTTTTGGTCAGTTTGTTCAGTGTGATTTCACTCCCCTTGAAATATTGATTTTCCTTTTAGTAAAATTTTAGGATATTGAACTTTTCTTTTTCTTTTTCTTTTTTTTTTTTTTTTTGAATGAAGCAAGAGAAAACTTATCCCCTTAACACAAATGCACATAACATTTGAGTTGGAGTTCCATCCAGGCAAACCCCCAAGCCATACTTTCTGTCTGGATCTAAAAAACCTCCTGTTCAGTTTCTGTTTGGTGCCAAGGCACTAGGGAGTGACTTCAGCTCCCATCACCAGGGTCTTCAGCCTCAACAGTCTCTGGGCAGCAGCATGCAATATTATGTAGCCCTTGTCAAATCACTTCACGGTGCCCTCCATCTAAATAGTATGGTTTTGCTTGTTTTTTGAAAGCAACATTACAGGACCAAAATGGCTTAATTCCCCCAGGTTCCGTTATATGATCATTAATTATCAATTAAAACATAATGTGAGAAATGTAACTACTGTGTGAAAGATTATCTCCTACAAAGTTATTACTCAATAAATACAGTTGACAAGTAAGCTATAACCGCTGCCCTTTTCAATCTAAATTATGCCTGGAAATTGTTACCACATTTCCTCCCTATTACAAGCTAAAAAATCCTATTGTAGCTAAGAAAAGCAAGGTCCTCAAACAAAATACCTCAGACCAGTCTCTGAAGCCCACAGACTGACATAAATCTTGACATAAACGTTTTTAAATAAATGTTTAAAGAAGTCCAGTTGTCAATAAGTCACAAAGACGAGAAATAGTTGAGGTTTATTGGTTTGGGATACTTTACTTTACTATACCCGACAGAGTCTAGGTGTGAAGTAGGTCTCTTTATAGGGTTAGTCATTAATTTCTGAAAAATTGCCACACTCCTTCCAGCATATCTTTCATTTTTAAAAAAACAAATGCCACAAATAATGCAAAAGCCGTCTCTGACGGAGTGGTATTAAATCAGACTTTATACTATAGTGTGAAACAACAAAGACTGTCACAAAAATTGTGTAGGAAGCTTCAGTTATGCTAAATTAAAGATATGGAGGAAAAAATGTGAACTGAGAGGGGAAAAGACCAGTACACAAAATCTTTTTGTTTATTGACCCTCCTTTCACATTATGTTTTCCTCATAAGAAAGAAGCAACCAAATACATAATCCTAGCTACAAATCAGAAGGTATGTCTATTACAGGCTGTGAGTAGACATAGATTAAAGATAGCTCGGGTCCCAGAAGAGTGAAGCTGCAGCAGCTCACGGTCCAGCCCAGGCTAGCCTAATGAGTAAATTGCCCAAGCGAGCTTTTACAGCTCATGCTAAAGCATGTGCTGCTGTGGTTTCACTGCTCTGGGACCCACCCAAGCAACCTAGCTCAGGTATGTCTACTCGAGCTGCAATCACATCCCGTAACTGCAATATAGACCTACCTAGAGACTATTGGCAAATACTGTATCTCTAACCTGTATCTTTAAAAAACAGTTTACAGTGCAGTGATTGCGTTATAAGGACTGCATTACATGAGTTCAGAGTAGCTTTTGCTTACTCTTTGATCTCTTTCTGTCAGGTATTTCCACATTGATAATTCATTTTATATGTATATATTAGTCTCAAAACCAGTTGTCCTTGAGCATAACAGCAGTCCTGACTCCACTTGTGCATTCAAGAGAGCCATGATTTATTTTATGTAAATTCCTCCATGCCAGTCTGTGTTTCCACTAGCAAGCAGGCCCCTTTGAAAGTACCTGTCTTATTTCACTTCTCTATTAGTCATGTTCTATATAATCAATAGGGTAGGAAAAAATCTGCTATACATCAGCCACTGTGACTGAAGCTTCATATTCACTAGCTAACAGTGGACGATACAGAGTATTCAGAGTAGGGATAGACAGCGCTACAGCGAAAAGCTCTAGTAAAGTCAAAATTGTGTCTTTGGTTTCTCATCCTTGATAGGTATGGAGACCTTATAAATAGTATTAGTTATTATTTGTAACTCTTTCAGAATCCATGAGGAGAGAGTGGAGTTTAGTGACGAGAGTAGGGGACTGTGAATTGACTTCTGGATTATATTCCTGACTCTGTTAAAGACTCGTTATGTGGCCTTTGGAAAGTTATTGCACTCCTCTTTCCCTCAGCTCACCTATCTGTGAAATGAGTGGAGCAATACTCACAAGTACCTCAACAGGTCGTTCTGAGGTTTAATTTAACTTGGTAAAGTGTTTTAAGATCTTTGAGAAATTACAGAAAATAATAAATGTTTGTAAAAACAATTTCACACCCTTGAATGAAAGACGTGGGGCCAGATCCTGAGCTGGTATGGATTGGTACAGCTTCATTGAAGTCAATGGAACTATGCCAATCCACTTCACATGAGCATCTGGTCCACCAGGTACAAAGTTGTCTTCTTATAGATCTATGGTGATCTGAATGAAAATTCTCTCCATGCCTTGCAGTCATTTTTTTGGAAGAAATGTATGCCATCATGATCAGATACTGAGACTAATTATGTCATATCATCCTGGGAAGTCATGATGAAGAGAACACTCATTTTAAAGCATCTGTTATTAAGAAGCTAGGGAAGATAAGAGTACCTAATTTAATTTAAAAATTGTGATTTTATTCACATCAAAAAATGTGAGCAATGTTTCTGTGCACACAGAAATCATTTTCCAAAAGACTGGAGCAAAAGTTAAGCTTTCTCTCAGGTAACACCATGCCCACGCTTAGTCTCACAGAGTTTCTTCTACACTGCTCTTTTTGAATGCATTCAGATAGGGTACTCCGGGTGCACCTGTCTCTTTCTATATGAATTTGCCCTTTCTTTTGTTTGCACAGCCATTGGGAGCCAATGAAAAGTTAACCCATTGTGTGCAATATCGTGAATGAGAAAATCCATAGACTTTTTATTTGTTAGTTTGTTTCACATGTGAGATCTACATTCAGTGTAAAGAATTGTGCCTGTTTGAAGTTTACACATTCTTTTTAATTTAAAGCTTGTATTCATCTTTTAAATTACTATTATGTAACGGTAATAAAGGAAAACAGACAAGTATTTATAAGATTTTCATTCATACAAAAAGCTAAAAAAAAAAAAAAAAAATCCAACCTTGACAAGAATTCCAGTAAACATTTACCAACTGCAATAGGGACAATGGTGACGACAACAACAAAAAACATTTTGACACACAAAGCAGTAGCAACAATAGAAATCAATTTACCATCAAATATGTCAACTGTTCATATTCAGATAACAAAGAATTATCTAAAACATTCATTGTTATTTTCATTTAGATGAGCTTCCTTTTGGCCCAAATGTGTTAATAGGAAGATTTTGGTATCTTCATACGTAAAAAAAGTCATTTAAAAAAACCAAAAACCTGTCATCAGTTTAATTTTGCCAGAAGCAACACAGAATCTTGAAAGCCTACTGACAAGAATTCAGGGCATAGTGCCAACAAATTTCTTCTGTAATTTTAAGTACTTCTGCTAATAGTGGCTTTAATGTTTAATACAGAGCACAATAATCCCTGTCAAGAACAATGATTCATCAACAGTATCACATTTCCCTGCATAATTCATATTTCTCATAATTTCAGTAAAGTAAAGACTGGAGTTATTAGATGGTTCAGGACATTAGCAATGTGATATGTAGCCTTCCGTCTTCAGGTTTAAAATCTAGCCCAGGCTTGGTGTTTTTAAGGGGTGCTATTATGTGGCAGCTGTTCAGTTTCCTGTGCAAAATGAGTTTGGTGACCTCAATCTGATTCTTTGTGGCTGGATACCTGCCTACATTATAAACAGTACAAAAGTTGTCACTTACTGGAATCCATATTGGTGAGCTCAGCAGTTGAAAGAATGGGTAGTGGTGACATGGAAGATGAACTAACTTCTCGCTCCTGAAGTAAGTCCCCTCCAGGATAGGGTTGAATCACATGGGCAGGGCAGTATAAGGGAGATGTCTAAAATTAGATACATAGAGTGTGCTTAATTAAAAAGTAATGTGTAAGGTGGTGCAAGGATGGAATCAGTAATTGAGTCTGTGTTGGTGTCATGAACACACAGGGACATGAAGGAAGTTCAAGTTAAAATACTGTGATGGTTACTTATTTTAAACTTTCTGCTATTCTCCTCTTAGTTGCTTTTCTTTCCCCTCCCCTCATCATTTAAACCAAATTTCACGTTCCTTGTAATGCTGTCCTAGTGTGGGGTGCTTCTTCTTTCCCTGCTCTTGCTGGCTCCCACATTAAATGCATCTCACTATGGATATGGAAGCCTGACCACCTGTCTCCTTTGCTGTAGTCTCACTGGATGTAATTCTGGGGGTGTTGTGCCTCCTGTGACTTTCATCCTTTCTCTTGAGGCTTCTGCTGCATGCCACATGTCTAAGCATCTGTCTAATGCAAGATCACCTTCCTGGAACAGCTGCTGCTGTAGGTGGTGATCCTAACTGCTGCAGACTATCCTGTCCCAAATTAAGGAGTCTGTCAAGTCCCCAAAATTACATGTAGCAGTCAGAATGGCTCAGGGGTCTGTCCCCTCCCCTTTGGATTGGTCTGTAGTGAAAAATCTGTTTCGTTCCATAGTTTCATTCCACTTTGGGAGGCAATAGGTCCCCAGGTTTCCTACGACTGCTGTGAGGCTTGAGGCAGTGGTGACCTACATAGTGGTGCCTTGTTTCCAGTAATATAAAATAACCATTTTACTGGCCAGCTGTTGTTCTCCTGTATGGCCAAGTCTGTGTACAGCTCGAACTCCTCCTTCTACCAGGTCCATTGCTGGGCTAGGATTGTGCCTGCAAAGTCCCCCGGGGAGGCTACAGAACAAGTTGCATTGCTCATGCTGTCAGCTCCCGCACTTAAAAGAACTCAAAGCTCAGATTCTGCCACCATGTTTCATTAGCAAAGAGTGAAGCTAATTGCACGTTATGTTGAACAAGGGGAACTTTATTAAATGCTGTGTGCTGCTCTGTCCAGGTTGCTTCCAGGGTAACTCCCCATGTTCTGTGTTCCCCTAGTGCCCAATCAATAACTGTCCCTCCCCTCTGACTCTAGTTACACTGATGAAAATATACTCTGTGCTCTTTCTTCCATGAATTCTTGAATCTTCACATTTCTATGTAGTACCTCTTTGTCAAAAAACCTTATGGCTGTACATATACTGGGAAAAATAAGACTTTTAATTAAGAGATAGTGGACAGAACTTTTGTTATCTGTTATAATAGCAATCCCTTGCCACACTGTGTACTATGCTCAGAAAAATAGTCACAAGAGTCTTGCATACAAAATACATATCTGTTAGTAATCTTTACCAAATGCATACCTGTGTACTTGGTAAGCTGTGCGCATCTGAAAAATATACATTTGAATGCAGCCAAATTTATGGTCTTACATCTAGGAAAAAATAATGTAAGTTACATTTAGAGCTGGTTAGAACTTTTGTGCCTGAATTGTTTTGCGAAGATGAAACAGTTTCCACAGAATTTTCATCAGAGAGAGTGAGACAGAGAGAGTGAGACAGAGAGAGAGAGAGAGAGAGAGAGAGAGACTGACTCTATTGATGAGAGGCTAGGGTACTGGGCTGGGATGTGGGAGATCCTGCTATGCATGATCTAGAATGACCTGGGATGAAAAACTCTGCTGAGTCAGGCAGACCAGGGACTTGATTCTGAATCTCCCACATCCCAGGGCAGCACCCTAACCACTAAGCTCTGGACGCACACACTTTTGAGAAAACAATTGAAAGGTTTGGGTTTTGTTCCACTAAGGAGTGAAAACAAATTTTGAAACTTCAAAAGTTGCCACAAAATGGAATTGCCATCCTCTGGTCTGCATGAATTAAATTACAGATTACACACTGTATTCTGAAAAGCAGTGGCTTTGGAAAGTAGTCTTGCAATGTGTGAATCTGTGACACCAAACTGATGTGAAACTTAAAGATGGTTAGGGTTCAATGAAAGCCTAGTTTTATTTGGCATATGCCAGTTTGCCCATCCCTAGTATTATGACTAACGAGGTGGATAACAATGTGGCTAAACCTCTCAGAAGTCAGCACATAATACCTGCTTTGAAGTTACCCAAATATCACTGAATTCAATTTTAAAAAAATATTTTCTTTTGTAAAAGAACCAAAATCTGAGCAAGAGGGTTCCCCATCACCACCCTAAACTTCCTAACACCATTATCTTTTTACTGTAGTGAAGAAGTTTGCAACTATTTGTGCCTGTTATGGAAGTAATAAAAACTTGTTTTCACTTGTTGGACAAAATAAACCTGCACTTACATCACAGCAGATTTTCAATTTAAATAGTTATCTCACGTTTACCTTTACATTGTCTATCTGGATGCAAAATCACACCACACTTAAAAAACTGTGGATGCAATTTTGTGTTTTGTTGCTACATATGTTTTCAGTGCAGTATCAGAGAACTTAAAGAAAAATCAAGGTCAACAGGTCAGCATTTTATGATTTTCCTTGGCCACTTTGTTCCAGTGGCTAACTTGTCATATTCAACTTAGAAAACATTACTCTGAATGCACAAGCGAAACATCATACCTCATGGTTCTCCTATTAAAATCTCCTCTTTTTTATGGTTGTCAAACATGGATCTCCATTCCTAGACTCAAACATTATTAAAACTGTGAGCTGGGAGTGTTAGTTAGACCTCTCCATCAGCTGATAGAAGATAAGAGATATGACAGTTACATATTTGCTATGTCAAATGGACAGTACTCTCCTGCTTTTGATCCCTCTTTACCCCTTGCTCTCCTTTCTTTCCATTTAATTTCTTGCATTATTTTCAGCTAGAAGAGCTCCCCAGTCACAAGCAAACACCAAGTTCCTCAGCTACAAAGATCTTATCATAATTTTGATCTGCCTGTATATTTGGTCAGTTTCATGCTTTTCCACATTTTAAGATAAACATTGAAAATACTACATAAAATTGTCAGTTACACTTTCTAATTTGGTGCCTGTAATTACACCATGGATATGCTTTGTGAAACCTATAATTGCTGGTAATTCATATAACTAGGAAAATTAACTGTGTGACAGAGTAATTGCAGTGTAAATAAAATCTACTTAATGTATGTGGATTCCAAAACTACACAAATTACTTATAAAACCAAAAGGATAATATAAGTAATTCAGTCACCTTCTTAACCTTCCAGTTATATGAATTAGTGGTAATTTGTTATAAACAAGAATAACCACAGTGTAATTATATTGTAATTGCAGTGTAACCACAGTTTTGTAATAACTGTCACCATATTAGAAGATAGATCTATTACTTTAATGTGAGTGACTATGCAATAGCTACACCACATCATTCACTTTGAGAGATGGGAAGGTTAGTTATGGGATGAGAGGGATCTATGAGCTCAGAACAGTGGTCCCCAACGTGGTACCCGCGGGCGCCATGGCGCCCGCCGGGGCATTTATGTGCGCCCGCCGTCAGGGCCAGTGCCAAGGAAGGAAGAGGGGAGGAGCATCCGCCGGAGAAGCATCGCCACTGAAATGCCGCCGCGCAGTGCTTCCAGCGGAGAAGCTTTTGCCGAAATGCCGCTGAGGAGCGCTTCCGGTGGAGAAGCTTTCGCCGAATTTGCATTTGACCATGAACCGATTGAGACCACACAAGTCTAATATAGGCCTGAGGCCCTCTTTTGCTTTCGGGATAAAGAAGTAACGGGAATAGAACCCTTTTCCTTGGAATTCCCTTGGGACTCCCTCTATGGCTCCGAGACTGAGAAGCCGGCCCACCTCCTGCTGCAGCAGCGGTTGATGTGACGGGTCTACTGTGCCGTACCCAGGAGTGGGGTGGGAGATCGGGGGTGACAGGAACTGGAGTGTGTAGCCCTGGGCAATGGTACTCAGGACCCACCGGTCCGAAGTTATATGGGACCATTGCAAAAGGAACGGACGCAAGCAGTTGCTGAAGGCCAACTTTATTTGTCGGAGGGTTCTCTCGGGGTTCACCCGGGTACCCTCCTGCCCCCAGTCAAAACCGTCTCTTGCCCTGCTGCTTGCCCCTGGAGGGCCCAGGCTGCGGGCCAGAGCGGGACTGCCGCTGAGGTTGTCTCTTTTGGGATATGGACCTCTTGTAGGCTGGCTCGTAGCGTGGTTGGGGCTCCTGGGCGGGAGCCTGCGGCTTAGGCTTTTCCTTAGCCGGCGGGACGTAGAGCCCGAGCGTCTGCAGGGTGGTACGGGAGTCCTTCATGCCATGAAGTCTCATGTCCGTTTGCTCCGCAAACAGGTCCTTGCCGTCGAACGGGAGATCCTGCATCATGGATTGTGCCTCCGAGGACAGCCCCGACAGGAGGAGCCATGATGCCCTGCGCATGGACACTGCCGAGGCGATGGATCACGCCGCCGTGTCCGCCACATCTGATGCCGCCTGCAGAGCAGCCTTTGCAGCATCAGCCCCCTCCTCCGCCAGTGCCTTGAACTCTTTCTGGTCGCGCTCTGGGAGGGAGGGCTCGAATTTTTGTAGGGACCCCCACAGGTTAAAGTCGTAGCGACTGAGGAGGGCCTGGTAATTTGCCACCCTGAGCTGGAAACTTGAGGACGAATAAAACTTCCTTCCAAATGAGTCCAGCCTTTTTGAGTCCTCATTCTTAGGAGTAGGACCCGGTTGACCCTGATGCTCCCTGTGGTTTACGGATTCCACTACCAAGGAGTTGGGCAACGGGTGGGTGTACAAAAATTCATGTCCTTTCGTAGGTACAAAATACTTGCGCTCCACCTTTTTGGATATGGGCGCAGGTGAGGCCGGTGTATGCCAAAGGGCTTTCGTAATATTGGCAACCCCTTTGTGTAGTGGGAGCGCCACTCTGCCCGGTGCCGAAGACAAAAGGACATTGAAGAGCGAGTCTGAAGGCCCTTCCATCTCCTCAGCTTGGAGCTGGAGGTTTGAGGTGACTCGCTTTAATAGCTCCTGGTGGGCCCTGAAGTCCTCCTGCAGTATGGAGGGTGGCGGGGCCACGACCTTGTCCTCTGGTACGGGAGAGGACGCCGGTACGGAGCTTTGTGCATCTGCTGGCACCGTGGGCTCAACGCCTTGCTCGGAGTCCGCGTGCGGTGTCGAGGACCCTTGGTCCGCAGATCGATCTCTTGGAGCCCTGGATATAGTGGCCGAGGGAGCCTCGGACGCCCCTGCGACTGATCAAGTATCCGGCTGAGCTTGTCCCGGGGGCCAAGGGGTACACTGGCACCACTGTCCCTGCCATGGAGCCCCTTGCCATTGATCTTGATGCGGCACCGGTGGCACCAGCTGGTCAGGTTGAAACACGGTGGCCCTTATGTGGCTCACTGCTGGCGTGAATGTCATCCAGTCGGTGCCGTGGGAGCGGTGAGATCTACGGCGCCGACGATGACGTCTACCTTGGGACCAGGACTCCAACGAGGAGCGGTACCGTCTCGAGCTACTGCTCCTTGAGACGCTGCGACGCCTATGTCCGCGACGATGCGGAACTGGCAATCTCTTACGGGAGTCATGGGTCTGGTGCCTCGAGGAACGGGAGCTGGAGCGGGAGTGTCAGCAGCCATGACGGGAACGGCTGCGGTAGCTCCGACTCGACCGGGAGCGTTTACGGCGCCGGTGCCTGCCGTGTTGCGACTCCCTGCTCTGTCTGGAGCGGTGCCCAGAGCTCTGATCCGACGGCACCTTGCCCGAGAGCCTCACCAGCGGCGACGGTGGAGGCTGTGGGCCACGGTCAGACCGGGCGCTGAGGGGCGAGTGGCCCCGGGAGCGGTCCCTTGACCGGGATCTGCGCCTGGTTGGAGTTGATGGCCTGGAGCCCAATGGCGGCTTGCCTCTGGAGTGGACTCCTGGTGCCGGGACTGTCGGTACCTGGAGCATCAGCAAGTGCTTGGCTGCCTGGAAGGCCTCTGGCGTCGACGGCATTCGGGCGTCCGGAGAGGCCTGCGTCAACGAAACCAGGCTGCTCCACTCAGCGTGAGTCGGAGCGATGGGGCCCGGGGGAGAATTAGGGCTGCCCGACGCGGGTCTAGCCTCTCCCTTATCCTTGTCTCGACGATGATGCGAAGACGGTGCCTTCCTCTGCTTACGCGACGGTGAGCGGTGCCGGCCACTCGAAGGCCCCGGGGGATCGCCGCGCACCGAGAACAAGGTACCAGGTGCCAATTCCGCTCGGCGCACCGGGGTAGGAGCCAACGCGGACTCCATGAGGAGGGCCCGGAGTCGAATGTCTCTGTCCTTTTTAGTTCTTGGCTTAAAGGACCTGCAGATTTTGCAGTGTACGCTGAGTGGGACTCACCCAGGCAGTGGACACAATTCGAGTGCGGGTCGCTTCTGGGCATAGAACGCCTGCAGGACTCTCATGATTTGAAGCCCGGGGCATGCCCCGGCCCGGACACTAACTATTCTAAACTAACTTACAACTAACTAAAGATACCACTAACAACGAACACGAACAGAGTTCTAGGAAAAAAGGCTGCAGCAATGAAGCTGGAGCAGAAGTTCCGACGCAGCTACACTGGCGGCAAGAAGGAACTGAGGGTTGGGGGGAGCGCGCAGCCCCCTATATAGTGCGCTATAGCGGCGCCACTCCAGGGGTCGCAGCAGCGCTCCCCCCTACGGATACTGCTAAGGGAAAAAACTTCCAGCACCGATGCACGTGGCGAGCACGCACACCTACTGTGGAATAGACCTGAGCAATCACTCGAAGAAGAACCATGTGTTTTTTCAACTGATAATGATATTGAGTTAGATCCTGGGCTGCAGCTGAAGGAGTGCTCGGTACAGCTTAGGAAGGTGATGCAAATTTGGCTTTAAGCTTGCTTTTTGTATCCATAAGCCTTGGGTCATCCCGGCATTAGTCCAGTCCCTAAAGGCTTCTCCAGTTACTCTGACTTCCAATGGTTCTGAGAAACCTTTATGGCAGCCAGGGATCAGAACAGCACCAAGCTGGACATGCCCCTCTGTCCTGGTTACAGGCACGGGAGCATCTATGGTGTGTCTCATCTACCCTTTTAATAGCTGAATTCATGCTTAGAAGTGCGTTGTGCCAGTGGAGCAATGCAAAATGGCCTGCATGCACCAGAGTGTCCAGCTCATTGATTTGAGTTTTTGACAGGCTGTGATAAGAGAATTTTAGGGTAATTTTTTTCAGTAATTCGGTGTCTCTGAGTCCCATGCAAAAACTTTACCAGAAATAATGTAAAATAAATTATTTTTAATGGGTTTGGCATGCAGCACTCCAACACACCATTTTGGTAATGATGTTCTCAGTATGCATGGGACTATTTGATCCTTCATTGTTTGCAGCTGATTCAGTACAAAAATCATTCACATCAAGGCCAGCCAGCCTGCAGAAGTCATATTGTTTTATTTAAAATTAGTGTTTGAGTTACTTTAATCCTGAAGGGAAGGATAATTCATACAACTGTCTTTCCTTATCTTGGAATGGTTTTTATATCTGATAAACATGCATACTGTATCCCATGACTGGAGTATTTTCCCCTTGTGGCTGTGATAATGTAGACCTGGCTTGTTGGCCTGAGTTCATAAACTTATAAAAAACAATTAAGAAATCAAAGTGATGTAAGTGAGAGCATGGTGAGAGCACCACTTCCCCATCTTTGGAGATAATCTAATTTCTGATCTGAATATGGTATTTTAAAAATGATTTCCGTGACACTTTCAGTCAATTTATCATTTAAAATACTGGCTCAGTTGACAGTACAGAAATTTTTGTTTTGGCTTGCAGTTAAGGAGTTTCCAATTCTATGGCATAGACATCAGGGAGAATCCCTGAGAGGTCAAGAACTCCAAATGCCTCGCTACCTTATATGATTTATGAGCAGCAAGGCTCTATGTTAGTAAGAAAGACCGATAGTAACTGCCTTCCATATCTATTGCCAGTTAGGGATGTAAACGTCTGAGTCATTGGCTTTAGAACCGAGGAACTCTCCAAATGTTCCCATCCATGGAATCTATTTTGTACTGAATTCAATTTATTTGGCTGAAGTTGGATAGAATAACCAGTATTCAAGATTGGAGAAAGCCTGCTTTCTGTTCCAGCTAAACTAATCTGCACAATTTTAAATAATTTACTCAACATAGCTGTTGATTTCTTTTCAGCTTACTGGTAACTGAACCATGTCTGCATTTGTGTTTCCTTCAATCTGACAGCAGTAGTTAAAATTATTCATATTTAGTTGATGTAAGCTGTCCTAAATTTTCTGATGGAAATGGAATGCAGTATTTTCAGATAAGAAGAAAAAATCACTTGGTGATGCAATCCATAGCAGTTTATGGATTTTTCTGGTACTAGAAACTTTAGATCTTGCAGCAAATATTCATCATGTATCAGATTAATGATTTTTTAATTAAAATGTATTTTGAATACTATGAATGGGGAGCACATTTTCAATATTTGTGTGAGTCTCCCATAAGTAAGGTAACTTTTCACCTTACATATTTTTTAATAAATTCCATAGATGTTAGTTTTCATATGTCACTGGACGCATTTGGAATGTTTCCACTGGCTTGAAACCCAGGGGAAGAGTGGGGGGAATAGCACAGTGCCGCTACTTCCCCTTCCTTCTGGAGATGGGAAGTGGGAGGATCCTTGGCTTTACCTCTTCCTAATGCTCCAGCGAGCATAGCTGAGTCAGCAGGGCAGGGGTGGTAATCTACTTCTGATACAGACTCATGGTAGGTTACTTTCCCTGTGAAGCAAGGTGGAACCAGGGGTCACATTGTGACTTTGAGTTACAGTCAGTTCCTTGCTGTGCTCCTGGGCCAGTTCAATTACATTCTGAATGTTACTTGGGGCAGATTGCTAACTTGACAGTCTTGCTCATAAAGGGGAGTGGCCCTTAAAAGCTTCTAACTGCCAGCACTCTACGTTACCAGGAGATGTTAAAAATGAAATCAATCAAATGCAATCAAATTAAGATCTATTTTAATGAAACAATTATAGGAGTGGCAGTCTGTCTCTCACAGGATGTGTGAATAGCAGTTATGTTGGGCAGTTCAAGCAATCTAAGATTATGTTTTCCAGAGCATTCTCTAAAATGAGTTGATGATATATTTCTGGATGTGGTGATGGCAGTAGGACATACATTAATATCCCTTCAGGGACAAAGAAAACCTTTAAAGATTTAAGTCACCATTTAAATATATAAAATGCCCAGAATTTTCCATACTGTAAAAGTTAAATACAGGAACATGTAGAATCAACATAGATCCCTTGTGTTCAGACTCAATGGCCCAGATATAAAAGCATACCCCAACATCTTCCCCATCCTACAAGAAAAATCCTATTGGACTAAAGCTGCTACCTGGGTTCCCTCACAACGTTTAGCCCCATTTTCTGTTTGCAAATTGTCAGCACACAGTGATTTGTACATATTTATTCTCAATTTGTACCTGGTTAAATGCTTTGTGTGGAACACTTCTAGTCCAGATTTGTCCAGGAGTCTCCAGGAATTAAAGAGTAATCTTTAATTAAAGATTATGTCATGTGACAAAACCTCCAGGAATATATCCAACAAAAATTAGCAACCCTAATTGGATTGGTTGTGAACTGCTCACTCTGGCCCCTATCCTGCAATCAGGTATATGATGGTTATTCCTGTGTCCAGCCAGAGCCCCAAGATTGTTCATTGGAGTATACGATATTTATGATTTGCTGCTCAAGGCATTTGTTTGGTCACCTAAGTCACATGCTAGTATCTGTTTTTTTTAAATCCTGATCAGATGAATTAATTTTTCTAAATAGGATAAGGGCCTAAAAGAATTATTGGATCTCAGTTCTTAAGATAAAGGTGGGCTGCATTTTAGGGAGAGAGAGAAATGGCAGGTGGCAAGCCAGTGTGGAAAATTCTAGAACATTTGAATCTTTTCTTTTACTCTTTTCAACAAGAAAGAGCATTACATTTGCTGTGTATATGTATCCCTTATTTAAAAAGGCTGGATTCCTTCATGATTTTGGAAGAAAGACATACAAGTCATATTCACTAGTGGCTTTTTACCCATTTTTTCTCCTGTCATATTCACACTCTGTAATTGCATTTGTATGTACTTGCACAATCCTATTTGTAAATAGGCGCAGTCAGCTCTCTTTGTTTATGTTTTTATTTGTTTGTCTCAATGCCTAAGCTCTCTAGCTACAGAGGTAATATGGGCAACTGTGGTATCTTCCCCATCTCTCATACAAAATTATTTCATATAAGAATTCTGTGACATTCTGAGGGCCTTTGACATTTGCCCTGAGGTTCACTAGCAGAGATGACTCTAATATTAGCCAGTTCATTCCACTAATCTTTCTATTGGAGAAAAATGTGAACTCTCTGCATGGTATGATCAGGAAAATGATAACAGAGGTCTAGAACTGCCCTCAGAAGTGCTGTGTGTTGCCTCAGATGAATACATTCTCAAGGACATTATACTTTTGGCTTTCTTTGGTTTATGGACCCAGGATTTAAAGATGCAATTGCCTCTTACCTCCTCAAGCAGATAGAGACATTAACAAATGGGAGCATAAGCTTATCGGCTTGGGGGCTGTGTGCATTTGCCTGATCCAAACCTGCTGCTATACTTCTCTCGGAGCAGGATGCGGCAGATAAGATTGTGAAGAGTGTTCCTTTTGGGACAGTCTGGGGGACTTTGGGCTTGTCCTCATTGTCTCTAAGCTCCAAGTCTATTCATCCAGTGTTAGGACCACAAAGAGAATGGATGAGATAGAGTATGAATATTGGTCTCAATAGTCGGCAAGTGGTACTAGGGCCAGGCAGCATGTCATAATTATTTCTCTTTACCCACTCTTTTGTTGTTGTTGTTGTTGTCGGGCTTGATTATGTTACAATTGTTTTCATCTGCATCTTTGTATGCATGTATAATCAACAAAGGGGTGGGTGGGAGAATCTCCATTTTCCGATTCATTCCTTTTCTTCAGCCTTCATTCCTTTTGCTGCATGTGGAAAATTGCTTTGTATTCCCTTGAGCCTCTGTACTTTTCTGTGGAAAAGACCAACATACTTGCATAAGTTACTAGATCACACTGGGACTGAAGCTAAGCAGAAAAGAGCTCCTGGAGCAACTGGCAGCTATGACTTCCGCTCTCTGTGATGATGATACTTTTCTCCACTGCTCTAAGTTTATGAGGGAACCCTGTAATACGGTTTGTGGCTTCTGATTAGTTTATGTAGCAATGTATGATGAGGATGATAATGCTATGGTTTCTGCTTTTCTTGCTACTTGCAGGGCTCTAGATTTGAGTTGCTGGGCTTTGCTTTGTATAAAAGGATGTCCCCACATCTTTCAAAAACTAATCATTGAAACAAAGCCTACAAGAGCAAAGATAGTTAATTTGTTCAGATGAGTATTCCTGACCTGTCTTGTCATTGCTTGAATTCAGGACACAGTACATACATGCAGTAGCATATGCACATATTCTTTCTCAGTGAGGAGAAATTCTGGTGGCAGAACCAGTTAAATGTGTGTGTGCGGGGGAGGAATTTTTGAATAGTAGAGCTTCCTCCTACTCAGTTAGGTCGTCTGTTTTACAGGACCCTGTCCAGCTTTGAACCACAAATAGCTTTCAAAATAGCTGCAAGTGCTTTTCTGGTGTGGATACAATCATAAATATATATTAGTAGGGCCCTACCAAATTCACAGTCCATTTTGGTCAATGCCATGGTCATAGGATTTTAAAAATAGTAAATTTCATTATTTCAGCTATTTAAATCTCAAATTTCACAGTGGTGTAGTTGTAGGGATCCTGACCCAAAAAGGAGTTGGGGAGGAGAGGGTCACAAGATTACTGTAGCGGGGGGTTGCAGTACTGCTACCCTTACTTCTGAGCTGGGCAGGTGGAGAGTGGCAACTGCTGGCTGGGAGCCCAGTTCTGAAGGCAAAGCCACTACCAGCAATAGTGCAGAAGTAAAGATGGCATGGTATCAGGGGCAGCTCTAGGCATTAGCAAAGCAAGCACGTGCTTGGGGCGGCACATTTCCAGGGGCGGCATTCCGGCCATCCTTTTCTATAAATTCTACCATGGCCCATATAGGAAGCTCTGGAGTGGGGACTTCCGGGGGCCCGGCCACCACCCCCAGGCAGGTCCCATCGCGGTGTCAACTGTGGCCGGAGGCGGAGGGGTGTCATGGTGCCTGAGCACGTGCCGGCGAGCAGGGGGCAGCACCAGCTGTTCCGGGACATTGAACCGGCAGAAGCATCTGCTACCACCGCCCTGACCTTACCCAGGTGCTGCTCGCAGCCCAGCAAGAGGGGCCGCCCCGGGGCCAGCACTCTGCATTGCTGCCGCCTGCGGCCAGGTTGGGCCAGGGCTGCCAACCCGCAACGGCTGCTGGGGCTGAGGATGCTCAGCAGGATGCCTGGAAAGGAGCCCAGAATCCGCCCTCGGCAAAGTCACTCCCCAGGCTCACAGCAGCTGTCCTCAGCCCCACTCCCCACACACACACCCAACAGCCCCACACCTCCTGTACACATCCCACGACATCCCCACTCCCCGTAAACACACACAACTGCCCCACTCCCCATTCATGCACACACCATCAGTCCCACTCTCCGCCTACACACATCCCCACAACAGCTCCACTCCCCCACATCCACAATTCCCCCTCTTCCCCCTACATCCATCCCCATCCCCACAACTCCACTCTCCACACATACATCTCCACAAGAGCCCCTCTCTCAATACATTCGCCCATAACAGCCCCACTCCACACACAAACACACACACACACACACACACACACACACACACACACACACACACACAACCAGCCTCATGCCTACCTCCCCTCCCCCAAACAAAGTATCTGCTTCTCCTTATACAAGCATGTTGCTAGGTACTGCACCGTCTGAAAGACTCTGGTTACTGTTCACTCGCAACAAATTCTGTGTCCCCCAGGAATTGCCCTTTTCCAAACATACCCCAGGAGCTGCTTCCCAAAATGACATCCACCTCCAGGAACTGCAGTTAAAAAAAAATTTGCAAAGTGCAACTATGTGTAAAAGCCAAAAAAAAGGGGTGGGGGCGCCAAAATTTTTTTTTGCTTGGGGCAGCAAAAAACCTAGAGCTGGTCCTGCATGGTATGGTTTTGCCACCTTTACTTCTGCGCTGGTGCCTGCAGTGGTGGGCCCTCAGTCAGCAGTTGCAACTCTCTGGCTGTCTAGCTCTGAAGGCAGCAGCAAGGGTGGCATGGTATGGTATTGCCACAGTTACTTCTGTGCTGCTGCTGGTAGGGCACTGCCTTCAGATCTGGGTGCCTGGCCAATAGCCGACACTCTCTGGTCATCCATCTCTGAAGGCGCCACAGAAGTAAGGGTGGCAATACCGTGACCTCCCCTAAAATAACCTTGCGACCCCCCCCTGCAACTCCCTTTTGGGTCAGGACCCCCAATTTGAGAAACACTGGTCTCTCTGTATAGTATAGGGTAAAAGCACAGAAAAGACTAGATTTTATGGCGGGAGACCAAATTTCACGGTCCGTGATGCATTTTTCATGGCTGTGAATTTGGTAGGGCCCTATATATTATTGTTCAGGATGCTTTTGTGTTTGGTGAAGAAAAAATCATTTGCGTAAAAGTTTGCAGAAAAAAAGAAGTAAAAAGGACCACAAATTATGGCACAGCAGAATAGTGGGCTTTATTTACAAGAATGATTAGCAATTTGTTTCTGCATTCACCCAGATCACCTTTATATTCAAGAAGATATCAGCATCTTCAGAGTTCTGCATATGTGGGTTTAATGGGTTTTTTTTACTATTATTCTCATAGGGTACAATAATTAATATTTTAGTCCTTTTAGATGTAGCATGCCCTCAGAGTCTTGTTATTTAAGCTGATTGGAAATTCTGATATGCTTCTCATCATGAATTTCTTAAGGGAGATGAGAACTGACCATAGAATGGAAGTTGACTTTGTTAGAATCCCTGCAGAAAAGTTCCAAAGACAATTGATGAATAACATTACAAAAATAAGAGGGGTCATCTTTGGTTAGAAGGTGAGTATTGGAGATGGACTTGAACTTCAAAGCATGAATTTGATCTGGATCTACTCAAAATTCAGGAGTGTTACATTTCAGAACTTCATTTCATATTGTTCTAGAGATAAGGCCCAGTTATGAAATAGAAAGGTGCTGATTGGAGATGTTTGTTCAGGCCCATGTATATTTAAAACATATATTTAGTAATGTCCAGTGATTTTTCCAAAAATAAATTACTCTTAGACACAGACAGATGTTTTACAAATCAAATTGTTATGTTTCAGGCTAAAATGACTCAACTGCCAGAGGCTGAAAAAGAAAAGATAGCTGAGCAAGTGGCTGACTTCAAGAAAGTCAAAAGTAAGCTTGATGCAGAGATTGAAATATGGGATGATACCAGCAATGACATCATTGTTTTGGCTAAGAGGATGTGTGTGATTATGATGGAGATGACAGACTTCACAAGGTAATTATGCAGAAAATGATTTTCAATATTTATAAGTGTTAGAGGCAGTTGTCACAATGGTAAAATGAGAAACACTAGACGTTTACAATGGCAGGTGACAAAATCTTTGTAAAACTGATTGGCAAAGCTAATATAATTGAGGTTTAAAGAATTAGATGTGAAAAGCTGAAACACCAGAAGGGATGTTCAAAGTTTTGCACTCTGTTTATCCTTGAAAGAAAATGATGCCTATCTTTGTCCTCATTATGATTTATTTTTTCCCCACATTTTGCTCAGGGATGTTGATCCAGTTGATCCTCTTAGCATTTTAACTTCTTTTCTTTTTTGCTTTCTTTCAGTGAAAGGAATAAACTGACCTGAAGTAATTTAAGTTCTCTAGTTAAGAAATATCTCACTTTAAACTGTGAATATGAGATTTACACATCTATTACTTTTGCAACATGTTCCATAGCATGCTGTCAAACATGCAGTACATAGCAGACATGCATACAACATGTACTGTACATTGCAAATAACAAGGAAGTAGACACTTGGACTGATGCATATCTAACTTCACATTTCTTTTGATTACTTATATTAAGTTACCTTACCTCTGTGTTATGCTGTATTATATAGTATAAAAACATTCTGCTGTATTGCAGACAGTTTTAAAGGTAGGCATTTCTCTCTGATGGTGTTAGTAACTGGTCACATTACTACATGAAACAATCTCAGTTTCAGGAATCTATTCTGTCTTGCACTGAATATATGTATATTAATGCTCATTAGGCACAATGATATCAAGGGGAGGTGTTGTTCATTATGTGTATTTATTAATAACATACTTGTGGATATGTCAAATGCTCCACCATTCCTCCTGGGAACTTCATGCCCTATATGGGGTGAATACCATCAGATACCACTGGGTTCCTTTAAAAAAAAGACAATCCTTTCCTGTAAGCCAAGGGGAAAATTTAAGGCACCAGGGACTAGATCCTTACCCGACATAACTTGATTTAGTTTCATTGGGCTCAACAAAGCTGATCCAATTTACACCAGCTGAGGATCTGGCCCCAAGCTTGTTCCTGTGAAAAGACAGCTTCTATATTTCCTCATGCCAGCACTTCCCAAATTCTTCATAATTTGAAATTCCTGAAACCCAATGCTTTTTAACTTTATTTTATGAGCATATCTTGCATAATGATATATTACACCTCTATAAAATAAAAAGATGTACTGTAAAGATGGAGATATGTCATACACTTTCACAATTGAAAGCTGTCATTCTGCACCTCTCTCACCAAAATACCTGAATTAATGGACTTAGAAATAGGCTCCATTAATCTTGATTAATCTATTCCCAATTTCTCTACGTGGCTCTCATTGATTTAAATGTGAGCCACACTTGCATGTGCAACATCATCAGATTTTGCTCTGTTGATGCTTATTCCCATAAAAACCACTGCCACTGAAAATGGGTTGGGGCATAAAACATAGAAAGGTAACATTAAAACCTGAAAGGATGGCAGTTCAGTAACTGGAAACAAATTTTTTAGTGGAAAAAATAATTTTCTTTACTCACAGGCCCTGCAACTACAGCACTGGATGAGTGCTTCCAGAGACTCTCAGAAATACTAAGAAACGTGCTATACCACATAATGCACATCGTACATCCAAAAAGATCTGAGCAAAAGCAAACAACAATTTAGGTATTTGCAGTTATTCAGCCAGATCCACTACCATCTGGCTCATTTGCCCTGCTCTGCCAGTGCAAAGCAACTGGAAATCAAGCTTATACAGCTACTTGGGGATTCCCCTCGCATAAGAGGTGTCAGTTGGTTTGTGTGTGTGTGTTCTTTCAGTGTTCTGTTCAGCTCTGCACAGATAGCTGGCTTAGCAGACCTTGATAGTACCACCCAGTGTGGTTAAGTGCTGAAGGCTGGAAGGCCGTTGCCTCGGTAACGCTGTTTAGGCTGCTCAGTGCTTCTGCTCTTGGAGCGCCAATGTTATTAGTAGATAGTGCAGCATGTTAATTCAGCAGGCCTGGATGCTACTCATAAAGAAAGACCACTGGCACTTGGCCAGTTTTATTGCCCACAAGGCACAGTCCTAGCACCCTGGCTCCATGGTTACAGGTATGCTAGCATGAGTGCCCCGTGACAAGGAGTGTCTCCATCAGTAGTGGTAGTTTTTGGCCACACAAAGGGCTAAGGTGGGGTACCCTGGCCTCTATAGGCTGAGGCAAACAACTGGAATACACAATTTATACACTACCTTACGTATTTTGTGACATTTGTTTGTTACCTCCCTTGGCGCCTGATATCTTGGGCAAAACATTCCTATTCATTATTTTGTCAAATCATCTTATCTTGTACTAGATTGGGATGTATTTCTACTCGCTTGGAATATATTTACATAAATATTTAGTGCCTAGTACACTAGCAACAACTTTGCCACATTCATATACTGGTCAGTGAACGTGTAAGCATTTGCTTTAATACATGTCCTGACTTTGGTTTACAGCCTTTCGTTCAGGCCTCAAATTTTGCACCAGGCCCAGGCTCTGGGCGTTCTCCCTCTCCCCAACTCTCTCCTACAATAGACATCCTGGGTAACTCAGAACTGACATACACCTGGCACCCAGTGTGGGACATTGCCAGAGGGAAGGAGCTGTGTGGCCTTAACACTGCTACACTGCATCTGTCCTTTGCTCCCAGAACAGTGCCTTGAGACCATAGATAGTTGGACACAACTTAGAACAAGAGCTCCAGCATAGCTGAAGATCTGGTGCATAGTGTGTAGAATGTGCAGATGTTACTAAACTGCAGTTCTTAGTATATATATATATATATTAGTCTTTTACTCTTGGATTATAGTTGAAGAGATGCATGTGGTTATTCAGTTTGATTCCCAGTCTTGCAGAACGTTTTCCTGTATTCTTTCATTTTTTTCCTTATTAATCTGCATTTGAACACTTCCAGTGATAGTGCCCCCTTTTGTAGTCAATACCTTTTGATTTGTTCTTGAAAGTTGCCAGATTTACAGTCCCAGAAAGTAAAATCCTGTAGGTATGCAAAGAAGAAGTGGACTCACTGTTGAAGGAAGTGTGGATCTATCTCTTCATGGTGCAACTTGTGATTTCAGAGATGGCAAAGAGCAAATACATAGTGCTGAGAGACACCAGTGGCTTTTCTTCCCACCCGCCACATGAAAATCTGATGCTAGAAAGTATGATAGTCAAGTCATGCTCTGGCTGGACTCATGGTTTGGTACCCCCGGCCTGTGATTTCAAACAATTGGACTTGGAAGGAATAAAAGATTCAGGCGTCCTATTTGTTTCATCAAAAATTATGCAAATAAATTGTGAATATGCTTGTCTGCCCAGTTGGTGTCTACGTTGGTTTCTGTTTTCCTCCAAACGTGTTACTTTGAACTAATTTTTATTTAATCTCATTGAATGCATCAGAACCTTAGTCTCTGAAGGTCACCCTACAGTATCAGTCTGTCCTAGTGTGTATTTGTTATCCTGCACATTTTTGTAACAATAATACATTTAACTAAAACGAAGTCATTGTTCGCCTCAAAAAAATCATGACTCAGGCAAAACTCTCATTTAAATCAATGGGAATTATGTCTGCATAAATAGTTGATATTTATGTCTCACGGTTTTAATGAACTTGTTTAGTCCTGATTCTTGTTTCTGCAGAATGTCATTTTAAACAATTCCCTATGTAGTGGTCATTCAATTAATGATCATTTCCTGCCCATGGTCTGTAGCTAGTGTTAGTCTATAATATGGTAATTTTATGTAAGATATATTTTTCCAATTTTGTTGAAACTTTTTATATGATACACCATCAATTGACTTATTGAAACCCAAGTATAACTAATATAAGTACTACTACCCTCAGCAATCAACTGGGCAATTCTGTCATAGAAAACTATTATATATGATTGACATAAAAGTAGCTGATCAAGGGGGAAGACACAGCTGGACATTTGCAGCAGCTCGTATTGGTACTAACAGGTGATTTCTGTACTACATACATGGATATTAAACCCACACTGTTTATTATTTTGATTTTTCATGTTTAAATATGTTTTAAAATACATATTATTTGGGGCCCAACATCAGCCACAGGTGCCTTGACCTATGAATGTGGATGGTTTGGAAGCTAGGCATATGTTTTCCTGAATCACTGAGCCTCTAGAAGCCTAATTTCAGCAAAGTTGATGCTACTATATAGATAACATCTGAAGTTAGTCGATGCCAGTTTTTTTCTCTCTCGCTTGTGTTTGCTGAAGGTTACGGCTGCTGGAAAAAAATGTGGTAGAGTTTTTTCCGGATTTTCTTTAACAGCATCTCAGGGGTCAGTCTCAGTTTCTCTGAGAAGGTTGGAGTAAACAAAGTACAAAAAAGAGAAAAATTGTCACTGTACTGCTCGGGCTTCAAAAACACCAGGTAGAAGTAGAAAAATAAATGAAAATTGCTTTTGAGTGTGATGGAGCTTTCCAGCCATGTGTTCAACCTACAACCACAACCTTGCTCCCTTACTTCTCTCTTTTGGGTGATTTTTTTTTAATTACATATATTTCCATCCTTAATACTCTTTCAACAGTTTCCTCTTCCATACTACATCATACATCAAGTGGCACTAAGTTATTGCTTAATGTCCCCTTCCTTCTTCCTTCTCTAAGGCCACTGATAGACTGGTTACAACAGTTTACATGCAAAGATACTGCCTCTCAGGCAATGCTTCCTAAACTAATGAGTACTAGTACTAATGTTAATCTAGTATTATTTTGGGCAAGTCAGTTCACCTTTCTGCATAAGTGCTGGAACTAAGGGTGGCGGGGGGTGCTTCTGCATTCCCCTGGCTTGAAGTGGTTTCCATTATATATGAGGTTTACAGTTTGGTGCAATGGATTTCAGCAGCCCCAGCCCCACTATAAAAATTGTTCCAGCACCCCTGCCTTTCTGGTACTCAGATTCCCCATCTCTAAAGCGGGGATAATGATACTTCCTTTGTAAAGCACTTTGATATTTACTGATGAAAAGTCCTATTTCAGAGCTAGTTATTATTGAGTTCATTTATAACATATTTTCTGTATCATTGTTATAATTTAAAAATGGTTTCCCATGTTATAACACCAGTTCAAGTTGTTGTTGTTTATTATTCTCTGAATGGCTCAAAGTATGCTAGGTGCCATACAAAAAGATTATAAAACGATGTTCCTTGCCCCTTGTTCCTCACAAAAGAGGTTGGCGAAACAGATCTCAGAATCCATCATTGTGTGCTGAATGTGGTAGATACTGAATTAATATTACACACACACACACGTGCACACACAAACACACCTCAGTTATATCTGAGATGGAATTTCCCGAAGTCCCATCTTTACTTCAGAAAGCTACCATGTTGTGGGACCCAGCTACAAAAGTTAGCAGCCAATACAGTTAAAACATTGTTTAGACCTGAATTGTGGACATAATCGTGTTTTACCATCTTAATAGGCTCAGTATAAGAATCTGAATAGAATGGAAGAGACTAGAGCAGACCTCTGTGTTGGACCGAAGGCTCGTAGGAATTTTTAGGGGGAATTGGCATTGTTGGGTGAAGCTGGACACATTTGTTGGGACAAGATCTGTTCTGGAGAGATTGTTCTTTCAGCACAGAATCTTGGCCTCTGAACTAACCAGCTCACCCCTGAACAAAAAAGAAATTGTAATGGTTTGGCAGTGAAGTAAATACATTTTCATGGAACATGGGATTCTGAAGCAGTGTAATCAAGTAGACTGGGCTATCGCTGGCTGATATGACAGAGTTGTCCTAAGAAAGAATTGCAACAGCTTTTAAAGTAAATGATTCACAGATGTGCTCTGCTTTTTCAAGTAATATTTTTTCTCAAAGCCATATTCTGAGGGAACTGAATATGTTGCAAATAAATAGGCTTGGATACGTTATTGATTCTATGTCCTGTGCCCACTCTTTTTTCTTCCAATAAGGAAATAACTCACTTCTTGAGTCCAGACAATTCTGACCATTCCAAAGTTATGACAATTGGTAAGGAACTTTTCAATGCCCTTTTATAATTGTTTTCTTTCACTCACTTGTCCCCAGATGTAGGGCTGAATTGTACTTTTAAAGCACATACCTGCATTAGGAGAAGTGTGGAGATGTACTGCAGAAGAAACATTTTGTCTACTGGCAGATCCTGACAGTCAGGGGTGGTGAGCCTGCTGCTCTGCCCCTTTACAAGATGTAGCATATTACTTACTGGATGGCAGTCCCATGTGTGTGATAGATACACATACACACAGACAAAACCCAGACACAGATCTGGCTTGGGGAGGACTGGTATAAACATGAGGAATGAAGAATTGTAACAGTGTGTACATGTGATGGCTGGCCTCCACAGAACAGGGATTGAATTAGGGTCCTCTTTAAAAAACTCGTATCCTCTGTGGATCGGCATAGAGGGAGGAGCATATACATGCTTCTCCTACAGCAGGCAGAATGTTCCCCCTGGGGAGAGAGTGAGTGTACACCAGGGTGTGGTGTGTGGATGTACACACACACACACAGAGCTCCAGAAGTTTTTTTGTTTCTTTCTTTTTTGTACCCTATCATTTTACATGTGCATTAGAACTGCTGTAGAGAACCTAGGATTAATATAGCTTTCATTTTTGAGGGAACATTATTTCATCATTTAGGTCAATCATTATTGTGCTTTCCTCCTCCTATTTGTTGTCTTGCTGTACATAGTAAGAAATTGGCCTATCTACTGGAATAGTTTTAATAACATTCTGGAAAAAATATTCAGATTTCACTTCTGGTTGGCTAAAAAGGCCAAATGAAAAATTACTCTTTTTTTATTGATCTTTTCAAAGCTTTGAAGTAAATGAGATCTGTTTTTCCCCCCAGCAGACTTTCAATCAGGAAGATATTTATCAATGTGCAAAGAGAAGTTTCTTTTTGCTGAAGTAAAAGGATATATGTTTGACTGAGGTATTGCTAGTAGGGAACACTACACTGTGATTTTTAATGAATTCAGATTGGGATAATAGTAAAACAGGGCTCACTTTTTAGGTGGAGAGGGAAGCCCTACAGGATCAAGGTTAAGATTACTACTGCTAGGGGGACCCTACCCCTTATTGTTTAAATCCAGTTCTCCACGGGGAAAGTTCACCCATGAATGAAAATGACACAGGTGGTCTAAATGGAAGAGTTCCACTGCATTAAGGGAGGCCAGCATCTGATTGAGTGCTCAGAGGAATGTTATAAAGTATGCATCAAACATAGCCAAAACTCTTTCATAGTCATCTTTGTGACTGTCTTCAGTAAAGGTAAAAGGTTTGCTCTGCCTACTTCCCCATAGCATAAATTAAAGAGGATACCAGTACATTTTCAGTTTCCTTATAAAGTTTTGTAGCAATTCAAAAACTTGCAAAAATACTACTTCCGGTCTGTCCATTCATCAAAACCAGGGCCGGCTCCAGGCACCAGCCGACCAAGCATGTGCTTGGGGCGACACCTGGAGGGGGGCGGCGCTGAGGTTTTTTTTTTCTAATTACTTTTTTTTTATTTAAAAAAAACCCACCACTCTTCCCAGCGCCCCGGCGGGGAAGCGGGGACGCGGGCGAGCCGCTCTCCCCGCCGGCACCCCGGCCGGGGCAGCGAGGGGCATCCGTGCTGCACTCCCCGCTGGTGCCCTGGCCGGGGAAGCAGGGGCAGCGGCCGGGGAAGCGGGGGGCGGTGGCTAGGGGAGCGGGGCGGCCGGGCGCTTTTTTGCCTTGGGCGGCAAAAAAGCCAGAGCCGGCCCTGATCAAAACTGAAGTTCTCTGGGGGCATTGAAGAGTGGCATGTTGATGAGATCAATCCTGCAACTTTTGTTGCTTTGTTCCATCTGTTTGCAACCTTTGTTACTTCTTTCCTTCTGTTTCTGTTCTTCTCTAGCACTAGTTTACTTCTGACTCAGGAGCAGATGTCACAGTCATCTCCAAAGGGACTTGCAATCACCTTCTACCCCTTCCACAGTTGAAATAATGTGACAGAGCCTGGAGATATTGTGGAATCTCCATCACTGGAAATTTTTAAGAGCAGGTTAGACAAACACCTGCTGGGGATGGGCTAGACAATACTTAGTCCTGTTATGAGTGCAGGGGACCGGACTAGATGGCCTCTTGAGGTCCCTTCCAGTCCTATGATTCTATGATTATCCCTAGAGGTATTCTGAACTGCATGGGCCAGTTCAACTCAAACACAGTTACGGAGACAAAAGCTATGCATACAAAGTGTATGTGATCAAAGACCAACACTCTTCTCAGCCTCAGTGTTTCAGCCATGATGAGCCTACTGAGAAAAGTGGAAGAACGCAATGGAATATTTGGCTATATTCAACTTTTGAAAGTAGATCCAGTATAAATAACTTAAGAGAGACCATGTTGAACCATATGGTATACATACACTTTGCAGGATTCCTATTCCGTTACTTCATGAAGAGGTACAGAATTAAAGAGAATAGAGAGGATTGGAATAATTGAGAAAATATCTGATCTAATAGCATTGTATGCCCCAGTGGGACCAGTTACTAAGAAATATAGAAAAGAAATATACTTATCTGTATGGATCTAAAAGACTTAGTGAAGCAGTTGTGAGAGAACAATATAGCCTCCCAACATTGGGTGACTTCCTCCCCAAAGTGAAAGGAGTTACAGTGTTCTCCAAGCTGGATACCTTGAGTGCATTTGGAAAATTCCTTTAGCCAAAATAAATTGACTATATTTATCACACTATTTGGGAAATTTTGCTTTTGAAGATTACCTTTTGAGATTACCAGTGTACTTGAAATTTTTCAAAGAAAGATGGCAGAGTTGTTAACAAATACAAATGGAGTTGTAGTTTTCATGGACAATATTTTAACATATGGGTCTTCAGTGAAAGAACACAGCATCTCCCAGTTATAGTTATATTTAGGCCAGCTGGCCTATGCATATGAAGAACATTAAGATAGTGACAAGAGACTACTGAGGTGGATGAGGCTTTTTTTAAACAACTAACAAAATCATCCAAAGCCCAAGATTTGGTGGTGATGGGGGACTTCAACTATCCAGATATATGTTGGGAAAATAACACGGCGGGGCACAGACTATCCAATAAGTTCTTGGACTGCATTGCAGACAACTTTTTATTTCAGAAGGTTGAGAAAGCTACTGGGGGGAAGCTGTTCTAGATTTGATTTTAGCAAATAGGGAGGAACTCGTTGAGAACTTGAAAGTAGACGGCAGCTTGGGCAAAAGTGATCATGAAATCCTAGAGTTCACAATTCTAAGGAAGGGTAGAAGGGAGTACAGCAAAATAGAGACAATGGATTTCAGGAAAGCGGATTTTGGTAAGCTCAGAGAGCTGATAGGTAAGGTCCCATGGGAATCAAGACTGAGGGGAAAAACAACTGAGGAGAGCTGGCAGTATTTCAAAGGGACACTATTAAGGGCCCAAAAGCAAACTATTCCGCTGGGTAGGAAAGATAGAAAATGTGGCAAAAGACCACCTTGGCTTAGCCACGAGATCTTGCAAGATCTAAAAAATAAAAAGGAGTCATATAAAAAATGGAAACTAGGACAAATTGCAAAGGATGAATATAGGCAAACAACATGGGAATGCAGGGGCAAGATTAGAAAGGCAAAGGCACAAAATGAGCTCAAACTAGCTGCAGGAATAAAGGGAAACAAGAAAACTTTTTATCAATACATTAGAAGCAAGAGGAAGACCAAGGACAGGGTAGGCCCACTACTCAGTGAGGAGGGAGAAACAGTAATAGGAAACTTGGAAATGGCAGAGATGCTTAATGACTTCTTTGTTTCGGTCTTCACCGAGAAGTCTGAGGGAATGCCTAACATAGTGAATGCTAATGGGAAGGGGCAAGGTTTAGAAGATAAAATAAAAAAAGAACAAGTTAAAATCACTTAGATAAGTTAGATGCCTGCAAGTCACCAGGACCTGATGAAATGCATCCTAGAATACTCAAGGAGCTAATAGAGGAGGTATCTGAGCCTCTAGCTATTATCTTTGGTAAATCATGGGAGACAGGAGAGATTCCAGAAGACTGGAAAAGGGCAAAGATAGTGCCCATCTTTAAAAAGGGAACTAAAAACAACCCAGGAAACTACAGTCCAGTTAGTTTAACTTCTGTGCCAGGGTAAATAATGGAGCAAGTAATTAAGGAAATCATCTGCAAACACTTGGAAGGTGGTAAGGTGATAGGGAATAACCAGCATGGATTTGTAAAGAACAAATCACGTCAAACCAATCTGATAGCTTTCTTTGATAGGATAACGAGTCTTGTGGATAAGGGAGAAGCGGTGGATGTGGTATACCTAGACTTTAGTAAGGCATTTGATACGGTCTCGCATGATATTCTTATCAATAAACTAGGGAAATACAACTTAGGTGGGGCTACTATAAGGTGGGTGCGCAACTGGCTGGATAACCGTACTCAGAGAGTAGTTATAAATGGTTCCCAATCCTGCTGGAAAGGTATAACGAGTGGGGTTCCGCAAGGGTCTGTTTTGGGACCGGCTCTGTTCAATATCTTCATCAACGACTTGGATATTGGCATAGAAAGTACGCTTATTAAGTTTACAGATGATACCAAACTGGGAGGGATTGCAGCTGCTTTGGAGGATAGGGTCATAATTCAAAATGATCTAGACAAATTGGAGAAATGGTCAGAGGTAAACAGGATGAAGTTTAATAAGGACAAATGCAAAGTGCTCCACTTAGGTAGGAACAATCAGTTCCACAGATACAGAATGGGAGGAGACTGTCTAGGAAGGAGTACGGCAGAAAGGGATCTAGGGGTTATAGTGGACCACAAGCTAAATATGAGTCAACAGTGTGATGCTGTTGCAAAAAAAGCAAACATGATTCTGGGCTGCATTAACAGGTGTGTGGTGAGCAAGACATGAGAAGTCATTCTTCCGCTCTACTCTGCACTGGTTAGGCCTCAACTGGAGTATTGTGTCCAGTTCTGGGCACCGCATTTCAAGAAAGATGTGGAGAAATTGGAGAGGGTCCAGAGAAGAGCAACAAGAATGATTAAGGATCTAGAGAACATGACCTATGAAGGAAGGCTGAAGGAATTGGGTTTGTTTAGTTTGGAAAAGAGAAGACTGAGAGGGGACATGATAGCGGTCTTCAGGTATGTAAAAGGGTGTCATAAGGAGGAGGGAGAAAGCTTGTTCATCTTAGCATCTGAGGATAGAACAAGAAGCAATGGGCTTAAACTGCAGCAAGGGAGGTTTAGGTTGGACATTAGGAAAAAGTTCCTAATTGTCAGGGTGGTTACACACTGGAATAAACTGCCCAGGGCGGTTGTGGAATCTCCATCTCTGGAGATATTTAAGAGTAGGTTAGATAAATGTCTATCAGGGATGGTCTAGACAGTAATTGGTCCTGCCATGAGGGCATGGGGCTGGACTCGATGACCTCTCGAGGTCCCTTCCAGCCCTAGAATCTATGAATCTATAAATCTATGAATCTACTGTCTGGTAGATGGACAACTAAGTGAATCATGATTAAAGGTGACTGCATCATAATTCTGAACAAAATGAGAGGAGAAATCCTAAATCTTATCCATTAAGGTAATCAAGGATTAACTAAATACCCTGAAGAGTCCAACCAGTCAGTATGGTGGCCAGGATGAGCAAAGACAAACAATAAAGTATCTGCATGTGAATACTGCAGCGCTAACAGACCAACACAAAGAACCTTTAATAACAACACCTCTAGCAGACAGACCTTTGAGAAGACCAACTGCAGATTTATGCCAATTCAGAAGACTTCATTACCTGGTCATAGTGGACTATTTTTTGAGGGTATGCAGAAACAATGTACTTGAAAGACATAACATGTCACAATTTTAACAAGAAACTGAAGTGCACTTTTGCTTATTTTGGTATTCCAGAACAACTGGTGGTAGAAAATGGACCACAATTCACTGCAGCAGAACTTGAGTCATTCTGAATGAAATATGATTTTGATTATATTACTACCAGAACCACATTACCTGCAAGCTAATGAAGAGGCTGAGAGAGCTGTAGAGACAGCCAAGAAAATCCTACTAGAGGACGATCCATTCCTTGCTCTTCTGAGCTACCGATCAACACCGATAGCAGCTATTGGATATAATCCAGTACAACTCCTGGTGGGAAGACTACTCAGAGCAACTATTCTAACTTTGGAAAAGAACCTGTCTCCAAAGAAGCCACACATGAAGAAAGTAGCCACATCGGATAAAAAGACAAAAAAAGCTTATGAACATTTTAGAACAGATATCACTCAGAGAACTGCCAGGTCCAGAAACTGGTGACTCTGTTTGTGCCAAAGAGGATGGAGAAAAAGGATGGAAAGCTTCAGCTGTTGTACATAACAATAATTTAGTGCCCAGATCATATATGATCAAGACCAACAGTGGAGAGTTCAGCAGAAAGCATTGGCATCTACAGTTGGTTCCTCAGAAAGAACAATCAACAGAGCAAACTTCACAGGTGGGAGATGCAGAAGAAGGAGAAAATTCAAAGATTCCAAACTGATCACAGTCAGTCATTGCAACTAATGGACAGCCAGATGACCAAGTTATGATGCATTCGGATCATGTAATTAGAAAACCGGTATGATTCAGCGACCCTTAACAGTCTGATCTGTTCTGAACTTCAAAGACAGTGTGATAGTGTAAATTTTGTAAATGGTAGGAATGTAGAATACAAAGGGGAAGATGCAATGGAATGCTAAACTGTATTATAGTATTAAGCCACTAGGTGGCAATGTGTAACATACCTTATTTAAACTAACCTCAGCCATACCTGGCAATACATTAAAGGATCTTATAGAAGACATCTCTGGAGTATCTCTCTGAGAAAGAAGCTCTGTACTCAGTCCATCTCATACAGAAGCCTGACCTGATAGTAGCAGACCTGCAGCTTGCCATGTACAAGGTGTATGTACACACCCTATGCAGAGCATGTACCCATAAGGAAGAGGGATTTGTGGATGTGCCTGAGAGGACCCATTCCAGTAACTGTGAACCCCTGTATGTGGCCTGCATAGGTGCCATGGCAGCTATTTCATGCCAGAGTCTGCAATAGTGTCTGTAGATGGGCTGCAGATCTGCCCTGCCCTGCCTGTGGGTCAGGAATGGATTCCATCTTCCACATCGTTCACTGTATGAATCCCATTGATTTTGTATGGTGAGTATGGCGGATGAATTTTACCGCATCACAATTTGAAGAGGTAAAACTGCTTGTATAGGTTTGCTTCAGATATATGTAGGGATTCCTAGTTGAAATAATGTAACAAACAGTTTAAAAGGATATATAAATATATGCAACGTATCCAAATGACCCATCTCACATTTACTCTTGACAACTGAAATTTGTTAATAAAATGCTGTTAATACTGAGGTTGACCCAGTATAAAAGACTGGAACAAAAGGCAATGCCTGTTGTTTGTTCAAAAGTAAACCTAGGGAGATTGTCTCTTGAAGAATCCTAGTCTTAGACATTACAGCAACTGTAGTTCTTAGGGTAACCCTAAATCTAATTCTTACCATGACCACAAACTGCACAAACTCTAACTCTAGCCCAAACATTGGCCCACATGTAAACCTTAATTTTATTCCTAGTCTAATCCAAACCCAGATTCCTAATCTTTATGCCCAATCCTAACAATAGCCCTAACCTTAACCGAGCGGTAGCCCCCTACCTCTAGTCTCATTTCTGTTAAAATCACTTTTGTAAAACCCATCTTATTTGGCCCAAATCAGTAAACATCTAATGGATAAAAGGACTACTTAATGAAATTAATGGATAAAGGAAAGTGTGTGTGTGTGGGGGGGTGTATAATGTGCTCTGGAAGAGCATTCGATCCACAATAACAAATTCAAAACATTGTACTTGAAAAATAAATTATAATTTGCTTGGGATGAGAGCTGTGTCATGTGGACTGTTTGAAGGACCATTTAAAAATATAAAAGCAAATGTATACAGTTAGGTCAAAGTTATTTGACACGTTCATTAATTATCTGGAAAACAGGGTAAACAGCACATTAATTAAATGTGCAGACAATACTAAATTGAGAAGGATTGTTAACACTAATGAGAACAGATAAAGAATAGGAAAGGACTTAACATAATTATAAATATTTGAATAAAATAGCACAGTGTGTTACAGCCTGGAAAAGGCAAGGTAATACAGGGGAAAATAATCCAAAACTCAGACAGTTGGGGTGCTGAGATATTCAGAAATCTGTAAGGCTGTATAGTTACAGCAAGGTAGGTGAGTTTGACATGCACAGTGATAACAAAAAACCCAGAATGATAGGTTTTATGATAGATCTGCATAGACACCATGTTATGGAGCACAAGAAGCGTTCTCTCTCTATAAAGCACTGATGTTCTGAATGCTTCAGTAATGAAACTCTCATGAGCCAGCACACATTAATAACCAAAGTGACTGAATACTCTTATTGTTGTAACCTGAGTTCTGTCTTTTTTCCTACTTTCCCAGTTTTTGTAACCATTGCTTATTATGATCTGTGTCTCTGTCTTGTATACAGTGTTGTTATAACCATGTTGGTCCCAGGATATTGGGGAGACAGAGCGGATGAGGTAATATCTTTTATTGGGCCAACTTCTGTTGGTAAGAGAGAAAAGTTTTTGAGCTACACAGAGCTCTTCTACCACACCTGAAGATGTCTGTGTAGCTTGAAATCTTGTCTCTCTTATCAACAGAAGATGGTCTAATAAAAGATATTACCTCACCTACCTTGCCTCTTTTAATAAGGAATTGTAAATCAATATTTCCTTTCAAAATGTGTAAATAGATAGGTTTGGTCTCAACAGCTAAATGACATGCTGTAATGAGGCGGTTAGGTGAGAAGAATGATGAATATGATCTCATAAAATGTTTGCCTTTTTGCAGATAAACAAGGCATGTTAAATGGCCATGCACTAATAGAGTGAACAGCTTTAGAACAAAGTGATGAAGTCAACACTTTTTTGTTTCCTTAGCAACATTACTATGGATAAATATGACTAATCTATGTATAACTACAATCAGCATATGGATTTTAGCCATCAGTTGCAAATTGAATCAAATTATCAAGGTATCAAATTATATATGTTTGTGTAATGAAAATAGTAAAATAAAGGTGGGAAGAGAGAGAATTATATATGTATGCTTAGAGCATAGAAGAAGTCATAAGAGGACTAGTTTACTATTCAAGGATATAACTTCAGTGATTGTATTAGGTTGCATAGGTTACCTGTTGGGGCTTATTATCGGTAAATTCATTTCTAAAATTGGCTTTGTTTTGTTTTGAATCTGCATTTTACATTCCTCGATTTTCCATCCCTCACGCTCTTTTGTGTACCTTTCCTATCATCAGTACTGTTTGCTTTAACCACATTCCATGTATAAACCTTTTCTTCTGAAATCCAATAAGTAACCTCTATATTCTGCACATGCCGTTTTCTCCATTTTCCCCAGCTACTCAGCCCAAATTTGTGCTTCCTTGTAAAACAATTTTGGGGGGGGAAAGAATGCATCATATGAAACAAAATTTTTTTATGGCTGTGGCAATCTCCTCAGTTTCACCAATGAATATCAATTAACTTTTTCATAATTCAGAATACAATAAGAACTCGCTGATGTTGGACAAATTCCTCTTCTCTCCTTTCCTTCACTCCTGATCCTTTCTCTGGACTGTTGTGTTCACATCTTTTAGGTAGAAAGATCAAAAATGAATATCTATGGGCTATGTTATAGCTTCTTAGCCACATCCCACAGAGGATGCATCACTGGGAATCCTCAAATGTATTCTAGCTAACATAGTGTGAGGAGCTCTGGAGGCCCTGGGAAGCTCATGCTAGAGCAGAGCTATACCACCACAGAATTGCACCCTCTCTGCCTTTTTCTCTAGTGTAGAACGAGGGGGCAGCCATGAGCCAGTCCTTTTGGAGAGTCTAATTCTTCTGTTCTGACAGGTTTCACCACTCCTTGTATTCAGGGAGAACAAGCGTTGGGATTGTGGCTGGCCCCTTTACAAGGAATCAAGTTAGAGATGGTTAAATTTCCCTCCTTGAACTTTTCACTTGGCCCAGCCACAATTCGGATGTGTGTGTGTTTACATTTATATAAATAATATGTATTTGTCTGTATATTTTATATACATGTAATATGCATTTAACCTCTTTTCTATTCGTTCTTCTTCCTCTTTGCTTTTGGAAGTGTGGAGAATTCACAGCTAGGTCTTTACAATTTTGAAATAAAGAACCTTTCTGTGTATTTGTGCACCTTCTATTTCTTTCCAGGTACATAACTGCAAAAAAAAATATTACATGTTTAGTTTAGTTTAATGGGTCAAATTTAGTCCCTTGGTAAAATAAAACATAATAATCTATGCTTCTGCCAGGTCTTGTCATCCTTCCCATTTAATATTTCTACTCCAGCGTTTATTTCAAAAATCTTGTTCAAACTCTAATAAACTGTTATACAATATTATTTTATCAAAAATCCTTAATATTATTCAGCGTTTTCTTTACTATACTAAGAATGATGTTTTTGGGTACCTAGCTCTCTTTTTTACATCCAGCTTGCTTCTTCCCCCTACATGCTTCTCATTTTGTGATGACAAAATATATAAAAGTGATATAAAATACTGTGAAACTACCCTGGGAAACACTGTGATGTCTCTAAATACTGTAATGTGACTAAAGTTAGGTGAATTTTTTCAGATGAAAAGTTTATTTACCAAAATATGCAGTTTTGGTCAACCTGAAACTAGTCATGAATTTGACTCCCCTGTATATTTTAGGGTCAGGCTCAGAAAACCACGTGCCCCTTTATCTCAGTGATTCAGGAATTTGCCTGGGACACCGGAGACTCAGGTTTGAATCTCCATTCTAGATAGGGTGACCAGACAGCAAGTGTGAAAAATCAGGATGGGATGGATGGGGGGGATAATAGGCAGCTATATAAGAAAAATCGTCAAATATCAGGACTGTCCCCATGAAATAGGGACATCTGGTCACCCTAATTCTGGAGCAGGGACTTAAACTCAGATCTCCTTTAGCCAGGTGAGCATCATAGCCAGGAGGCTATAGGTTAATTTGGGGTGGGTTGCTCTCAATCTCTCCTTTTGAAGCTGTTTCATGTTGTATAAATATTCATTAGCAAAAGAGAGAGAGAACAAGAATGACTCTATAGCTTGGTGATTAAGGCATTCACCTGGGAGGTAGAGGAGATGTGGATTCAAATCCCTCTGCTGAATCAGAGAGAGAGAAGATATAAATCCACATCTTCTGCCACCCAGGTGAGTGCCTTAATCACCAGGCTATAAAGTCTTTTTCTCTCCCTTTCAGAAAGAGTAAACTGTAATAAAGAGACATATGCAAGCTTCACAGATGGTGCATTCGTGCAGAGATGTTAGCAAACAATGTCTTAAAAGGAGAGTACTTCAGGTAGGTATGTTCAAGAGGAGTCATTGGGAGATGGAGTGACAAAGAAAAGGGGCCAAAAAAACCCCAAATCTTAAATTTTAGACATAAGACCAGAATTTCAGCCTACCCGCCTTTAGTAGTTATATTTGCACTGATTTCATTGCCAGGGCAAAAATATGGATGTAATATTGCTCTCGTGAAAAGAAGACCATTGCTAAAAAATTGGGCCAGAATGTTTTTTTTTTCACTTTCAAAATTGTGATGCTTAATTATCCTTTGCACAATGTTGTTGTTGCTAATTTACTGCTTTACGGTGCAAAGCCACTTGTGAATAATATTTCTTTTCTGAAACAGAATGCCTCTTAGTTGTATAACTTGTGAAACAAAATGCTTCTCATTATTAGTACAGCTGCATACTCCATTTCTGAAAATGGGTTTATAAATTTAAGGCCAGGAAAATGTATTCCATTTTACGTAATTACCCCCTTGGAGTTTGCTATTTCCATATATTGTAAGTACACTGCTTATAATGACATGTTTGAGTAATACTTCGTATACAGGTGAACAAATAGCATACATTTAAAAAAGAGCAATATATTATGCATGGAAGCACTTTAAAAAGAATTTTTTAAAAGCCCTCCATCTCAGTAAAAGAGCAACCAGTACTTCCTTCAGAATATTTCCTATAGAAAATAACAAACATTTCCTATTTCCACCTCTTTCCTTTTCCTACTCACTTATTTGTTGAATGTCTGTGACTAAAGGCTTGTTTATGGTGCAGCAAACTGTAATTTGTAAGACTCTCTGACAGGGGGTGCTTTACCTGCCCCATAGAGCCTTGTTGGCAGCATGCTCTATAAACTGATCTACACTACATACCACTGGTGAACCCGTATGTGTACCTACACGCTGCAGTGAAAAGCAAGCTGCATCCACACTGAGGTATGTAGCTATATGTGTCAATGAAAGGCTCTGGCAGAGGGGAGGCAGCAGGGAAAGGCTCCAGCAGCTCCTCCCTGCCAGAATCTTAGTTGCGGGGAAAGGCTGCGGGGAGAGGCTCCAGCAAATGGGGGGCTGGCAGAGCCTTTACCCGCTGCTGGAGTCTCTCTCTGCAGTGGGGGAAGGGCTCCTGCCATGGGGATGCTAAAATAGCAGTGGGTAGACAGAGAAGCAAGAAGAGAAGAGAGCACCCTTAGTTGGGTCTTTCCTTGCCTAAGCCATGCCTCACCAGCTCCAGTGCTATTTATACCCATGCCAGGGGAGCTATACTTGAAAGAAGCATGCAGTGTAGCAGGATCCTATGAAGTATCTAGTTTGCAAGGCAGGACTAAGTTTACACAAACTAGGTACCTTTTAGAGTGTGCCAGCACATTGTATATGGGGAAGTTAAAGCACAGCATGTGTTAGTGCACTTTAGAAATGACACTAGGGTTCCCAGGCGTCCGGTTTTCTTTAAATATGAATATAACTTTAATGCTAAAGTAGGGCTGCTCTCTGCATTATTTCTATTCCTGATACTGATGATTTATGTTATTAACCCACAATAGAGCAACTTTCGTATTCACATGTAAAATTCACAGTTTACCATGTGAAATAAACTCCCCTGTTATGGAGCTGAACAATTTAGAACTTATTTATATGAGCATTTGATCACTGGCATTAAAACTTACCTTTTTAAAGTATTCATGCTAGTAAAACTTGAATATTTATGATAAACACAAAAAAGTTTGCAAATATGGTCAAGTGGAAATCGGATTTCCAGTGTAATGGTTTTACAATAATTTTGTGCGTAGATTGCTCAGCTTTGTGTAGGCAGATCAGATTAAAAACAGCAGTTTCTTGTGAGAATAATGGCAAAAATATCAAAATGTTTGTCTCTAGTAACATTCCATAGTTGTACTAAATGATTTAATCATATACTCTACAGATTTAAATTTAGTTTCAATTTTCCTGTCATCTCGAATTTCAGGAATCATATAAGACTCTGGGATGCATGTTCTAAAAAGAGTTGCCATTTTGATCTGAAAACACTGAGAAAGAAACAATCGTTCTGAGTTAGCAGAAAAGAACAGTCTTATGATCTTTATAACTATATATTTTCAAAGAACAAATATACAGCTGTGATACTAGAAAATGTAATTATTGTACATTGCAACTTGTACATTGATAGCTAGGCATTTGTAACTTGTGATATCCTCTTTTATGAACTATATTAGAAGATTTTTTCAGACACAGAGAGAATGGTACTATGTTCTAACAAAATTTATTTTATGGTTTAGCTTTTTATCTGACAGTTTCCCAAGTTTTAGTACCACTATGAGAGACTATTAATTGTAATAAAATGCATAATTGGATTATAAATTGCCACGATTAGCCCCCCAAAACACCAGGACGTTCACAGGTGGCGTTATCATTTTTTGCTTGTAAAGCCTATTTGCCACTTGAGTTATAAAAGTCTTACTCTTTATTGTCAAACACACGCACACTTATGTGTTTATTAATGCCTACATTGTTATTGGTCTTTGCAACTGTCTAATTTGTGAATATAGTCCCTTGCTTTTTCTAACTACTGTAGATTCTTTCACCAATGAAAAATGGAATTTACAGTTTGACAACTTTATTTTTAATTCATTACAAAGTGTTCTGAGTAATTTACATTTGTAACTTTCCCAGTGGTCAAAACGTTTAAAACGAAGGGAAAAAACCCTGTGTCATAACTGATCCTCATTTGCCTTACCCACAATCTAAAATTCCTCGTTTGCCACATTACCTGAGCAGTCCCTTATATTCTTAAGTAAGGTGGTTTATCAAATTTAAGTACATTTCTGCATCATTGAAAACATTAATAAATATGGCAGAAGATATCAGGTTGTAGTAGTCTGCATAGAGAGGCAGCGTTAGTGAGTCAGGTGCAGCAATCTATTACTTATCAGCCTGCCTATTATGTAAAATAGAATGTGAAGAATATTTTGCACCAGTGTTAGACCATGGATCCATTTCAAGGTCCTGAACCTAATCTTCAAAGGCCTTAATAAGCCGTGACCTAACTGTATTAGAGACTACCTCTCTCTGAACTCCTCCATGACAGCTCTGATAAGAGGCATCATCGTTAATGGGTCCAAGGGTAAAATTCCTTGTGGAATGCCCTTAACTCTGGAATTCCCATTCTAAGGAAATCAGAATTGGCCAGAACATTGCCACTTTTAGTGCACAGTGCCAGACCTATTTTTCATTTTGCTCAAGCCATGATTCATAAGAATGGCCAATCCATACCTCCCACAGAAACAAACAAAAGAAGGAAAATGCTTCCTCTCGTAACTCTTCCCTCCAAAGTAAGTTAGCAAAGTCCTTGGCCATAGGATTAAGACCATGCCTATCCAGCAAAGCACTTAAACATATGCTTAGGTAACATTGTCCAGGACATCTCAGGAAGAAAAACAAGACACCAGGAACGTGACTTTGCTAACTTTACTAAGTAACACCTTTGGGTACTATCCAGCAATAACTCTTGCAATATAGTCATCTTTCCTTTGTAATCTGTACCACCTGGTTGAAGGCTGCTATCAGCTTCTGCCCCTTGGGCTTCTTAACCTGGTCCTAGCACTATTGCTGGGATCCCTTCACCCTTCCCTCACAAGAGGGTTAAAAGGGTGGGGCAGAGGGGTTATTTCCCCACTGTTCCCAACCTTAGGAGCCCCAACCCCATTCCCCAGGAGATCCTCTCTCCTCATCTGCTACCAGTTTATCAGGGAACCAGACTCCCCACCTCGCCCCCCACCGGGCACCTGAAAGTAGCAACAAAATGAATTTTACAGCCTAACTTATCCATTAGGTCCCTGCACTGCTGAGAGGGAGGCAAAAAACCTGCAGTGCCTGGGCTCAGCTGGAAGCTATGGAAAAACCTCTTCCTAGCACCAAAAATCCCATCATAGCACCTGACTAGCACGATGCCCACAGCAAGGCCTCAATATCCAATCCAACTCTAATCTCAAGGGGAAAGGGGACTTTTCTTCCCAACACAGAATGGCACTGAGGCAGGGACCTTGGGTGCACAGGGGCCAGTAGGCTTATGTTGCACCCTTCTCTCCAACTAATTAGAGGAACCCACACATACAAAGCTGATGAGGAGGGAAGGAATGCAGTCATTAAAGGGGCCAAGAATTTTTTTTACCCTGCTGGGCCAGACAAAGTCTCCCCATCTCTGAGGAGGGGGGATTGAAGTTAATTGGAGTTAAGCATGTGCTTAACTTTAGGTAAATGTTTAAATGATTTCCTATATAAGGATGGACTGGTGTATTGGTCCCAGAATAATTATAAAGACATTTTCTTTTAATCTCTAATAAAAACATTTTAGGATTATAAATGAAAACGCACTTTTATTCTATTTTATGTATTATATTTTGTGCAGGCTGGATAGTATTTTGCTATAATACTGTAGAGTCAGATTGCTTCTGAAATAATCAGAGCAAATTAGAAACTTAAGACCTTGGAGCACGTCCAGGAAATAGAGAAGAAACTTTTTACGTTCTGTCATCCCCTCTGTGGAAGCATAGGCATGCAATGAATTCATTAAGACCAGACAGTTTGACATAAAATATTATCATTAATTTTTTCTATGAATTTAATGAAGGTTAAATTGAAAGTAATGGCTACTTCTAAAGGCAGATTCAGTTACCTCCAGAGCTTGTATAAGGTACACAGTAATTTCTCTTTCCTACTTCCATTATTGCTGATGGGGAAAAAACCTGATTAATTGTAATTACTGGACTGTTGATTTGGCACGTGCTTGCAGAATACAGGGCAAAGTTTATGTGTCAGGGCAGGGTTTATGTGCACATTTAGTGCTTGTTAGAGCAGGTGCATGAAAATCCATATTGACTGTTCAAACAACATAGAGGCAGAATAGTGGAGTAGTTAAATGGAGAGAACGAGACCAGCAAGGTATTTTGGGGAAGTAATGAAGAGCATTTCTGACAGTCTAACTGGAGCCTGTTATCCAGTATCCCCACATAGGATAATTTAAGGTCTTAGTCTAGACCTTGCAGTCACTGGAATGTCATACCTGCCAAATTTGCAGGTAGACCTCTGAGTTTTGGTATCTCATGCAAGTTTACAGTAAAACCCAACACAAAGATGTTTTTTTCCAGGCTGGGGCTCTGTGGTCATTAGCAAGGAAGTGAGGTCATGGAAAGAGTACCAGGGCGAGATTAGACTTGTGCCTTTCTCACTTTGCCGTGCCCAAGTGGGCAGCTTGGTGGAAAGGGAGTGATGGAGGCTCTTGTCACAAATTTCTCTTCTCCATGTGTCAGTGTTACTGGTTTTGAGTTGTCCGTACATCCAATGACAGAATAGAGCCTCATAGTCATTTTCAAACTGAATTCCATAAACATGATGAACATTAAAGAGTGACTTTATCATCATTAGCAAATGATTCATCTTCAGTAATCATCACTTCCGTGTTTTTCTTGAGAGAGCTTCAGATCAAGATTTTCAAAAGCAGCTAGTGATTTTAGGTTCCCCCAATTTTTGTGTGTCCACCCTTAAACACCTAAAAGGGCCCAGATGTGTGCAGGTGTTCAGCACACTCTTAAAAATAAAATCCTTTTAAGGTGTCTCTGGTTGGGCAGCCAAAACTGGGGGAACCAAAATTCCCATTTGCTTTTGAAAATCCCCCTGTGGACAGAGAAAGCCCCAAATGCAGCAACATTTATAGGAATAATCATTGGTCAATGTTTTTTCTCTCTCTGAAACTGGTGAGATAGGCAACATAAAATTAAAATATCCCGTGGAAAAAAAAGAAATCCTGTCATTAAAAATCCACCTCACAGATATAAGATAGTATCTCTTATTGATTAGAAGCCTCAACCAAGACTGGGCCCCCTTATTCTAGGCACTGTACAAACTCCTTGTAAGAGACAGCCTTTGCCCAAAAGAGTTTACCATTAAATTAGATAAGACAAATGAAGTGTGGGAGAAAGGAAGTACTATTATGCAAATATTACATCTGGGAAGTGGACAAATCATTTAGGGTTTTTTTGTGCCTCCAAGGTCACATAAGAAATTCGTAGCAGATACAGGAATTGAACCAGATGACTTGAGTCCCACGGCAGTACCTTTACCACAAGGCCATCCTCCTCCCTTATACATTTGTTCTAACAGAGTCCATCTCCACTGTTTCCATTTCAGAGTCAGCTTGTGCAGTGTTTAGTTGACTAAATCCTTCTGGTGCATTGACAGTCCCAGATGCGGAAGTGTTGCCTTTCAAACCAAGCCTAAACCAAAGCAAGGTAAAGGAATGTACAGCCCCTACAAATGCTCAGGCAGTGAAGGCTTCATTATAAAAATATATGTATCCTTCAGGTATTGCTTAACTGGCATAAAAGCTGTTTTTTTTCTCCTCAGTAAAGCAGGGTTATAAATTTGGAAAGAGGGAAATTCTCAAGACCTGGAATAGAACATTGGCCTTAGATCTAGAAGCCCTAAGGATTTTATACGACTTAAATGAACAACAGGTTATCTATACTGTATGGCCTGACGAAGCAGTAACTTATTTCTGAAAGTTCCCTTCAATTGTAAGTCCAGCCTGCAGGCCAAAGAAACAGACTGCAGCTATAATTCTAGTACTTGGAATTAAATGTAGTTTAATGCTGGTGAAAAAAATATATAGAAAAATAGCATATTGCAAGCCCAGCAACTTGCATTTTTGGCATCTTGTATTTAACAGGAATATTCCCCAAGGATAGCTCTCTAATTCTTAAGTATCAGAGAGGTAGCCGTGTCATAATCAAAGAGGCTGATAAGGGAGGTGCTGTTGTCATCATGAACAGGTCTGACTACCAAAAGGAGGCTGCCAGACAACTCTCCAATACCAAATTCTACAGGCCACTCTCCTCAGATCCCACTGAGGAATACACTAAGAAACTGCACCATCTATTCAGGACATTCCCTACACTAACACAGGAACAAATCAACATACCCTTAGAGCCCCGACCGGGGTTATTCTACCTACTACCCAAGATCCACAAACCTGGAAATCCTGGACGCCCCATCATCTCGGGCATTGGCACTCTCACTGAAGAACTGTCCAGATATGTGGACTCTCTACTCAGACCCTATGCCACCAGCACTCCCAGCTATCTCCGTGAAACCACTGATTTCCTGAGAAAACTACAATGCATTGGTAATCTTCCAGAACACACCATCCTAGCCACCATGGATGTAGAGGCTCTCTACACAAACATCCCACACACAGATGGAATACAAGCTGTCAGGAACAGTATCCCTCATGATGCCACAGCACAACTTTGTTGCTGACCTCTGTGATTTTATCCTCACGCACAATTATTTCAAATTTGGTGACAATATATACCTCCAGACCAGTGGCACCGCTATGGGCACTCGCATGGCTCCACAATATGCCAACATCTTTATGGCTGACCTGGAACAATGCTTCCTCAGTTCTCGTCCACTCACGCCCCTTCTCTATCTATGCTACATTGATGACATCTTCATCATCTGGACCCATGGGAAAGAAACTCTGGAAGAATTCCACCACGATTTCAACAGCTTCCACCCCACCATCAACCTTAGCCTGGACCAGTCTACACGGGAAGTCCACTTCCTAGACACCACGGTGCAAATAAGCGATGGTCACATTAACACCACCCTATACCGAAAACCCACTGACCGCTATGCCTACCTACATGCCTCTAGCTTCCATCCCGGACACACCACACGATCCATTGTCTACAGCCAAGCACTGAGGTACCACCGTATTTGCTCCAACCCCTTTGACAGAGACCAACACCTACAAGATCTTCACCAAGCATTCTCAAAACTACGCTACCCAAATGACAAAATAAGAAAACAGATCAACAGGGCCAGACGTGTACCCAGAAGCCTCCTGCTGCAAGACAAACCAAAGAAAGAAACCAACAGAACTCCTCTGGCCATCACTTACAGTCCTCAGCTAAAACCTCTCCAACGGATCATCAGTGATCTACAACCCATCCTGAACAACGATCCCTCACTTTCACAGGCCTTGGGAGGCAGGCCAGTCCTCGCCCACAGACAACCCGCCAACCTGAAGCATGTTCTCACCAGCAACTACACACCACACCATAATAACTCTAACTCAGGAACCAATCCATGCAACAAACCTCGATGCCAACTTTGCCCACATATCTACACCAGGAACACCATCACAGGACCTAACCAGATCAGCCACACCATCACCGGTTCATTCACCTGCACATCCACCAATGTAATATATGCCATAATATGCCAGCAATGCCCCTCTGCTATGTACATCGGACAAACTGGACAGTCCTTACGCAAAAGGATAAATGGACACAAATCAGATATAAGGAATGGCAATATACAAAAGCCTGTAGGGGAACACTTCAACCTCCCTGGACACACAATTGCAGACCTAAAGGTAGCCATCCTGCAGCAAAAAAACTTCAGGACCAGACTCCAAAGAGAAACTGTAGAGCTTCAGTTCATTTGCAAATTTGACACCATCAGCTCAGGACTAAACAAAGACTATGAATGGCTAGCCAACTACAAAAGCAGTTTCTCCTCCCTTGGTGTTCACACCTCAACTGCTAGAAGAGGGCCTCACCCTCCCTGATTAAGCTTACCTCATTATCTCTAGCCTGAATCTTCCCTGCACTTTTATATCTGCCTCTGGACATTTCCACTGCTTGCATCCGAAGAAGTGGGTATTCACCCACGAAAGCTTATGCTTCAATACCTCTGTTAGTCTATAAGGTGCCACAGGACCCTTTGTCGCTTCTCTAATTCTTAGCCCCTAAAGGATCATTTCAAAGTATCTTCTATGCCAGAGAGTCAGTGTCAAGCTTATTTTCTAATTCTCTCATCTCAATATAGCGAAGAGAAACAAATCCACATGCCAATGGCAAGTAAGTAACTTTCCCTGTGAAGGGGGCCTTACATAACAGTTTCTGTGGAACCAGCATTTATTTGAAGAAAACCTTTCAAACATTAAATGAATGTAACTGATTCAGGATTGTCATCCTGAGGTAGCAGGCAGGCAGGCTAAAACAATATATCGTCCTACATACTGTACACAATCTCTGCAGCCAAGCAGTGAGTGGGTGAGCTCCTGCAGAGATGTAGGGGAAGACATTCTGCCACCTGCTGAGCATTCTGCAGCAGAAGAGCCTCTCTCTGGATCCAACTCCTGTTTCAAGATTGGAGAAATCTGTTTCTTGACAGTGGTGAATTCAACAGTGTGAAGACTATAAAATGAGCCAACCAGCTTCATATAAAACTATGTTATCAGATGTACATCTTTTCCAGAAGTTTGTAGATTCTACAAACAAACCCCTAAGCCCACAGTTCCACCCAATACCCTCTTTTCAGCATCCAAAGAGAGTTGATTTCTACTCAGTAGTCATACTCCTCTCAACAAATAACTAATGATGCCACTCAATTCACCTTCTCCACTAGGTTTCAAGATAATTCTATGACTTCATTATCGTTGCCTAATAAGCACAATAAGAACCTTGATGTTTTCATTACTTCCCTTTTTCCTTTTTAGAATATTTAATGGTTTCATTGCTGCCAGCTCTTGCAGTTTTACTGTAAGTCTTAAAATGTGTGGTGTTTTACTTAAAGCCTTAGTTCCTGAAATCACATTACTGTGGGAGAATCTTACCTTTGGTTTTAAAAAGAAATAAGTTGTTAGTTTTCATGGCTGTGGAGAAAATCTAGAAAATGTGAACCCTACAGACTCAAAAATTAGAAGACGAACCCTTTAAATTTTTTAAACAAATTTAAGGAAATTTCTTGATATTTTGGGGCCTGACTCAAGATATTTGAATGCTTGCAGTCAGCAATACTGAGTTTTCATTCACAGACTGAAACTGGAGCCTAATGTTTTTAGTGTTTTAAATTCCCTTCTCAAATATATGTTATGTTCATATCAATATTTTATTGTTCAGAGTGACATTGAAGTTCACAAAATGAAAAACCTGGTGGGGTGGGGTGGAATGCGGGTGAAGGGATGTTTGCTATCCTGTGAGACTTAGACATTGCAAATGACAATATATTTGACTAGATTATTTTTCAAAGCACTGAAAAGTCAAATACACGTGTACAAATGAGGCAGAAACATTGAGGTAGATACAATTCAGACCTTGTCTAAAACAGTTTTTTTACATGCAGGTATTATATTCTTTTTCCAATGGTCTGAAGTTAGTTTTCTTCTGTTTGTCTAGCATTTTAAAATATTAAACTGTGTAATTTTAAAAGACAGCCATTTAAGTAATGCTACCACTGAGACTTCCTGTGGTTAAAATTACTTCTCCTTGACATGTTCATAAGTAAATTTTAGCATATATATATGCAAACAACTTCTCACTGATATTACTCAGAAGATTTGCTGAAGGTCACTGAATATGGCAACACCAGTCGCTTGGCTCTGCAGTGTTTTTACTTCAAACTAAAGCAGCTGGATGATTTAGATTGTATGTGGTTTTCAAGGCAACACTTTCAGAGAGCTCAGGTACCTCTAAACTGAAACTGTGGTGATGCCACATGAGATTCTGCAAATTCCATGCTGTCAGTGAACTAGTTCATGTCCCTCAGTCCCAGCCACAGAGTTCAAAAATTGTATAAAGCAGGGGTTCTCAAACTTCATTGCACCGCGACCCCCTTCTGACAATAAAATTACTACATAACCCCAGGAGTGGGGACTGAAGCCTGAGCCCGCCCAAGCCCTTCTGCCCCAGGTGAGGGGGCCAAAGTCAAAGCCCGAACCCCACCACCTCAGGCGGGGGGGATCAAAGCCAAAGCCCAACCTGAGCCTCGCTGCCCAGGGCTGAAGTCCTTGGGCTTTGGTTTTGGTTCTGGGCCCCAGCCAGTCTAAACTAGTCCTGGCAACCACATTAAAACAGGGTCCTGACCCACTTTGGGGTCCTGACCCACAGTTTGAGATCTGCTGGTATAAAACATCACTATCCAATGGGCAATGCCAGGAGGTATTCTGGTTCCCTGAACTCCCAGGTGAACTGAGGGAGCAAACCTTCTATTATGCCTCTTTATGGGATAGAGCAAAATCTCCCTGCTCACCACTCCCACTATGTGGAACAGTGCAGGAGCATGGTTCTGCTTCCTCCTTGCCTCTTTAAAGCACCAGGTACCCAGGGAACAGGGAATGAGTAGTCCCTGCACTCAAAATCTATCTGGTTCTTATGTGAGCCAGGACAGGACAAATCAATTCAGAATTCTATTATGTGTATATTTTCCAGATTAGTCAGTTCAGAGTCTCAGGAGCATGTTTTTAGTAAATCCAGTTTGGTCAATACTTCTTAATAGATGTATTAATAGCTTAGATGCTGAATACGCAAATGAATGGGTAAAAATGTATTGGTATCTAAGGCCAACAGAAGAGTGGTCAACATCGCTAGTTAGTACACTGGAGACTTAATTATTGTGTTCTTGTGTTTACTTAGAGAACTGCATGATTTCCATTCTGGACAATGAGTGTCTTTGTGTTTTTGAATAATAAACATGCTTATAACGTGAATCACGTAGGCATTGACACTGCAATTGACTCCATGCAGGCACAGAAGTCCACCCACTAAGAATCAATTGCAAGAGCCGAGTGATGCTGTGCATATTTTATATTTCACTTCATAAAATATTCATGAGTTTGAGGGAATTATTTACTGGATTTTTTTCAGTGGTATTTTCAGAAAAATGATTCCCTCCCCCACTGCCCACCCGGTATGGGAAAACTGTAACATTGATGTCCATCTGCTAACAAATCTGCCAATAATTATATTTATCCTACTGGCTGTACATTAGCAAAATGAGTGGATGAGTTGGCTTACCCAGGAGAAGGATGATGGGAGTGTACTAGAATTTCTAGATGCAATGGGCTTGAGTCACAAAAGGACTTAAGTGCCTAACTGCCACTGTAGGTGCCTAAATTCCAGAATCAGGCCTGAATGGAATTCACAAAACCCAAGTTCAGCTGCCCCAGTACTCTGTAGGACAGATACCTAAACTCGCTCTGTGCCTAAATTTTTTGCAATAAATATTCCCTAGCTGTCTATGTCTCTGCCTGTGCACATGTGCACTGCAGCCCCGCACCAGGCATCTGGACACCTAAGCCCCAGAGCAATGCATAAACTGGGAAACTTAAGTGTTCCTTCACCTAACTCGCCTGTGGGCCCATTTGGTAAGCGTGTTCAGATCTTGCCTATCAGATTGGACACCATAGACAAATTTACACTAAATGTCTTGGGGGAGGAGGAGCACAAGGAGAAGACCTTCATAATTTTTAGGCCATTTGGTTAGAGTATTCGTTTGGGGTGAGGCAGACCCCTGGTTCTTCTTCAAGTGTTGGTCCCTCTGTATATTCCATTGTGGGTACATATGTGCCCCAGGAGCCTGCGATGGAGGATTCTTGCAAGCAGTGTCCATGAGTCGGGTCTGCATCTGCACCCCTGCCCTCCAGACCAACTATCTCTCCAGTTCCTTCTTACTGTGGATGGCCTGAGTCAGACGCTCCAGTGGCCAGAGCTTCTCTGTTCTTTTCAGCCTTGTCTTCAACCTGTAAATCTTTCAAAGTTTTATCTATATAGTATACCTAGTATGAACAGTTTTAACAGTGTAGTTAGTGTTCTCCACCCCAGGGAACCCTCCACTGTATACCGATATGGGAATCAGACTACGGCCAGAACACTGAGTTTTAAAAATGGTGATTCCTGTTCCTGCTCCTTCTCAGTAACAACCACCTGCCTTTACTACCTCAGAGAAGTGTATATCTCCACGAGGTGTAGTATTTCTTGCTCTTTCCATAGCTGGATGTGACAGGTGTGGGAATTGCAACTTTAAAAGCCTCTCATGGAAAAGGCTATGATGAACCACACTGGGGACACCCTCTGGACACCAGCCAGAAACAGTGAGGAGCACACTTTTTGCCACAAGGTCTGTCTCATGAAGGAGAGAATTCAGACCCATGGACCTTCTGTCAGGGTCTCACCAGGACAGCAGGGAATGCTCTCATAAATACAAGAATACAAGATCCCCATTTAAGTCCACTTGGCAAACAAGCCAAGCATGAATACTATAGTGACAATTCCCACCAGGCTGAAGGCCTCACTAACTTTGTGGAAAGATCCTGGAGAAATCTGTATGTGGGTTCTTTTCCTATTCCCCCACATCTGAGAAGATGATCATTACGAATGCCTCCCTGATAGGCTGGGGAGCCCCCATGGACAGTTACACGGCACAGGGCACTTGGATGCCCTGAGAGATCAGAAAACACATCAATCTTCTGGAATTCTGGGCAGTCTGAGAGCCTTGCAAAGCCTATTTACAACTCATCCAATATCAGACAATATAACAACTGTATTCTACCTAAACAGGCAGGGAGGAGCAGGATCCATCCCCCTGTGCATAGAAGTGGTCACATTGTGAAACTGGTGTATCAAGAATCATATCAGAAGTGTACTTTCCAGGAACCCAGAATTCTATAGGCATACAGCCTCAGTAGACATTTCAACATCAATCACAAGTGGGAGTTACACGATTCAGTAATGAACAGCAATTTCAATGCTCAACCCTTCCTTGGGACCTGTTTGCCTCCCAGACAAAGAAAAAATGCAACATTTACTGCTCCCATGGAGCTCAAGGAAAGCACTCCAGAGGTGATGGTCTCCTACTTCTTTGGTCAGATCACTTGAGCTAAGCCTTTCCTACTGTTCTGCTACTATCTCAGGTTTTTTTAGAAGATTTAAGAGGAGGGGGTACAAGTCATCCTCATGTCCCACAAATGGCCCAGACACTTCTGGTTCCCAAGCTACCTACAAATGTCATTCTGTCCACTGATCACCATTCAGTCCTTTCTGAATCTCTTGACCAAAGAGAATGGCAGAGTCAAGCATCCCAACCTGAGGTGCTTAATCTGACAGTTTAGTATTTGGATGGACATCAAGTCTAGGACATTCCTGCTCTCAAGCCATGCAAATCATTCTTAATAGCAGAAAGGACTTGACCAGAAAACGTTACCCAGCCAAGTGGAAACATCTCTGTGTCTGGGCCATGCAAAATCATATATCTCCTGAGACAGTGGATATTCCCACTGTTTTAGACTACTGTATCGTCTTACTCTCAAGATGACAGGTCTTTCTCTCAGTTCACTGGGGGTTCACCTGGCTGCAGTCAAGCACGTGTCACCCACCATCGGATGGTCATGGAGGCTAGGTCCATCAATGGCTGTTAGCTAAAACAGCCAGGGATGCAACCCCATGGTCTGGGTGTCAATAGCCTTTGACTGTCAGAAGTTGGGAATGGACTATAGGGGAATGATAACTTGATGATTGCCTCTTCTGTTCATTCTCTCTGAAGCACCTGATATTGGCCACTGTTGGAAGACGGGATACTGTATTAGATGGACCATCCGTCTGGTCCAGAATGGCCGTTCTTACATTCTTTTGTACTCCATCTTTACTTACCCATTAACAGCCAGGTTTTTTGAAGGTTAGATCAGAAACTTTTCAACATTAAAGAATCCAACCTTTCCTGGGACCTTAATTCAATGCTTTCAGCGCTCACTAAGTCAACCTTTGAACTGTTAGCTACATGTTCCATGTCTCACCTTTTGATTGTTTGCCTTCCTCATTGCCATCACCTTGGCCAGAAGGATAGGTAAACTTGGGGCCCTAACGACTGATCCACCATACACAATATTCCATAAGGACAAGGTCTCGCAACAACTACATCTGAAATTCACTCCTAAAATAGTTTCAGAATTCCACATAATCCAGTCAATAAATTCATTTATCTGTGTTTTTTGCAAAGCCTCACACCTCTGGTGAGGAGAGGAGACTCCATTCCCTCAAAGTGTGTTGAGCATTGGAATTTTACCTGCAGAGAATGAAACTGATTAGAAAGTTACCTAGACAGACTGTTTGTTGCCATAGCAGAACAAGTGTGAGGTGAAGCTATATCCTCTCAGAGAATCGCTAGGTGGATTTCTGACAGTATCCTTTTCTGTTATCAGTTGGCACAACTCCCTCCCCTACATGGGCTAAGGCTCACTCTACAACAACACAAAGGGTCTAAGTGTCATCACTTCAATAGGTATCCCTGCTTGCCATTTGCAGGCCAGCTACATGTAGTTCTGTCCACACATTCATGAGAATTATGCGTTGTCCAAGACTCTTCCGCTGACACATCCTTTGGGGTTGCAATTCTACAAGCAGCTATGCCATCTACATCCTTGCACCCTCCTCCTCTCTGAATACTGCTTATCAGTCACCTACAGTGGAATACACTTAGGGACTAGCAGTCTAAGAATAAAGGAAACTTACTTATCTTTTTGTAACTGGAGTTCTTTGAATGTATTTGTGTTCCATGACCCATCCTCCTTCCCATCTGCTTTGAATCATGCCTGGATTCATGGTAGAAAAGGAACTGGAGAGGCAGTCAGTCTACCCCTCCCATTATAATCTTAGTACAGAGTACAAGGAGGGCAGGGGCGCACACATGGGCCAACGGGCACTGATTACAAGAATCCTCCAGTCTCAGGTGCCTGGAACACATGCATACCCCTAGTGGAATACAGATATAGACTGCACATCTCAAAGAACTCCTGTTACAAAATCAATCTCCCCTGGTGAGGTTGTTCCGCTGTGGATACAGAGTTTTTTTTAAAAGCCACTGGTATAGGGAGAACTGGATCCTGGGTCTCCCACCTCATAGGTGCGTGCTCTAACAACCACACTAGAGAATGCTTGCATTTGGTCTGTGGCCAAATAATTTTATGATACAGGTTATATATTAAACCAAGCTTGTTTCATTGCAAACATTGAGATGATACATTTCTATATTGGTCTTTGAAACATAAAATAGTGCAGAGCCAGAGCATTTCCCTTGGGCAATACATCCGCAAATGAATAATGCTTTTGAAATATTTTGATAATTGTTTTAATCAGACTCATACAGTATTTGGAAGATAAATTACTGAGCCATTAGCAACTTAGCAATATGACTAGATATCCATATTAATAAACACCTGTCACAATGGGATAACAGATGTTCTAGGTACATATCTAACACAACATGTAAATTTTTGTAAGTTATTATTCTTCTGCTACAAAATGTGTTAATTACATTACATATCCTGCAATTTGTTTGTTTGAGTTGGCTACATTACAATTGCTAAATTCATTTTTATCTAGGAGGAAAGTACATGGATAAATTCCCGTAGTGACTCCACTGACTGAAATTTAAACTCTTTCTGAAAGGTTAATTTTGTTTACTTCCATTTTCCATCTACAGCCTATCACTTGGTTTTCTGTACAGCAGTGGATCTCAACATTTTCATAGTGTGGGCTGCTTCTTAAGATCGACAGCCTCTTATGGACCCCATACTTTGACAACCCCTCAATCCCACTATTGCACTCCCTCCCTGAGGCAAACATGGTGCTTCATTACATGGAAAAGTTATATTAGAAGAATAGAGAATGCACAGTGAAAATATACTAACTTTAATGTAATAGCTGTAGCTGTTAGGTTACAACCACCTCCATTATGTAACTCTACTGTTTATTTCTTCTTCACGGATGTTGGATTTTACATTTATTAATAATACATTTTCTTTCCTTGTCTCTTTGCATTTTGATGCTGTCTCTGTGGTGCTTTTCTTATTTCACCAGTTTTGGTGTCACTTTGATCACAGTTGAATTGATGGCAAAGAAACATCCAAGAAATGCACACCATTTTTCTTTCTTGCGTGTGTTCTTTTGGTTTTTTTGTTCTTGTTTTTTGTTGTTGTTGTTTTGCTATCAATTAAACTGGTCAGGAAAATAAAATATTGGAAAACGGTTCTGGAATAATCTACAAGTAGCACCAGTAATGAGGCAGAATCAAATTCAATGTCAAAAAGCTCTGAGAACTACTGGTTATTGTTACTGAATTATTTGCAGAGCACTATAAGGATGCTCTGAGCTGTCATATTTTTGTATTATTTCTATATCCCATCAGCCTGCATGCAGCCTTCCCAGTGCCTAGTTACATAACTATTTTTCAGTAAAATCATTTTTATTTCATCGCATTTTTATTTACAAACTTGTTTACATGAATTACTAGAACTGAGCGGGATGGTTTTGACAGAGTGCAATTACCTTCAAACAAAGAGGGATTTCATGTATTTATTTAGAGTTAAAAGTACCTATCTAGGGTTCCAAGCATTTGTATAAATGATTTTCAGTATAAAATTCTATTATAAAAAGGCGGATGTCCGTAGCTGAGGTTCCTTCACAGAAGATACTGTGTGATTGATTTCTTCCTTTGAATCAAAGGGCTTTTAGTTCTAGGACACCTCCCCCTCGTCCCTCCCCCTACAGGTCACAACTAAAGCAATACCATGTGAGATGAGAGGCAATTTCTCATGTGCCCAAGTACTAAACTACTTTTGACTTCAAGAGCCAGCTCCTTAGCCTATGATGAGTAAAAACGTGCATGCTATGACTCATTCTGGAGTGTATGCTTTGGCTGAGGTATAAACATGTAAATGAGTATTATAATGGAGGTGGGTGAAATATTTATATTATGACTGTAGTTACAGTATTTGAAAAAAGAGGAGAGAGAAGCAAGAAATGCCCATAAGATCCCCTGTCATGTAAAAACAAAATAAGAAAAAAATAACAGAAAAGCTCCAAGCTCTGTTTCTGGCACAGTCATAACCCTGGCCCATGAGATCAATACATAGTTTTGCCAATTCTCATTATTTTATAATGTGTCTCACAATATCTGGGTTTTTTTCTTCAAGTCCCAGCTTGCGAAGGTATGTGATTAGGTAAGTATCTCAGATTTCATTACAATAAATAAAAAAGTTGTAACTCTTATGGTTGCAGAGAAAAACATAAAAATATGACCCTTAGCGACTCTGAGTCTATTCCCGGGGGAATCACAATTTATGCCTCTTACATCTGCACTGAGAGCATTAACTAAATCTCTTATTCTATGTGAATTTCAACCTATGGTACATACAGAACATTCTGCATAGTGCAGCTCCACCCCTTATGAATTAGCCTTGCCACTTTTTCTATATCAGATTTTGAATCCAGAAGTGACCATTATGATCTTAGAAATGTGGGACTGGAAGTGACCTCAAGATGTCATCTAGTTCATCCCCATGTGCTGAGGCAGGACCAAATTTGCCTGGACTTTCCCTGACAGGTTTTTGTCTAACCTGGTCTTCAAACCTCCAATAACGGGGATTCCACAATGAACCTTGGAAGTCTATTTCAGAGTTTAACACTTCTTATAATTATAAAGTTTTTTTTCCTAATATCTAACCGTAAATCTTTCTGGCTGCAGATTAAGCTAATTACTTCTTGTCCAACCTTCAGATTTCACTTCCCTCCACACCGCAGAGTCTAAGTTCCCTCTAAGCTGTGCAGCCGTGCGGCAGGCAATCAAGGGCTGTTCAGGTGCGCAGCAGGGGGAGGAGCTTCTCCCCCGGCCCCAGAGCTGCTATAGTGAGAGAGGACTGGGAGGAGTCCTCTCTCTCTGGCGCAGCCCTGGGGCAGCCTGAACTGCAAACCCCTCATTCCCGGCCCCATCCCAGAGCCCCACCCCCAGCCAGACCCCAACCCTCTGCCCCAGCCCATCTCATACTCCGACCCCCTCATCCCCACTCCTGCCACACATCACCTCCATATTGGTGCACATAACAAAATTCATTCCACACACGGATGTACAAAATTAGAGGGAAGATTGTGCACAGTGGTAAGGGAAGCATAAAAAGTCAAGACTGATTGACCACCTGATTAACAGATCATATATATATTGTGATCAGTTGTGTTGTTTTAAATTAGGAGTTGACTATTTTTCCAATGAAAAGTAGCTACTTGTTGCAGTACGAAATCAAAGTCTCCATCTATGCCCAGGTCAATTTTAGCAGGAATGATCCAGTCGTTCCTCCTTTTTTCTGCTAATGAATTTTAACCCTGATCTAGCTAGACAACCATTTATTTCATGACAGTCTTTATGTACAATCAATCACTGGCAAATTGTCTCTATCTGATATGTACCTGTGATTTTATTATATGAACTATGCCACATTTAAAAGCAAACTGAAATCATTAGTCTGACTCTTCTTGCAATTGTTATAATGATCTGATTAGCAAGATTGTGGTCAGTCTGATAAAAAATAAATCAAAGCTATGATCTCAGAAATGCTAGGTCAGCTGTCTGGCTTATAAATGTACAATTACATTTATTCAGCATATAACGTTATCTTTACTATTTTCATCCACTTAGTGAATTGTATGCCTCATACCACGTCTCTAATTCATGATTGCCATTTTCCTCTCTGAGAAGAATTAATCCATAGAGAACTCTGATCTCAGACTCAGGTTTGTGCATGTTTCCTTTTGGATTATGAAATTGCCACCTCTTTTGTTTCCTTTATGCCCGAGAATTAGAGGATATGAAATCCATTATACTGCTCTACAGCCAAAATGCTTCTGAAATAAATGTAGTCAAACTTTACTAATTCTGGGTCACTGAGAACGAAAATGATACTTAAAATTGTTGATTGGCTCTAGTTTTCAAGACATGCTATTGGGTCAGTATATACGACCCTTGACTTGGGAATGGCGGAGGATAAGTGAGTTATAAAGGGAACGGATCTCAATTTAAACCAGAAATGACTAAAATACATCTTTGACTGGATCTATGAATAAATCTATGACTGGGTTTGGACAGTACTTGCTTTTTAGGCAAAACAATGAATGATGCAATCTGAAGCTGGTATTGCATCATACATGATATGAATTGCATCATGTTATTCCTAGAAGTCATGGATGATGCAATCATAACGAAGCTTACATCACTCTGCTGAACAAATTGCCCTATATCAGCTCTAGAAATCATACAGTGTCATGCTCTCTTATTTGTCAGTGTTTGACTGTGCATGTGAACAGTGCAGATAACTTCTGCTATGTTTGTGGTGAAGTGACTTTTGCATCACAAAAGCGCAGTATAACCACTATGGTTAAGAAAGCCTATCACCTTTATTTTGGCTGCAAAACTGGAGATCAGGACAAATTGCCCTATATCAGCTCTAGAAATCATACAGTGTCGTGCTCTCTTATTTGTCAGTGTTTGATTTTGCATGTGAACAGTGCAGATAACTTCTGCTATGTTTGTGATGAAGTGACTTTTGCATCACAAAAGCGCAGTATAACCACTGTGGTTAAGAAAGCCTATCACCTTTATTTTGGCTGCAAAATTGGAGATCAGGACAAGAGGTGGGCCCCACACGTATGCTGCAACACTTGTGCAACAAATCTTCGCCAGTGGTTGAACAGGAAAAGGAAATCTATGCCTTTTGCAGTGCCAACAGATCATACCAGCAATTGTTACTTCTGCATTGTGCCTCCAGTTGGGAAAGGTGTGTCAAAGAAGAAAAAGTGGACTGTGCATTATCCAAACATTCCATCAGCTATACGCCCAGTACTCCACGGAGAAGGACTGCCGGTTCCTGATGCACCAGAATCATTCTCACTTGAGTCAGACGAGGAAGAGGATGAAACTTCTGGTCCTGAACCATCAATGTCACAGGACCCACATTTTCTCCCATCCTCCTCCTCCTCTGAATCACACCTCATAACACAAGGTGAACTGAATGACCTTGTCAGGGATTTGGAACTACCCAAGAGTAAGGCAGAGCTTTTGGGCTCCAGACTACAGCAGTGGAATCTCCTGGCAGGTGATGTTAGGGTTTCCATGTGCCGTGACCGTCAAAAGGATCTTGTCCCATTCTTCTTCATGGAAGGTGATCTTGTAGCCTGCAACAACATCGATGGTGTGATGGCAGCCCTCAACATCGTTCACGATCCAGATGAGTGGAGACTGTTCATTGATTCATCGAAGACGAGTCTTAAAGCTGTTTTACTGCATAATGGCAATGTTTTGCCATCAATTCCAGTTGGTCATGCAGTCCATATGAAGGAAACCTATGAAAACATGAAACCACTTTTGAGGTGCATAAACTATGACCAACATCAGTGGCAGCTTTGTGGCGATTTGAAGGTTGTTGCTCTCTTGCTTGGTCTGCAGACTGGATACACAAAGTACTGCTGTTTTCTCTGCAAATGGGATAGTCGTGCAAGAGATTCCCACTACATCAAGAAAGATTGGCCACTCCGACAGTCATTGGAGCCTTGGAGGAAAAGTGTTCAGCATCCACCACTTGTTGAATCAAGGAAGATTTTGTTACCACCCTTACACATCAAGCTGGGTCTGATGAAGAACTTTGTCAAGGCCATTGACAAAACACAAGCAGCTTTCAAGTACCTCCGTGGAAAATTTCCAGGGTTAAGTGAAGCTAAGATAAAGGAAGGTGTCTTTGTTGGTCCTGAGATTCGTGAACTTCTTCGAGATGATGCATTTGACCATGCACTGCATGGCAAGGAAAAAAAGGCATGGAAAGCCTTCCAGTTATTGGCAATAAATTTTCTCGGAAACAACAAGGCAGACAACTACATGTTGTTGGTGGAAAACCTCCTCAAGGCATACAAAAGCCTTGGTTGCAACATGTCACTAAAGATACATTTTTTGCACTCTCATCTAGATTTTTTTCCACCGAACTGCGGAGCAGTGAGCGACGAGCACGGCGAGCAATTTCACCAGGACATTGCAACAATGGAGAAACGCTATCAGGGCAAATGGAGCCCATCAATGCTTGCAGACTATTGCTGGACAGTGACAAGAGATGCTCCATTTAATGAATACAAGAGACAAGCCGAGAAGCGCCAAGTAGACACTGAATAGGACTAAACTATGTACATAATAGTTTTTTGCCTTTTGTTTCATAATAAATTTTATTTATATAACCCCTTTGCTGATTTTTAAAGTGTTACATAAACAGGACAGGTGAAATAGTATCATGTAAAGCAACTATAAACACATGAAAAGACCTAGGTTTACAATTTATGATTAAAACTCTACTATCTACACAATATACATAGACATAAAATGTAAAAACTTAAATATCTTAGAAACAGTAGCCAATCGGTTGTTTTAATGGTCATATTTGAATTCAACACATCAAAATACATACTAAATAGCACATTTTATCTCTGAAGCAGACGACTTCTCAAAAATTGTAGACCAGTGAGAGGCTATTTCTTTGTCTGGTATCTTCTTTATCATTTAGGTCTATTTCTTGTTCCCATCACTTTTTGAAGTGTATTTGTCACATTAGTAAATGGATCACTCAGGAGTTCTAGGCTGCTGTGCGCTATGTCAATCGGGTGTCCGGTGCTACTGACAGCCTGGCCAGCGGGTAGTTGGAGTACTGGCTAGAACAACACATCTGATGTGGTGTGATCAGCGCTCTCTCTGTGAGGGCTGATAGACCGATCGGTGACAGTCATGACAGTTAATATAATTTGATTTCTTGTTTGGCTGTGATTCTTTTGGGTTGAAATATAACTAAATTGTTTATTTTTAGTGCCTGGTCTTCAAACTGCCTTAATACTGAATACTGTCTTAATGCTGTCTGAATACTCCTTTCTCCAAGTACAGCATATTTGTTATTTAAAATATTGTTACAGAGTTTAAGACCTCCTGTATATCACAGGCCACCACCTCCTCCCAGCACCTGCACAATAAGGCCTTGGCTACACTTGCACTTTATACCGCAATAAAGCCGCCTAGAGTGCTCTACCTTACTCTCCGTTCACACTGGCAAGGCACGTAGAGCACTCTGACTCCCTGGCTAGAGTGCTCCTGGTACTCCACCTCCCTGAGAGGGTTAACGGCTGTTGGGTCTTGGCTGAGACACCCCAGGGTCAGTGTGAATGAGGAGCTAAGTTACTGTGCTCTGATTGACCTCCAGAAACGTCCCATAATCCCCTTAAATCAAATGGCCTCTCTTCTCTTTGTTGTGAAATTGGCTGAGGAATGAGGAAGTGCCGTTTCAAAGCTCCATTTCAAACAGCCGGCTGCTTATCTGCTCCCAGCTGCTTATCTACAACAGTAAATGTTTGCTGTGAGTGAGTGGGAGGGAGAGGGGGTCTGAACTTACAAGGCAGCGTGCTGACACACTCTCAGCACTCCAAAAAACCCACTCTCTCTCTCCCCCCGCATACACACAACACGCTCCTGTCACATCCCACACCCCGCATTTGAAAAGCACATTGCAGCCACTTGAACCATGGGATGGCCGCCCAAAATGCACTGCTCCCAATCCCGCTGCAAGTGCTTCGAATGTGGCCATGCCAGTGCGCGTGCAGCTGTCAGTGTGGACTGACTGCAGCACTTTCCCTAGTGCGCTCTCCGAAGGCTGGTTTAACTCAAAGTGCTCTACAGCTGCAAGTGTAGCCATAGCCTAAGCCCAACAATCAAAATTAGACCAAAGTATTACAGCCCAAAGGAGACTAGACTGCTATCTGCACAGGCAGAGAATAGGAGGTACCAAGGTGCACCAGTGCCTAAGGCTCCCACAGTGACAGGGAAATGAGTAAGTGAGAAATACCCAGATAATCCTGGCAAGTGGCTCATACCCACACGCTGAGCAGAAAGGTGAAAAAATCGCAAGGTCACTGCCAACCTGACCTGGACGGGGGAAGGGGAGGATTCTTTCCCAACCCTACATATGGCAATCAGCATGTGAGCAAGAACCAGCCATCCAAGCATCAGAGAGAGAATGCTCAGTGCCACCTCAGAACCCCAGCCCTCCCCAGCCAATGCCCCATTTTCAAATGCTCTTGTTAAACTTCCAATAATGAATAAGAACTTGTGTACAGATTTTATACTTATGATATCGATTTGAATTTACTTATGTATTTCTAACTGGAGTATTAAATAGCAAGTGTATTTACATTAAAAGTCATTAATGAGGCACAACTGCTAGTGCGGTAGCCACTGAAAGGGGTACTGCTGTAATTTAATTCTAGACCCCTATTTAAGACAACACATTTTCACTTCAGCCATAGTGTGTTGTCTAAGTATGCTTTATGTCTACAACCCCTATAGTTAACGGCCTTTATTGTCACTTGTATCTTAGGTAGAAAAAACTATATAACCTATTGCATTTCATGAAAACTGGTATGTGCTAATATGATTAAAAACTGTTTCATAACACAGGGGCCTATGGTAAAGTGGTACATTCAACCTTCACTTTGGCATTTACTAATTTTGTGTGCTAACCTGTACAACTGTAAGGCTCTCTTAATGTAGGTTTCTGCAGTTAACTTCCTAGAATATTTTTTAAAAATCAGAAAAAGAGGGGAACAAAAACAGAAAAGAGGAGCTCCAGCCTTCAGAGCTTCAGTTCTGTGGACCGGTTGTAAATACAGGTTCTATTTACCTGTTCTAGAACTATTTGGGTAGATACCACTGAAACATAAACATCCCTGACTGATGCCACAGGTCTAGGCATATAAAATTTGTTGTTCACTTTACTTAATCTTATAACATTTGGAGCCAGGTCATACCCAATGCTAAATTCTCTCTGTGGCACAAAAGGGGCACCAATCTGTTTTAAAATGTATTTCCTTGTGTAAGGGAATACCACCTGGCACTTGCCCTTCCTGGCAGAAGGGGAAGTCTAGAGGTGAGAATGGTCATGGCAAGTGCACACTGGTTATCCTCACCAGTATAATAGCTCCTAGGAGGCACCTATGTACCAGTGAAAGTTAGAACAAAAATCTGAGCTCACCAGGCTCCTGTTCTCTATGCGGTACCCCCTGGAGTGAGGGGCCGGCTGGGGGTAATGGAGCACAGCACTAGAGGAGTGTCAGTCCCCGGAGCCAGAGGCTGGCCAGGGGTGTTTGTCGGGGAGGGTCAGTCCCTGGAGTGAGGGGCCAGCCGGGGCCAATGTGCGTGGCAAAGTGAGAATCCCTACTTCGCCGCCGGAGCTCAGACGAGAGTCACTTCCTGTTCTCTCCTCTCCTCTCCCCACCCTTGGAAGGCAGAATGGGTTACTGTGCCTGACTATCAGGTCCCGCTGCAGCCGATGCCTCCCTCTCTGCCCAAAGGTATGCAATTAACGTGTTAATTTTCTTTTCAGTTAACTACAGGTGTTAACTGTGATTAATTGACAGCTCTAATTCTTACTAAATTTCATCCTATTTCAGACCATTTCTCCAGTGTGTCAATATAATTTTCAATTCTAATCCTATCCTCCAAGCACTTGCAATCCCTTCCAGCTTGGTATCATTGCAAACTGTATATGGCTATGTCATTATCCAAATCATTTATGAAGATACTGAATAGAACTGGACCCAGGACAGACCCTTGTGGAACCTCACTCGATATGCCCTTCCAGCCTGCCTGAACCATTGGTAATTACTCTCTGAGTACAGTTTTCCAACTAGTTGTACACCCACCTTATAGTTGGTTTGTCTAGACTATATTTCCCTAGTTTGCTTATGAGAAGATTATGCGAGACAGTATCAAAAGCCTTACTAAATTTGAGATATATCACAGTTACTGCTTCCGCCCATTCGCAAGGCATGTTACTCTGTCAAAGAAGGGTATTAGGTTGCTTTGAAATGATTTGTTCATGACAGATACATATTGATAATTACTCACCACCTTATTAGCTTCTAGGAGCTTATAAATTGATCATTTGCTCCATTATCTTTCTGAGTACCAAAGTTAAACTGACTGGTCTATAATTCCCTGGGTTTTCCTTATTCACTTTTTTAATGTGCAGGTACTATATTTGCCCTTTTTCAGTCCTCTAGGATCTCTCCTGTCCTCTACAAGTTCTTACAGATAATTGCTAATGGCTCAGAGATCTCTTCAGCCAGTTCCTTAAATATTCTAGGATGCACTTTGTTACAGCCTGGCAACTTGAAAATATCTAACTTATCTAAGTAATTCTTAGCTTGTTCTTTCCCTATTTTAGCCTCAGATCCTACCCCATTTACACTGATGTTCACTATGTTAGTCATCTGATCACTGCTAACCTTTTTGGTGAAAACTGAAGCAAAAAAGCCATTTAATACTTTGGTCATTGTTGCATTTTCTGTTATTGTTTTCCCCTCCTTATTGAGTAATGGGCCTATCCTGTCTTCCTCTTCCTTCTAATGTCTTTATGTCCCTAGCTAGTTTAATTTTGCTTTGTGCCAAGACTACTATTGTACTTAGGAAATTTCACACAGACCTCCTCAAAAGAGATGAGAATCCCTGAGCCTTTAGAGAAAGGTGGTGAAGAGGTAAGGAGCTCATAAGTCTAACTACACGTGGTCTCAGTCAAATGGGATAGGGAGAGAGGTGTTCTGTCATTAAGGTATCTTGTAAGGAGCTGTAGGAGGCAGATATGGAAGAAAATCTAAATACCCAGGAAGACATGTGAGTTTCCATGTTTATGGGTAATGTACATGGGTGTGTGTATGTGTGTGAGAGAAACTGGTGGAGCTCTCAGCATTAAGGGTATGTACACATTGCAAGTGAAAGTATGATTGTAGCACAGGTAAGCATCCTAGGTACTACAGTAATTCAGTGATAAATAACAATAATAATAATACCCATGCTAGTTTCAATATAGCTAGCCCAGGTAACAAGTGGCAGCATGGGCTAGCAACCACAGTATGTATCTGCTGGGGAGCCTGGGTACAACTCCAGTTGTTAATCCATGTTGAAGCACATATTGCCATGTCTACACTACTACTGTTCTCACTGTTAGCTAAATTAAAGGTAGCCTGGGTATGGCTTCCCATTCTATGGTAACAACTTCACTTGCAGTGTAGACAAACCACAGGCTTAAATTCATAAATGGGTGCATATAAATATGTGTACACGCTTACGTGTACAGCTGAGTTACACATGCAAAACATTCCCTGTATTCACACACACTGGGGCTTTCCATTTGCAAACATATCCCTCTTGTGCTGTCTTTCCTTTTTTGTGATTATGATTTGCTTTGTCCAACTACTGATTTAAGAATGTGTAGCTCTGCCTTTAGTTACTCCACTCTCAGCTGAAGGGGACAAATAAGCAGGCTGGTAGCAGGGCCTGAATGAGGGAAGATTTCAGTGTCTTAAGGGCCTAACTGGCTCCTATTACTTCAGTTGACTGCCTGTTCTCCTCAAGTGGGTTCAGGGAAGCAGCAGGAAACAGGAAGCTCCTTGAGAAGCTAGTGTTAATCAGTCCAGGCTCCTAGGGATGCTAGAGAGGTACATAAGAGGCTCCTCCTCCTCTCTCTCCCTGCAGCTTCTGCTGCTTTCTGTTATTCCCTCTCACCTTTTCTCCTGCCTGCCTGTTATGTCTCTTGTGCCCTCCTTCCTCCAGCACAGCACCCCACCATCTCTGTGCATCTAGAGCAGAGAGAATACATATGCACCAGCAGCAGACACAATTTTCTACACTCTGGGTCCTAGTGGCACCCCCTCCCCCCAGTCTGGCATCTGTGGCGTCCGCCTCAGTTCGCCTCATGGTAAGGCCAGCCCTGTTTTATAGGGTTAACATTATGTTTTCTCGTACGTTTTAGGTCAATATCTTTCACATCAGTGATAGCCATAAAAAAGAAATTCAATTTATTTTTAAGAAGCAAAAGTATGATCAGAGATCTTCTATATGCCACTTTGTATGGCTCCTTTTCTTGCATAATATTTTCATTGAGTTTTGGATTCGTAGATACAAATATACAAACTTTTAGATGACATTCCAAAACCTGGATGAAACAACAAAGGAAACCCAAATCCATATCTATCCTATACCCAGAAAGATGTTCAGAGTGAATTATGCTACGTAAGTGAAAAATTCATATTAGTTTTGAAACTTGTATTTGTGTCAACAGTGACTCACCAAATCTACAGCTCCCATGGAAATGTTGGTGGGGACCCAGATCTATTCTTGTCTGTACCCACATTTTCCCATATATACTAGACATACTTTGAGTAGTCCCACTGAAATCAATGCGTAAATCTCTGAAGGATTAAGGCATATGAGTGTAATTTCTTCTTTCAACAAACAGTGAACAAGAATTATACATATTTTTAAAATGAAAAGGAAATGTTAGCCCTTCCATGCCAAGAGTCAGCATAAGACATTCACTGTGTATTGTTGGCTGTGAAGTTGTGGTGTAGTCCTAAACTGCAGCATCTCCCCACCATCTTGGCCTTCTAACCCTGTCCCCTCACTGTGAGGCAGGGTGGCCCAGTGGTGTACTGGAGCTGGAAGGCTGTGAACAATGAAATCACTAGTAGGAGCAAATTGCAGTAAATGCTATAATAAGATTGGTAAGGGGGAAATTTTGGCCTTATTTTGAAGTTAATTGAGGATAGAGAAATAATGCAAAGTGACCTAGAGCGATTAAAAACGGGCAGAAAATAGAAAAATGAGATTTCACGTGGAAAACACCTAGGGAGAAAAAAGCCTTATCCAAAGCCAGGGAGAAACCTGGAAAACACTAATGTGAGAAGAGACTTAGAGGTGATAGTAACGAGCAAATTGGACAGGAGACTGTGTGACATTTTGGGGTTCACCAAGGCCACTAAGGGGTTTGGTCACCATCTGCTTTGTAACCCTGGGTGTCCTGTGGCTGTGTAGCTGTGGTCCAGAGCTTTGACCTGAACAGCCTTCCAGCAGCCCACAAGCAGGGCTTTGCCCAACCTGGTTATCCCTTCCAGGCTGACTTTAGGACACTTCCAGTCCCGCAAAAATCATCCTACTTCAGGGATCAGTCCCTCCTAGAGAAAGTGTTAGGTTCTCTGCCTTTACAGAGACAGTGAAACACTCCAACCTGTTAGCTTTCTAGAAGCACACACTTTACTGAATTTGCACAGTGCTGGTGATTTATAATCAAAAGGAAATAAATTTATTAACAAAACAGCATGGGTTACGTGATAGCAAGTGAAAACAGATAACAATAGAGATGATTACAAGCTTAGTCTAAAACTTAATATAGCAAGATACACCTTTTATTTGAGATGGTTTCTTTCACCCACAGTCTCCTGGCCAGCTTGGCCAAGACCTATTACAGAACTCAAATTGCATGGTTTTTGTTTTTTTATGTCTCCCAAGGTGAAGGATAAAGATGGACTCTCTCTCTCTTCCTTATATTCCCATCTTACAAATCAGGAAGGACTCCTGAGGACTCAGTTTTCTGTGTGGTGCAGGAGCCATGATAATTCTCTGTCTCTGGAGGTCAGGTGCAGGATAACCCCTGCTGGCTCAGCTCTATAGCTTTGTTTACTGCTAATATGTATATTGAGGTAAACTCACATTCTTTTCTGTAGGACAGACCTGTTTATCACCTTTACCTAGGCAAAGGGTGGGCAAACTTTTTGGCCTGAGGGCCACATTGGGGTTCCAAGACTGTATGGAGGGCTGGGTAGGGAAGGCTATGCCTCCCCGAACAGCCTGGCCCCCGCTCCCTATCTGCCCCCTCCCACGTCCCACCCCCTGATTGCACCTCCCCCCCAAATCCCCTACTCATCCAACCCCCCCCCCACTCCCTGTCCCCCGACAGGCTCCCTGGGATTCCCACGCCTATCCAACCTCCCGTTCTCCTTATCCAACGCCCCTTCTCCTCGCCCCCTTACCATGCTGCTCAGAGCAGCATGTCTGTGAGCTGCGCCGCCCAGCTGGAGCCAGCCACGGTGCCGTGCTGCCCAGCAGGAGCTCGCAGCCCCGCCGCCCAGAGGCGGTGGGGGATGGGGGACAGCAGGGGAGGGCTAGCCTCCCCGGCTGGGAGCTCACGGGCCAGGCAGAACTGTCCCGCGGGCCGTAGTTTGCCCACCACTGACCTAGGCTTTCTTGTCTTAAACATGTTCCAGTAATGGCATACAGAGGGAATTCATAACTTCATATATAACATTAACTCATTAATTCTATAATATTAATAACTAGCATGGTATTAGCATTCAAATGGTACCTCACAAGGCATATTTTGTACAAATATCATTGCAGTAATATGAGAGGTGTGAATACAGGGATGCCTGGGGTCATATATGTTTATATGATATAGTAACAAAAAAGGAAGTGGAATTTGAATCTGTTTGCACTGTGCAGTGGACTCACATTGTTACACCACAGGAAGATTACAG